>OZ018320.1:52031233-52631233 GCA_963969495.1 Ceratothoa steindachneri
GGCGTTACATTTGCAATCTTCCAGTCTTGAGGAACAACTCCACTCTCTAGGGATAAATTGAAAATTTGCGTAAGATGTTCTGCTACTTGATTTATGACTTCTTTTAAAACTCTTGGGTATATTTTATCCGGTCCCGGGGATTTAAATTTATTCATCTTCTCTATTAGTTTCTTTGTGTTGTCGACACTGCATCGAACCGATTCGAGTGGTATAATATTAGCCATTTCACGTGTTTCTGTATAGTCATACGAGTTACACTCTTTTGTGAAAACAGATACAAAATATTCGTTGAGAGTGTTTGCTATTCCAATATCATCGAACTGCAAATTATTGTACTTATCTCTTATTGGGCCAATATTGTTCTTTATGGGTTTTCTGCTGTTTACTAAGGCAAAGAACTCTTTAGGATTATTTTTGCAATTTTGAGCTGCTCTTATTTCTTCATTTCGTTTTGCTCTTGTAATCTCGGCTTTAACTTTTCTTCTCAATTCCAGATAATGATTCCTGTTTTCTATGTTATGGTTGTATTTTAGCCTTTTATATGTTTTATCTCTGTTTCTAATGAGTTTCATAATTTCTTGAGATAGCAATTTCGGTTTATTAATATTTTTATCTTTAATAAAAGCCAGTGGTATGAATTGAAACTGTTTGTTGAGAAGATTGTTTTTTAAATTCCTGCCATGCTACGTTTATTTCTTCATTATTTATCCTAAAAGTGCTCAAACTCTTTCCTTAGTTCAGCATAATTTGCCCTTTTGAAATTAAGTTTAGCGGTGGTGTCATTTTGTAGGACACGTGGTATATTAATTTCAAAATCTACTGCGTTATGATCACTATTTCCTATTTTGTCTCCAACATTTAAATTTGAAATCAATTCATCGTCTGATGTTAACATTAAATCCAATATGTTTTCATCCCTTGTTGGTTCTTTCACCCACTGAGTCAGGAAATTATCCTCAATAAAATTAATCAATCTTTGTCCTTCTGAGTCTGCAGTTTTGTTAGCCCAGTTTATTTTAGCACAATTAAAATCTCCAATGATCACTGATAACTTGTCTTTACAAATGTTCGTTAAGTATTCATAAAATTGGTCATCTGTCTCCCGGAGCTGATGTGGACTCCTATAAACTAAAATAACATATAGGTTCTTTTTTTGGTTTATTTTAACCGTTACCATTTCAAAAACAGAGTCAGTGTTACATTCTACAGGGTGTAAATCTTCGCGTACATATAAAAGAACACCTCCACCTTCTCTCTGTAATCTATCTTTATGAAATAACTTGTATCCTTTTAACTGGAATTCTGAAATAATATCACGTGACTCTGTATGTATCCATGTCTCAGTTATTCCTATGATGTCGTACTTTTTGGTCAATACCAGCGCTCTGAACTCCGTAAATTTGTTTCTAATTGATCTTGCGTTAAAGAATAGAGTTTTTAATGTGTTTAACTGATTTCTTCTGAATTGGGGCTTCGATCGTTTCCCTGTGGTTCTTGACTTGGTGCTTTATTTTTCATTAAATTTCGTAGGTTAGTTTGTAGCAATTCTCCATATTTCATTTTACCTTTTTGTGGAGAGATGGATGCCATCCTGAGAGAGAGAGAGAGAGAGAGAGAGAGAGAGAGAGAGAGAGAGAGAGAGAGAGAGAGAGAGAGAGAGAGAGAGAGAGAGAGAGAGAGAGAGAGAGAGAGAGAGAGAGAGAGAGAGAGAGAGAGAGAGAGAGAGAGAGAGAGAGAGAGAGAGAGAGAGAGAAAGAGAGAGAGAGAGAGAGGAGAGAGAGAGAGAGAGAGAGAGAGAGAGAGAGAGAGAGAGAGAGAGAGAGAGAGAGAGAGAGAGAGAGAGAGAGAGAGAGAAGAGAGAGAGAGAGAGAGAGAGAGAGAGAGAGAGAGAGTAACAAGGAGTAACAAGGAAAGTAAGTACCCTAGGAGACCTTACGGTCCATTCAAAGAGGGTACCTTTGGACTAGCAATTGAGCGGGCACATGGCTGCTCAATTGTTTTGCGTCCATAAACGGCCACTTTTCAAGACTTTGTCTAGTCTTGACTTGAACTGGTCAACAGATTCACTGTTGACAACTTCCACTGGAAGTGCGTTCCACTTACCGCAGATACTGTAGGTAAAAAAGTTTCCACACAGATTGCGGTTGTAACGCTTCAGTTCAAGTTTGAAGCCGTGATTGCGCGTTCTGTTCTCACTCAGTGTGAAAATATCCCGGTAGTCAACATTGTCGAACCCTCGAAGTATTTTGAAGACTTCGATGAGCTGACCACGCAGTCTACGGGTTTCCAGTGAGAACAGATCTAACTCCCTTAGTCTATCCTCATAACTTTTATGTCGGATAGAGGGAATCAGCTTGGTTGCCCTGGCTTGTACGCGTTCCAATCTCGCGATGTCCTTTCGCAATGAAGGACTCCAAATTGTACGGCATACTCCAGGTGCGGTTGGACAAGTGAGTTGTACAGGCACAGTACAATCTCCTGGTTCCGATAACCAAACTGGCGCTTAATATAGCCTAGCATCCTTTGGGCCTTTTTCTCCGCCTCAATGCACTGTTTCGAGAACTTGAGGTCACTAGTGATTGTTACACCCAAGTCCTTCTCAGTGTCACTCGATTCAAGAGCAGTGCCCTTAAGGATATACTGAGATTGGGGGTTTCTGTGGCCGATATGCATCACTTTGCATTTGCCCACGTTAAAAGGCATTTGCCACGTGTCCGACCACTCCCCAATCTTCCCAAGATCTTCCTGCAGGCGGGCAGTATTTCCATCCTTTGCAACGTTCATACCAAGCTTGGTATCGTCGGCAAATTTGGAAATCTTCGCAACCATGTCACCGTCCATGTCGTTGACGTAGATGATGAATAGTAGTGGTCCCAGGACAGAACCTTGAGGCACCCCGCTAGTAACGGGCACCCACTCAGAAGACTGTCCATTTACCTCCACCCGTTGCCGTCTGCCACTTAGCCAGTTCTCGATCCAGCCGGCTACCTTTCCGTCTATACCAAGCGCTCGCACTTTCCGGAGAAGGCGGCGGTGTGGTACCTTATCAAAGGCTTTCTGAAAGTCTAGGTAGACCACATCCACCACCTTGTCCCGATCGTGCTCACTGAAAACGAAGTGGAAGAATTCCACAAGGTTCGTCAGGCATGACCGTTGCCTTCGGAAGCCGTGCTGGGAACTCCTCAGTAGCAGGTTTGACTCTAAATACGACGTCACTTTGTCCACCATGATGCTTTCCATGAGTTTACCGACTATCGAAGTCAGACTGATAGGTCGGTAGTTCGACGGTTGGCTACGGTCTCCTTTCTTGAAGATAGGAGTCACCTCCGCCTCACGCCAGTCTCTAGGAACGCATCCGGTCCGGATTGACATGTTAAAGATAGCGCACAGATGTCGTGATACTTCATCGCACACTTCCTTCAACACTTTAGGTAGAAACCCGTCCGGTCCAGGGGACTTATTCGTCTTTAGGTCAGCGATCTTTTTCTTTATTTCTCCTTCGGTGAAGTCCATTGCCTCCAGCTTTTCCCCCGAGTAGGAATCCGTCGGCTGGGGAATGGGACCACACTCTTCAGTAAACACTGAAGAGAAGTAGTCGTTGAGGAGGTTAGCATTTTCTGCATCTGAATGCTTTAATGTCCCCTCCTCATTCCTCAAAGGGCCAATCGTTCGACGGATTGGTTTACGGCTGTTCACATATCCAAAAAACTCCTTGGGATTCCCTTTACAGAGTCTCGCCACTCGGAGTTCCTCAGACCGCTTAGCCGCCCTTATGCTGGACTTCACTCTCCTTGCTAGCCTCCGGTATTCGTCAAAGTCACCCGAGATCTTCGATTGCCGGTACACATTTCTCTTCTCCCTAAGCAGTTGGCCGATTTCTCGATTAAACCACTTAGGTTGAACAGAAGACAGACGGGGGCATTTCAGAGGGATGAAACGCGATTGAAGACTCATGAATGTGGTTTTGAAACTATTCCACGAGTCTTTAACGGCATCGCACACTTCTAGCCTCACGTCAGTCAGTCCAGCTCGAAGGCTTGCAAAGTCTGCTCTTCTCAAGTCAAGTTTCTTTAATTGACTGGCAACAGACCTTACCTTCGGGATCTTGACGCTAAATCTAACTAGCTGGTGATCACTGCCACCGAGCTCTTCGCCTACAGAGATATCCTCAACGATATCATCCTCAGAGGTGAAGACCAAGTCGAGGATATTGTCTCCTCTCGTCGGTTCTCTGACCCATTGAGTGAGGAACTCGTTGTTGGCGAACTCCAGGAGTAGCGCGCTCTCGCCACAGGCTGCTCTGGTTTCCCAGTCAACTTGGCTGTTGAAATCGCCCATAACGATGCACACTCTGCCTTGAACCAGCTCACCCAGCAGCTGGTACAGTTCCCTGTCCTTCTCAACAGGTTGGGAAGGGGGTCTGTAAAGCACCAGGGTCCTGTATTTGGCAGGACCGATCTCTAGGTCAACGCCTAGGAGCTCGTGGTCGGATATAACGTTGGAGTTCGTAGATTTGATTGTATCCTTGACATACAACATTACACCGCCACCCTCTCTGTCTGGCCTATCTTTGTGGAAGAGTTGGTAGCCAGGAACCGTGAATTCGCCTTCAAAGTCTCGGTTTGACGTTTTTATCCACGATTCTGTTATGGCTACCATTTCGGGTTCTTCCGTCGCTACGAGGCCACGGAGCTCAGGAAATTTGTTCCTGATTGACCTCGCATTGAACAGAAGAACCTTCAGGGAGTCCCCTAATGTAGGACCCCCTATACTCTTCCGTTTCCCGGCTTCTTGTTTGTCGTGGTGGCACCATTTTTAACAACCTCCGAGAAGGTTGTTTGGGGAGTGACTCGGGCGTACTGGCGTACGTCCGCCTTCCCAATGGGCCGGACACTCCTTTGGGTGCGCTCCACGACATCCTGGATGAGGTTGGCTAGGAACGCCTTGCCCTTAAAGGAGAGGTGCACCCCGTCCCTTTGGTAGAGGTCTTTTCTACCATAGAACACGGCGTACGGGTCCACAAAAAAGACACCCTCAGCCGTACAGAGGTCTGCAAGGCGCCTGTTTAGCGACATGTTCCTCAAGCGGGCAGTCCGGCTTGGACCCCACCTCGGGAGCATCCCCACCACGACGCGTCTGCGGGTTTTCAGTCCACAGTCGTCGACAGCGCCCATAACTGTCCTCATAATTTCACCTGTAGGGCCTACCCTACCTCCTCTGAGGTAGAGGTCGTTGCCACTTACCATAAGGGCAACGACTGAAGTCTCTGAAATCTGAGACTTCTCGGCCTCAGCTCTTACCTGCATATTCCCACAACCTGGGATGCAGCTCACCTTAACGCTTGTGCGAAGGCGGGCCGCTAGCAGGGGCTTCAGACCCCGTGCTTGAGAATCACCAATAAGGGTGACTCTTGCACATTTGACTGCGGACGACTTAGTCTTTCCTTTCGGGAGAGAGAGAGAGAGAGAGGAGAGAGAGAGAGAGAGAGAGAGAGAGAGAGAGAGAGAGAGAGAGAGAGTTACAAGGAGTTACAAGGAAAGAAGGTACCCTAGGAGACCTTACGGTCCATTCAAAGAGGGTAGAGAGAGAGAGAGAGAGAGAGAGAGAGAGAGAGAGAGAGAGAGAGAGAGAGAGAGAGAGAGAGAGAGAGAGAGAGAGAGAGAGTGTTACAAGGAGTTACAAGGAATATTAGTACCTCAAAAGACTAGTTTGTCCATACCGAGGGGGTACTTTTGTTGTGTTTTTTTCTTAACTAATTGCTTTAGAGAAAGTATAGTACAGTTTAAGGCTCTCCCCTCCCACCTCTCCCACCCGAGTCAATCGGGCATGAAAAGTATGAAAAGACACCTGCTGTCCGAAAGAAAGTGTACAATCAGGAATTTTTATAGTAAAGCGGAGCCTATGTCTTTATTGTATTATTTAGTTAAGAATCAATTGTTTAAAACAAACATACAAAAAAATATTATCTTAAAAAGTAATCGTCCTTATAATTTTATCTAATCTCTTTTTGAAAGTATTAACGGTAGGACTCGAGACAATCTCTTCCGATAACTGGTTCCATGCATTTACAATTTTGTACGAGAAAAAATTTCCACATAAATTAAGACTGTACTTTTTTCGGAACTAGTTTCATGCTGTTATTTCGTGTCATATTTTTATTGAATTCGAACCAGGTGGTGTAGTCTACATTTTCAATTCCTTTTAGGATTTTAAATACTTCAATGAGCTGACCTCGCATACGTCTAGTTTCTAGTTTGTATAGATTTAACTTTTCCAGTCTTGTTTCGTAATTGTATTTTCTTAATGATGGAATCATCTTCGTAGCCGTGGCTTGTACTCTCTCCAATCTTTCTATGTCCTTTCTGAGGGAGGGTGACCATACCTGTGCACAGTATTCTAATTGTGGTCTTACTAGAGCATTGTATAAGTTAATTATTACCGTCTCGCTTTTATAGCTGATCTGTCTCTTAATGTATCCAAGTATCTTTCGCGCTTTCTTTTCTACATCAACACAGTGCTGTGTGAACTTTAGGTCATTAGATATACAAACTCCGAGGTCCTTTTGGATTTCTGTTTCTGCTATTATTTTGTTATTGAGTTTGAATTCTGCCTTCGGATTTTTGTGGCCAACGTGCATTAATTTGCATTTGTCAAGATTTAGTGGGAGATTCCATCTTTCAGACCATTCAGATATGTGGTCAATGTCCTTTTGAAAATCTATTATATCTTGCTCGGTAACTATGCTTTTACCCAATTTGCAGTCGTCAGCGAATTTGGAGATCTTAGAGATTAATCCCACGTCTATATCATTTACATATATAATAAAAAGCAAGGGGCCCAAGACTGATCCCTGAGGAACGCCGCTATTTACAGTTATCCACTCGGACTCTTCTCCATTGATCACCACCCTCTGCATACGATTACTAAGCCAGTCTTCAATCCAATTCGCTATTTTGCCTCGTATTCCTAGGGCTCTAACTTTGGACATTAATTTCCCGTGTGGCACCTTGTCAAAAGCCTTTTGAAAATCTAAATACAGGATGTCGACAGATCTCTCACTATCATGAATGGTGTTAATGTAATGAAAAAACTCTAGCAAGTTTGTAAGACAAGATCTGTGTTTCCTAAATCCGTGTTGTGTGTTTCTTAGCAGTTCATTGGTTTCTAAGTGGCTTACTATTTTTTCTGCTATAATACTTTCCAGCATTTTGCCAATTATTGATGTCAGACTTATTGGTCGATAATTGCATGGTAGATCTTTGCGTCCTTTTTTAAATATTGGAGTGACATTAGCTAATTTCCAGTCTTGAGGAACAGTATTATTTTCAAGTGATAAGTTAAAAATGTAGGTTATCTGGTCCACCACTGCATCCTTTACTTCTTTGATTACTCTTGGCACTATTTTATCAGGTCCTGGGGATTTAAATTTATTCATTTTATCTATTCGTATTTGTACATCCTTGCTCGTGCATTTGAACATTTCTAGTGCGTTATTTCCTAAATACTCATTATACGGAGCGATATTTTGATTTGAGGTGTCGTCGGTGAAAACCGAGCCAAAGTACTCATTTAGCGCAGTAGCTATATCTTTATCCTTAACTTGTAAATTATTGTGACCATCGTTGATTGGGCCAATGATGTTTTTTATTGGTTTTCTACTGTTAACTAGGGCGTAAAATTCTTTGGGATTTCCTTTACAATTTAATGCTACCCTCATTTCCTCGTTACGCTTTGCTCTCCTAATTCCAGTTTTTATCTTTCTTCTGAGAACAAAATATTTCTTTTTATTTTCTTCTGAGCTGTTTAATTTAAACGCCTTATAAGCCTCTTTTCTTTTGTTAATGTCCCTCTTAATTTCATTAGTCATCCATTTGGGATTTTGATTTTTTCCACTTTTCCTGACTGCTTGAGGAATGAATTGAGATTGTTTCCTTAAAAGATTGTATTTAAACTCGTTCCATACTTCATTAATGTCTCTGCCATTTAGTTGATAGTTTATGAGACTTTGTTTTAAAGCCGCGAAGTTTGCCTTTCTGAAATCTAATTTTTCATTACTTCTTACAATTTTTTGGTTTGGTAAATTTAATTCGAATTCTATTAGGTTATGGTCGCAGCCACCGAGTTGATCGCATACAGTTACGTTTGAGATAATTTCATCATCTGAAGTTAAGATTAAGTCCAATATATTCTCTCCTCTAGTAGGCTCGGTGACCCATTGAGTTAGCAGATTTTCCTCTATGAAAATGAGTAATCTTTGTCCTTCAGAATCTGAGTTCCGTGTTAGCCAATTAATTTGGGGGCAGTTAAAGTCGCCAATAATAAGCGATAATTTGTCTTTACTAACATTCGTCAGAATTTCGTAAAATCGATTATCTGCTTCATATGAATGGTGTGGCTTTCTATAGGCTAAGTATATATACAGACATTTGTTTATGTTTAATTTTATTCCTATTAATTCAAATTCTGTCTCTATATTACAATTAATAGGCTGAAGGTCTTCTCTTATATATAATAGCACCCCACCTCCTTCCTTGTAGATTCTATCTTTGTGAAATAATTTGTAACCTTCGAGTTGAAATTCACTGATATAATCCCTCGTATGACTATGGATCCAAGTTTCGGTGATGCCTATTATATCATATTTATTCAATGCTACTAACGCTTTGAATTCTAAAAACTTATTACGGATTGATCTAGCATTAAATAAAATTGCTTTGAGAGAACTTATCCGTTTACTATTGGTCTTGCACCGAGGTCGTTTCCCGAATTAGCTTGGGGTTCTGGAGAGATGGCAGGTTGCTTTAGCACTTCGGTCAGGTATAAATGGAGCAATTCTCCGTATTGCTCTTTTCCTTTTCTGCTAAAATGCGTTCCGTCTAGTTTGAAATATTCCTCTCTCCGGATAAAATTCTGCCATAGGTCTACGAATTTAACATTTTCTTTGTCACATATCTTTTTTACGCGCTCGTTAATGCCTATTGCTCGACTTAACATTTCTCTATTTGAATTTAGTCTCGGTATTAATCCTATTACCATGCCTCTCTTGGTCTTTGATTTGATTTTTTCGACGAGCTTAGAATAGTCCTCAATTATCTTTTCACTTCCAGCATAATTTCTATTACATAATTTCTTTTCATAATTTCTTTTCAGAGGAAAAGACGGTTACGATCCAAACCCTACACGCCGATACCTCATGGGCACCTATAATACAGTTCAGATCTAAAGCATCGCATGCCCTCCATACTCCAAACCACGCAAAGAGAACGGCCTAATTTGTGGAGGTTAAATAAGTTCTGGAGAGTTGCGCGCTCACCCGATCACGAGTGCTCCAAGGATTCTCCTTTGAATTACTTAGGTTATATCATTTGGACACATTTTAACTTACCATAATTCATCACTTTCTTACGAACTTGACGGCGAGGTGCCCTCGTTGGTTTTTGCTTCTTGGTTTTAAATAAACAAGAGACCCAAGCCTTGGGTTCAAATTCATAAGGATGGGCAACCATGCTCCTGCTGACATATGTAGACTTGCGTGCCCTCCATGCTCTAATGTATGTAGAAAGATCTGAGACTGTTTGCCACACATAGTCACTTCTTTTAGCTTCACCACTTCACAAATTTCCTGCTAGAGATGCCCTCGTTAGTTTTCGCTGCTCGGTTTTAAAATTGCCGAGGACATTATTGCAAAAGTTAAATCCGCCAATCTTGACAGTAATTATCAGCTTTTATCCCTGGATGTAGATTATCTTTTTCATCAATCTAACTGTCCATCATTAAGTTTTTATTGAATAAATTAATGCCTGTTTCGAATAACACTTTACCAATTTAAGGGGCTTATTAGAGGCAAATATTTGGTAATGATGTTTCTTTATTCAGTTTTTACTATATTGTATATGTATCCAAATTTTCTCCGTTTGATTGCTAGAAACAAAATTCAAATATTTACTGCTGTAATTTAGTGGATGAGTTCGCCAAAATTCATTAGAAAAGGAGTAAGGAACGAGGGCAGGAAACTAGTTCACTGGGCAAAACAAAATATTTATTTGCCTGACGCGTTTAGATACACATTGTTATTTAGACGTTAACAAATATATGAACATACTTATAGGGAATGGAAATTCTTCGACACAAAAATGTACATTAAAATTAAGGTTGAGACTGCTTAAAATGGTTAAATTTATAAGGGACACCGGATTAAATGGGCAGGGATTATTATTCGGGATGTGGGGACGTGAGGAAGGCTGAGTGAATTGTTTGCTTGTTTGCGTATTTAATTTAGGTTATTTTTCTTTTATATATAAGGCTCTAATATAAGTAGTTGTCGGCGGTTTGGAGCATGTCCTAATATTTCGGTATTATCTTCATAACATAATTTCATGGATGACAAAAGCCACAAGGGCCTATCAAAGGTCATCCGCCTCCGTCAAAACCCACCCACAAAAAGCACCATCACCAGGGGAAGACAAAATCAAAGTCCCCCACAATATAATATAACAGATGAAAAAAGCCACAAGGGCTCATCATAGGTCATCCGAGTCAAACGGCCTCTTTTTTAAGGCACTCAAATTCCCAGGAAAACTACATCCAGAGGATTGCGTCCAGAAACAAAGGTATCACCAATCAAGGCTTGTCAAGAACTAAATCATGCAGCTATAGATATATACAAACAATATTAATATATACAAAACTTAGGAACCATCACAACCTTCTCTCCCCATAAACTCATCCAACCTACTCTTAAATACATTTAGATTTGGACTACCTACTACCCTCAGCGGCAATTTGTTCCAGAAGTCTACCACTCTATTGGTGAAAAAATATTTTCTTAAATCCCACCTACATCCTTGCTTTTTAATTTTCAAGTGGTGACCTCTAGTCCGATTTCCATCATCTAACTCAAGAAACTTGCTAACATCCCGGAAATTTTTTTAAAGAGCTCAATCATATCCCCTCTCACACACCTCCTTTCGAACGAGAACATATTTAATACCCTCAGTCTATCTATATATTCAAGGTGCCTCAGGGAAGGAATAATCTTTGTTGCCCTCCGTTGCACTGACTCGAGAAGGTTAATATCGTGTCTAAAATGTGGGGACCATGCCTCTATACAGTACTCTAGATGTGGCCTAACATAAGAGTTATAGAGTTTAAGAATAACCTCCTTACTTTTGTAAGTGACATTTCTCTTAATGAAAGCCAGCACTCTATTTGCCCTATTTCTTGCTTCAATACTCTGCTTAGAAAACCTTAATGACTTATCTATTACTACTCCTAGATCTTTCTCATCCTCTACTGAGCTCAGCCAATGCCCATCCATTTCATAGTTAAATTCTCTATTATCTTTTCCCATGTTAATAACTTTGCACTTATCAAGGTTGAAAGTCATTTGCCACTTATGTGCCCAGAATAACAATTTATTTAAATCTCCCTGCACTTTAAAATTATCATCAAAATCTTTAACTTCAGCTGCTAATTTGGTATCATCCGCAAAAATTGACACTTTATTATTAACTGCCTCTCCAAGATCGTTCATATAGATGACAAATAATAATGGACCGAGAACTGATCCCTGAGGAACCCCACTGATAACATCCCTCCACTCTGACTTGACACCATTTAGCACTACCCTTTGCTTCCTGTCTTTCAGCCACTCAGCTATCCAATTTGAAACACCCCCACATATCCCAATCATTTTTAATTTATGAACTAGTCTCCTATGTGGTACCTTATCAAATGCTTTACTAAAATCCAAGTAGATTACATCTACATTTTCTCCCTTATCTACTTGATCTGTTACAAACTCCAGAAAGTCTAGTAAATTAGTCAAACATGATCTACCTGATCTAAACCCATGCTGAGCATCGCTGATTAACCCCTCCCTCTCTAGATGTTGGCAAATCCCTTTTTTAACTATTTTCTCAAGAATTTTACAGATTACAGGAGTTAGGCTAACTGGTCTAAAGTTATTTGGATCCTCTTTACTACCCTTCTTGAAAATGGGGACTACATTCGCTCTCTTCCAATCATCGCGTATTTCTCCATATTCCAGTGACCTAGTATATAACTTCTCCAGAGCTATTGAGATACTTTCTACCACTTATTTAAGTATCCTAGAATGAATATTATCAGGGGTGGAGGCCTTGTAGTATCTAACTCACCTATTAGTTCTTTTATCGTCCTCCGATCCACACTAATGGTAGTAAACACCTCTTTCCCTGACCCATGAGTACTATACATAAGACTATTTAGTTTCTCCTTTGTGAATACTGATGAAAAATGACCATTTAGAACCTCAACTATTTCCTCATCAGTTTCTCTCACAACCCCTTCATATTTGATAGGTCCTATTTTAACTCTGCCAGACTTGTTATTAATTTTATAGTAACTAAAGAACTTTCTAGGATCTTTGTTGCTATCCTGAGCCAATTTAATTTCTGACACCCTTTTGTTCTTCTTTATAATCTTATTTAACTCATTCCTAGCCATTCTATAATCACTTAAATTTTGAATATTACTTTCTACCTGTAATTTTTTATATGCCCTTTTCTTCTCTGAAAATTTTCTAGCTATCTCCTGATTCCACCATAATGGTTTCCTACTTTTGTTCCTAATGGCCTTCATTGGAATACATTGTTTTTGGACTACATTTATTATATATTTGAAAGTATCCCACATCCCATAAGCATTTTTACCTCTGAATTCTGCATCCCAGTCTACCAAATTTAGCAAGCTTCGGAGGCTTACATAATCTCCCTTATGAAAATTTGGAACTTTTACAGCATTTTCGGTTATTTTACCCTTCTCAATTCCCAAGTTAAAACGAACTATCTGATGGTCACTATTTCCCAATGCTTCCCCAACAGTTAATTCTTGACCTAAATGATCACTGTTAGAAAGTACTAAATCTAATATATTGTCCTCCCTCGTTGGCTCATTAACAAATTGATTAAAAAAAATTATCCTCAAAGCATTCTATGAACCTGCCACTTGTTCTATCCCTACCTATCATATTTCCCCAGTCCACAGAGTTTAAGTTGAAGTCCCCAATAATTACTGCATCTGTTTCACATCCCTTACTTATTTCCCTTATCATTAGTTCATCCATATCATCAGTCTGCCCAGGTGGCCTGTAAAAAGCTCCCAAATGCACCATTCTATTTTTACTGAACCTAATATATATCCAAAGTGACTCAACTCCATCCTGCTTTATTGAAGTATTTAAATTTGAAACAATGTTTTTTTTTATATCGATAATTATTCCTCCACCAATCCTACCTGTCCTTTGACTAATGTACATATTATAGCCCTGTAAATCAAATTCACTTATAGTGTCACTAAATTCTATTTCATTAATCCATGATTCAGTAACACATAATATATCTATATCCTCATTGCTAATATAACTAAATAGCTCATCCTTCTTGTTTCAAAGACTACGAACATTTGTATAGAAACAATTTAACCCCCCTATCCCTGAAGCACCTCTTGAAACCTGAATGACCTCACCTCTATCGCCTTGGAACCTATTTCTGTTATCTTCCAAGTCCATTCTACTTTCAGTACTATAATGTCCTCTCATAATTCCCTGACCGCTATTAGTATCTAGTTTCCCGCCCGCAAAGATCTAATAACACGATCATACTCCTCCCACAACACATCTACCCCCCTCCTACTCAAATGCAGTCCTTCGAGTGACTTCCGGTCCAGTTGTCTTCCATGTTTTTCCAACGTGTGTGTTTTGGGGGCACCATTGTTTAAATGGTCACTCATTCTTCGAGTTAAAATTGTTTCTGTCGTTCCGATATATGAATGAGGTAGGAGCTCACAGTCTCCCATTTTGCAAGTATATTGGACATTGGACATACAAAGTGAGGACTATAGCAGTAGGGGGTTTTAGTAGGAGAAAATTTGGGAAAATAATAGGAAAGTGAAAATGAAGAGTAGAATGAAAGACAGGTCCCTGGTGATAGGGTATCTCTGGCTTTCCTTGCGTTTTGGTATATTTTTGTTTTGAGAGATATATACCTATATGTATATATATATATATATATATATATATATATATATATATATATATATATATATATATATATATATATCGTGAAATCCATATATATATATATATATATATATATATATATATATATATATATATATATATATATATATATATAGGCATTTGGGGTTTAAGAGTTTTTGGTCCCTACTACTATGGTTAAGATTTTAATCTTGGTTTTTTTTTACGCACGGATTTTGCGTTGTTTCGTTCGTTGTTTGTTTTGTTTTTATTTCGTTATTTTTTGTTTTTTTTAATTTATGACGAGTTGATCGCGCTAAAATTTGGGAATTAGTATTTGAATAATTTTAAAGGGGAAATGGAATGTGTTGGCTTTGTATTTTGATTTGTAGTGTTGAGTATTGAAATTCTATGTGAACATTGGATTTATGTCATTGTCCGTGAGCAGTTTGCTGCTTGTAAAAGATTTTGCATGCTCGAGTATGAACCCGGGAGGAAGGAGACGGTGTATAGTGTCTCAGATGTTATTTGCTCTTTGGTGAAGCTCTATGTTTATGGGGTCAACCCCAGTTGAACATGGAGTTCACTCTGCCTTCTCCTCTCTCTCCTTCGGGTTCTCGTTATAATATAAACAGCCTTATTTGGGACCCTTTGCAGTTTAAGGACTTGGGTCTCGGGACTCGCGTTTATAGGGACCGGAGGATACAGGAATTTTGATTGAATCCATGCATTATAGATCTTTAGTTTGTTGGAGGTACTCAGGTTTAGGAATCTGAAAAATTCACCCAAGTCCCCCCCCCCTCCCGTGCATTCGCTGTAGTTTTAGCTACGTGACCCATATCCACGAGTCGTAATCCGGAATCCCAGAACCGTGCCCTCCGTGCGGTATGGGATGCGCGCACCCCCCACATGGATGTCTGCGAGGGTCCGTCGAAATAGTGGAATTATCTGGAACTTTGGGCCATTGGTGGATATCTTTCATTTACTCTCGAAAGAGTTGATGTTTTCGATTTCCACCGCCGTACTCCGAGCCATGTAATTCACACATTCCAATAAGGTGTCGTGCAGATCATCGTTATATCGTCCGCAAATTGGACGTATAATAAGCCTTCTGTCAGAGGTTGGGGAAGGTCCATGGTGTATAGGTTATAAAGCAAGGGACTTATACACCTGCCTTGTGGCACCCCCGCCTCGAATTCGAACTCAGAGCCATTGAAGCCTTTAATGTGCACAAACGCTTTTCTCTCCATTACGTAATCGCATAGTATCCTTCCAAGTATGGGGTCGAGGCCCAGTTGTAAATAACAATGTATATAAATCTCTGCCTTCAATTCCTTAAGTTACAAATATCGACCTTTGATAATGATACAGGTGTGTATCAAACACATTGGGCCAATTTATATTTTGTTCTGCTCAGTGAACTAGTTTCCGGCCCTCGTTCGTTACTACTTTTCTAATGAATTTTGACGAACTCATCCAAGGGTGAACTCATGGCCAAAACGGAATATAAGATAAATCGAGACACTCGAATAGAAAATAATTCACGCTAAATTCGTAGCCGCCTTCATAAAATATGTTGGACGAAGAGAATCTACTGCCTAACTATACGTATATATAATATATATATATTGAATGTCTTGGTTGAGCTTTAGGTAGTCGAATCCGCAATAACCGATTCTCTCCCTAACTTTAATCAGTCGAAAGGGAATGAATTTCAAATTTAATCCCGTGGTTAGGTCGCTTATCGCCTTCCCAAAAGAGATCACATGAATTTCTGAACCTAATTTTCTCCTTCTGAGGAGTCTGAGAAAAGGTCATTGAACATTAATAAAGGTTATCTTACACAGCATTGATAAAATATATAATTAATAATAACAGCATCTCACAAGAGAGTGAGGACTAACTCTCTGAAATCCGAATTTTTTAGCCGAATCAGAAAATTATGAATTATAGTTTTTGGACATCAGCTAAGGTATAATAATGAATTTAACAATGATATTTGAGATTTACCTGTATTTTAGACATGTATCATATAAGGAACATTCGATCGCAACGGGTTAAAAAACTGTTTATATATATATATATATATATATATATATATATATATATATATATATATATATATATATATATATATATATATATATATATATATATATATATATATATATATATATATATATATATATATATATATATATATATATATATATATATATATCATCACTAACTATAATTTAAGAAGGGGATTTTTTTGAGCATTTGAATAATAATTTCATTTTAGTTTGGGTATGACTTATGTTTTTTTATCAAAATTAATTCTAATAATTCTTTTATAATATCAAAAAACAAAATTGTGAACCCAAAGAATTACAAATGGTGAAGTTTAGAAAATTTATTTTTATATATCTTCTATAACTATATTTTAGCAACCTGATATTTTGAAAGGGGGAAATTTAGTTTAGAGTTTTTTTTTTAAATTATTATAATTGGCGAAGTTCAGAAAATTTATAAAAATTTAACCATGGCTGCTTTTTTTTAGATTTTAAATTTTAATCTTAGTAGCGAAGCGCAAACTCCCCCCGTAGGGAAAGTGGCGAAGCCATTGCCTGGTATATTCTATATTATAATTTCTGAATAGCAGATACAAGTATAGCTAGGGTTGCCAACGTCCTTTATTAGAAAGGACAGTCTTTTATTTAGCTTTCCTATCTTTGTCCTTTTTTTGTTTAGAAAGGACGCCAATTTCCTTTATTTTAAAATCATGATAATTTATCTTGGTAACTTAGATGAGTACCAGAATTGTTTAGTTGTATAGGCCATTATATTTTTATATTAAATATATATTTTGAAAAAATATAAAGGATGACTGAGGCTATAGAAGGAACGATTGTGCTGGTGAAGGGTGTATACAGTTACAGAGAGACTTGAAATAGCTGATTGCATGGGCCGATAAGCCATAAGTGGAAGATAGAATTCAATTTTAAAAAGTGTAAGACAATGCATATTTGTAAGAATAATAATGGCTTTGTTTGAGATGCAAGTAATTATTAGAAATGTTTTAAAAGTTCCAGACAATGTTAGAAGCACGAAAAAGGGCAAATAGAATGCTGGACACAATTATGAGAAATGTCAGCTATAAAAGCAAGGAAGTGATTACAAAGCTGTATAATGCCTATGTTAGACCACAGATTGAGTACTGTATCTAAGCATGCGCATCTCATCATCAGGAAGATGTAGAAATGTTGGAAGGGGTGCAGTGAATAGCTACTAAGCTTATATTTTGGCTCCAAAAATTAAGCTATGAGACCAGACTACAAAAACGGATATTTTTTCGGTTAAGAAGAGAATGCTAAGGAGGGATCTGATTCAGGTATTGGAATTTTTTTCAGATTTGGAGCATATTAATCCTAAAAATTTCTTGAGTGACACTAAAACTTGTTACTCGAGGACACCAATTTAAAATTAAGAGGCAATTTATTAGGACACATGTAGACAAATTGTTTTTAGCAATATGGTGGTTGATGAATGGGATGATTTGCCTCCAGAACTGGTTAATTGTTCGACTCATTCTGGGTTTAAGACAGAATTATACAAGCGATTGAGGGATGGACCATATGGATATATCTCAAGCATATATATATATATATATATATATATATATATATATATATATATATATATATATATATATATATATATATATATATATTCTTGAGTTGCATGCAAATGAAAAGTTATATTAAATGAATGGATGAATACTAATTTAAGGTTGTATAATAACAATTCGACTTTGTATCAGGGAGGGGGGGGGGATATATGCATGTGTAAAATCTGTGATTGGGGAAGGTTTTTATGGGTCTTTTGGGTTGATCTACCTAATTTACTGTATATATGTATTAATTTGTGGGGGGTGGTTGGGTTGTGGCTTGTTAATAACTGGTTCCTTGTGGACTTTTCTTGCTGTATCAATTTCTCATGTTCCTATGTACTCGTAGGTAGATTATAAATGGTTGGTAGCAACTAATAATCCACAAGAAGTAAAGTGTTTTATTTGCCAAAGTGTTTTTAAAATTGGATATATAAAAATTTAGAGTAAAAGAAAAAATCAATTTTATCTTCCAGTTTTGTAATTGGTAAATTTATCATTAAAGCAAATTCTAAAGAATAACATATTATATTTACTTGAGAAATACCTCACAAATATATCATGCAGTTAAACAAAATCATTCCTACAACTCACTTGATTATAGTTTAAATTTAAATTCAAAACTTTACCTGGATTCAAAATTAGCAGCAAAAAAATCTTGTGGCCTGACCAAATCAGAGACAATCGTTACAAATGTGATGGGTAAAAAGGCATTAGAAGTAGTTTTGAACGATTTAAAACAACATGAACTGAATATTTATTTTTGTCTTCAAATTGATGCCGTAAATCACAAAAAAAAGCTTTGAAAATGTTCCAAGTATGTGTTCAATATTTTTAAATGGATTTTGGCGCAGTGAATTATATAATTGATTTTTTCGAGAATACTGATGAAAGTACAGATCGAATGTTCAAATATTTTAAGAAACACTATGGACAATTTGTAACTTGATTGGAAAAGAGTTTTTTTGTTTTAGTGCAGATAACGCAAATTGCAATTTTCGAATAAAGCATTCTTTATATACTAATATCCTCACACTAAATGACGGTGTTGTTAAAGCTAATTGCAATGCGCACATTTTAAATAATGCAGTAAAATTTGCTTTGGGAGACTTGGATGTGGACATAGAAAATATTGTCCTAAAGATTTATGGCCTCTTTTCAACGTCAGTAAAGAGAGGCGAAACTCTAAAAGATTTTCATTCATTTGTAGACAGAATTTAGAAAAATTCTTCGGCATGTACGAACTAGGTGTCTATCTCTGCAGCTGTGCTTAAATTCTTATTTCATAAGCAGACTTACTGATTGCTTTAAAGAATTACTCAAACTTCTTTCATTTAATGATGATTCAACAGAAATTTCCAAGTTATTGAAATATATTTGTTGTTCTCGTAACATACAATGAAGATATTTAAACTATCTTTTGAAGGACTCGAAAAAATAAAACTTCAGCTGCAGATGTTTTCACATTTTGGCTAATTTAAGAAAAGTTAAAAACTCGATATGATGAAGAATTTTTTGTCTATCATATGCACGAACTTATGAAAAATTTCCATACTGCTGCGGCTCGAAAGATTATTGGAGAATAAGTTTTCTTATTTCAGCAATTACATATTTGAAAAAAACATCAACTTTGATGAAAATTCAATTCATTCCTCAAAATACCAGAAATTTGTTGAAGTTGTTAAAGAGTTGAAGCCCCCAAAAATCTGAATTTAATATGGATGACCTCTTTGATGAATTGACATTAATAAAAAAAACTGGCACTATTCGAAGCTCTGAACTCTTCACAAGATGCAAAACAACAAGAAGCAAAGCAAATGGAACTTGATTTTAAAAAGTGGCGATTTTAATTGGGTGAATATTTTCAAAATATTTTAATTTATGCTTTCAATTCCTAGAACATCAGCTTAATGTGTGTGATAGAACGGTCTGAGGCCGCTTTAATTCAGCCTCTATCACATGTTAACCATGCTCACCCACATGCTTACCCAAGTGCACCCTGCCTGCGAGAGGAAGCAGAAGCGCGTTATCTCCCATCATAGCCAATGTTTAATCAAGGAGGTTCACTCCCCCGTTTCGCCTCCATACGTCGATCTCGCCAGATTGAATTAGGCTTATGGGCAGATAAGGTATTTTCACAGGCGCCACCGGGATATTCCCCTGAAGTCCCACACTCAATTATTCCCTACGCCTTAGAGATGGCTCCGGCTATTTGTACCGTAGCTTTTCCCAATTGAGGCAGATCCAGATTATCTTCGCGAAGCATCAAGCCAATCCGGTCTTTCTTGTGCACCTAGGAACTCTGCCGAGAAACCCCTTATTGTCCAGAAGAGGACAATATCCCTTGAGTGCCGAGGTTCGTGACCTTCGAGACGCCAAGTCAACAAGGCGTTAGAACAGCCATTGTTCTTTGAGCCCGTTTGACAAGAAATGGTTCTCCCCCTCCCCCTCATGTTGTTCAAAAAGAGAACAACGTTACAACAGCCATTGTTTTTCAAGCCCGTTCGTCAAGAAACGGTTCTCGTTCCCAAGACATCACGCCCGGATAATTTAATTCCCCCCTTTTTAACGTTCTTCAAGAGAACGCTTGGTTTCAACAATAACCTCCATTGTTCATCTAGAACAACTCCGATTTGCTGTCACAAAGATCGCTCGTACTTCCGAGCTCCACTTCGCTCTCACTCCTCGAAGACAGTCCTTCCCCCTCATTAAGGACAACCCCCCGAAGAACCCTTCTGCTGGAAATCGCCAGTTGGACTGAAGATTCCTTCGCATCGTCTTCTTCTGCACAACAACTTTGTAATTACGTAAGCTGAGCATTACCTTTAATCATTTAAACCTTTTGTCAACGCAACCCTGTGCTTTAAATGGTTTAGCGAACCATTCCCCCTTTATTTATTTTTTTGTTTACCTTTTTAAATCTCTCCAAATCTTAATCCTCAGATTAGTAAGATATTCCCACGATCCTTTTTCATTCCCCGTTTATGTAAACATTTTCTTTGTGTGTTGTTGATAGTTTAATTAATAAAACTCTATTTTATTAATGGTAGCCATATTATTTATCCTTGTACTCCGTTCCACTTCTTAAGCATATTGAAGATAAATAAGCCTCTCCAGCCCCCCTACCCTTTTTGGACTAACCTCGGTCAATCAGATTACCACGCACTCGAAATATTAGAATAATTCCCTCAACGAATAGTTATATATGGTATATCGTCGGGAGGCTACTCTAAGACATATATATATATATATATATATATATATATATATATATATATATATATATATATATATATATATATATATATATACTATTTAAATTTGGTGTCAAGTGTGTAAGGTTTAACGCTATATCTTTGCAAACACTGGTCTCAGTCGAGTAAAGCATAGTGTTATTCGTTATAAGAATAGAGTATAGTAGTTCCCTTTTGTTTTAACGATTGCTATCCCCTTTTTAAAACTTAAGAAGCTGGAGTAGCTCAAGGAACTATTATAATAATTTGTTTGTGTTTTTTTTGTGTGTTATTTTAGTCATTGGTTATCTAGGTCGAGAAACCAATCACGAATAGGTTAGTGCCCATATTTAGGTAGGCCAATTCTGTAGAAGGCCTAATTCTTATCGCAAGGAATTTAGTTGGTTGACTATTGCGCCCCCAAGTGTAAATATGACTCAGTTTAAAATCTTCAAAGCGCAAGGAGAATCCTTGGGACTTTCCGGAAGAAAATTGATTGAGTACGTTCAAGAGGAGCAACGAACAGAAAGAGAAAAGTTAAGAGAAGAAAGGCAAAAAGAAAGAGAAAGAGAAATCCAACGAGCAGAGAGAGAAAGAGAAATCCAATGAGAAGAAAGAGAAAGAGAAATCCAACGAGAAGAAAGAGAGGAACGAAAAAGACAAGCTGAGCTTCACCATCAGCTTGAAATGGCTCGCGTACATGCTGAAACCCAATCGGTAAGTTCACGTTCCGAAGCCCCGCCCAATCTCCCACAGTTATTGGCCGCTCATAATATGACTCCCGATTTCTACCAACAAGAATTTCGAGGAGGTCGTATTAAACCCGGACAGACGTTCCGTCAATTCGGATACATTCTTCAGAGGAATTTTAAATTCTGGTTAGAATCCTTAAAGGTTGATCCTAACTACGAGTCCTTAACAGACTTCGTGTTGCGGGATCAATTTTTTGGCGTCTCTCCCGACGGAGATCCGCGCGTTCGTCAAGGATCGTCGGTGCCAGACCTTTAAAGAGTGTACCGAAGAAGCGGATGTCTATGCTGCAAGCCATAATTTATACCCCAAGGAGAATCGAAATTATCACCAATCCCCATACCAGGAAAGAAGGAAGGATTCGCGCCCCTTCCCAGGAAAGCCGACGAAGTTTCCGGGCCCCGTAAAACCCCCAAACTTCTTCCCCCCAAACCAACAACGGGACATCAAAACTCCCGTTAACATTTCTCCACCATCACTCTTCCCGAAGCGACCAATCATATGCTTTACCTGCGGTGTAGAAAACCACATGAGCTGGAATTGCCCCCAAAATTCTAGGCTTAAAAGCGGACCAGCCCACCAAGTTCACCAGATAAATGCCATCCTGGCTTCCCCGGTGGTGCAGACCCAAGCATCAACTTCTTCCCCTCCGTCAGGTGACCAGGTAAATTTTATTTTTAATAAAAGTTTACCGGGAACTTTGAAATTTGAGGAGGGCAGCGTGAACGGCTACCGTGTATCTACTCTCATCAGGGAAACAGAATGCACGTGTTTCATCGTGTCCGACGAGCTCCTCGACCCAGTGAACCCTAACCACGAAAACTTTGCGGTGGTACATGACTACCTTGGTCGGGCGAACCGATTCTCCGTCGTTAGATGTTACCTGCAGTGTCAGTATTATGATGGCTGGGCTGAAGTCATTTCAGCACCCCAAAAATTCTGTTCCGTACTTATAGGACAGAGCCCTCAAGTAAGCTCCGACCCTATGTCCCAGGCCGCCCTTACTCGAAGCCGAGCTAAGAAGGAAGCCCAGGAGCCCGTCCCCCTCAGAACCCCGATACCATCCAAATTCTCGGAGATCCTTAACCAGGATTTTAGGTCCGAAGATCAGAAATTTAAGCCCGGTGATGAAGTACTCCTGCTCCTTCCAACACCGAGTAATAAATTACTGAGCCAATGGAAAGGTCCGTACTCGGTCCGCGAGGTACGGGGACCGGTAGATTACCTCATTGGTACACCAGCAGGCGATAAGCTCTACCACGTCAACTTGTTGAAAAAATACCACCAACGCGCCCATGGAGATGCGTTCGTAGCACTGGACGAAACATCGGCGCTTGAAGAGGATTACCCCGCGGAGTCCCTTAATGTCATACAGACAGTGTGCATCCAACCTGATGCCGATTATCCTTTTCCTTCCCTGCCAGGAGAGTCTTTTGAACCCTCTTACCTGGATATCTACGCGCAGCTGACACCACATCAAAAGAGTCAGCTACAAAAATTATTATGTCAGTTTGACGACGTTATTTCAGAGAAGCCTGGATGCGCTACTAGCATGATATTAAATTAACGACCTTAGAACCTGTCCGTTTAAAACCCTATCCCATGCCGATTCATTTACGCCAAGCTTTTAACGCCGAAGTCGATAATTTGATTAGTTTAGATATAATTGAACCTTCCACCTCTAGTTATTGTTCCCCAATCTTCATGGTCAAGAAACCTGATGGCTCTTATCGGATGTGTATCGACTTCCGGAAGTTAAATTCGGTAACTGTGTTCGACGCCGAGCCCATCCCGTTGGTAGATCAAAACCTTCACCTTTTTGAAGACGCCAAGTTCATCTCAGAACTTGATTTGTGCAAGGCTTATTACGAAATTCCCCTCCAGCCCGATGTGAAAGTATATACCGCCTTTGCAACTGAGAAAGGCTTAATGCAATTTAAGCGCCTTCCTTTTGGCCTCGTGACTGCTTGTAGTAACTATAACCGTCTCATGAGAAGGTTGTTAGATGGACTTCCGAATGTATCCTTTTACTTCGATAACGTCTACGTCGCTACTCGTCAATGGAGTAATCATTTAACCATCCTATTAGCTCTCTTCAAGCGACTGCGCGAAAATGGCCCCACCATTGGCCTTAACAAATGCCATTTTGCCCACGAAATCATAAAATACTTGGGTTTTAAAATTTTAAAATAGGACAAAGCCAGTTAGGTCCACAGGAAGACAAGATTAAGGCAATCGCCGACATGCCCCTCCCGAATACTAAGAAGCAATTAAGATCATTCCTAGGATCAGGTTCTTACTATCGGCGATTCGGCTCGAATTTCTTTGCAATTTCGGCAGCCCTCAGTACCCTTTTAAAAAAGAATTCCCCCGATCGACTACGTTGGAATGATGTCACTGTTTCTCATTTAACCAGCTCAAGAGTAAGCTCATTTCTGCCCCCATTTTGAAGTTGCCCAACTCGGAAAAATTCCTTGGGATTAAGACCGACGCAAGCAATGAGGGCATTGGAGGTGTACTCCTTCAATATGAGGATGGCGGAACGAGTCATCCAGTTGCATATGCTAGTCGCCAGTTATTACCCCGCGAAAAGAGATATGCCACTATAGAGAAGGAAGTCTAGCTATTATTTGGGTTATTGACAAGTTTAAGATGTATTTGATAGGAAAAGAATTCCAGATAGGAACTGACCACCGCTTGTTGTCCTATATTCGGAATGTACGACACTCCAACAGCTGAATCATGCGCTGGAGTCTACTCTTGCAAGAGTACCAATTTAAGATAAATTACATAAAAGGTTCCGATAATCAGGTCGCTGACGCACTCAGTAGGAATGCATTACCAAATAGTGTAGATTAATTTGTAATTCGTAGGATTAGGATCTCCATGAATGTATATACCGTCTTGTACGACTTAAATTAGATTCTCCTGTAATATAATAAGTTAATGTATATGTCTGAATTTTGTGGCTCAATGTCCATTTTTTTTCTCGTATATGTATATATTTGTACCCAATAATTTACGTATGAATTCTTTTGTCCCATATGTACTAATTTTATATTATTTCATTGTTCCATGTCTCTCTTATGGTTAAGTTTGTATTAAAGGTTAGTTTCCCCTATAATCAAATGATCAACATAATCATATGTATTGAGGTAATACTAGCTAGGTGCATGAAGGTACGGTCAGTGCAAGGAAGTGAGTTCTCCAAAACGGAGCTCTATGGTTGTCCCTTCTCTCTTTTTTTCGAAGTGACAACTTCCCCGGGAATGTAGGGGTGTGATAGAACGGGCTGAGGCCGCTTTAATTCAGCCTCTATCACATGTTAACCATGCTCACCCACATGCTTACCCACGTGCATCCTTCCTGCGAGAGGAAGCAGAAGGCGTTATCTCCCATCATAGCCAATGTTTAATCAAGGAGGTTCACTCCCCCATTTCGCCTCCATACGTCGATCTCGCCAGATTGAATTAGGCTTATGGGCAGATAAGGTATTTTCACAGGCACCACTTGGACATTCCCCTGAAGTCCCCCACTCAATTATCGTCTACGCCTTTGAGATGGCTCCGGCTATTTAGACCGTAGCTTTTCCCAATTGAGGCAGATCCAGATTATCTTCGCGAAGCATCAAGCCAATCCGGTCTTCCTTGTGCGCCTAGGAACTCTGCCGAGAAACCCCTTATTCTCCAGAAGAGGACAATATCCCTCCCTTGAGTGCCAAGGTTCGTGCCCTTCGAGACGTCAAGTCAACAAGGCCCCCCTGTTGTTCAGAAAGAGAACAACGTTAGAACAGCCATTGTTCTTTGAGCCCGTTTGACAAGAAAACGGCTCCCCCCCCTGTTGTTCAGAAAGAGAACAACGTTAGAACAGCCATTGTTTTTCAAGCCCGTTCGTCAAGAAACGGTTCTCGTTCCCAAGACATCACGTCCGGATAATTTAATCCCCCCCCTTTTTAACGTTCTTCAAGAGAACGCTTGGTTTCAACAATAACCTCCATTGTTCATCTAGAACATCTCCGATTTGCTGTCACAAAGATCGCTCGTACTTCCGAGCCCCACCTCGCTCTCACTCCTCGAAGACAGTCTTCCCCCCTCGTTAAGGACAAACCTCCAAAGAACCCTTCTGCTGGAAATCGCCAGTTGTACCGAAGATTCCTTCGCATCGTCTTCCTCTGCACAACAACTTTGTAATTTTGTAAGCTGAGCATTACCTTTAATCATTTAAACCTTTTGACAACGCAACCCTGTGCTTTAAATGGTTTAGCGAACCATTTCCCCCTTTATTTTTTTGTTTGTTTACCTTTTTAAATCTCTCCAAATCTTAATCCTCAGATTAGTCAGATATTCACACGACCCTTTTTCATTCCCCGTTTATGTAAACATTTTCTTTGTGTGTTGTTGATAGTTTAATTAATAAAACTCTATTTTATTAATGGTAGCCATATTATTTATCCTTGTACTCCGTTCCACTTCTTAAGTATATTGAAGATAAATAAGCCTCTCCAGCCCCCCCTCCCTTCCCTTTTTGAACTAACCTCGGTCAATCAGATTACCATGCACTCGAAATATTAGAATAATTCCCTCAACGAATAGTTATATATGGTATATCGTCGGGAGCCTATTCTACGACAATACGAAAGGATTACTATTGTATAGTCATCTAAATGGCGAAATAAAAAGAAACAGATGCTTCGTAGAACAAACGAAAGATGACACCCAATTACTCAAGTCCGCAAAAACCCAGAACAAGTATAATTTAAAAAAAAATCTAAGTTAAGAAAGAAGTATTTTTAGTTTTATGTTTTATTAATGGGTTGAGGAATAAGTTCTTGCGGTTTTATCAAATTTATGCATTACCATTAACAGTTTTAGAAAAACTTCATTTTTAATTGATAACAATATGCAATTTAATTAATAATGAATTCTCCGTTGTTATTTACGACTTCTTCCCAACGTTCAACTAGTTTTTCGATGCCTCTGCAATGAAAATCTCTGGATTTTGACTCGTAGAATTTGTCTAACCAGGTTCTTAATTCCACATCAGTATTGAACGAAACGCCGCGCAAATTGCTGGAGAGCGATCGGAACAGATGGAAATCCGATGGCGCCAAGTCTGGCGAATATGGAGGATTCGGCAGGATTTGTCAATTAAGCGTTGTATGGTGTCTTTTGTCATATTTGCAATATGAGGACGAGTATTGTCGTATTGCAGAAGGACTCCATAACGTCGATGAGGTCGTTTTTCACGAATAGCTTCGGCGAATCGATACATTTGTTGAACGTAGAGTTCTGCATTGACAATCTCGTTGTTCACAAGGAGCTCATAAAGAATGATGCCTTCACAATCACACCACACACAAGGCATCGTCTTTCGCTGATGAAGACCTTGCTTAAATCGCGGAAGTGGTTTTTTATTATGACTAAGCCATTGTTTTCGATGGTTCATGTTGACATAAAAACACCACTTTTCGTCTCCAGTTATGATGCGGTGAAGATTTATGTCCTTATATCCACGAGTAGCCTTGTGAAGAGCAAGCAAACCTGCAGCAATCGTGGAGCGTTGAAATTTGTTGCTTTGGCTCAAAGCGTGCGGAACCCATGCCCTGAGTTTTTTAACTTTTCCCATCGCATGAAGGTGATTCCCAACAGTTTTATGATCACACGCCAATTGTATAGCCAATTTTCTAGTCGATTGACAAGGATTTTCATGAAGAAGGTCATTCAATCGATCTTCATCCAACTTAATGGGGCGACCAGAACGTTCTTCGTCATTAAGATTGAAATGACAGTTTTTAAAACGTGAAAACCACCATTGAGCTTTCATTTTTGATAAAGCATTTTCTCCGTACACAGCACAAAAATCGCGACGAACTTTGGCTGCGTTTGCATTGTTCCCGTCTCGATTGAAAATGAAGAACAACAAGTGTCGAAAATGCGCCTTTCTTTCAACTTGACATTCCATTTTGAGGGTACAGAACAAAAATTAAATTAACACAACTTTTAAATAAACCGCAATGACTTATTACTCAACTTCAAGACGTAGCCTAAGCAAAAGCCTAGTAGTCTACGCTGTTAAGAGACGTAGCCTAACCTTTGCAAATTTTGCTCTCATTATTTATTATAGTTTCTTAATATGTGCACAAATCACATCAACAAAACTTAAATCAACACAACATTAAAAAAAACCCGCAAGAACTTATTCCTCAACCTAATATATTAAATCATTGTTGTAATATTGGTATAATATATTAACTAAAATAAAAATAGTGTGCCTTTGCTCAAAGTGACCAAATCTCCAGTCTAAGGTAATTTACTTTGTAATCCGGACTACTCATTTTTGCTTTCCAAATTGTGTGGTCTCTTATTCTTGCCAATTTATTGATATTAATTGAATAATTAAATATTTCTGTTGGTATCGTTTACATTAGGTTGTGTGTAGTGCAAAATTTGAATAAATTTAATAGTGATGTATTGAAAATTTTAAATAATATGGTGCTATCTCCTGAGTGGGACGAAGTCGTTATCCTGCCTATAGTTGTGTTTTAACCAGCTTTTCTCTTTCTTGCCCCTCCCCATTTGAGTTAGATTTTGGTGCTGACTGTGTTTATAAGTTACTCTTTTTTGCTTCCATAAATTATTTTCTTTTCTGAAATTACTTTCCCTTTCTGTTTCCATAGATTATCTTATCAATTACCATAAATTTTATTGAAGACATCCAAAAGGACCTTCAATCATTATTGTAAACATAAACATTAAATATTAGTAATTTCCTAAATTTTAAAGAAACCATTGTATCAGATCTTTTATTTTTAAACTGTAATTTAATTGTAACATAATGGCGAGCCCCCAAGAACTGTTCATACGCGCGGCCGGAACGTACATTATTTTGGCTAGCGAGTTAAATGAATTTTTGAAATCTGTTAGAAATGACTTGAGTGGAGGGTGGACAGTTCTACTGCCATAACATATGCTACGCGGCTTGCAGAAATGTTTAAGCGAGTTCAGGATGCTCACTTGGAATACCGAGTCCAATTCACAATGGTAGAACTCACTGAAAATGACCAAATAGTTCTGACTACTGCCAAAGGAGAATACTTGGCTTTGGCTAGTATAGTTCTAGAGTGTCAAGTCGAGCTGGAGAAGGAACAGCTTGCGCCGGATAAAAAAACAAACAAATTCCAGTCAGGCTACCCGAGTTGAAGGTGCCGCCGTTTGATAATAATGATCAAGACCCCCTGGCATTTCAGAAGTTTATCTTAGCTTTTGACAATTGTTCTTAATTGCACCGTAGTTTTTAGTTTTACCATAAGTCTGTAAATAAATAGGTGTTGCGTTAAAATACCAACTGTTCAGTGCATCCAGCTGTGGGTCGCACTTAATTTTTTGTTGTGGGGAGTATGACTCAATTATATATTGTTTAGAATTCATAATTTAACTGTACATGTGTTTAAATACGAGTCTTTGCATCTGGTTTTCCTATGACCTTCGGAAAATCTTCAAGTTGTACCTCGGACAGCCCAAGAAAATGCCAACACTTCTGTTGACCCGAACGAATTCTCGCGAAAGCACTGGTAGTAACTTGCTAACCTTCGTCACGTCAATACTTAGCCAAAAGTGATTGTGATCCCTGACAAAAAGAATTTAATTTGGACAAATTTGTCAAAAATACTTAATTCGTTGAGGATATAACTAACTGAGCGCGGTCATAATACAGTGCGATCGAGTAATATTATCATCTGTATTTTGTACGCCACTGATAATTACACCTGTCATCACCATTTTTGATGTCTCAAGTTGGCAACTTCCCGGGAACGAACAACAAACAGGTTCGTAAACTAGTGTAGAAGCATAGTATTTAAACACATTTTTTTTTTTAATTTTCTTTAAGTAATTATAACACCTTTTAAATCTATCATGGCGCTGATTGGACAATTATTACAATGCTTATGTCTAAAAGCTGATTGGTCAATTTGTCAACGCTAAGTCTGAAGATGATATGGTAAACTACATATCGAAACTGGTCCCGTTTTAATAACCGTTTTAATAATAATAATAAGCTTTATGTTCCAATAATAGTGTTTTGCTTGCATATATATATATATATATATATATATATATATATTCCTTCATCCCATAGGGAAGCGGTTGATCACTTAACCCAGCCTACGAAACTACAAGAGAGAATACCTTACTCAGACCCTATAGATCTTCCATACTTTTAGAACCAGAGGGAAAATGCCTAATCACTCTGGAAAAGCCTTGTGCTCCCAAGACTAGAATACTGCTGCCAAATGTGGAACCCAAGCAACATTAGAGATCGAAAACACCTAGGAGGTACAGAGGAGCTTCCCTAGCAAGAAAAAAAATACTGGGCGAAACTGAAGTCCTTAAGCTTTTACTCACTCCAAAGACGTCGTGAGAGGTATATAACGATATATACGTGGAGGCTGCTAGGACAGGTGCCAAATGTAGGAATCCGAGCCAACCTCAATACCACAAGAGGAAGGACCTGCAATGTCAAGGGCTACAAGACCAACAATGCTAGATTCAAGCAGTCTACCTTGGAGTGAGCCTAGGATCTTCAATTCCCTGCCAGCTCACATAAGAAATATGTCATCCGGCAGTGTGATCTTTCAGGACTAAACTCGACATATACCTGCAGAAAGTCCGACACACCGCCACTGCCAGCATATAACGCTTGGTCTCACTACAACATGCTGGTGGATATAACACGACCACGAATGCTGGTAGAAGCTGGTCGTAGTGGCACAAAGTGCAACTGAGGTTCTCATACCTCTATATCATCAAGTTAAGGGTAGATAGCCGGGTTAACTAATGAGTTGAGTGGGTGATCACTTATCATATCCTGGTGCTAGGTGATATCATAATGGCATGCAGTCCATCAAGGCACCAAGGCGAGTGGACCAAACTCTGTCCAGGTAAGAATAGTCGTCCTGGGACGAGAAGATAACCATAATAATAACAAATGTATTGCGTGTATGTGTGGTTGAAGGCTTCTTTGGATTGCCCAAAGATAGCTCGACCTAGTGCTCGGAGTGTGAGCATAGGGTTGTTGTATTTCTCCTGTTGTAAACACTGTGACTAGTGACGACATCGTCACCCACTTAAAAGAGCTGGCCGCAAGAGAATCAAATGATTGTGTGACCCTCAAAATCCTGTTACCCTCTTCACAACCTCCAAACAGGAGTATAACATACACATATGAATCACGTTAGCAAACTACGTGCCACTTCCTTTAATTAAAATATCTACGGTGCTCGGTGTCACTAGTCACAGAGATGAGTTTCCAACAGATGAGGAATACAACAAACCTATGCTCACACTATGAGCACTCAGGGGCGTTATCTTTGGGCAATCCCTAAAATCCATCGACTACACATACACGCAATATATTCGTTCTTCACTTGCCTATGCCTCTAGAGCCTGGGCACCAAACAGCATCCACATACCTCAGCACAATACAAAACAGGAAACAAAGCACTTTGCAACAGGTTGCACATGCACCAGCCCAATTAGCCACCTACACCATGGAACAAAGGGTGCCACTAAAACAATTTCTTCATAATACAAGCCCAAACCATCCCATGACAGACCAATACCACCCTCCACATAAGATGTGCAAAAAGCTTCAAGGGCATACTACAATGACACACTCCAGCCCCAGATCCCAGCAAGGCATGAAATCTCAGCCCAAACCGCAATTTTATTCTACATAACATTAGCCAGGAGGAAAGATCCATCCTTGACACCACAAATAACTCGCCCCATTAATGCTTTGGTGCGGACAAAATAAAATAAATACAAAAATACTGCACCAGCCTGATAGTCATCTGCCTCCCCCCCCCCGACAAAACCTACAGATATGTAGGATCAATGGAAGAACTATGTCCAGTCGGCAGAGTTCATCGTGGATGCAGGCATAGCGATGGGACTCAAGCTGGGCGAAAAATTACTAATCTTGCAGAAGCCTAAGCGCCGTGACCGTCTTAAGTGTATGCTATATGCAATGCAGAAATTGAATATGGCTAAGAAATCTAATTTATCTTAAAGATGTTTTTCAAACAAAAAGCGATTAATTAGTAAGTGCATTAAAAAAAATAATGCACCACATTGCAGAAGCAATTATCAAAAACTGAATTACAAGTTTCTTTTACTCATTTAAATCTTATAACTCACATAATTAATAAATACTATTCACTGCAGCAAGTCCTCGCTTAACGACGAGGTTCCGTTAAAACGAGCCCGTCGTTGAACAAACCCCGCCATTGACCGACGCATAGCGTCAGGCCCATTAATGATTTTTTTTTATTATTATTTAAGGGGCTATCTGGCGACCTCCGACTTAGGCATGAGTCGCGTAAACAAACAGCCTAGTTCTAGGCTACTTTAAAAAATTGAACAGGAAACAACAATAAAAAGAAATAACAATAACAAAACAATAACAAAAACAACAATTAAGCCTGGTTAAATGAAAGGGAGAAGGCCGGCCTCCCCCAAAAAGTCAACAAGTCCACCAGTCAAAGTGCACGCACTCGTCCCGAGTACAAGGGACAGGCGGTAGCGACCCCGCCCATCCCGGTACCGGGACAGGTGTCGTGCGCGAAGATCACCCAGACTGGGACATTCGACAAGAATGTGCCGAACAGTCTGGGGGACGACGCAGTCGTTGCAATAAGGCGCAGGCGAGCGCTCCATCAAATAGCGATGCGTCACACGAGGGTGCCCGATTCGGAGACGACAGAAAACAAACCGAAGCCGCCGCGGCATTAGGGGATAGGTCCATGGGAACAGTCGCGGCGCAATGGCACGCAACTTTAAGTTCCCTTCGACCGTCTCCCATCTTCTTTGCCAAGCAGTCCGAAGAGCTGCCCGTATTCCTGCCATGTAGTCGGTGTGAGGAAGAGCGAAACGCTGGTCCGGTCACAGAGTCCTCGCGGACTCTTTGGCGCGCTCATTCCCCGCAATTCCTACATGTCCAGGAACCCAGCAGAAGATAATCTCGACATCTGCCCAGCTCGCCAAAACCGTGGCGTCACGGATATCGCGAACCAGGGGATGCGGAGATTCCAATGCCCAGAGAGCACTCAGGGCGCTTTGTGAGTCGCTATAGATCACAATCCGGTCTCCGAACCGGGCACGTCGCGTAATCTCCCGTACCGAGTGGTGTATTGCCACCAGCTCGGCCGTGAAGACAGACGCAGCGCCTGGTAGAGCCCCGCTGACTTCAAACAGAGGGGATACGGCGTGGAAGCCGACCCCCTCTTGGGACTTAGAGCCATCCGTATACACTAGCACGGTTCCAGCGTGACACGAGGTGTGCTCCAGAAAGGCCAAACGTAATACTCCCGACGCAGTACAAGCTTTGGGAGCAGAGGTGTGGCGACAAATAGCCAAATGTGGTACGCTCCAGGTGGCGTCCTGGGCAGAACCAGGGGCGCCACCGGCCCGTGAGCTATATCTACATCTCGAAGGAGTTTCCTGGCCCTAAACCCAAAGGGCTTAGGGTATGACTGGCGCCTCTCGGCGGCAGAGGCACCATCGAGATCAGCTGCGGATGCAGTGAGAGCTGTTGGCGACTGAGGAAGGTGCCGGGCTCGCGCGTACATGCGAGTGATGCACTGCACGCGGCGCAAAGCGAGTGGCATCTCCCCAGCATCGACCAACAGGCTCTCAATGGGGAAAGTGCGAAAGGCACCGGTCGACAGGCGAAGGCCGGTGTGGTGGATCAAATCCACCTTCCGCAATAAACGCTCGGCTGCAAATGCATAAAACTCGCATCCGTAGTCGAGCTTCGAGCGAACAAAGGATCGATAAAAAAGTAAACGCTGAACGTCACGGAACGGAGAATGTCCATGGCGCGGGTACAAGAGACCCTAAAGCTGCGAATATGAGCCTCCCAGGTGAGGCGTCGGTCGAATACAAGACCAAGGAAACGGTGCGACTCAACCACATCCAGGCGCACCCCCATTAAGAAACAAATCTGGGTCGGGGTGAAGCCGTGGATGGCGGCAGAAGTGCACCACCTTAGTCTTGGCCAAAGAAAACCAAAACCTGTGCGCCTCGGCATAGCGAGAGACGCGGTTCAATGCCTGTTGGAGTCGACGCTCCAGAGTTGGCATCTGGGCCGCGCCAAAAGAGATCGATACGTCGTCCACGTAGAGCGTAGCGAGAACATCTTCCGGCAGCACCGAGGTGATGCCGTTAATGCTCAGGGCAAAGAGTGTGACACTGAGGACACTTCCTTGCGGGACACCCTCTTCCTACTTCTTTGGGCCGGAGAGGGCCCCCCCCAACCCGTACGCGGAATCGGCGATCTCGCAAAAATTCAGATTTAAACATTGGGAGGCGTCCCCTCGCCCCCATCGTGTGGAGAGTCTCCATGATACCGTATCGCCATGCGGTATCATAGGCCTTCTCCAGATCGAAAAAGACCGTGGCGTAGTGCTGTCTACGAAGGAAAGCCTCGCAGACGGCATTTTCAGGTCGGAGCAGAGCATCCGACGTGGAGTGGAACTTGAGAAAGCCGCACTGTGCAGAAGACAGATGGCCTCCGCTGTCCAGGAAATAGGCTAATCTAACATTTACCAATTTCTCCATCAACTAGCACACGCAAGAGGTTAGAGAGATTGGGCGGAAACCGGTCGGAGTAGAGTGATCTCTCCCCGGCTTGCGAAAGGCAAGCACAGTAGCGATTCGCCAGGAGTCTGGGAGAAGACCTTCCACCCAGATCCTGTTGAAAAAATCTAAGAGAAAGGCCATGCCTCGCTCACCCAGGTGTCGAAGCATGGCGGTGTCCGCGCACGAAGCGAGAGCGGAACGCAACTCACTCACAGTAAACTTGTCGTTGAAGGGTTCTCCGCTTCTGGAGGTAAAGTCCAGCCGGCGGCCTTCCGCGACATCACGACGTGCATTGAATGCTGGCGGAGCAGCATCACGGCTAGAGAATGCGGAAAAAGCGGTCGCTAAGGATTCCGCCACGGACGCGGGGTCCGAGATTGCGGTCCCATTCTCCTGGAGAACATGAGGGGGGGGTCTGCGAGAACGTGCCCCGAATCCTTTTGACTCGCTTCCACACCTCAGCTAAAGGGGTCTTCCCGTTAAGTGAAGACACGTATGCCCGCCAAGAAGAGCGGCGGGCGTGCTTCCAAATATACCGGAACCTAGCCCGACGAAATTCAGCGACAGTGAAATCGTTCGGGCGGCGCTTATAGCGCATGTAGGCATAACGCTTCTGTTTGAGGGCCGTCTCACACTCGGCCGACCACCATAGGAGTGGTCGGCGTGCAAAACAGCCAGACGTCCTAGGAATAGTAGTCAGGCCCACGGCGATGAGGTTGCCGGACAAGAACTCAACGGCCTCATCTACCGACCTAAACTCCTCGACTGAGAATTTAGTCATTTCCTGAAATGCTGGCCACCGCGCCCGCGCCAAGCACCACCGAGGTGGTCTCTCAGGCGGCAGTTGCCCTGAAAATGATATTTGAATGGAAAAGTGATCACTACCATGGAGGTCATCGACCACCCCCAAATCAAAATCAGGCTGTGCATCCGAAGAGCACAAAGATAGGTCAAGGCAAGAAAATGAAGCGGTTCTCGGACAGTGATGCGTAAACTCATCCACGTTTAGGACACCCATCTCAAGCTCTTCGATCAGATCAGCAAGGACTTGTCCCCTGGGATTTATGGAGTAATCTCCCCAGAGAGGATGCCTGCCGTTCAGATCTCCAAGCAAGAGATAGGGCCTCGGCAACCGTGCCACGACGCGGCGGAAGTCGCCCGCGTCGAAGTCAGCTGACAGTGGAATGTACGCAGAAATGATAGTATACCTCCTATCCAGGTGCAGCTGCACAGCCACTGCCTGAAAGGAGGTATCTAAAGAGAAAGGAAGAACGGAGACATCATGCCGGGTGTAAACCGCGCATCCCCCAGCCCGGCCATCCCGCGGTGGTGGGGTCGCAAGATCCTTATACCCCGGAAGGGCGGGCAGGGGCCACGCGCCTAGCATGGTCTCCTGCAAAACGATAACTAACGGGGAACGGGATGAGACGAGCCTCCGCAGCTCCTCCCAGTTGGCCCGGAGTCCACGGCAATTCCATTGAAGGAATATGCCCTCTAGGCCTAGCTCGGAGGAGACGCGGGGGCCCTCCTCGAACTGAAGACCCTCACGGGACTATCCGTACGCTGTCGCCTTCGAGGACTTATTGGGGGAGGTTGGGCTCGCCATGCGAGTCTTTTCCTCCCTCCGCCTCGAAACCTTAGGCGGGCGTTGAGGCTTCGGAGGCGGGAGGCCCTCTTTTCGAGGAACCACCGTCTCCGAGCCACTCGCTCCACCACAGGGCGTGGGCGAAGGATCCGAAGCTCCTTTGTTGCTGTCCTCCTTTCGGGGAACAGCTTTAGGAACCCCGGAAGATGGCCTAGCGACCATCTTCAGGGGTGTTGCCTCCTGTGAGTCTAACGACTCTGTGGAGGCGCGTGGCCGTTTCGCCTTACGGGAAACGGTCACGGTGGGGGAAGAGGGGGGAGCCCTGGTTTTAGCCGGGGCAGGGTATGAACCCTTTTTGCCGCCAGCTTTACCAGGGGAGCGCCCGGGTTGGGTAGAGCCCGCAGAAGGGCTCCGAATGGGCGCGGAAACAACGGTGCTCGTTGGCCTGGTTTGGCCAGGAGCAGAGGGTGCCTTTCTAACTATTGAGGCATATGACGTCCCAGGCAGAGCCGGGCGCGCCAGGATTAAGTCCTTTGCGTCGCGGAATGAGAGTCGATCCTGGGCCTGAACGGCCAGGATTTCTTTCTCAAGGAGATATGCACCACATTGCTTCGAAGAAGCAGGGTGCGGCTCTCCGCAATTGACACACTTGGCCACACACGATTTGGACTTATCGTGTGCGACCTTGGAGCAATTTACACAGACTTCGGGTGACCCCGACTTTGCACGTCTACATGAGCGATTCGTATGGCCGAAGCGGTGACAGTAATACCACCCCCGAAGCAGTGGCACGAATGCCTTCACGCGGTAGCGGTACCAACCGGCACGCACCGACTCAGGGAGCTTGTCACAGTCGAACGTGACGAAGAGTCTAGGGGTGGGTCTCGAGGCCCCTCCCTGTTTTCTCATCACACGTTTGACCTTGACCGCCCCATGGTCGGCCAGCTCTAGGGTGATGTCCTCAATGGAGTAGTCAACGAGTTCCCTCGCATAAACTACTCCTTTCACAAAGTTCATGGTAGAGTGCGGCGTCACACTCACCGGGGTGCCATGAAGTGTCCGAAGAGCACTTATCTTGGCCGCCTCGGCGGGATTCGCCAGAAGGCTCTCTACCAATTGCAATAGCTAATCCTCTCCTCTGATGGATCATGTTGCCATTGGATAACATGGTGCCATCAGTGGAGCGAATAACGAGGAAGCGTTTGAAGCCAGCGGGCTCGAAAACGCCAGGTAACCTCTGAATGAGGGGCCCCGATGTCATCGAGGCTCCGCCCTGTGCACTTTTGGTCTTTGTCATGGTCAGGAGCTCCGTACCCTGGGGGGTAGAGGGGCCGGATGTGCCGATCTTGGCTTGGTCGCTTGCCAAAGTGGCAGCAGACCCATCCGTCCCCGTAGCCCCCACGGATGGAGAGGAGCCCCGAGTCTTCTTTTTCTTTTTAGGAGAGGGCGGGGAATGAACCCGCTTCTCACCTCCGCCGGAGAAGCCCCTAGGCCAGATGGACCGGCCCCAGCCAGGTCCTTCTCCGAAATGGAGAAGGTCCTGTTCGTCGCAGGGGCACCATCCGGAGGAGATCCCTCCCCTCCTTGTACTGCCTCAGAATGCCCAACCGTTTGAGGAGGACCTTGCATAGGGGCGGATTCGGGTTCGGTATTTGGCGCCGAGCTCTGATTCCCCCCCATGGAAGACCCTACCGTCTGAGGCTGGGTTTCCTCAAGGACCATGCCTATCACAGGAGGGGCCTCCAGTTGGCCATCCCCTCCCAGGACATCGCAGGTCCCCTTGGCAGTGTCGCCAGTCTTGTGTGGGGAGGCACAGGCCTTGACCCCGGCAAGGTTTAAAATTCTTGCCAGCAGGTCTTTTGAGGGAAGCGAGCGAAGGGGCCTGGCTTCCCTCTCCCCCCTAAGGGGGTTTGCCCTACCAAGCCGCTTACACGAGGGGCGGTCGGCAATGGGCTGCCTTTCTTGGCAGTCCCCTTGGAAAGAAAAGAGGGGACTGCCGCTGGAAAATGGGAGGTGCCCGAAAGCACCTGCAGAGAAGGGGGTGAGGGGGAGTCCCCTGCACCCGTAGGCGAAGGAGATGAGTAAGCCTCCTCTCCGGTTAGAGAAATATGGAGGGTCCCCTGCGCAAGCACAGGGGTGGGGACCTCCATCTTTTGGCTGGAGCTGCCCGAGGGCGGCTCCGTCGATGAGCAAGGGGGAGTTAAAGGTTTTATGAGTTCATCTATGGGCATGGTGACCCTATTTGTGCCCCGAGACGCAATAGCTCATCACCTCTTGCAGTTGCCCGCACTGCAAGAGGTGCTTACAGGCCTGGCAGAGCCAGGCGCCGCCATTTCGGACCACCCCTCCCGTCTAGTGGCCTTGCGGCTCCACCTTAGACACGGCGTAAAAAAATATAGATTGTGAAGAGGAGGAAAAGGGATGTGAGGAAGGTATGGGTGGGGATGAAGCAGGTTGTTAAAAACCAGCCACCCCAGACCGGAGCTCAGGGGTTAGGGAACATTGTCCCACACCCCCTTAGCCCCGATGCGGGACGGTTGGCTGAGAGGAAGGTCAGCATCTACCCTGTGAAATTAGAGGCTGACCAGAGAAAGTTGTGGGAGAGGTTGTATGAAAAGCGAGGAAACAAGTGTTTTGAAGGAAGAAGAGGCTAAGCTGGGGTCGGACGGGGTGCTGAGTCTCGTCAGCACGGCGGCCAGGATGGCAAATCGCCGCGCCCCTTACGAGGGGGGGGCCTATTAATGAAGTCACGTGTTATCGGCACTTATTCTCTTTATTTCGACTAATCTTTTCTTCATGTTATTTTAGTGGCCTTTTTATGAATAATTTTAAGCTTCTAAGAATAAATTTTAATTTTATTCTTTTGAGTTAGCTTTTGTATGTATGGTAGTAATAAACACAAACTTGACAACATTGTTTGATTAACACAAAGTGACATAAGATGCAGAGCAAACAATAATAATAATGTAACAATAATAAAATTTTAAAAACAAAAAATTTATAATTCAAATCCTTCAAATATTTCGCTTTGTGGAGTAAAATCGAAGTGAGGACTTGCTGTATATAGAAATAATAAGGTAACAAACATTAATCTCTTTTATTGCCCCCCCGAGGGAGGCATTTTAACCCAAGCACAGTCGGAATTCTCTGCTTCAATAAATACTTGAATGTTGTGGTATTTTCTGCAATGGCCATCTGCATGTATGCCTTCGCATTCAGGGATTAGGTGGCTTTTCTTCTGTTTCAGGATGGCAGCACCTACATTTGCTCTAAGTATCTATCAGGGCTATTTTTCTTAAAGCCATTAGTTATAGCCACCTCTCTGGGGGATCCCTAATATAAGCCTTCCAGCATCAAACTTAGCAGTTCCTACTTTAGCTAATTGTCGGCCACTCTTATCAACGTATTCTTCATTAAATTCTTGTAAAAATGTTGAAGTTTTCCCACCCTGTTTCTTTTTGAATTAAGGCCTTCACATACTGTGTGTTCTTTCATGAACCTTAAGATTTCCAATTTCTGCTGCCTGATAGGAACATGAATTACATTTGAAAGGCTTCTCACCAGTGTGAATTCGCATATGACGCTGAATTTGACCCCACTGTTGTGCTTGATAGGAACATGAATTACATTTGAAAGGTTTAGTACCAGTGTGAATTCGCATATGCCGCTGAATTTGACCCCATTGCACTGCTTGATAGGGACAGGAGCTGCATTTGAAAGGCTTCTCGCCAGTGTGTCTTCTTTCATGTTCCTGAAGGTGACTGCGTTGTGCCGTTTGATAGGGACAAGAACTGCATTTGAAAAGCTTTTGAACAGTTTGTGACTTTTTTTTAAGCACCCCTGCACTGTCAGGGAATAGCGCTACAGATTCTGCTTGTGACGAACCAACATCGAGGTTTGAGGCTGGAGAGTCCATCTACAAATTACGTATGTAATTAATTTTCATTACACTATCAACTTTAATAGAAAAACATAAAAAATAAGTAAAATAAAAACATAAAAAACCTATATCTATAAGGCATGCTCAGATGACAGGAAAGCCTGCCTTCCACAGCAGTTGCGCAGAGGGAATTCTGCCTCCAAAACTATTTTAAAAATCTTATTCTCTTTGTGCATCCAACAGTGAGGGCATAGCCACAAAATTTTTAAAACCCCTCATCTTAAGACCAGGTTGTTACAAATCCAAAATAAAGAAAAAAATAATGTCACCACCATGAAGAGAAAAACAAGTGACAAAATTGACTAGTATCAAATAAATATCTACAAAAACTAAGGTGCGGGCCTCCGTAAGGGACCTGAGCGTGCACCCAACAATATAAATACTTAAAAACTATGGAGACCCACTTCCTCCGAGGGACTTGGGACAGGGGGTAGCGACCCCACCTGTCAAGAGTACAGGGCTGGGTGTGAACCCTTTGTGGTGCCAGCTCTACCAGAGGAGTACTCAGGGGAGGGTTCAAAATGGGCATGAAATCAACAGTGATTGTAGGCCTGGAGGGTCAAAAAGCAGAGGGAGCCTATTTTCAAAATTGTGGAATAAAATGTCCATGACTGAGGCGTCTGCCTCACAAAATGAAAGACGATCCGCAGCCTGAACAGTCTAGATTTTCTTCTCCAGGAGATATGCACCACATTGCTTTAAGAAAACAGGTTACAGCTCTCTGAAATTCACAAACTTGGCCATAAGCGATAAGACTTGTGTACAGCCTTGCAGATCCTATATAGACTTTGTATAAATCCAAATTTGCATATCAAAAGGAGCAATTTCTATGGCTAAAGCAGTGACATGAATGCCTTCACATGAATAGCAGTAACAACTGGCACGCACCTCCTCAGGGAGCCTGTCACGCTAGATTTTTTTTGCACCCATCTGGCGAGTGACTACAAGAGCATAATTAATCACAAGCCTAAATTTTTATGAAACTTTTCCCAGCTGATCTGCGGAATATGACAACGCTAATGTTGTTTTCATTATGATTTGTTACGTCTTTAATTTTTATTTCAGATTCGTTGCTTTTTGGGTGAGCCACACTAATGGCTTTTAAATGAAAGTAGCCAATCGAGACATATTTTGGAGAAAATGAAAGATACATAATTTGCGTATATATAAAACAGAACACCATAATTATAATATAAGATTGATAGACAATAAATTATTTTCCCACATGAGCTCCATTTCAAAAGATTAAGTTTAAGGGAAAACAAGGTGGCAGCTGCCCAATCCTAATGGATTCTTAATGGCAGTACTGTTAAAATGGGGTGACCCTTAAAATGTCAGAAGAGGCGTGGGAGACACTCAATAAAAATGGGGAAAATCAAATGATTAGAAAAAACAGTACAACACACAGACACGCACACTTAAATTACGGGCATACAGCAACATTCTAAAAAAAGGGCGGCTGGGTAATAAACAATGACATGTGCCAGCCGCAGGGGAGGGCACAGGATAAAACAATAAACCTAAACACAAAAATGGAAAGAATTTATAAAAGGGATAAAACGCCCCTTCATGATAGAAATGTAAGGAGGGAGGAGAACCGAAAGGAGTCCTTTGATAAAATAAAGCGAAGTCGAGCAGGGAAGGCGGCGCCAGAAAGGGTAGGGAAGCAAGAATTTCAGAGGGAAGCAAGGCGGGGACAAACTACTAAAATGTGAGCCACAGACAGCTCGCCACCTCAAAAGGGACAACCAGGGGCAACTCGGCCTTCACCCGAAACTAAATAGCCGTGGGTAAATCACGTGTGCCCAATTCGCAACCTCCCAAGACCAGAGTCGCTGAGAGCTAAAGGACCAGGAACAGAGAGAGCGTTTAATAAGGAACAGCTTAGAAGAGGGAAACGAATCCCATTCTCTCTGCCACAAACAAAAGGCATACGCCTTGATTACAGGGTAGGAATCCTTAAAGGGCAGAGGGGCTGCATCAGGCACCTCGAGGGCGGCCGAGCGGGCCAGCCGCCTCTTTGCCCGGGATCCCAACAGAACGCCACCCTGTAACGGGAGGCATTTCTGACCAGCCAGGAATGAATCCGTAAAACCAAAGGGTGTGTGGACGTAAAAGAACGAACTGCCTCCAAAGCAGGCCGGGAATCGCTTAAAACAATAAAATATGAATAATTGAGGGATAAAGTCAAATTAAAAGCCAAAAGAATGGCCGTCAACTCTGCGGTAAAAACGGATGCTACAGGAGGGAGGGCGGATCGAAGAGACTCCGTAGAGGACACCCCGTGGCTGCCCTCCATTTCAAAAAGTGACTAAAAAAATACTAGCATGCGTGAAATCTGTCAATTTCTTAATAGCTAGCAGGTTGGACTGCCTCTGCTGCAGCATTAATGGTTGCCCATAAAACTTCTTTAGATGGAAATTGATGTCCATCAGCATGAAAATCTTGCTTAATGATGGACCACAAATTTTCGATTGGGTTGAGATCCTGAGAAGTTGGCAGCCTGGAAACACTTGGGTGGACCTGGAAAAATGGGATGGAGCGTTGTCATGCATGAAAACTACTCTTTAGAAGTGACCAACAGTTTAATCTAGCCAGGAATCCAAGACCTCCTTCAAGAGATTGCAGTAGGCAGCTGCAGTCACTTTACCTCCATCAGGCATCATGACTGGGCCAACAAGTCTGTGCCCAATTATACCTGCTCACAACCTAACTCGTCCTCGATGATGTTGACTTCGCTAATGTTGGTGACTCTCATCTCTGAAATAGACCCAAATATTCGCCTAACCATCAGGTCCGTCAAGGGCCACCTTGGTCTCATCAGCGAAGAGAAGGCAATTCATGTCCAATATCATGTACTTCGGGGCACATTGAAGGCTTAAAGTCTTGTGAGGGGGCGTTAACGGGCAGTTTCAGGGGAGCTCGCACTGAAGCCATGGCCCCTAGGATATAGGTCCTGGTCGTCTTCGGTACATGGGGACGACCAGCGGCAGTGAAAATGACTGCTCGTTTGTCTGGGGTTTGCAAGTAAATGGCGACCAATATTCCTAAAATTCCTAGCTGTCAGTTTTAGAGGTCTCACAATTGTGTCGCTTCTTCCTTAGCGAAGGGTGCTTCAGAACATGTCTAACCGTTTTCACATGGCGAACTAAATTGTCTGCAATAACATGAACAGAGGTGCCTTCAGCACTTTCCCTAATAATTAAAGACTTTTCTTCATCGTTGAGGCCTCCGCGACATCCCATTATTCTTAAAGAGGATAGATGCTATTAGCGTGGTTCACCCACAAAACGAAGAATCTAAAATAAAAATACAAAGACGTAACACAACATAATGAAAACATAAGCGTCGTCATATTGTGCAGTACCAGTTGCGAAAGTTTCATCATAATTTATTCAGAGAACCAAGAGATCCTAACTTTCCTTAACAAGCTATTAGTGTGATTCAGGGTGTATATAAAAAAACAAAAGAAAAGTCAAAGACCAAACCTAAAACCACAACAAACAAAACAAAAAGGGAGCATGCTCCGGCATCAAAAGGCCTGCCTCCCTCTGGCGCATGAACATGAGACCTACAACAAAAAGAGTCAAATAAAGAGGAGGTCAGCTTCCTCCAAAAAGTAAATCAAAAGTCTTCGTACACGAAACCATTACAAGTACAAGGGACAAATGGAAGCGTACCCGCTTATCCTGATAATGGGAGAGGTAAGGTACGTGAAGATCACCCAACAAGAATGCCGAACAATCTGGGGAACAACGCAGTCGTCGTAATAAAGTGCAGGCGAGGGATCCATCAAATGACGGTGCTTCCCACGAGTGTGCCCAATGCCAAGAGAGACCTGAAGAAATTGCGGCATTGAGGGGTAGGTGCATGGGAACAGTCACGGCACAATGGTACGCAACTTTAAGCTCCCCTCAGTCGTCTCCCATCTTCTTTGGGAAGCAGCTTGGAGGGCTGCCCTGATTCCTGCTATCTAGTGGGCATTAAGAAGAACGAAACGATGGTCTGGTCGGCCAGTGCTCGCAGACTCTTTGAAACCCTTATTGGAGCACTCATTCCCCTCAATTCTCACGTGTCCAGGAATCCAGTATTAGATAATCTCAACATCAGCCAGGGTCGCGGCAACTGTGGTGTCACAGATACCGTGAGCACTCAGGGCACTTTGTGAGTTGCTATAGGTCACAAACCGGTATCCGAACTGGAAACGATGCGTTATCTCCTATACCGAGCAGTGTATTGGAACCAACTAAGCCGTGAAGACAGACGAAGCGCGTAGCTGAGCCACGTTGACTTCAAACAGAGGGGATACGGCGTGGAAACTGACTCTCTACACTGGCATGGATCCAGAGTGGTACAAAGTGTACTCCAAAAGGACGAAATGAAAAACTTGCGCCACTGTGGAAGCTTTGGGAGCAGAGCCGTGGCAACAAATAGTCAAAGGTGGTACCCTCAAGGGTGGCAACCTAGGAAGAACCAGAAGCACCACCGGCCAGAGATACACCAAACTCTCGAAGGAGTTTCTTAGCCCTAAAACCAAAGGGTTTAGAGTATGACTAGTCTCTCGGCAGCATAGGCAGTGTCGAGATTGGCTGCGGATGCAGTGAGAGCTGTTGGCGACTAAGGGAGGCACCGGGCTCGCGTGTACAGGAAAATAGTGCACAGCTCAGAGCGAGTGGCATCTCCACAGCATCGACAAGTAGGCTCTCAATGGGGGACATGGGGAAGGAACTGGTCACCAAACCAGTGTGGTGGATGGAGACCTACTTCCGTAACACACATTTGGATGCGGATGCATAAAACAAGCATCTGTAGTCAAGCTTCGAACGAACAAAGGAACAATAGAAAAGCAAAATGAAGAATGTCTATGGCACAGGTACAAGATACCCTAAGGCTACGAATATGAGACTCCCAGGAGAGGTGTGGGCCAAAAAACAAGACCAACTCCATTTAGGAACAATTCCGATAGAGCGTAGTGAGAACATCTTCCAGTAGCATTGAGGTGATACGTTTGATGCTTAGGTTTAAGAGTGTAACACTGACAACACTTACCTGCGGGCAGACCCATAGCAATGATTGGTCCCCCCCCTCCAATCAAGATTGTGGGGCCCCCATAACAATATATCATACATTTACAAGTAGTGCCAGGCACGACAAATACTATTCTCAGCAGTTCCAATGTTGCGGAATACTTACAGAAAATGTGTATTCGAAAATTTTCTATTATCATTAATAAAATCATTTTTGGGGCCACAGTGGGGCCCCTTCAAGAGCATCCCACTCCGGCCGGTGTGCGGATGCTACGTCTCTGCTTGTGGAAGACCCTCAAATAAATGCTGCAAAGCCCAAACGGACTAGCTCGCAGCTAAATTCAAGGACGGGTAATTTGCATAAGTGTTCTCAATAAAAATATAGATATCTAGAGAATATACAAAAATATAGCTATCAAATTAAGATCAATAGAATGGAAGTACAGGAATTTAAAACCATCAAAGGGTGTAAAAGGATATAAATCGACAAAGGATAAAAACATAGATCGATCAACAATAGATACAAGAACAGAGAATATAAAATCATGAAACAATATATTAAATTTTGGCTAAAAGATTAAATTCTTCTAAAAATTAAAAAATTCTATTCACACTAAAAGAAACACGAGTCTCAGACAATATGCCCCGCAGAACCTGTTGGGGGGCCACCTGCCCAGTAATAAAAAGGAAGAGCCTCCTCACAAGATTTCTCAAAAGGGGACACTCAGCAAAGATGCGAAGGAAGGACAGCTGCACCCCGCACAGGATGCACAAAGGTGGGGGCTGCCCACTCATCAAGTGCCCATGAGTGAGGCGGCAATGGCCTATCCTCAATCAGTACAAAATAACCTCCAGTCTACGAGGTTTCATGGTACGTGGCCATGGGAGGACTAAAGGTTTTATGGAATAGAGCTTGGTGGGAGGAAGCTCGTCCCACATTTTCTGCCATAAGCCGACTACATATTCGGTGATGAGGGGATAGACATCAAGAAGTGGGACTGGGGCTGATGGGGGTGTCCCCAATGATGCCACCTCCTTGGCCGCAGCATCCACCCTTTCATTACCTGGGATGCCCACGTGACTGGGCACCCAGCAAAAAGAAATCTTATTAATAGGAGAAAGATAAAAAAGACACCGCTGGATCTTGGAAACCAGCGGATGGCTAGAACCAAAAGCGCTCAGTGCCTCCAGAGAACTAAGGCAGTCAGAGAAAATCGTAAGACAACCAGATGGCATAGGAGCAATAACAAGGAGTGCATTTTTTTTTTTTTTTTTTAAGAGCTCATCTGGCGACTGCCTACTTGGGCATTAGTCGCCGTATTAAAACTGGCCTAGTTCTAGGCTACTTTAAAATGAAATTAAAGAGAGAAAAAAAAAACAACACCCCAAAAGGGGGAAAGGAAGCAAGCTGGTGCGTCGGGGAGAGGTCCCCCCGGCGCAGGAGCGTGCAACTAAAGAAAAAAAAACAAACAAAAAACAAAACAAATGCAAAAAAACAACAAAAAAAACCCAAACAAACCTTGCTTAAATAATAGGGAGAAGGCCGGCCTCCCCCAAGAAGTCAACAAGTCCACAAGTCAGTGTGCACGAATCTGTCCCAAGCACAAGAGACAGGCGGTAGCGACCCCGCCCATCCCGGTACTGGGACAGGTATCGTGCGCGAAGATCACCCAGACTGGGACATTCGACAAGAATGTGCCGAACAGTCTGGGGGACGACGCAGTCGTTGCAATAGGGCGCAGGCGAGCGCTCCATCAGATAGCGATGCGTCACACGAGTGTGTCCGATTCGGAGACGACAGAAAGCAACCTGAAGCCGCCGCGGCATTGGGGGATAGGTCCATGGGAACAGTCGCGGCGCAATGGCACGCAACTTTAAGTTCCCTTCGACCGTCTCCCATCTTCTTTGCCAAGCAGTCCGAAGAGCTGCCCGTATTCCTGCCATGTAGTCGGTGTGAGGAAGAGCGAAACGCTGGTCCGGTCGCAGAGTCCTCGCGGACTCTTTGGCGCCCTCATCGGCGCGCTCATTCCCCGCAATTCCTACATGTCCAGGAACCCAGCAGAAGATAATCTCGACATCTGCCCGGCTCGCCAAAACCGTGGCGTCACGGATATCGCGAACCAGGGGATGCGGAGATTCCAATGCCCCGAGAGCACTCAGGGCGCTTTGTGAGTCGCTATAGATCACAATCCGGTCTCCGAACCGGGCACGTCGCGTAATCTCCCGTACCGAGTGGTGTATTGCCACCAGCTCGGTCGTGAAGACAGACGCAGCGCCTGGTAGAGCCCCGCTGACTTCAAACAGAGGGGATACGGCGTGGAAGCCGACCCCCTCTTGGGACTTGGAGCCATCCGTATACACTGGCACGGTACCAGCGTGACACGATGTGTGCTCCAAAAAAATCGAACGCAATACTCCCGGCGCAGTACAAGCTTTGGGAGCAGAGGCGTGGCGACAAATAGCCAAATGTGGTACCCTCCAGGGTGGCGTCCTGGGCAGAACCAGGGGCGCCACCGGCCCGAGAGCTATATCTACCTCTCGAAGGAGTTTCCTGGCCCTAAACCCAAAGGGCTTAGGGTATGACTAGCGTCTCTCGGCGGCATAGGCACCATCGAGATCAGCTGCGGATGCAGTGAGAGCTGTTGGCGACTGAGGGAGGCGCCGGGCTCGCGCGTACAGGCGAGTGATGCACTGCACGCGGCGCAGAGCGAGTGGCATCTCCCCAGCATCGACCAACAGGCTCTCAATGGGGGAAGTGCGGAAGGCACCGGTCGCAAGGCCAAGGCCAGTGTGGTGGATTGAATCCACCTTCCGCAATAAACGCTCGGCTGCGGATGCATAAAACTCGCATCCGTAGTCGAGCTTCCAGCGAACAAAGGATCGATAAAAAAGTAAGGCGGTAGCCCTATCAGCGCCCCAAGCGCTGAACGTCACGGAACGGAGAATGTCCATGGCGCGGGTACAAGAGACCCTAAGGCTGCGAATATGAGCCTCCCAGGTGAGGCGTCGGTCGAATACAAGACCAAGGAAACGGTGCGACTCAACCACATCCAGGCGCACCCCATTAAGAAACAAATCTGGGTCGGGGTGAAGCCGTGGATGGCGGGAGAAGTGCACCACCTTAGTCTTGGCCAAAGAAAACCGAAACCTGTGCGCTTCGGCATAGCGAGAGACGCGGTTCAATGCCTGTTGGAGTCGACGCTCCAGAGTTGGCATCTGGGCCGCGCCAAAAGAGATCGAAAGGTCGTCCACGTAGAGCGTAGCGAGAACATCTTCTGGCAGAACCGAGGTGATGCCGTTGATGCTCAGGGCAAAGAGTGTGACACTGAGGACACTTCCCTGCGGGACACCCTGTTCCTGCTCCTTTGGGGCAGAGAGGGCTCCCCCCACCCGTACGCGGAATCGGCGATCTCGCAAAAATTCAGATTTAAACATTGGGAGGCGTCCCCTCGCCCCCATCGTGTGGAGAGTCTCCATGATACCGTATCGCCATGCGGTATCATAGGCCTTCTCCAGATCAAAAAACACCGTGGCGTAGTGCTGTCTACGAAGGAAAGCCTCGCAGACGGCATTTTCCAGTCGGAGCAGAGCATCCGACGTGGAGTGAAACTTACGGAAGCCGCACTGTGCAGAAGACAGATGGCCTCCGCTGTCCAGGAAATAGGCTAATCTAACATTTACCAATTTCTCCATCAACTTGCACACGCAAGAGGTTAGAGAGATTGGGCGGAAACCGGTCGGAGTAGAGTGATCTCTCCCCGGCTTGCGAAAGGCGAGCACAGTAGCGATTCGCCAGGAGTCTGGGAGAAGACCTTCCACCCAGATCCTGTTGAACAGATCTAAGAGAAAGGCCATGCCTCGCTCACCCAGGTGTCGAAGCATGGCGTACGGGACATCGTCCGGACCATGGGCAGTGTCCGCGCACGAAGCGAGAGCGGAACGCAACTCACTCACAGTAAACTTGTCGTTGAAGGGTTCTCCGCCTCTGGAGGTAAAGTCCAGCCGGCGGCCTTCCGCGACATCACGACGTGCATTGAATGCTGGCGGAGCAGCATCACGGCTAGAGAATGCGGAGAAAGCGGTCGCTAAGGATTCCACCACGGACGCGGGGTCCGAGATTGCGGTCCCATTCTCCTGGAGAACGGGAGGGGGGTCCTGCGAGAACTTGCCCCGAATCCTTTTGACTCGCTTCCACACCTCAGCTAAAGGGGTCTTCCCGTTAAGTGAAGACACGTATGCCCGCCAAGAAGAGCGGCGGGCGTGCTTCCAAATATACCGGAACCTAGCCCTAGCCCGACGAAATTCAGCGACAGTGAAATCGTTCGGGCGGCGCTTATAGCGCATGTAGGCATAACGCTTCTGTTTGAGGGCCGTCTCACACTCGGCCGACCACCATGGGAGTGCAAAACGGCCAGACGTCCTAGGAATAGTAGTCAGGCCACGGCGATGAGGTTGCCGGAGAACTCAACGGCATCATCTACCAACCTAAACTCCTCGACTGAGATAGAGAATTCAGTCATTTCCTGAAATGCAGGCCACCGCGCCCGCGCCAAGCACCACCGAGGTGGTCTCTCAGGCGGCAGTTGCCCTGAAAATGATATTTGAATGGGAAAGTGATCACTACCATGGAGGTCATCGACCACCCCCCAATCAAAATTAGGCTGTGCATCCGAAGAGCACAAAGATAGGTCAAGGCAAGAAAATGAAGCGGTTCTCGGACAGTGATGCGTAAACTCATCCACGTTTAGGACACCCATCTCAAGCTCTTCGATCAGATCGGCAAGGACTTGTCCCCTGGGATTTATGGAGTAATCTCCCCAGAGAGGATGCCTGCCGTTCAGATCTCCAAGCAAGAGATAGGGCCTCGGCAACCGTGCCACGACGCGGCGGAAGTCGCCCGCGTCGAAGTCAGCTGACGGTGGAATGTACGCAGAAATGATAGTATACCTCCTATCCAGGTGCAGCTGCACAGCCACTGCCTGTAAGGAGGTATCTAAAGAGAAAGGAAGAACGGAGACATCATGCCGGGTGTAAACCGCGCATCCCCCAGCCCGGCCATCCCGCGGTGGTGGGGTCGCAAGACCCTTATACCCCGGGAGGGCAGGCAGGGGGCACGCGCCTAGCATGGTCTCCTGCAAAAAAATAGCTAACGGGGAACGGGACGAGGCGAGCCTCCGCAGCTCCTCCCAGTTGGCCCGGAGTCCACGGCAATTCCATTGAAGGAATATGCCCTCCAGGACTAGCTCGGAGGAGACGCGGGGGCCCTCCTCGAATTGAAGACCCTCACGGGAATGGCCGTACGCTTCCCGGGGGCAGAACCCCGGGCGCTGTTGGCCGGACAAAGCGCTGGAGGCGCTGTCGCCTTCGAGGACTTATTGGGGGAGGTTGACCTCGCCATGCGAGTCTTTTCCTCCCTCCGCCTCGAAACCTTAGGCGGGCGCTGCGGCTTCGGAGGCGGGGGGCCCTCTTTTCGAGGAACCACCGTCTCTGAGCCACTCGCTCCACCTCGGGGCGTGGGCGAAGGAGCCGAAGCTCCTTTGTTGCTGTCCTCCTTTCGGGGGACAGCTTTAGGAACCCCCGAAGATGGCCTAGCGACCATCTTCAGGGGTGTTGCCTCCTGTGAGTCTAACGACTCTGTGGAGGCGCGTGGCCGTTTCGCATTACGGGAACTGGTCACGCTGGGGGAAGAGGGGGGAGCCCTGGTTTTAGCCGGGGCTGGGTGTGAACCCTTTTTGCCGCGGGCTTTACCAGGGGAGCGCCCGGGTTGGGTAGAGCCCGCAGAAGGGCTCCGAATGGGCGCGGAAACAACCGTGCTCGTTGGCCTGGATGGGCCAGGAGCAGAGGGTGCCTTTCGAACTACTGAGGCATATGACGTCCCAGGCAGAGCTGGGCGCGCCAGGACCAAGTCCTTAGCCTCGCGGAATGAGAGTCTATCCTGGGCCTGAACGGCCAGGATTTCTTTCTCCAGGAGATATGCACCACATTGCTTCGAAGAAGCAGGGTGCGGCTCTCCGCAATTGACACACTTGGCCACACACGATTTGGACTTATCGTGTGCGACCTTGGAGCAATTTACACAGACTTCGGGTGACTCCGACTTTGCACGTCTACATGAGCGATTCGTATGGCCGAAGCGGTGACAGTAATAGCACCGCCGCGGCAGTGGCACGAATGCCTTCACGCGGTAGCGGTACCAACCGGCACACACCGACTCAGGGAGCTTGTCACTGTCGAACGTGACGAAGAGTGTAGGGGTGGGTCTCGAAGCCCCTCCCTGTTTTCTCATCACACGTTCGACCTTGACCGCCCCATGGTCGGCCAGCTCTAGGGTGATGTCCTCAATGGAGTATTCAACGAGTTCCCTCGCATAAACTACTCCTTTCACAAAGTTCATGGTAGAGTGCGGCGTCACACTCACCGGGGTGCCATGAAGTGTCCGAAGAGCACTTATCTTGGCCGCCTCGGCGGGATTCGCCGCATTCGCCAGAAGGCTGCCGTCCGAGAAACGGGTCACCTTCGGCTCTCTACCAATTGCACTAGCTAATTCTCTCCTCTGATGGATCATGTTGCCCTTGGACAACATGGTGCCATCAGTGGAGCGAATAACGAGGAAGCGTTTGAAGCCAGCGGGCTCGAAAACGCCAGGTAACCTCTGAATCAGGGGCCCCGATGTCATTGAGGCTCCGCCCTGTGCACTTTTGGTGTTAGTCTTGGTCAGGGGCTCCGCACACGAGGGGGTAGAGGGGCCGGATGTGCCGATCTTGGCTTGGTCGCCTACAAAAGTGGCAGCAGACCCATCCGTCCCGGCAGCCCCTGCGGATGGAGAGGAGCCCCGAGTCTTTTTCGTCTTTTTAGTCTTCTTTGTCTTTTTCTTTTTTGGAGAGGAGGGCAGGGAATGAACCCGCTTTTCACCTCCGCCGGCAGAAGCCCCCAGGCCAGATGGACCGGCCTCAGCCAGGTCCCTCTCCGAAATGGAGAAGGTCCTGGTTGTCGTAGGGGCACCTGTCGGAGGAGATCCCTCCCCTCCTTTTACTGCCTCGGAGCCCTCAGCCATTTGAGGAGGACCTTGCATAGGGGCGGATTCGGGTTCGGGGCTTGGCGCCGAGCCCGAATTCCCCCCCATGGAAGGCCCTACCGTCTGAGGCTGGGTCTCCTCAAAGACCATGTTTATCACAGGAGGGGCCTCCAGTTGGCCATCCCCTCCCAGGACATCACAGGTCCCCTTGGCAGTGTCGCCAGTCTTGTGTGGGGAGGCACAGGCCTTGACCCCAGCAAGGTTTAAAATTCTTGCCAGCAGGTCTTTTGAGGAAAGCGACCGAAGGGGCCTGGCTTCCCTCTCCCCCCTAAGGGGGTTTGCCCTACCGAGCCGCTTTGATGGGGAGCGGCTGGCTAAGGGCTGCCTGCTGGCTTTCTTGGCAGTCCCCTTGGAAAGAAAAGAGGGGACTGCCGCTGGGAAAAGGGAGGTGCCCGAAAGCACCTCCAGACAAGGGGGTGAGGGGGAGTCCCCTGCACCCATAGGCGAAGGAGAGGAGTAAGCCTCCTCTCCGGTTAGAGAAATATGGAGGGTCCCCTGTGCAAGCACAGGAGGGGGGACCTCCATTTTTTTGCTGGAGCTGCCCGAGGGCGGCTCCGTCGATGAGCAAGGGGGAATTAGGGGGAGATGGTTTTTTTTTTCATCATTGGGCATGGTGACCCTCTTTGTTTTACGGGACGCAATCGCTCACCACCTCTTGCAGTAGCCCGCACTGCAAGAGGTGCTTATAGGCCCGGCAGAGCCAGGCGCCGCCATTTGGGACCACCCCTCCCGCCTGGTGGCCTGGCAGTACTTCGGCATGGCGGCTCCACCTTAGACACGGCGTAAAACAGATAGAATGTGAAGAGGAGAGGAAAAGGGATGTGAGGAAGGTATGGGTGGGGATGAAGCAGGTTGTTAAAAAACCCCCATCCCGAACCGGAGCTGAGGGGTTAGGGAACAATGTCCCCTCCCCCCTCAGCCCTCATCCGGGGTGGTTGGCTTGAGAAGAAGGTCAGCATTCTACCCTGTGAAATTAGAGGCTGACCAGAGAAAGTTGTGGGAGAGGTTGTATGAAAAGCGACGAGGTAGGGGAGAAATCGGGCTATCTGAAGGAAGGAAGAGAGGCTAAGCTGGGACCGGACGGAGCGCTGGATCCCGTCAGCACGGCGGCCAGGATGGCAAATCGCCGCGCCCCTTACGGGGAACAAGGAGTGCAGAAAGAATGGATACAAGTTCTGCTGTGAAAACAGAAGCTGCACTTGGTAGGCGAACCAATGCTGTCTGAAATGGGAAGACAGCAGCAGCTCCAATTCCGTCCGATGACTTGGACCCGTCGGTGAACAAAAGGTGCTAGGCCGATGGTGGGAGGAGTGTTGATCATACATGGCATGGTTCTCAAGGCTAAGGGCAAGAACTGATCCTTGGGCCTACCAGTAAGCCCCTTGCATACCACTACAGGTGGTATGATCCATGGGGGAATCTTTGGTATTGAAAATGGAATAACAGAAACTCCTTTAGACGTCCTATGTGCTCCGCCATGCGCAGAGCAAAGGGGCGAGCCAGGGATAAAAATTTATCATATGAGGCCCCTTTTGCAAATTGAATGTGCACTCATATACTGGCGACCATGGTAAATGCTCAAGTCTAAAAGATATTTGAGGTTAGACTTGAGCCTGCAAAAAGGAAAAGGAAGAGCCCCGTTCTCTGCATAGAGACTCCACACAGGGAAGGACTTGAAGGCTCAAGAAGCCAGGCGCACACCCTGGTTAGCACAGTATTTAATTTTTCAAGGATGGACAGCGAGGCAGGAGTACATCTGTTACCCATAGTTAGGCTTTGAATGGACCAATGCTGAATACAGAAGCCACAGGGTGCGTCGATCACTTCCCCAAGTGTGTGACAGTAATTTCATTATGTCCATTCTCTTCAGACAAGACCTTTTCAAAGCGTCCAAATGAGGCCTCCAAGAAAGCCTCGAATCAAAGATCACCCAAGAAATCTGAAATGGGGCTCAAAGGTGACAGGAACACCATAGAGTGACAAATGGGGAGGGTCCCATGTCACCAATCTATGATTGTAAAAGTGGACAGCTTTGGTCTTTACTGCGGAAAAGTGGAAGCCCTTGGAAGAAGCATTATCAGCTATGGTATTTTAACCCGCTGTAGCTTACGGATGACAAATGGAAATCTCGACGATGAACAGATAAGCGCTGGGAGATTTGCGATAATGCTATTGATGGCCACAGAGAAGCAGGTGACACTGAGGACACTTTCTTGTGGCACACCCTCAACTTGCTCTACGGGCTCTGATAGGGCATTTCCAACTTTTACATGAAGTGTGCGCCACATGAGAAATTGCTCGACAAACCTGGGGAGAAAGCCTCGCAGGCCTCAATTATGGAGTTGCTTAAGGATACCACGCCTCCAAGTGTTATCATATGCTTTCTCAATATCAAAGAAAACAGCAACAGAATGCTGCCTCTTTGAAAAAGCATCTCTTATATAAGGCTCCATTCTAACAGGCAGGTTAATGGAACTCTGATTGAGAGGGAGATATACGATGGTTTGTCTCCTAAAACCAGACGAGTCTTGTATTTATCATCCTCTCAAACAATTTAGATGGACAACTAGTAAGGAAAATGGGGCGGTAATGGGTGGGTTCCGTCCCATCCTTTCTGGTTTTCGGAAAGGTAGAACCACAGCCTCCCTCCACAAAGAAGGAAAGCAGCCCCTAATCCAGATGAAGTTATAGATGTCCAGCAAATGTGAGAGGAGGGATGTATGCATATTCCTAATCATATCATAAGAAATGTCATACGATGCGGGTGCAGTGGATCCACAGTGCTTCAGTGCATTATGGAGCTCATAGATAGAAAAGAGCTGGTTATAAGGCTCATTATCCATGTTAGGCTCCATAAAGTTGATAGAATGTTGCTCCTGTTCGAGCCTAAAGCGCTATAATTGGATGGAATAGTTGTCTGGGTTTGAATTATTAGCAAACGATCCGGCCAAAACATCGGAAATATGGGACAAGTCTCTCAACAGTTCTCCGGCCTGAACAATGTTGAGAGCTGTAAAGACATTGAATTTCCCCAATAGCTTTTTGACCCTCTTCCAGATTTTGTCTACAGGGGTCTGCCAACATATCGATGCGATGTAACCATCCAACGAGGTCTTTCGAGCTCGTCGAAGGGTGCGTCGCTTGCTGCCCTTGCTCGGTTACGAGCAAGTTTCTTTACCATCGTGGGGCACCGATAGTAACGTCGGCAAGCCGTTTACATTCAGTGACAACTCTCGAGCATTCAGCAGACCACCGAGGCAATTGTGGTCCATGAGCAGTTGAGCCGGAGAGCGGGATGGAGGAATTAGTTGCATGATTGGCATGGGTTAAAAGATCATCAATAGCCACTTCAATATCTTCATGAGGGAAGGACCTATCATATCTCAAGAGGTGCCTGAACTTAGGCCAGTTTGCTTTTTTTTTGTATTCCATCTTTTGCTAGGTGGTGGAGGAGGACTACCTCGCAAGTCAGCATCCACTGCCCAGTCAAAATCAGCTCTACAGCTTGGTGAACAGAGAGAGAAGTTCACAGATGTAAAGCTGTTCGTCTGGATGTAAAATGATGAGTGGATGCCATCGTTAAGAAAGCAGACATCATTAATGCCCAGAAATCTCTCCATCACATTTCCTCTGGGTTGTTAAGTCTCCTGTAAAGCAATACAATCGGGATTGTAATCCTTAAGCAGGAACTTGAACTCTTCCCATTTAGGGAAGAGACTTTGGAGGCTCCAATGAATAATTGGAAACATTGTTACCGTTTAAGCATAACGGTAGATTTCTTCCTACCCTTAGGGGTAAGAGATTTTGGATTTGAACTACCAGCGGAAGTAGTTCATCTCATACTAGCCTTAAGCTTGGAGTATGACAAAGGAGGCATCGGAAGCTTGAGTTTTGCCTTTGGATTTTCTTTAAGAGGTGGCGCATCAGATTTTGATAGGTGGCTGTAAGAGAGAACTGTCTTCACTGGAGAAGCAGAGATGGAAGCAACTCTAAGGGTCAGTTCAAGAGTCGACGGAACAGACGATGTTGACACAGCTGGTGGTATTGGTTGGGATGGTAGAGGCGATGGTGGTGGCAAGGACATTGGCAAAAGTTGTGAATTCGATGCTGATAGAGAAGGATGTGAAGTCAATTTTTCAGAGTCCTCCTCAGATGAGGGGGTAACCTCCACAACAGCTGGCTCCTGGGAAGGAGCAAAGGTTGGTTCCTTCTCATTCAGGGATCGAAGGAATTCCACAGCAGTATTAACAAGGGGGGTGGAGTGGTAACTGGCTTTGGAGCTGGAGAAGAGCTTGGTCCTTTAGGGGCAAGGTGAATGTCCAGAGGTGGAATTGATACCACCTGAGGACCAACATGATCAACATGTAGCAAGGTACTTAACAACGGGGAGGACTTTTTACCTGGCCAGGCACAGGAGAACCAGTAGGAGGTCTCTGGCTTCTCCCTTTATTTGGCCCAGTAGAACGTAGAGCATCAGAAAAGCTCACACCAGGTTGGACATACATCTCCTTTACTCTTCTTCTGGCCTCTTTAAAACTGACCCTGTTCTTGTTTCTAATGGCAATGACTTCTCTCTCATAGAGAAAGAAAGTGCATTGCTGTGATGTTGCAGGGTGTTCTCCACCACAGTTAGGACAGCACGGCTGTTGAGAACAGGGCGTCCCGTGATAATCCGATCCACAATTCACACACAACCTTGCCTGTTTACAAAACTCGCTTACATGGCCAAAGCGTTGGCAATGGAAACAGCGTTGTGGGTTTTCAACGTAAGGCTTGACTAGGATGTTAAGATAGTCAGCCTTAACGTACTTGGGCGGTTCCAATCTGTTGAAGGTCAGGATTATGGTGGCGGTAGGTAACCTAGTGCCATTCACAAACCTGGAAATGCGGTGGGCACTTATAACCTTCTGATTGGTAAGTTTTGATACCAGCCTGTCAACATCGTAATCTATTAACTCTCCCGATCGAATAATACCGTTACAGGTGTTAAATGTCGGGTGCGAAGCAGAGGACATGTCTACAGAAGCAAAGACTGTAGGGTCTTAATCCGCTGATGCTGCTCGCTTGATTTCGCCTCGACTAGCAATGCGCCATCACTACGTGGCCACATTTCTCAACAAAATCCTCGTACACGTCGAAGATGTCAGCCTTACTAAGAGGAATATCGTTCGCTTTCAAGACTAAAAATCGGTCGTAATCCAACTCGGGGTCGACTTCTTACCCAAAAGTATCAAAGCGTCTACCGTCAGGGTTCAAGGTACGATGAAGAGACGTTATATTTGTTAAATTTACCCATATAAGTATATATTTTATTTTGAGCTGTCCCTGGAGCCGAGGGCATGCACCAAATCGTCATCGTGAGTCCAAAGTGCCCATACAGCCCAGGCGGGGTAACCCGCCCTCCAACTCCCACTGTCGTTTTAAAAACAGCGGAGCCGCATAACAGAGATTCTCTGGACTGCGGTGCTAAGACCTCCCAGAAACAAAATAACGACCCGGGCAACCAAACCTCCTCTAAGGCACGGTCCTACAGACGATGCCCCCCAGTGGGTGCATCCGTAGACCCCTACTGAGCCCAAAAGTAAGAAAAGAAGAAGAGGCTAAGATGTGGCCGGACGGGGCGCTGAGTCCCGTCAGCACGGCGGCCAGAAAGGCAAATCGCCGCGCCCCTTACGTAGGGTAGAGTGATCTCTTCCGGGTTTAAGAAAAGCGAGCACAGTAGCCATGAGTCTGGGAGGACACCCTCTGTCCAGATCCTGTTGAACAAATCTAACAGAAAGGCTATGCCTCGCTAATCTAGGTGTCGAAGTATGACATAGGGACATGCCATTGGAGGATTCTACCCCTGGAGATAAAGTCCAGTCAGTGGGCTTCAGCAATATCAAGAAGTACATTGAATGCTGGTGGAGTAGCATCCTGGCTAGAGAATGCGAAGAAAGTAGTCACAAAGGACTCCACCATAGATGTAGGGTCCAAGATTGCAGCCCCATTCTCCTGGAGAACGGGATAGGGGTCCTGCAATAACTTGCCCTGAATGCTTTTGACTCAATTCTACTCCTCTGCTAGTGGGTTCTTCCCATTAAGTGAAGACGCTCACCAATAAGGGCGGCTGGCGTACTTAAAAACATATCAGAACTTAGCCATAAGTTCGATGAAATCGTTTGATGGCTGTCTCACACTTGGCTGACCACCACAGAAGCAGTCGGGGTGCAAAATGGCCAAAATCACCTTGTGCATCAAGAGCACAAGGATAGATCAAGAAAAGAAAATGAAGCAGTACTAGGGCACCTATCTCCAGCTCATCAATTAGCTCACCAATGACCTGATCGAGTAGTCTCTCCAGAGGGGGTGTTTACTGTTCAAATCCCCAAGCAAAGGGCCTTAGCAACTGTGTCACAATGCGGTGGAAGTCCCCACTGTCGAAGCTGGTGGAATGTACTCATAAATAACATTATACCTCTTATGCAGGTGCAGCTACACTGCTCCTGTCTGAAATGGGGTATCTAAAGCAGAGAAGAATGAGACATCGTACCAGGCGTAAAATGAGTATCCTCCTGCCCAGACCCCATCCTGTGATGGTGGGGTGGCAAAACCATTATACCCCAGGAAGGTGTGCAGGGAAGACAGGAAAAGACGAGCCTCCGCTCCTCCTCCCAGTTGGCCCGGAGTCCACGGCAATTCCATTGAAGGAATATGCCATCCAGGCATAGCTCACTGGAGATACGAGAGCCCCCTTCAAAGAGAAGACATACACGAGAATGGCCATACGCTTCTTAGGGGCAGAACTCCAGGCATTGTTGCCTTTGAGGACTTATCGGGGGAGGTTGGGCTTGCCATGCAATTCTTTTCCTTTGGTGCTCTCCTTCTTTTGGGGACAGCTTTACGAACACCAGAAAATGGTCTCACAATCACCTTGAGGGGTGTTGCCGCTTGTGAGAGGGGTAAGGGGTGCTTGATCCTTCTTTGCACACACACACATATATATATATATATATATATATATATATATATATATATATATATATATATATATATACCCAAAGTGGTAAGAGTAATAACAGCACATATAACCTTACATGGGAGTAATAACATACAGCATGTACTGATTCAGGCAGTGCATGCTGAGGTAGGTCTTGAGACCCCTCCTTACTTCTGCCACTTGCTCAACCCTGACTGACTATTTGACCAGATCTTCAGTAATATATTCAAGGGAGTATTCAAGCAATTCCTTTGCATAGACTGCCTCCTTTATAACTATTTACTTCTACAATGCAGTTTGCCAAATTGACATTAGTTTGGCTATAATAAATTATATTTTTCCCTGAAATTGGCCATAGAACCCACTTTAAGAAACCCTGCTCTAGAACAACTGGAAAATAGCAAAATTTAGTTATGTATATTTGAGTATAATACAAACTTTTATGGTCAAATTTATGCCAAAAAATAGGGAGTTTCAAATTACACAGGAATTTTAAGAGGAGCTTAACTACCTGTTACCACCATGGGTTGCTATAGCCAAGTAGGCAAATACAAGAGTATAGACAGTAATTTAATCATTTTACCCCCCAATTTGAAAATACTTTACCTCATATCAGTTGAGACAGCTAATTTTCATCAAGAGGTTTTGTAAGTGCTATAAATTTTTTAAGTTTTTCGCTGCATTAAAATTTGAAAATAAATTTGGTATTAAATATTTAAATGGGTAAAATTTACCTTTCTTTGAAGGCAGTTTTCTATAGAGTTTTCGTCTTGGGAATTTTGTCTTTCTTCATTTTCGTGATGGGGAGAACTTTGATCTTCCATAAATTCTTCCTTAATCTCTTCTTTCATTAGAACCTCTCCAAACTCCTAAAGTAAATACATATTCATTTCTATTTTTTAAGTAGAAGAGAACCACTTGATGACAGCCATTTTTATTTATATACAATTTACAGGGAAAGAGGGGAATAATAAAAAAATGAGTTACCCTCAAAATATTCCTATGCAAGTTCAAGTTAATGAAGCTGAAATTCATGTCCCACCAGGTCCTATCAGGCCATTTAATGTAATTGTCTGACTATGAAATAACTTTCAAACTTCATCAAAAATTTATGAAATGCCCTCAGCTATTTCCTGTAATTTTCCCCGAAAGAACTACATAAGGAAGGCAAACCCTCACATCCCTCTTCCAATTTACTGCATTTAATGAAAATATCTCTTACTCAAACATGACACACTTTAGGCTCTCATACATTCCTATTTTAACATTAAACCAGCAGTTGCAAATGAGAGATAAAGTTATCGACTGGGTGCTTGCCCATATTTTTGCAGGGACCATCCACTTGTTGCATCCTGTGTAGCTTTAGGCAGGGCCAGAGAGCTGTGTCACCCTTATTGCTACCCTGGTTCTGGGGGTCGTCTTAGAGTTATGTATGGAGTGGTTCACCTCCACCTTTCCAGGTTGTATCTCTTCAAGTCTAGCTACTTGTAGGATCATTACAGTGCAACGCTTCTCAAAGCAACCATGCAGGGAAGAACCCCCTGCAGTTTTGGCTGGAGTATTGTTTGCACCAATTTTGTTGCCAGCTGTAAAGGAAGGAAAAAAGCACTCAGGCCTGGACTAACCAGGTGCTTTCTTACTTTGGGAAGTGGAGGAGGTGCATGACTATGCTGACTGTGACATACTAACTCCTTAGCTTCCCGAAATGAAACCTACAGCCTGAACTGCTAAGGCTTCTTGTTCAAATACAAACATCTCACAACCCATAATGTGAGGAGAAATCAAAAAGCCCTTGTTCTCCCTCCGGGTTGATTGCCTCTTGGACCGGAATTACCAAATCCTCCTTTCCCTAGCTCATTCAAGAATGTTCCTTTAATATAAGTTGCAGAGAAGGAAAATCGCACTCGCTCCATGTTGCACAACTTGAGGTAACAATACAGGTGAAATTCTTATTTCCCAATCGACAAGAATATATTAAATAATTATATATTAATATAACTTTAATTTATTGGGGGAGGGGGATTATGCACATAAACTTGCTGATACTACTAATCAGGGTTGTGGAGCCTGCAGGCTGGAGACAGTCAATAAAACATACAACTGACTACCAATTCAATTAGATTTAACAATATAAAACCATTTGTATTACTCTGAAATTGCAGGTTATTATGGCATGGCAGGAAGGTTGCCACTGAGAATAGTCAAACAAGTCTCTGACTGGCAATATGTTGTGTCAGTGAGATCCAAGGTTTAGATTTGTTAGTAGGTATTCAGTGTCTCCTCAGGGGTGGCTACAACATTAGAACCATCTCTATCATGTTTTAGTGTTTATATAAGAGAATTTTGGTTTTTGAGTGTAGAGGGAATGACAGTGGTGCAGAGGTAACCAATTTGTGGAAGAGACATGTAGTCATCCTTGAAATCCATGCTAGGAGAAACAAAGAGATTTCAGACTTCATCAATGTCAGTAGAAGGATGGTGAAAAAGGTCAGAGAGGTGCTATAAAATTCAGAATTAAACTACAAGGCAACAGCAGAGAAAAATCCATGGTCAATGATCTGACACCACTAAAATGCCAGAATTTAGCACTGAATCCAGATCATCAACAACGATCCCATAAATTTGATGTGTTGGAAGACCTTGGCTGTCAGAGAATTTGGACCACACAGCACCTGACATTTGGCCTCCCAACTTGCCCAATTACAACCCCTTCAACTTCTTTGAATGCAGTGCAGTGGAACGAGAGAAAAATAAATTATGTTAAAACAAGAAGAGCAAGCTGAAAGGCAGAATTACCAGGGCCTTCAGGGGCTTAAACAGAAGATAGTGATGTTGTGATAAAGGCCTGTGGCCGGTTCCAAGGTTGCCTGGAGGATGTCATCGAGACAACAGGCGGGTTCATAGAGTGAGATCCATAGAACATGATATATATATTATATATATAGATATTAGTCAAGAGGTAGAGTCAGTCAAATATTTTCCAATGGATAGAGTTAGAGTGGTAAAATTTAGAACTGATTCCACAACCCTACCAATATTTAATTTAGAGGGTATTCACCTAGAGATTACCATCAAAATTTATATAGTTAGGTCACAATATCTACATATTTTCGACCAAGCTTAACTATTTTGGATTGGATAGCTTTGCATTATAACTTGTAGTGGATGTGAAATATATTTTTAAGACATTGTGAAAGAGGTTCACAGTGACTCTCATGGTATCTTGGAACTTTTGGGTTTTAAGAATTTCTATCAAAGCATTTGATGATTGGTTCACTGAACAGGACTCTATTAGGGGTCAAATGAGCATTGTAGAAATAGATAAGGGTTATTGTTTGATATAGGTCACAACAAGAAACAACAATGCCAATCATACTTCTCTGAATAACTTTTTATGCTTCTGAGTTGCCAATACCACAATTTGCCTGTATACAGGCATGGTCCCCACATTTTAGACACGATATTAACCTTCTTGAGTCAGTGCAACGGAGGGCAACAAAGATTATTCCTTCCCTGAGGCACCTTGAATATGAAGATAGACTGAGGGTATTAAATATGTTCTCGTTCGAAAGGAGGTGTGTGAGAGGGGATATGATTGAGCTGTTTAAAATTTTTTCCGGGATAGATAAATTGGATGTTAGCAAGTTTTTTGAGTTAGATGATGGAAATCGGACTAGAGGTCACCACTTGAAAATTAAAAAGCAAGGGTGTAGGTTGGATTTAAGAAAGTATTTTTTCACCAATAGAGTGGTAGACTTCTGGAACAAATTGCCGCAGAGGGTAGTAGGTAGTCCAAATCTAAATGTATTTAAGAGTAGGTTGGATGAGTTTATGGGAAGGGAAGGTTGTGATGGTTCCTAAGTTTTGTATATATTAATATTGTTTGTATATATCTATAGCTGCATGATTTAGTTCTTGACAAGCCTTGATTGGTGATACCCTTGTTTCTGGATGCAATCCTCTGGATGTAGTTTTCCTGGGAGTTTGGGTGCCTTGAAAAAGAGGCCGCTTGACTCGGATGACCTATGATGAGCCCTTGTGGCTTTTGTCATCCGTTATATTATATTGTGGGGGACTTTGATTTTGTCTTCCCCTGGTGATGGTGCTTTTTGTGGGTGGGTTTTGACGGAGGCGGATGACCTTTGATAGGCCCTTGTGGCTTTTGTCATCCGTGTAATTATGTTATGTTATGTTATGTTATGTTAGGGGGGTAGAGTAAAGTTTGTATAGTTTCACAAATTGGTAATTTAAAAATTCATGAAAAAAAGAATTAAATCAATTGTTAGGTGAGCATAGGCTATGTTAGGTCAGGATATATTTTTAAGATAGTTTAGGTTATTTATCCAAATTTGTACTTCATTTTTGACAGTAGTAAAGCGAAATGCAGCAAAATCAAGTCTCTGATTACAAAAGAATCAGAATCAAACTGTCTCTTGCCACATTTTTCTTTGTGACTACCAAAAAGGAAGACAAGATTTGGACAAAGCAAAAAAATGTTATAGGAAGTAGGTAATAAAATGACAATAAAAGTGAATAATAACCAAATTTTTTTATTACATCTACAAACAGGTCATTGTCCTTAAAAGTTAATCAAATCATATTTGAAGCCCAGTAACTGAATGGATGATTCTATTGGAGAGTGCAAGATAGTTGCCATTTATACTAACCAAGAAAAGACAGAAAAAAACTTGAAACACCTACCTCTTTAAAGGAGGAATCTTGTGACATTATTTCATTACAACCACCAACTTCCCATTCTTGACCACTCAATCCTTGCTCATTTCCATGGCATGAATCAAACAACTCTTGTTTGATGTTTTTTACTGAGCTTTCTTCACAATTATCCTAATATAAAATTGAAGGAGACATATTAATTATTATAATTATAATTATGCTGATAATGATGGGTAAAAGTAAAATTTGAAATAACTGAATATATAAGAATAATCAATGTTACTTTTGTAATCTTCACCTTATCATCAGAGTTACAAACATGTGGATCTTGATTAAACTCCTTTATTTCTTTAATTGACATCTCTCTAGAAGTATTCTGTAATAGATATAAAGTAAAGATACTTTGTAGAACAAGTCATTCATCCCTGCATTTGTGTCACTCAAGCGGACATTATTGTAGATTGTGTAAACTGCTTAACTACAAGTTTCAATTCTATCTGTGCAAAACACTACAATGATTGTTACCCTCTAAGATCTAAAGTTATAAACAATTGCAATAAATTGGTACAACAGGGATTTGAAGGAGGCAAGAAAATGAAGAAGACAAGGAAATTAATTTAGCTCAAAATAATAATAAAGATCCAAGAAAATTCTTTAGCTATTACAAAAATCAATAACAAATCTAACAGTGATAAAAGAGGGCCTATTAGATATGAAGGGGGTTTTGAATGAATCTGATGAGGAAATAGTAGAGGTTCCTAATGATCATTTTACTTTAGTATTGACAGAAGAGAATCCAGATAGATTAATTGATGATAATTCTAGGTCAAGGGAAGTAGTTAACATAACATAACATAATTTCACGAATGACAAAAGCCACAAGGGCCTATCAAAGGTCATCCGCATCCGTCAAAACCAACCCACAAAAAGCACCATCACCAGGGAAAGACAAAATCAAAGTCCGCCACAATATAATATAACAGATAACAAAAGCCACAAGGGCTCATCATAGGTCATCCGAGTCAATCGGCCTGTTTTTTAAGCCACCCAAACTCCCAGAAAAACTACAGCCAAGGATTGCATCCAGAAAAAAGGGTATCACCAATCAAGGCTTGTCAAGAACTAAATCATGCAGCTATAGATATATACAAACAATATTAATATATACAAAATTTAGAAGTCTACCACTCTATTGGTGAAAAAATATTTTCTTAAATCCAACCTACACCCTTGCTTTTTAATTTTCAAGTGGTGACCTCTAGTCCGATTTCCATCATCTAACTCAAAAAACTTGCTAACATCCAATTTATCTATCCCAGAAAAAATTTTAAAAAGCTCAGTATTTACAAAAGAGAAACTAAATAGTCCTATGTATAGTACTCATAGGTCAGGAAAAGAGGTGTTTACTAACATTTGTGTGGATCGGAGGATGATAAAAGGACTAATAGGTGATTTAGATACTACCAAGGCCTCCGGCCCTGATAATATTCATTCTAGGATACTTAAAGAAGGGGTAGAAAGTATCTCAATAGCTCTGGACAAGTTATATACTAGGTCATTGGAATATGGAGAAATACCCGATGATTGGAAGAGAGCGAATGTAGTCCCCATTTTCAAGAAGGGTAGTAAAGAGGATCCAAATAACTTTAGACCGGTTAGCCTAACTCCTGTAGTCTGTAAAATTCTTGAGAAAATAGTTAAAAAAGGGATTTGCCAACATCTAGAGAGGGAGGGGTTAATCAGCGATGCTCAGCATGGGTTTAGATCAGGTAGATCATGTTTGACTAACTTACTAGACTTTCTGGAGTTTGTAACAGATCAAGTAGATAAGGGAGAGAATGTAGATATAATTTACTTAGATTTTAGTAAAGCATTTGATAAGGTACCACACAGGAGACTAGTTCATAAATTAAAAATGATTGGGATATGTGGGGGTGTTTCAAATTGGATAGCTGAGTGGCTGAAAGACAGGAAGCAAAGGGTAGTGCTAAATGGTGTAAAGTCAGAGTGGAGGGATGTTATCAGTGGGGTTCCTCAGGGATCAGTTCTCGGTCCATTATTATTTGTCATCTATATAAACGATCTTGGGGAGGCAGTTAATAATAAAGTGTCAATTTTTGCGGATGATACCAAATTAGCAGCTGTAGTTAAAGATATTGATGATAATTTTAAAGTGCAGGGGGACTTAAATAAATTGTTATCCTGGGCACATAAGTGGCAAATGACTTTCAACCTTGATAAGTGCAAAGTTATTAACATGGGAAAAGATAATAGAGAATTTAACTATGAAATGGATGGGCATTGGCTGAGCTCAGTAGAGGATGAGAAAGATCTAGGAGTAGTAATAGATAAGTCATTAAGGTTTTCTAAGCAGTGTATTGAAGCAAGAAATAGGGCAAATAGAGTGCTGGGTTTTATTAAGAGAAATGTCAGTTACAAAAGTAAGGAGGTTATTCTTAAACTCTATAACTCTTATGTTAGGCCACATCTAGAGTACTGTATACAGGCATGGTCCCCACATTTTAGACACGATATTAACCTTCTTGAGTCAGTGCAACGGAGGGCAACAAAGATTATTCCTTCCCTGAGGCACCTTGAATATGAAGATAGACTGAGGGTATTAAATATGTTCTCGTTCGAAAGGAGGTGTGTGAGAGGGGATATGATTGAGCTTTTTAAAATTTTTTCCAGGATAGATAAATTGGATGTTAGCAAGTTTTTTGAGTTAGATGATGGAAATCGGACTAGAGGTCACCACTTGAAAATTAAAAAGCAAGGGTGTAGGTTGGATTTAAGAAAATATTTTTTCACCAATAGAGTGGTAGACTTCTGGAACAAATTGCCGCAGAGGGTAGTAGGTAGTCCAAATCTAAATGTATTTAAGAGTAGGTTGGATGAGTTTATGGGAAGGGAAGGTTGTGATGGTTCCTAAGTTTTGTATATATTAATATTGTTTGTATATATCTATAGCTGCATGATTTAGTTCTTGACAAGCCTTGATTGGTGATACCCTTGTTTCTGGATGCAATCCTCTGGATGTAGTTTTCCTGGGAGTTTGGGTGCCTTGAAAAAGAGGCCGCTTGACTCGGATGACCTATGATGAGCCCTTGTGGCTTTTGTCATCCGTTATATTATATTGTGGGGGACTTTGATTTTGTCTTGCCCTGGTGATGGTGCTTTTTGTGGGTGGGTTTTGACGGAGGCGGATGACCTTTGATAGGCCCTTGTGGCTTTTGTCATCCGTGTAATTATGTTATGTTATGTTATGTTAACATATTTTCCCAGTCCACAGAGTTGAAGTTGAAGTCCCCAATAATAACTGCATCTGTTTCACATCCCTTACTTATTTTCCTTATCATTAGTTCATCCATATCATCAGTCTGCCCAGGTGGCCTGTAAAAAGCTCCCAAATGCACCATTCTATTTTTACTGAACCTAATATCTATCCAAAGTGACTCAACTCCACCCTGCTTTATTGAAGTATTTAAACTTGAAATAATGTTGTTTTTTATATAGATAATTATTCCTCCACCAATCCTACCTGTCCTTTGACTAATGTACATATTATAGCCCTGTAAATCAAATTCACTTATAGTGTCACTAAATTCTATTTCATTAACCCATGATTCAGTAACGCATAATATATCTATATCCTCATTGCTAATATAACTAAATAGCTCATCCTTCTTGTTTCTAAGACTACGAGCATTTGTTTAGAAACAATTTAACCCCCCTATCCCTGAAGCACCTCTTGAAACTTGAATGACCTCACCTCTATCGCCTTGGAACCTATTTCTGTTATCTGCCAAGTCCAATCTACTTTCAGTACTATAATGTCCTCTCATAATTCCCTGACCACTATTAGTATCTAGTTTCCCGCCCGCAAAGACCTAATAACACGATCATACTCCTCCTACAACACATCTACCCCCCTCCTACTCAAATGCAGTCCATCCATCGCATACATTTCTTTCATTCCAACAAACCTATCCCACACATCCACAAACATGACACCTTCCACCTCACACATCCTCCTCACATAATCATTCAGCCCAATTGCACAAGACATCCATTCTTGGAAGCACACCTGTCACAACACCTTTCATTCTACTTTCTTTCACCTTTTCAATCAACCTCTTGTACCTCTCACGTAACTCACATGCACCCACTTTCTTCACATCATTCACTCCTACATGTGTAATCACAACCGCATCCCTTGCACAGCCAGACACCAGCTCCTCATACCTATCAGACAGATCTCTCACTCCAGCACCCGGCAAACACACCCTCAAACCATTCAATCTACTTGCATTCAACTTCCTATCTAAATATCTAACTCGTGAATCACCCATCACAAGCACTTCAGTCAGACTCCTATTCCTAACCCCCACAGACCTAACTCCATCCCCACTCCTATTCTCATTCAAACTACCAGTCACTCGAACTCCACCCCCACCCCCATCAGTCATATCACTTCCAGTTACTTCCTCTCTTAGGGCACTGAATCTATTAGTCAAGCTAATAGGTTCTGTGTCCCTCTGACTCACACACCTATTCTCCCCCTGGCTAACAACCTCAACAGAGGCAACCCTATTCTCACAAAGAACAGGAGAAGCCTCCCTAGCTTCATGTTTCCTAACCACTCTCCACTGTCCCCCATCCTCACTAGGCCTATTTCTAACTAATCTAAGGGGGCTAACTTCACTATCACTAGAACTATCATATCCTACCTCCTCCACCGGCCCTCTACCTTCACCTGAAACATCTAACTGGCCTACCTCACCACCTAACCTATTCCCAGCTCTAGGCCTAACACTAAGTTCCCTCCTGAGCTCAGCAACTAACCCCTCCAGCCTACATATTCTGTCTAAATCCTGCCTTCTCATTCCCTCTAAATCTACAATGCATTCACGCAGCCCACATACAACACATGTATACCCCTCACCTAATACACCACAACCAATGCATACATTCCGACACTCATGCTCACTTTCATCCCCAAACTCCACTTATTCAAACAAAGAAAGAACTTAAGTAGTAATAAGAAAAAAAAAGAAGAGCAACTTAGCTTTCGCTGATTGTGGTGAGAAAAAACAAAACAAACAAACTGTAGAAAAATCTGAAAAATAGATCAACAGACTGAGAGCTCTATGAAACATGGCTTGAATATTAGGTAAGACGCCGCCTTGCGCGATTGTAACTCCAGAAAGAAGCTTGTTCAACTCTTCATCATTGCGGATAGCCAGTTGAAGATGCCTAGGGATGATTCTGGTTTTCTTGTTATCGTGAGCAGCATTTCCTGCCAGTTCGAGAACTTCAGCAGCTAAATATTCCATAACAGCGGCCAAGTAGACCGGAGCTCCGGCACCAACGCGTTCAGCATAGTTGCCTTTTCTCAATAATCTATGAATTCGGCCAACAGGAAACTGGAGTCCCGTGCGACTAGAGCGAGTCTTAGACTTCCCCTTAACCTTTCCTCCTTTGCCACGTCCAGACATGATGAATTCGACTTATCTATTACTACTCCTAGATCTTTCTCATCCTCTACTGAGCTAAGCCAATGCCCATCCATTTCATAGTTAAATTCTCTATTATCTTTTCCCATGTTAATAACTTTGCACTTATCAAGGTTGAAAGTCATTTGCCACTTATGTGCCCAGGATAACAATTTATTTAAATCTCCCTTGCACTTTAAAATTATCATCAATATCTTTAACTTCAGCTGCTAATTTGGTATCATCCGCAAAAATTGACACTTTATTATTAACTGCCTCCACAAGATCGTTTATATAGATGACAAATAATAAGGGACTCTGAACTGATCCCAGAGGAACCCCGCTAATTTCATCCCTCCACTCTGACTTTACACCATTTAGCACTACCCTTTGCTTCCTATCTTTCAGCCATGGGCAGTCTTGCTTCAGCTGATATGTGGAGGATTGTATACTCCTCCCCAGTCACAATATCTACAGGAGGATCTGCAGCTGTTTTCCTCATATTTTTTTACTTCCTATTGTTATATCATTTCAAAGATCTCTCCTTTAAACTTTCTGCAGGATATGTCCTTTTTGGTGTTGGTATTTGTCTTTAAATTTGATGTGTGTGGTGGGGGGAAGGGGGTTGTAGCGGGCCGAAAAATTTAGACTAACCCCAATCGATCCAACCCGCTTCCTACACTAATCCGGACGTGAGAAATCGAAGGAGAATGAAGCGGATTGTATGTACAGTCCTTTACTAACAAGAAAAAAATACAATATTTACAAAAATATGGGTAAATATGCACCCAATGAGCCTATATATATGTATATATACTAAAACAATCCTATCTTGGAACCAAATCAATAAAAAAAATATATATATATTAATACTAAGAGTGCATATACAAAAGGGGACAACCAAAACAAGAGACAACAAAAGAGGAGTTTTCTTACGTGGTACCACGGTTTATGATTTGCCGGCTTCCCCCGGGGAAAATCTTGTCGGTAGTCACTCTTGTGACAAAATTGGGTGTGCGGGGCTTATGGTGCCTGCCACCTCGGAGCTCAGTTGTCTTTAAGATCTAGTCAAGTACTCTTAGAAGACTTCTTTAAATATCTTAAAAATATTTTTCGTTACAGTCGCTCTTGCAAAAATGCAGGCAATGTTTTTGTTTGTTTTTTTTCTTCTTCTTTTTTTCTTCTATTCTGGTACTTTAACGCTGTCTCATAAAATTTTTAACATTTAGTAGCTAATAAAAAAAACATGAGATGTTAAATAACCTTATACATACAACATGAAATCAAATACATATGTACAAAAGAAAATATAATAAAAAAACCCATTCCCACTCACACACAGATTCTTACAGAAGGAGTGCGAGTGTATTGGGAAAAAGGGTGGGAGAATGGCCCCTTCACACACTCACATTCGCTCCACCACACCCCTCCTTCCTTAAGCCATTCGACCACAGTCACTCACAATACACTCTCAATCCTTACTCACAGTACCTTTTATACTCAATCACATCCTTCTGCACCCATTCACACTCATCTACTGGTCCCTGGCTATGCGTAGCAATCAGTCGGGGTTGTTCATCAGTCTTCCTGTCAGTCTCATCATCACTATTAATCATCTCGTCAACCATACTCTTAGCCCTCATTACCAGTTCCCCCATCTCATGACAGAATTCTTTCATACTCTTCCGTTCAGAACCTTCACTCTTCATACCCCCATTCATCAGCTCCTCACTCACAGCTCTCATCCAACTCAAGGTACACTCTTGTGAAACAGACAGGTCAGTCACATCCCCCGTATTCTCAACAGGCATACCAGAAATTCCTTCGACTGGTTCCCACCAGAAACCTGAAAAATCAGCCACTTCATCGTTCACTACATCAAATTCGCCCCTACTGTTACCATTCGTAAAACCCAAAAAATCAGCCACACTAGGTTCATTCTGCCTAAACACACTATCATTCATACTGTTCCCAAAACCAGAAAAATCAGGCACAGGCAGCTCACTCACTCGTCTACTTATACCAGCCAAATCACTTACCTGTTTACGCAAAAACTCAATCTCCATTTCAAGATCCCCCATACCAGAAAGACTCTGCTCGGACTTAATTTCATTCTTCCTTTCACTCTTCTTTGTACACTTTCTACTCCTTGAGACTAAGACTAGCTCTTTCCCAGACAGATCCATACTATCACATTCAATCTCATCATCATGCACTTTACCTCTCTCTCTACACAGTTCATACACTAGATGACTCACCAGGTAGTCAGGAGGTTCTCTCCATCTCCTTAACTGACTCTGATGAGCCCGCACTCTCTCAGTCATACCGTCATTCAAACTCTCCAAAACATATGTCACCCCATTTTCCCAAACTCTCTCAACTCTATAAGGTCCATCAAACTTCTCACTCATCTTTGACACATTCAACCTACCCTTCACTTCTTTCACCTTCAATACTTTTGCACCTAATTCAAATGAACGGAACCTTTCATGTGCCTCACGCCATACACTCTGCTCACTTTCACTCAAACAAAACCTATCTTTCACTCGCCTTTCAAAATTCATCACAAACTGACATGGGGACATTCCAGTTGCGCTATGCACAGTTGAATTATACGCCCACAACACTCTCCCCAGACATACATCCCAGTCATTCACTGTCGTACTCATCATTCTCAACATCTCACACAAGGTTCTTATAGTACGTTCAGCCAATCCATTTGAAGACGGTACATACAGAGTTGTTCTCACATGCTCCACACCATTCTCTCTCAACATTTGCTCAAACACTTCTCCTACAAATTCAGGCCCATTATCACTCAGACATCTTCTAGGCTTCCATACACACATAGGAAAAAACAACTGCTCAACCACACGTGCAACAGTCACACTCCTTTTATCTCTCACAGGCGCTGCATACACAAACTTACTTTTATGATCAACCATCACAACCATACCAACATTCCCAGCACTCGTACGCGGCAAAGACACACAATCAATCACTACCAATTCAAACGGTTCTTTCGCATCAACTTTCAACATCGGTGGTTTCACTTGCACACCTTGCACCTTTCGCTTCTGACACCTTTCACATGTAGTTGCAACATCATTCACAACAGTTCTCAGAAACGGATGGAACACACGTTCCTTCATACACTCTCACAGCTTAAACTTACCCATATGCCCATAATTATCATGCACAACCTTCACCAGACCAATCATACCAACTAAGGACATCACAGGTACATATATATCATCACCACCCTTCACATGCCTCACAAAATATACAACATCCATACAAACAACAAAATCCTTAGCATACCTTTTAAAATCACTTAAACACTCTGGCCATTCATTCAAATCAACACGCATCATTACACACTTCTTCAACTCATTAACAAAAGGACACATCTCTTGCATCTCTAGAATATCATCATCACTTAAAATCTCATTCTCATCATCCATGACCAACTCAATCATGCCACAAAATTTGACAACATTCTTCACACACTCATTCAACTTCATCACCTCACATTCACCTTTCATAAGACAATCCTTATCAGCATCCAAAGACAAATCATTCAATCTCATAAAGTCTACACCAAGCAAGAAACAACACAGCATTTGCTCATCTTTCAGAATCACAAAGTCATGCTACACATTCACACCATTACCCAAACTCACTTTCAGACTAACCTGTTCCCATGCCACTATCATGCCATTCCCCAATCCACTTATCCGTAACTTCACAGGTTTATGCTCGCAACATTTAAACTCATCATACTTACTCAGAATCCTCTCATTCACTAAAGACACCTGCGCTCCAGTATCAATCAAACCACAGAAAAACCTTTCACCAACTTTCACTCTCGCTTCCATCATATCAGGTCCACCATGTTCGCAATACACAGAAGGAACAAGCACACCAACATCAGCACTGATATCCACACTGTCATTAACTCCCATATCATCACTCACCACACGACGCTCATCTTCATCCAGACAATCATTCTTCTCTCTTATATATGAACACTTTTCAATCACCCAATTGTAGTGCACACTGCTCAAACATTGCAGATGTACCACATTAGGATTCAAACCCTTCATCTTCTCATCCTTGTACACAATCGGCCTCTCACCACCAAAGTGCACATAAACAATCACTCCATACAAACGACTCACTACAATCAACACTTCCTGAAATGGCGTGACCCCTTGCATACACATCGCTCTCAATTCTTTCATGAAGTTCCGCACCTTTGCCATACCAATGCTTTCAGGCTTCCTACACACTTGATTCATTACCTCCTTCCTTAAATCATCCACACTATCGGGCACTCTCACGTCTACTCCATCACTCTTCAAATCTTGCAAACCATTCCATACACTCTCAAACAAGGAATCACCACCACCCTTACTCTCTTTTCCATTCATAATCCCTTTCGGCAAATACTCAGGATCACTCACTGCACACACATTTTCATCATTCGTACCAGGATACCTTGACATCAAATCAGCCACTCCATTCCATTCACCAGGCACATACTCAATCACATAGTCAAAGTCACTCAAATCTTCCAAAGTCCTTGCAATCCTACTATCAGCCCACTTCATACGCTACAGATACACAAGAGGTTGATGATCTGTTTTTATCACAAACCTCACACCATACAAAAACGGACGCAACACTTTCAAACAATATCTTATCGCAGCCAACTCTCGTTCCACAGTCGAATACTTTCGTTCTGCAACATTCATAGCCTTGGATACATACCCAATTATTCGCCTGACATTCTCTCCATTCAAACGCTGCTCTTGCATCAGAAAACCTCCCATACAATACTCACTCGCATCTGTATACAATTCAAGCATTTTAGCATTTACACTATAATCTGGGTACGCCAATTCAACATCTTCAGCCGCTGCCTCTTTCAGTCTCTCATATGCCTCATTCATTTTATCATTCCACTTGACAACCGTACTACCTTTCTTGCCCATCCACTCAGTCAGAGGCTTACTCACACCAGAACAATCACGTATAAACTTTCGCTGGAACTCAATCAAACCCAAAAAGGACTTCAGTTGCTTCACAGTCACCGGTTTAGGAAACATTCGCACCTTCTCAACATACTTCGGTGATTTTCGCAACCCATTCTCACTCACCATATGCCCAAGGAATTCCACTTCTTTCGCAAACCATTCACACTTCGCCACTTTCACCTTCACACCAACACTCTCCAATGTTCTCAACACATCATTCACCAATCTCATATTCTCCTCAAAAGTCTCAGTCATAATCAAAATATCATCTATAAATGCAATCACATTCTTACTCGCAAACTTACTCAACACAACATTCATTGCCCGCTGGAAGGCTCCGGGAGCATTAGCCAACCCGAAGCTGAGGTTCCGGAACTGGTAATGCCTCTTTGTGGAAGAGAAGGCAGTTACCGGCCGGCTCTCCTCAGCAATAGGCATCTGGTAATACCTCCGTACCAGATCCAGCTTCGTAAACCACTCCATCCCATGCATACTATATACACACTCAGATACCACACACATCGGAAACCTTTCTTTCACAGTCCTTTCATTCACCTTTTGATAATCCACACACAGACGCAATCTTCCATCCGGCTTACGTACAGGCACAATTGGACTATTCCATGCACTCTCACTCTCTTCAATCACTCCCAATTGCTCCAATTCCAAACACTGCTCCTCAATCTCATCAGCAACTGGACGTGGGAAATGCCTCGGCCGCTGATAGATTGGGGAGTCCTCCTTCAGGACAATCTTGAATTCCGGGAGCTTTGCAACCCCGAAATCCAGATCACCCTTACTGAGGGCTCCCTTTCGTTCAAATATCATTCCATACACATCCTCCCTTTCATACTCAGTCAAACATCCATCCAATTTCACCATGCCCTTCACCTCATTATACATCCATTCACATGTCTTTTCATTCGCAATATTCACCCTGATATCCGTGCTATCATCCATACCTACCTCAGTGACAGTGGAGAGGTGTCCTAGTACATCTCCGACTTGGATACCCTTCACCTGTCCCTTCACCCTGGGGTCCGCCTGCACACATACAAAAGGATCATTCATTCTCATCAAGCCATCAAACACACAAGCAACACGCCTTACCTTATAAATGCATACTTTCCATCCAATATCACAGTGTTCTCACCCACATTTAAACTAACATCCTTACTCCAACTCACTTTAACCGCCACCCTTTCACCCTTCACAAGCCTTACATTCTCCATAGCAGTCACCTCAATACCAGTAAACACACTCCTCAAAACACTACCATCTTTCCCTACATAATACTTATACACCCCATTTTTACCAATCTTTCTCTCAATCTGATCACTCGCAGGATGCACAACCATACGATTCATTTTCATAAAATCATACCCCAAAATCACACCATACTCACTACTCACCTTATCAATCACCGAGAATTCACATTCATTCATCATCATACCATGCATTCGAACAGCTAACCTTATCATTCCAATCACAGGCACTCTCCTATTACCAATACCTACCAAACTACCCTTGCACTCAGACAGGAGGGATTTCTCGCTAACCTTGTCATACACATCTTTATACACCAAGCTCGCCTTGCATCCAGAATCTATTAAAGCCAAACACTCAATTCCATTCAATTCCACCTTCACACTCAGACACTCATACTTCCTACCAGACAGCACTTTCACACTCGACAGACTTACCAACACATTACTCACACTCATGCACCCAGAGGATACTTCACCAGGTACCCTCTTACAATTCAGTTTCCCGCTTCAGACTTTCCATTCACACCTTGCGCTCTCAGTCTAATCCAACACTTTTCACTTGAATGTCCTTCCATCGCACAATAGCTACATACATTCCTCTGGTCACGACACATCCTCGCATAATGACCAGCCTTTCCACAATTACCACAAGCATACTTCACACTCCCCCCAGCAGTTGCTTCAGCATTCAACCTCGGACAATCTTTCTTCAAATGGCCTATTTCTTTACACTCAAAGCACTCTTTCGTACTTTCCTGGCAATCCTTTATCATATGCCCTTTCTTACCACAACCAAAACATGCACCAGACGTCCACCTACATTCTGCCAACATATGACCTTTCCTTCCACACGATGACATTCCACAATCTTTCTCCCACCATTCGATCTCTCGTTTGCTGGGACATACCTCGGTTTCTCTCTCATATATCCGTTCCCACGCTTGAAATTCATCTGTCCCCTTCCATTCGACCACCCTCCATTTACCCATCCATTCTGCCGGCCCAGGAAGTTCGACATCACTCCAGCTGGTGCAGCCTTCAGGGCATCCCTGTAGCTGACATACTGCTGGGGTGGATGAAAGCTCCTGGGCTTCTTACCCCCAACATTCACATCCTCTTCTAGATCGCTTTCATCATCAAATCGTCCATCTTCCAACAGCTCCAACACATCCTCCCACATCAACCGTTCACCTGTCAGTCTCATTCTCTCCTTTCTCTTTCCACTCAGCCATTCACTCACCTTTCGCGGGATCGTGTCCAAAAACTTCCTCATCAATGGTTTACATTCATTTACATCATCATCACCATACCTCGTTCTTGCCATACTCTCAAGCCTATGTGCATACATGTTCACATTTTCACTTTTCCCCATTCGAGCCTTCTCAAATTCATTTACCCTTTTATACTTCACACTCTCTTTCATTCGTTTCACCTGTCCAATCATCCGCTTCTTCACCACATCGTACCTTGGTTCCCCCACACTTGTAATCACGCGGAAAAACTCCAATACTTTTCCCTCCAAACATTCCCCCAAAACATTCATCCAGTATCCCTTATTCTCCGGGTACTTGAGCTTACAATATCGCTCAAATTCCCCGAAGAATTCTTCCACACTTTTCCCACCATGTAACCTAAATCTATCTATCTTTGGCACTTCCCTTATCAAAATACCCTTTCCCACATTCACTTCACTCTCACTTGAGCTGCCTTCATTCTCACTCATATCAATCATACCATCACTCTCTCCTTCATCTGAGTACAATGAGTCCACACTCTTGCCTCTTAACTTCCTATCCTTTCCCTTCGCACCACTCTTCCTTCTTCTCTTGCATTCAACTCTCTTCCATTCTCCGTCCATCCTATCACTCATAATCACCCTATCCTCTCTAGACTCGCACACACTCCCATTGATCCCATTAGTCTTATCCCCTTCAGTCGGAGCAGGGGTCAAGGTTGAGGGTCCTGGGGCCGGTCTTGACCCCTTCATCATGTCATACAAGTCCTTCATCCGTTGGTCGACCTGCTTCTGTCTCTCGTCCATTTCTTTCCTCATCCTGTCTGTCTTCTCATCCATACTCATCACATCACTCTTCAATCCATCAATCACGTTCCTCAACATCATACATTCCTCCTCTTTCTGCCTCAATTCCAGCCTCAGTCTCACAATCTCATCATGGAGGCCCTGTTCCACAGAAGCCATCCTCCCAGGTTAGTAACAGCGATAGACAAAGGTGAAAAGCAACCAAACTACCTGCCATGCTAATTGGGTATGGACTGCAATCCAATCCCATCACGCTCCCGGTTTCGAAGTCTCACGTCCCTATTCGGGCGCCAAATGTAGCGGGCCGAAAAATTTAGACTAACCCCAATCGATCCAACCCGCTTCCTACACTAATCTGGACGTGAGAAATCGAAGGAGAATGAAACGGATTGTATGTACAGTCCTTTACTAACAAGAAAAAAATACAATATATACAAAAATATGGGTAAATATGCACCCAATGAGCCTATATATATGTATATATACTAAAACAATCCTATCTTGGAACCAAATCAATAAAAAAATATATATATTAATACTAAGAGTGCATATACAAAAGGGGACAACCAAAACAAGAGACAACAAAAGAGGAGTTTTCTTACGTGGTACCACGGTTTATGATTTGCCGGCTTCCCCGGGGAAAAATCTTGTCGGTAGTCACTCTTATGACAAAATTGGGTGTGCAGGGCTTATGGTGCCTGCCACCTCGGAGCTCAGTTATCTTTAAGATCTAGTCAAGTACTCTTAGAAGACTTCTTTAAATATCTTCAAAATATTTTTCGTTACAGTCGCTCTTGCAAAAATGCAGGCAATGTTTTTGTTTGTTTTTTTTCTTCTTCTTTTTTTCTTCTATTCTGGTACTTTAACGCTGTCTCATAAAATCTTTAACATTTAGTAGCTAATAAAAAAAACATGAGATGTTAAATAACCTTATACATACAACATGAAATCAAATACATATGTACAAAAGAAAATATAATAAAAAAACCCCATTCCCACTCACACACACATTCTTACAGAAGGAGGGTGAGTGTATTGGGAAAAAGGGTGAGAGAATGGCCCCTTCACACACTCACATTCGCTCCACCACAGGGTTACCTGGCTTCACTGAATAGATACTATTTATTTCAGATATAAAAATGAAAACTATATATGTATTCTCAGTAATCCCCCAAATTACCGAAATATTATCAAGCAAACTCCCTGAAGCCATCATAAAAGCAGTTTCTGTTAAAGGCAGTGAGTATAATACATATATTTTTATAGTTGTGGTTATTTTTTTTTCCTATTTATCACTTAAGTTTAAGTACTTAATTAGGTGGTTTTAACAACCAACTTAAATATAGAGGAGCCATATTTTAATTTAAGGGCAAAACTAATTTAAATTAAAGTTTTCTTTGTAAATAAAGAAAGGGGTGCGGCGATTTGCCTTCCTGGCTGCTGTGCTGACAGGACTCAGCGCCCCATCCAACCCCAGCTTGGCATTCTTTTTTTCTTCCACTAACCCCTATCTCATCTTCTGTACTAATTTTCTTCCCCATAAGCGGTGTGGTGATTTTCCTTCTTGGCCGCCGTGCTGACGGGACTCAGCATCCCGTCCAGCCACAGCTTAGCCTCTTCTCCTTCCTTTCTTACTTTTGTCACTGTATGGTTCAATGAATGCGACCACTGGGGGGGCATCATCTGCAGGACCGTGCCTTAGAGGAGGTTTAGTTGCCCGGGTCATCATTTTGTTTCTGGGAGGTCTTAGCACCGCAGTCCAGAGAATCTCTGTTATGCGGCTCCACTGTTTTTAAAAAGACAGTGGGAGTTGGGGGGCGGGTTACCCCATCTGGGCTATATGGGCACTCTTTGGACTCATGATGATCATTTGGTGCATGCCCAAAATAAAATATATACTTATATGGGTAAATTTAACAAATATAACTCCCAGAGACCGCAGTCCCAGAGACCTGCAGTCTCTGGTCATCGTGCCTTGGATCCTGACGGTAACGCTTTGATCTTTTGGGGTCAGAAGTCGACCCTGAGTTGGATTATGACCGATTTTTAGTCTTGAAAGTGAACATTAGTCCTCTTAGTAAGGCTGATATCTTCGATGTCTACGAGGATTTTGTTGAGAAATGTGGTGAACCTGCCCAAATGTGGCCACGTTATGATGGCGCATTGATAGTCGAGGCAAAATCAAGCGAGCAGCATCAGTGGATTAAGACCCTACAGTCTTTAGCTTCTATAGACATGTCCTCTGCTTTGCACTTGACATTTAACACCAGTAAATGTGTTATCCAATCGGGAGAGTTAATAGATTACTATGTTGACAGGCTGGTATCAAAACTTACCAATCAGAAGGTTGCAAGTGCCCACCGCATTTCCAGGTTTGTGAATGGCGCTAGGTTATCTACCACCACTATAATCCTGACCTTCAACAGATTGGAACCATCCAAGTACATTAAGGCTGGCTATTTTAACATCCCAGTCAATCCTTACATTTAAAACCCACGACGATGCTTCCATTGCCAATGCTTTGGCCATGTAAGCAATTTTTGTAAACAGGCAAGGTTGTGTGTGAATTGTGGATCAGATTATCATGGGACGCCCTGTTTTCAACAGCTGTGCTGCCCTAACTGTGGTGGAGAACACCCTGCAACAGCACCGGAATGCACTTTCTTTCTCTATGAGAGAGAAGTCATTGCCATTAGAAACAAGAACAGGGTCAGTTTTAAAGAGGCCAGAAGAAGAGTAAAGGAGCTTTTCTGATGCTCTGTGTTCTACTGGGCCAAAGAAAGGGAGAAGCCAGAGACCTCCTACTGGTTCTTGTGTGCCTGACCGGATAAAACGTCTTCTCCATCCTAAACGTACATCTCCTCATGATGAACACACTTCATCAGCACCGAACAGTGCTTCTGAGGCTACCAACAAGAAGAGGAACCTTCCATCCTCTCCTGGTTCCCCAAGGGTGGTTAAGCACCTTGCTCCTGAACTGACCCCTGGAGTTGCTTCCATCTCTGCTTCTCCAGTGAAGACAGTTCTCTCTTACAGCCACTTATTAAAATCTGATGCGCCACTTCTTGAAGAAAAACCAAAGCCAAAACTCAATCTTCTGATTCCTCCTTCATCATACTCCAAGCCTTAGGCTAATATGAAACAAACTACTTCCGCTGGTAGTTCAAATCCAAAATCTCTTACCCCTAAGGGTAGGAAGAAATCTACCATTATGCTTAAACAGTAACAATGTTTCCAATTATTCATTGGAACCTCCAAGGTCTCTTCCCTAAATGGGAAGAGTTAAGCTCCTGCTTAAGGATTACAATCCCGATTGTATTGCTTTACAGGAGACTTGCTTAAGTACTCTGCGAGTACCCAACTATTCGGGTTTTGTGGGGTATTATAAGAACCCCGGAGAACCAATTCATGGATCTGCTGTTTTTTGTTAACAACAGGGTTCCCCACAACCAGCTCTCTCTTACACAGACCTGCATGTGGTTGCTGTCTGCCTGTTTTCCAGTCGCCATTATTCGCTCTGTTCGCTGTATCTTTCTCCTGGTGGGGAAAGAGATAAGAGATACAGCTGTTTTAGCTACGAAGTTAGCTAATTTAATTTCTCAACTCCCTCTTTCCTTTTTATTGATTGGTGACTTTAATGCGTGACACCCCCTTTGGGGGGGGGGACCATGATAACAACCCTAGAGGAAATATGATTGAGAGATTTCTAGGCATTAATGATGTCTGTTTTCTTAACGATGGAGGCCACACATCATTTCACATCCAGATAAACAGCTTTACATGTGTGGACTTGTCTCTCTGTTCACCAAGCTGTAGAGCTGATTTTGACTGGGCAGTGGATCCTGACTTGCGAGGCAGTGATAACATCCCCATTGTAATAACACCATGTACAGGTAGTCCTCCTCTACCACCTAGCAAAAGATGGAATACAAAAAAACAAACTGGCCAAATTTCAGGCACCTCTCGAGCCATGATGGGTCCTTTCCTCATGAAGATATTGAAGTGGCTATTGATGATCTAGCCCACATCAATCATGCAGTTAATTCCTCCATCCCGGTCTCCGGTTCAACTGCTCATGGACCACAATTGCCCTGGTGGTCTGCTGAATGCTCAAGAGTTGTCACTGAATGTAAACAGGCTTGCCAACGTTACTTTCGGTGCCCCACGATGGTAAAGAAACTTGCTCATAACTGAGCAAGGGCAGCACGGCAATGCACCCTTCGACAAGTTGGATGGTTACATTGCATTAATATGTTGGCAGACCCCTGTAGACAAAATCTGGAAGAGGGTCAAAAAGCTATTGGGGAAATCCAATGGCTTTACAGCTCTCAACATTGTTCAGGCCAGAGAACTGTTGGGAGACTTGTCCCATATTTCCGATGTTTTGGCCAGATCCTTTGCTAATATTTCAAGCCCAGATAACTATTCCATCCAATTTCAGTGCTTTAGGCTTGAACAGGAGCACCATCCTATCAACTTTATGGAGCCTAACATGGATAATGAGCCTTATAACCAGCTCTTTTCTCTCCATAATGCACTGAAGCACTGTGGATCCACTGCACCCGGATCAGATGGCATTTCTTATGATATGATTAGGAATATGCATCCATCCCTCCTCTCACATTTGCTGGACATCTCTAACTTCATCTGGATTAGGAGCTGCTTCCCTTCTATGTGGAGGGAGGCTGTGGTTTTACCTTTCCAAAAACGTGGAAAGGATGGGACAGAACCCACCCATTACCACCCCATTGCCCTTACTAGTTGTCCATGTAAATTGTTTGAGAGGATGATAAATACAAGACGTGTCTGGTCTTTGAAGACAAACAGGGTTCAGAAAAAAACAGAGTACCATCGACCTGCTTGTTAGAATGGAGTCTTATATAAGAGATGCTTTTTCAAAGAGGCAGCATTCTGTTGCTGTTTTCTTTGATATTGAGAAAGCATATAATACCACTTGGAGGCGTGGTATCCTTAAGCAACTCCCTGATTGGGCCCCACAGGGCTTTCTCCCCAGGTTTGTCGAGCAATTTCTCATGTGGCGCACATTACGTGTAAAAGTTGGAAATGCCCTATCAGAACCCATAGAGCAAGTTGAGGGTGTGCCACAGGAAAGTGTCCTCAGTGTCACCTGCTTCTCTGTGGCCATCAATAGCATTTTTGCAAATCTCTCAGCTGAGATTTCTTCAACTTTATATGTGGATGACTTAGCGCTTATCTGTTCATCGCCGAGACTTCTATTTGTCATCTTTAAGCTACAGCGGGTTATAAATACCGTAGCTGATAATGCTTCTTCCAAGGGCTCCCGCTTTTCCGCAGTAAAGACCAAGGCTGTCCACTTTTACAATCATAGATCGGTGACATGGGACCCTCCCCATTTGTCACTCTATGGTGTTCCTGTCACCTTTGAGCCCCATTTCAGATTTCTATGGGTGATTGTTTATTCAAGGCTTTCTTGGGAATGGACATAATGAAATTACTGTCACACACTTCTTGGGGAAGTGATCGACACACCCTGTGGCTTCTGTATTCAGCATTGGTCCAGTCAAAGCTGGACTATGGGTCACAGATGTACTCCTCTGCCTTGCCATCCATCCTTGAAAAATTAAATACTGTGTGTAACCAGGGTGTGCGCCGGGCTTCTGGCGCCTTCAAGTCCTCCCCTGTGTGGAGTCTATGCAGAGAACGGGCTCTTCCTCTTTCTTTTCACAGGCTCAAGTCTAACCTCAAATATCTTTTTAGACTTGAGCAATTAGCATGGTCGCCAGTATATGAGTGCACATTCAATTTGCGAACAGTGGCCTCATATGATAGATTTCCCTTCCTGGCTCGCCCCTTTCTCTGCGCATGGCTGAGCACACAGGACATCTAAGGGAGTTTCTGTTATTCCATTTTCAATACCAAAGATTCCCCCATGGATCATACCACCCGTAGTGGTATGCAAGGGGCTTACTGGTAGGCCCAAGGATCAGTTCTTGCCTCTAGCCTTGAGAACCTTGTCATGTATGATCAACACTCCTCCCACCATTGGCCTAGCACCTTTATGTTCACCAATAGGTTCAAGTCATAGGACAGAGTTGGAGCTGCTGCTGTCTTCCTATCTCAGACAGCATTGGTTTGCCTGCCAAGTGCAGCTTCTGTTTTCACAGCAGAACTTGTTGCCATTCTTGCTGCACTCTTTGTTATTGCTCCTATGCCATCTGGTTGTCTTACGATTTTCTCTGACTCCCTTAGTTCTCTGAAGGCACTGAGTGCTTTTGGTTCTAGCCATCCGCTGTTTCCAAGATCCAGCAGTGGCTTTTTTGTCTTTCTCCGATTCATAAAATTTCTTTTTGCTGGGTGCCCAGTCTTGCGGGCATCCCAGGTAATGAAAGGGCGGATGCTGCGGCCAAGGAGGCGGCATCATTGCGTACACCCCCATCAGCCCCAGTCCCACTTTGTGATGTCTATCCCCTCATCACAGAATATGTAGTCGGCTTATGGCAGAAGATGTGAGATGAGCTTCCTCCCACCAAGCTCCATTCCATGAAACCTTCAGTCCTCCCTTGGCCACTACCATGAGACCATGTAGACTGGAGGTTATTTTGTGCCGACTGAGGATAGGCCATTGCTACCTCACTCATGGGCACTTGATGAATGGGCAGCCCCCACCTTTGCGCATCCTGTGCAGGGGGCAGCTGTCCATCCTTTACATCTTTGCTGAGTGTTCCCTTTTGAGAAATTTTGTGAGGAGGGTCTTCCTTTTTATTACTGGGCAGATGGCCCCCCCAAAAGGTTCTGTGGTGCATCTTGTCTGAGACTCATGTTTCTTTTAGTGTGAATAGAATTTTTAAATTTTTAGAAGAATCTAATCTTTTAGCCAAAATTTAATATAGTTTCATGATTTTATATTCTCTGTTCTTGTATCTATTGTTGATCGATCTATGTTTTTATCCTTTGTTGAGTTCTCAATAGTTTATTTTTTATATCCTTTTACATCCTTTGATGGTTTTAAATTCCTGTACTTCCATTCTATTGATCTTAATTTGATAGCTATATTTTTGTATATTCTCTAGATATCTATATTTTTTATTGAGAACACTCATGTAAATTACCCATCCTTGAATTTGGCTGCCGGCTAGTCCGTTTGGGCTTTGCAACATTTATTTTTGGACTATTCATTCATTCATATTAAAGTAACAGAATTTTTGCAATAATTGATATCCAATATAAATGATAATTTCACTATTAAAGTAGTTATAAATTTCTTAATATAGTATTCTTACATGAACTGGGAAATTCCTAATTAGTCTTTTGAAATAAGACACTATATTAACACACAAAAAGGAAAGTAAATGATACAAGAGTTAGAGAATAGCATTAAATTTTTGGACTAGTCTTTTACTTTGATAACTTGTGAGTATATTCTTGGTATCCTATTTACCAAAGAAACTAAATATTCTTGTTGAATTTCATTCTAACATTCAAGCAAGCTCTCATAGCATCTGCAGTTGTTAGTTGCTTCTTTCATATATCTTTCCAGATAATCTCATAATAGTTGGATTTCATTGCAATCTGGAGATGGGTGTGCAATTCATGATTTTGTTACCTGTCCTTTCTGTTCTCCAAATAATGACCAAAGTTTTGATTTCAACTTAGGATCATTGTCCTGCTGCAAAGTTCTAGGTGGGATACTAATATTGGTCAAATTTATTAAATATTTTATAAAAAAGAGCTCTAAACTATCATACTACCTCTGCAATACTTCACTGTAGACACAATACACTGAGGAGCCAGTTGTTCACCACAAAAACTCTGATGTAACAAAAAAAAATTCAAACTGGGATGTATGTCCAAAGAATCCTTTTCCACTCATCACTCACCCATCTTTTTTTGCATTTTAGCCCAAGCAAACCTTTTTTCTTTATTATAATGTTGCAGCAGAGGTTTCTTTTGTCTTACCTGACTGAAACGCCCAGCTTCTTTAGGTCCCAGAAGCCTCCTCCCATGCAAGATTACAGGGTTGGTATTAGAATTACTTACCCAAATCCCCTAACAAAAAACCCAGAGATAAAATGGTGTTTTATTTTGGTCAAGTGTTATATATAATAGATTAGTTACTGGTCATTTTCCTGCAGGGGGCTACCCTGTGCAGCCTGTTACACTTGGTATCTGGATGAGCTGCACATCTTCTTGGCCTGAATGCAAATTAGGGAAACCCTCTTTCACTGGCGATACTGTATCACAGAGACTCACCTCCGTGGGGATGAGGGGATGCTTCCCAATCTTCATTTGTGACTTTTTGCGAGGTCGTTGATTCTGCATACAGGTGGGAGGGAGCCCTCTCTTACACATTGGAGCAGGAAGAGGGCATCACACAGGGTTCTATCGGGCAGTGCATCTGTCTTCACCGCTGAGCTGGTTGCAATACACTGCTCAGTATGGGAGATAATGCATTATGGTGGGTTTCAAGACTGGATTGTGATCTTTAGCCACCTAGAAAGTGCCCTGAATGCTCTCAGGGAATTGGAATCTTACCAGTCCCTGGCTTGCAAATCTGTGATGCCATGGTTGTTGTGAGCCAGGCAGATGTTGAGATTATCTTGGGCTGTGTTCCTAGACAAGTGGGAAATGCAGGGAATGAGCACATTGATGAGGTGCCAATGAGTCCGCCAGGACTAGGCCACTGGACCAGATTTTGGTTCTTCTTAATACCAATTACATTGCAGGAATCGGGCAGTCCTCCCCGCTGCTTGATAAAGAAGATATGAGATGACCTAGGGGAATGTAAAATTACATGCCATTGCACTGTGACTGTTCCTTTGGACCTACCCCATCAATGCCTTGACAGCTTCAGGCTACTTTCTGTCATCTTCAAAATGGGCACATCGCTGGATGTATCCCCATTTAATGGAGTGTTCTCATTAACTTTATTGTGATGACTGCATTGTCCCCCAAACTGTTTGGCACATTCTTGTGGAATGTGCCTGTCTCGATAATCTTCACATATGTTACCTGTCCTGGTATCAGGACACGCGGGGTCACTACCACTTGTCCCTTGTATTTGAGATGTGTTTGTGTACACTGACTTATGGTGGGAAGCTGGCCTCATTCATTTTATTTGGCTATCTTTATTGTTCTGGCACCAGAGTGTGCTTCCTTCTTTTTCTTGCTTTTTTAATTTTGTTTTTGTATTTGTGTTATTTGGTTGTTTGTTTCCTTTTTTTAAACCTAGCCTTGTATTGAGATGTAACTTAACAAGTTATATGCAAAGGCGAATTTATCAACTATTTCCACCTTGCAGGAGTTTTCAAATTGCCATATTATCAGTTACAGTTGAGCTATTGAAATGGGAGTTTGTTGCTCTTCAGGAATGGTAAGTCACATGTTTTTATGCAAAAAATAAGTCAATCATATGTGGCTCATGTTGTAACACCATAATTTATTATGATTATACAGTGAAGTGTGCCTTATATGCTACACAAATATGTGTGCCATATTGGGTTTATTTCGCTGTGAAATAAAAAAATGTATCATGTAATATATATATATATATATATATATATATATATATATATATATATATATATATATATATATATATATATATATATATATATATATATATATATATATATATATAAATATATATAATGTTCCTTTCTTTAACCATTCAGAATCTTTTGTTTTGCATCTTGCAGGAAACTTAATGAATAAGGGTATTACAATCTATGCAGATAATTTTTATTCATCGGTTCCCTTAGCTCACCAACAATTGCTTTAAATAAAGACCTACTATTGTGGAACAGTTTGGAAAACAAGAATGTATTTGCTTGGAGATGTTATGAAAGGTAAATTGAAGAAAGGAGACTCTATATCAAAAGAAGATAAAAGAGGTGTCATGGTTATAAATTGGAGGGATAAGGAGAAATGTATTCACACTTTCTATTTTCCCAGAGCATAGTGTCTAACTTATACCTAGTGGGAAAGTATCACAAGCAGTGGTTAAAGTGATAGAGCCAGAAAGTATAATTGAATATAATTCAGTGAAAAAAAGGGATAGGTATGTCAGATCAGATGAGTTTATCATACTGCACTAAGAAAATGTAAGAAATGGTACATGAAGGTGGCACTGGAACTAATTACAGGCACAGCAGTAGTAAATTCTTGGGTTTTGTACAATAAATATTATAATGACAAAGGGAAAGCCATTTTATTAGATTTCAAAGAAACCCTAATTATGTTCTTGACCTCAGGAATACTATCAGAAAAAGTAAAACTGTCAGGAAGTAGAAAGAGTACACCTATTTCAGACAAAAGGTCATTCCATTCTTTAGTAGAAGCATCGGGCCCCAAATAAAAAAACAGAAATCGATGTTTGTGCTACAAAATATCACAAAATGAAAGATCAAAAGAAGCAAGACTCAAGGCTTGAAGAGTCTTCCCATATTGTGATTCATGCAAAGAAATACCATTTCTCTGACTTTAATGTTTCAAACTAAAATCTAACGAGTAAAATGATCTTAAAATTTTATCTTGCAGTACTATTTTTAAATGTTTTAATTTAAGAAAAAGGAACGCATCAATGATATATAAATATAGATATATATATATATATATTAATCAGTTGAAAATGAGTGAAAATCACATTTCTTTTACATTTTTTAATTGAGAGAATGCTAAATGAACAAACTCCTATTTTTGGCTAGAATCATATTTCTTTACACTTAAAAAAAAATTATCATATCATAATATATATAGATGATATTTAATTGTGAAAAATTGATTTAATAAAGTTTAAAAAAATATATAAATGTGTATTAAGAATGGCTCACATCGCAGCAGGCAAATTCAAAGTGTGTACCACTGATGGCACATTTTGCCCTTATTTGTTAATTACTGCAACTTTTGCCCTCATCGTCAGTCGCCTATTGTCCTCTTAAAAAAAAATCAATAAGTGGGCTGCACTTTGTGAGAGCTTGTCCTGAGGTACCAGGTTAGAGTGGAGGGAGGCTGTTGCATGCTGGGGGAATTTTATTGCTCCCTCCCTCCTTCCTGTGCTAGTGATCCATGCAACAGCTAGGAAGTGGAAGTTCTATTGTCCAAGTGGGGTGGTCCCACTTCAGGATTCTCTTACTCTACAGGGTGGCTGCACTCCATAAGACTGTGACTAAAGCAAGAGAAATAATGAGCCGTGTCAGTACTATGGTTGATGGAATGAAGAGTAGTGACAGTGCAGAAGACAGAGTGAGTAGTAAAGATATATCTGGTGAGAAGACTGACCCAGACAACTTGACAGATCTGACAAACTGATCTGCTATGTGTAGTCAAGGACCTATGAGGGAGTGTGAATGGGTTCAGAAAGATGTATTAGTATTTCTAAATTATTAAACATAAAAAGTATCTGATTTCAGAATGAGTGTGGCATTGTAGATAGCGAATAAAATAAAAATGGTACCTCAGGACAAGCTCAGACAAAGTGCAACATATGCCTGAAATCTACAACAAGGGCTAAAAAAAAAAATACCCTTGGATAAGAGTAAGTCATAATGGTATACAAGCAATTCATTCATTCCACTCTTAAGCTTCCCAAGCCTGGTATCCAACATTAACTCTCTCCATCACAGACACACAACTCACAAAAGAAAAACCACATATCACTGAAATTACCCATTCCATCCCAATAAAAATTACCTGCATGCAAAAACAAAAATACTCCCCATTGACACTCGCCTAAACATGTTCACTGCACATTCTACACAAGAACAGACAATCATTCCCATCCATCCCACAGCCTCAGACAAATGTACCACCACCCAGGAACAAAAAGTCCACTTCATTCTCTCTCTCACACACCCAAATCATTGCACACTACATCTGAAATATACCAAACAACATTACTTTGGACACACCTGCCAGAAATTGACAAAGAGGAGCAGCACCTTCATAGACACACCATTTGCACTATTCCAGGCTCAGGTCTTGGCACCATCCATCACTACAATATTTTAAGCACTTAACAATGCAACCACCTTCAACCCCTCCTGGTATAGTGGAGCTTTTACCTATCTTTTACCTATCTCACTATAAATTTACAGTTTAACTTCTGTATGAAGCCAAAATTGCGCAAGCAGATTCAGTAGCCACAGAATCATCCTGAATGTTTGGTTTCCATCCAAAGCTTTTTCATTTTTTAATTTAGACTTTTTTTTCTTGGGTCAGACTGGATCATGAAGGGCTTGAGACAATAAGAACTAGTGACTAAAGCTTGGAATGATATTATCTTCCCTTAGATGGCCTTTCCTCTAAAACTTAATATCTTAGTTCCTTACTGCCATATATTTTAACCCCTTAGTTTTTTTACGAACCCTGTACATCCGTAATTTACATGAAGGACTTTAGCTAATCGCATGTTAGTGCCCTTTTATTTTGTTTTTAATCTTTTAATTGAACTGATAATATTTATATCCGCGTATCTAATACCTTAGTTACTTCCTTACTGCCCTGTATTTTAACCATATCTTACTCTGCTTAGTTTTATCTGAGCCTTGTCAGTCCATATTTTTATATGAAAGACTTTACCTAATCCCATGTTAGTGCTTTTTATTTTGTTTTTAATCTTCTAATTGAATTGATAATATTTATGTATACATTATTTGACTACCTCTTTGTATATTTGTATGTTGTGCATGTAGTTGTTGGACACACAATATAGAGTCTTCTGGGGATTGTTGGTTATGAGCCACATATCCTCTTATTTTATCTTTCTATTAAGTATATTATGCCTGGTGCATGAGTTTTCAAGGGCGTGGGCCTGAGACAACAATTTTCTTTTCATCGTAAAACCTCTTGCTGCCTTCCAGGATTTTCCTTTTTAGGAAAAGGCTAGGAGAAGGAAACTCTGATTGTAAAACCTCCTACTGCTTTGCAGGGTACAGCCTTTCTAGGCAAAGGCTATGTCCTCAGCCAAGACCCAGGATGGGTGTCAGCAAGGGCATGCGGCCCATGAAAATTTGCCACTGCTACCTATTTGGTGACTCGAGGGGGGATGGTGAGCGGGCCCTCTAGTCATAATGTGTATGGTTGTAGCTGGGGTCCTGGGACCGGAGTGTGTCAGAGGATACAACGTACATGGTTTTTCAGGATGCCCAATATTTGGGGGCCCGAACCTAGGAGTAGCGCCCTAGAAGGCTGCCCTGCCAGTGGGTGAAAAATGGTGGGATAGTTACAGTGCCATGTGCGCACATGGACAGGTGTCCCTGTAGTTGTCCCAGCGGGGTTTTCCGAAGCCACTGATACAGCTGCGGATTATGGTTTGTGGGAATGGGACTCAGTCTCTTGGCTGTGTGTATGTGATGGGCCCATTACCTGTCCTTCCCTCCACTTAATTACACTTTTATACTAACATGATTGTACCTCAACTAGAAAGACCTAATCACCTAATCAACAAGAACAGAAAATGAGGCTGAGAATTTCTAGTTGGAATATGGGTAGTTTGAAGGGTAGACAGGGGAAGGTGGTTGAGACTCTATCACAGAGAAACATGGACATATGCTGTGTGCAAGAACATAGATGGAGGTGGGGTTCAGCGAGAATGATTGTTGGAAAGGAATTGAGATATAAACTGTTTTGGATGGGACATGCTAACAGTTATGGCGGTGTCAGTGTTTTATTAGCAGAGAAGTGGAAGGAGCATGTTACATGTGTGAATAGAATTAATGACAGGATATTGGTGTTAAAGTTGAATTTCGATAAAGTAATTATATCTGATGTATCAGTGTATGCACCCCAAGTAGGCTTGGATGCTGCGGTCACGGATAAGTTGATCAGAGTTGTTGGAGGTATGACAGAGAGTGAGATGGTAATCCTGGGGTGAGACCTGAATTGTCATGTGGGGGGGAGGCACTGGGGTACGAAGGAGTGCATGGAGGTTGTGGATTTGGTACTAGGAATGTGGAAGGCGAGCAAATTCTGGAATTTGGGGGAGCAATGGACATGGTCATTTGTAACACCCTGTTCCGAAAAGAGAGAAGCAAACTGGTGACATATACATCTGGAGACAGCAGTAGTCAAGAGACTATTTTATGGTTAGAAGAAGAGAGAGAAAATTAGTGAAAGATGTTAAGTGATACCCAGTGAAGAGTATGTACAGCAACATAAGTTAATGGTGTGTGACCTTTGGTTAGGGAAATTGCAGGCCAGGAGGAGGGTCTTTGTGACTGGGAGGAAGATGTGGAAGCTTAAAAATCAGGAAGTGAGGGATGCTTTTTACGAGGAGTTTGGTACACTACCAGTGGAGAATAGAGTGACTGATGGAAGTGTGAGTCGGCAGTATGGGAGACTGAAAGATAACCTTCTAAAAGCCACTGAACAGGTTTGTGGATGGTCAAGAAGTCTACCCAGACACAAGGTATCTTGGTGGTGGAATGAGGAAGTTGAGGCTGCAGTAAAGGAGAAAAGATAATTCATGGCATGGAAGCAGGGTGAGTGTAAGGAAGTATACTTGGCAGCGAAAAGAAGGGCAAGTCAGAGGCCCAAAAACCTCTTCTTGAGAGCCTGAATGGTGCTGAGGGTAGGAAAAGGGTGTTTAAACTGCCTAAACAGATGAAAAAGGAAGCGATATAGTGGGTGAACAGTGCATTAAAAATGATGGTACAGTTGTGGTTGGGCAGGACGATATAAAAAAGGCTTGGAGGGAACACTATAATCGTTTATTAAACATAGAATTTGACTGGGGCAGGAGACTTGTGGATTCCAAAGAACCTGTGACTTGACTGTGGCCATCAATTGAGGACAAAATGGTGAGCAGAGCCATCAATCACATGCCAGAAGGTAAGGCAGCGGGTGCTTCTGAGATAAATGTTGAGATGTTGAAAGCCTCTGGGTATATCGGTGTGCAGTTGGTCATGGACCTTATAAATGCTGTCATATATGAATGTGCTGTACCAGAGGACTTGCTAAAGAGTGTGATTGTGAATGTGTATAAAGGTAAAGGTGATAATATTTATATAAGGCATAAAGCTCCTCGATCATGTTATGAAAGTTATGGAGCGTGTGAATATTTTAGTAAAAAGCGGACCTTGCCCCTTAAGGACCACAGATCACAACTGTTATATTTTTGCTTTCAAAATATATATATATAAATTCACCTTATAATAAACTTTCCAACACTTGGCAACATATATAACCATATGAGAAAGATCACTATGGAAATTTGATATTCTAAGCACTAGTTCTAATGCCCATTTGTTTTAAAATTGATATAACATTGAATAGCCATAATAACATGGATATTTTAACTCTTAACTCAGTTTTGTTGTTTTTTCAGATTTCTCAGGTGAAACTGATACTAATAACAAGTATGATAAAGAGTCATTGCAGCTTCAAGATGCTGAAATTATTCTTAGTGATGGCCACTTCATCATGCAGGTAAATACTTGCATGTATGTGCATAATATCATCCTAGAGCAATATAAGAATTAAATAGACACCCAGTTAATTACTGAAATACCTTTATTTGCAAAGTTAAAGATTGAAATACATTTCGAACAAAGAAGATTTATTAATACTTTGTGACTAACCTTTAGTAGCTTTCAAAGCTGCAACTCACCTAGGCATAGAATTAATGAATTCTATGATGAGTTCTGAGATTTCAGCTTCTGTATTTTTTTACTATGTTTGGCATATGACATTCGGCAACTAACTGTTAGTGTTCTTGTTTTTTTACTTTTTCTTGTCTCGTATTCCTCACATGTGTTCTATTGGGATCTTATCAGCGACTTCTTGCCATTTGATGCAAATTAAGTCTACACATTCTTTTGTAATTTTGTAGTATGACAGGGAGGCCCATCTCCCATGGATAAACAACTCTTTCAAGCTAACCATTTCAAAAGACTGGTAGAAGTTTGGAGAGTATGGCCCTTGCACTAAAATTTCACCAGCAAAATGCCTCGCAGGAATAGGAAGAATTGTAACAAAGTTCCTCACAGATATACATATATATTTATTTGTAAACCAGTCAAGGAAGTAAGCGGGAAGCTGAGAATTCAGATAGCAGTAAAATTTGGTGACAGTGTAAATAAAAACAAACATTTCTCATCTGGAAATGGAATTAAGCAGAGACAGCTGTCTGTGTCTCAGGAATGATAGAATTATATTGAGAAAGTGTAAATTTATAGTCGCCATTTAATTGATGACCTTGGGAGACCATGGGACAAGGAATATCCCACCCAGTGGGCAGAGCTAAAAACATTGTGATCCCAGAGGCCACACCTCCTGTACTATTTATAGAAGAAAAATGGAGGAGATAGATTCACACTTGGGTAAACAGTTGTCAGATAAACAATCGATAGTAAAGAACTAATTATGGTTTGTTTAGCATAGCGAAGCCCCCGTTGTACCCGCCTAAGTTTTGTTCTCGTAACACTTAATTTCCTGACCAGTAGTGAAATTTTCCCTGACCATAATCATGTAAATGCGAGCCTCCCTTTTACTTTGCTCTTGTTTTGTTTGTTGGAATTAAACATTTAATTTTTTGATGATTCCTCCCAGTCCTTTCTCGATCACATGCCTTCAATATGCCCAGCCAAGCCAGAATATTATTTGAGTATCTTTTAGAGTCAGATACAAGATTAACACCACCTATTCCCTCACTCGTGGTGCTTGAGGGACCTCTCCAAAATATCTACGTCATTTTCACCTTCAAACTGGAGACATCCTTCCTCTTCCATAAACGTGTGTCGGGTAACTTTACTCTCCTTGCCATAAAGGGGTGATGAGCTTCCCTATAGAAGTCCCTAGATTAAGAATGGAAATGCTAGCACACTCAACCAACTGCCTTCCACCATTCCAATTGCTTCTCAAACCATAACAGAAAGGCCACCATATTTCACCATCGGTTGCAAGCTGTTTCTCAAAATCCTGAGTGGGTAATCTTGAAACCCATACCTGTCCAATTTCTGAAAATTGAACCATCCTTGATTCATCAAATATTAGTGACCCCATTCCAAAGGCTTATCACTCATTTTTTCAGCTCAGTTATTCTTCTTAATATTATTAATAGTTAAAAGAGGCTTCCTCCTGGCTCCATGCATGTCCATAACATCCAAGAGTGTATGTAATTTACTGCTGCTGTTCTTAAGCTGATTTGGAATCTTTCTGTCACTTAAAACTTTTAATTGAAGGTTGTTCTAATGGATCTTTGAACAACAAGAAATCTTTCAGAAGGCCCAGTATAACCAAGTCATGACTGGCAATGTTTTACCCTTTAAATTAAACTATAATTCTGTTAACAGAAAATGGGTATTCCAAGAATCATAGCAATTTTTCATTTGTGCCAATCTACCCTCAGATTGACCAACAATGTCATATTTGAAACTGAAATTTCCTTGTAATTTTGCTTTCTAGGCATGTTTAATAATTAAATATAAACTCTGAAGAGTTGGATATAAATACTAGTAATAATAATGGTAAAAACATTTTTTCATAACTGTGGGTGTCTCGTATATATTCACTGCTATAATATTTTACTTCATTAGTACCTTTTCTAATGAGAGATTTGGACAAATGTTGAATGACGATATCAGTTTAAAATTCTGATATAAGTAAATGTGAAAATTAAAAGGTAAAGTACATCAATAAGGTATAAAAGTAAATGAGACTAGTGAAAATTAAAGCCTAGAGGGTAAAATTTTAGGCATTCTATCTTATAAAGGGATGACAGAAGCAAATATAAAGATTGTTATTCTGGTAAGGTCATTTACAATTGGCAAATTGATGAATGGCAAAGCAGCTGGTGAGGATGATCTCAATGGTGAAAGTGGTAAAGTATCCGGATATGGATAACATTTTGTAAGGGATATACCCTTGAGGGAATACTCTATATCGACTGGCACACATAGCACTTATGAAGTTCAGTGTGTCTTCCCAACTCCAGTGCCCTTAGTAGTTTTCTAGCTTGACTATCTTTCTAGTCAATATTCCTTTTACCCATTTTTTGCCTTTCTTTACAAACCCTTTCTTGACTGGTGACTAATTTTTCAGGCTAGTCATCAACAAGTTTCCATTCACTTACTCCTTTTGGGGGCTGAGAGGAGGGTATCAAACCAGCCTACTATATCGACTGGCACACATAGCACTTATGAGGTTCAGCGTGCCTTCCCAACTCCAGTGCCCCTAGTAGTTTTCTAGCTTGACTATCTTTCTAGTCAATATTCCTTTTACCTATTTTTTGCCTTTCTTTACAAACCCTTTCTTGACTGGTGACTAATTTTTCAGGCTAGTCATCAACAAGTTTCCATTCACTTACTCCTGGCATGTGTAAGAGAATCACGCCTTCCCATCTACAGTGTAGCAGGCTCTTAGGCTAGATTGAGACTACCTAAATTTTATTCCTTATAGACATCTTTTTACCCTTTTTCAACACTGCTCAAGTCTCTTCTCACCTCTGTTGGCTGGTGGCTAATTTTGCAGTCTTTAATTCATTCATTCATCTCCACTCAGGGTAGAGAGGGAGAGGTTCATCCCCTTTGCTCTCCAGGATCCATCTCGCACATCCTCCCAGTCTGAGTACCAATAGAGAAAGCCTGACTCACTGGGGTGAATTGAACTTGTACGAGGCCAGAGGAAGCTTGTATGTTCCCCCTCTCTATGCACCCACTTTTTTTACAGAGCATCTCCTCTTTATTTCTTATGGAGCCAGACCTCTATTTTAGTTTGTTTGGCAAGTTTTTTGGGGAGGGGGTGCTATTGTTCAGGCCCCTTAGAGTGGGGCTCCGCATCTGGCACCTCATCGTGCCCATCATTTGTCCATTTTTCTTTTGTTTATCCTAGTTGTTTATTGTCTGGTTTTAAGTCTTTTTGTTATTAAATCTTGGCTTATATATAGGTTATACCTTTTTTTTTAGGCAACTAAAAAAAATCACAATCTTGATGGTGCCTATGCCCCTGAGATGACAATCATACCCTAAGCTTTTTGGTTTTAAGGTAAGGTAACTTCTTCAAGAGCTCAATGTAGCTCTTGGTGTCACTGGTTCTGCCAAGAATGCCTCTGCTACCAAACTACATCACTGGGAGTATTGTGTCCATATTTCTTGGAGCACATGTGTAGTCACACTGTATCCATGCCAGAGAAAGGGTCAGCTTTCATGCTCTCTTTCCTTTGTTTGAAGCCAGCAGAGCTCTTCCAGGTGCTGCATGTCTCCATGAATTGAGCTGGTTGCAATACACCAGCTTATATGAGAGATTATAATATACCTTGCCTTGTTCAGAGCCCAGAGTAGGATCTATAGTGACACTGAGTGCTTTTCAAGTATTGGAATCTCCACCCTAACTTGTTTGCAGTATCTGTCATGTCAGGGCTGCTTCCAGCCAAGGGCCCAAGAGGATGATGGATTCCTAGACTTGTTGGGACTGCAGAAAATGGCCTTGTTTTAGACCGATGCCTCACCTGGGAGGCCCATATATGCAGCCTTAGGGTCTTTTTTTACCCACACCATGGACATTTTTCATTCTTTGATATTCAGTACTGGAAGGGTTGTTAGGTAATGCTTTATTTGTATCATTTGTTTGTTTGTTCAAAGCTTGACTACATATGAGTTTTATTGTTCTTCAGTTATGTTTTAATTGCAGAAGGTGGATGCGATCCACCACACCAGCCCTGTCTGGTGACAGTGTCTCCCACATGCTGGGGACATGCTACTTGCTCTTCAGCATGCACAGTGCAGTATGCAAAGGTTGGGTAGCTCCCTCAGTCACCAATGGCTTTCACATCCATGGCCGATCTTGACAGTGCTTTTCCACTGAGAGATTCCCAGGCCAGCTAACTCTTTCAAAAGCTTGTGTAGCTCTCCATCTGGTGGAGCTTCTGGTTCTGCCCAGGAATGCCATCGCAGAGCGTACTACCTTTGACTTTTTCTCACCATGCCTCTTCCCTCAAAGCTTCCACGTCACTGGGAGTATTGCTTTGACCTTTTTTGGAGCACACTTCATGTTATGCTGGATCTGTACCAGTGTACACTGATGGCTCAAATTCTGAAGAGGGCGTAGCTCTTCATGCCCTATCCCCTCTACAGTGCTATACGACGTGCTGTGTCTGTCTTCATGGCTGCGCTGGTTGCAATACACTGCTCAGTACAGGAGATAATGTGTTGTGTCTGGTTTGAAGACTGGATTTTGATCTATAGCAACTCACAATGTCCCCTGCGTGTCTCAGGGCATTGGAATCTTCACCTCCTGCTTTGTGGTATACATGATGCTCGCAACGAGTGCACCAAAAGTCTGAGGAGTGGATGACCAGACCAGCATTTCACTCGTCTTCACACTGACTACATGGCAGGAATCATGTTCTCTCTACTGGCTGCCTATGGCAACTTAAAATTGAGTGCCATCATGCCTCAACTGTTCCCTCGGACCTACCTCCTAATACCTTGGTGACTTCAGCTCACTTGTTCATCTTTGAATTTTGGTAATGCACTAGCATTTGACGGAGCATTCTCCTGCACCTTACTGCAAGAATTACATTGTTAACCAGACCATTGGCACATTCATGTGTACCCCAATCTGAGGGATCTTCATGCACCTTCTCCAAGTACCATGATGAGCAAGGTCACTACCCCTTTTCCCTTGTGGTCTTGGTTAGTTTCATTCCACAGACTAGTGGGCTGTATGACTTCCTGGAAGAGGCTGACTTCCATTTTATTTCTCTATCTGGTGTTGTATCCATGTTCTGGTATGGGGTTGGGGTGGAGTTCTCCTTGATGCCCGAATAAGTCTCTTCCTTTCTTTCATTCTGCTTTTTTTTGTTTAGTAAGTTTATTGCTTTGTTTTGCCTTATTGTGTTTTTTCAATGTAGTCTATTAATAGGCTAAAATTGATTACATAGACTTATGCCTTTGGTGGCCATCACCAGATAAGCGCAAACTTAAATGTTAAGTAGGAATCATTGAGAGAAAACTTTGGACTCCAATAAAAACAATTAAAAAAATAGTGTTTTATCCTAGTTTTGGTACTATAATTTGATATATTTTGAAAATGAAATAAGTAGAGCACTACTTTATTTCAAGCTAATCATAAATTTAATAAATTTTACAGAATTTGCCAATGATATTTTGGTATTGGTCAATTGAGAGTGAAAAAGAAAAAGGAGTTAACAAATGGGTGTATCTGTATCAAATTTCTTACAAATCAAAATTTTGTTAGGAACATAAGCTATAAATTTATGCAACGTTTCTTTCAGATTTATAATCGGCTTCCAAATACAAAATGGGTACAGTGTACTTGGGCTGGAGTTGAAGCTATTGTAAAAAGAGTCCAGGAGCAGGGTGTAAGTATTTTTTCTAAAGTAAATCACTCAATTTTCTTAAGAAATTTCATTGTTTAGTAAAGGTATTTTGGTTATCATTTCTTTAGTAGTGGTTCATAAATGTAGCTACTGCTATTTGGTCAGTTTCACTGCCATTTTGCCATTCCCCCCTTACTTTAGCTCTCCTCTAGTTTCATCACATTCATAATCAAGTGAAATTTTGTGTGATATAGTTGTTCTTAACCACAATTTCTTTTCACTATCCATTTTTCCTACCAATGTTTGATTTTCACTCTTTTCTGGAGGTGTGCTTTAATTCCTCTTCCTACCTTTAACATTATTTGTTTTTCACTATCCTTAAACTTACCTACTTTGAAGAATATTGTGGTGTTATCGGTGATGTAAGAATGAATGGAAATATAGAAGAATATACAAGAGTGAGTGTCAAGGTATGCAGTGTTGGAATACTACATAAAATCTAGGTTAATTAATGTCAATGAATGTTTAAAAGAAAAAGGACTGACTGAGGAGCAATTATATATTGTGAATGATAGGGGAAGGGTTTTGTGATGGGGTTGTTTGGGGCCTTCTGCCCAGGAATTAATCCCCTGACTTGTTGGGATATTAAAGGCCATAGTACCCCATCACTATGAAGTGCCATAATGGCATGGTTTTGTTGCGGATGATAGGTCATAAAGGGGTAGTAACAATGATGCTCTCTAACTCCAATTAAGTGGAAAAATTGTTAAAGAAAAAACGTGTATGCATTAAAGTTTGACAACAACACATTTATAAAGCCCAATTTCTAGCCACTTTGTAGGACAATAGAAAAAGAGTCATAAAGTGGTCAGTCATTTCCAAGTGTATATGGCATAATCACCCTACATTGATACAATCCTGGTGTGAAAGCACTCCAATTGAAGACAATCTGCGTGATGTTGAATTGCAATAGAATCTCCACTTCCTAGCTTTGGCCTGGATCACTAGCTCAGAGGCGTGCCATGAAATTTCTAACAGCATGCAACAGCCTCCATCCACTCTAACTGTTCCTCGGGACAGCCTTACAGAAGGTGCCACTTAATTGTGGTAATGTTGGCAGGGGCCTACAACACAGTCTGTAGGTTCAAAGCATTCTTCCTTAATCTCCCAAGCAGAGATGCCCTCAGCTCCCTGGGAGCTATAAACAACTACAACTACCTACTGAAACAACAACAACTACTCAAACATGAGAAGCACACCCACTCTCACCCATTTCACAACCCTACCAAAGCTACTTATCCAGGTAACACCCTTAGTACTTTTCAAGAGATTCTACATCTCTCTACTCCCTTGCCCACTGTCACATAGAGAAACCACTCTCATCCATGCTCAAGTAGTCAGCTGCCCCTTATACAACCTCTCTCTCAATCCTCGGCTACTCTTTCTTCCTCCAAACCCATCCTAGATTGCTGAACCCGAGTTTGGTCCTACATGAACACAAAAATAGATTAATCCTAGACTTCCTCCCTGCTGCTACCTCCAGTGACCTGAAAACACTGCTCATCTCATGCTATCCCTCCCCCTCCCCTCTTGAAGATCTTAACCACTTTCACTATAACTGCCCTACCTTCCTCAACACACACAATTTGCCCTTCCAGCCCCAATGTCTGCAGTAGGATCTTCCAGGCATTTTCAGTTTCTCTAGCTTCACTATTTTCTTTACAGATCCACTTACAAACAACCTTCTGCATAATATACTCTCAGTGGTATTACACTTCAAATTCAAGGGGGAAAAATTTTCTTTCCAGAAACACACTCACTCTCCTCAGAATCGCATCAGGCCACCACCTAAAAGTGCAAAGACAAACAAAACTGTCTATTCTGTGACCACCTATCAGAAATCAGTAACAACCTTCAATAACAACCTTCCCAAACCTCGAACTCCACAGACAAACACAACACAGCCTGTCAGATTATGGGTGCAGTGACATGCATTTGTGGCCTACCTGGCAGACTGAGGCTGGCCATAACTGATTAGTGGGCAATAAAGTAAGTAAGCTAGATGTATCTCAGCGACTCCAATAAAGTCAATAATGGGGAAGGCAATGCATGATAGAACTTCGGAAACTGACTGAAAATAGTGTTCGTAGCATCATAACCATGATAACCATCATGCTAAAACAGTGAGCATTAGCATGCATCATTTGCCATGAGTTAAACCCCTTCCACATGACAATGCTTTTGTTGGCATCATATGATGCCTTGTTATAAATTGTGATGATGCAATGTTGCCATCATTACTTTCCCTTTTCATATTAGAATGTAAATATGTCACAATGCTTATAAGAGGATTTTGTGATTGGTTTGTAATGCCATTCATTGATGTTACATCAATTAATCCATTATTTGTCACTCATGATAAATTTATTGCAAGCAATACTCGTGCAGGTCACAAGAGAAAGCCTGAAAAAGTTGTTAACACTCTCGCTCCCATTGAACCATTGCCTAGTAGTTCACAAATGCATCAAAAATTAATGCACTGTGCTACCCAAAATGTAGAGAAACAAGAAAGTGTGGCATTGTATGCCCAGAAAAAACAGGCCTTTGCAGTGTTGACACTTCAAAGAATTGTACAATAAATAAGATTCTTCTAAACTTCCTGCCTGCATTTGATTTTCAATATTTGTTTCTTATTATATATATGCATGGCATATCTGAGAAATATATATATTTTATTTTTAATTTACTTTAGTATAAGCTTCAAAAGAAAAAACAAGAATCTGATGTTTTGAGGGAGTGCAAACAAATATTTTATCATTACTTGTAGAACCTTTTGTGAGTCATAAGTAAAAGCTTAAAAAAAAGCTAAAATTAATAATTAGGACTAGGAGATAACTAAAATTTTGTCAGGCCTGGCAAGTCTCAGGCCAATTATGGGACACAATGTAAAAGATGGTATTTCTCATTTTAATTCTTCTGCATGATTTCTTTTTCAGATCAAGCCCAAGTTTCCTATCACACGCATGGCATCGCCCATCTTTAGTCAACTCATGGGTGAATATGTTGTTGGTTCTATCCTGAATTATGAGAGAGGCTGGATGGAGGCTCATCAGTACCAAGTAAGATCCTTTTTCATGCCACAAAGATGCATAACATTGACTTGAATTAATTTGTTGACTCGTGATTAAGGAGTTTATTTTGTATAGGTGTGCATCATCATAGCTCCCAAATTCCTTCCTCTATGGTTGTCCATTGGCTAGGTCTTAGCAAGATTTGTTTTCTTCATGATAATTCTTCAAACTTTAAGTTATCAAGCTAATTTTCTCTTTGTATAACTAGATATTCCTCTTGGATGAGCGGAGGTGTGTTCTATTCTCATCTAACACACTTGAAGCTTCCTTGAGTTCTGTATTTGTTGCATGAAATATGGACAAGGGGTCTCATTTGATGTCTCTTATTTTTCATTTGTCTACCTCCCCACTGGTGGATACCCTCTGTAGATTGCTACACCTAGTATCTGGAGTGGGATGGCACATCCTCCTGGTCCAAGTGTTAATAGGGAAGGGCCAGGGGAAGTTTGCACATCCCCCTCGTCGGTATTTCCAACCCTTTTTCTAATAGTATCCCCCTCCTCATTTTTCTTATCTAGGTTAAAGGACCTGACCAACTAGCTACCTCATGCCACATCAGAAGAGGCCTTAGAACCTCTATAAACAATGTCTTTTAACACCCCAGGGCTGCAAGAGGTCCTTAGCATTAGGGTATAAATAATGGGAAGATAATTTTTGCCCCAACAACCCCTTCCTTGGCCTAAAGGGCTGCTTGCTCCTTTGCGTCTGTTCTCGATGCATAAGGTTGTACCAGTGGGTGGGTTTTACTGCCTTGTTGACTACCAGGCTAAATAAAATTTCTGGGTCTATCCAATGATATTGTTAGATCCTGGCTCTCATCGAATACTTGTATGATATATTAAGGGATCCACTCTATCGGCCCTGCCTCTCTGGCCGCCCAATAAGGGGCATGTCGATGTTTTCCTGGCAGCCGTGCTGACGGGACCCATCGTCCTCTCCGGAAGGTGAGAGCATTAGTTAGTTTGACAGGTAGATTGCCGAAGGTGACCCGTTTTGTGGGATAACCGACACCTTGGGGGGCTAGGGAATGGCGAGTTAGAGGACCCCTCCTGAGGTGGTGATGGTCTCAAAAGTACCTGTGCCCCAGATGGCATGGTCTTGCATGGGGCAAACCTTTGCCCGGTGCCAAACACCTAACCTGAGTCCCTCCTGTGCAAGCTCCTTAGGCCGCACGTGCCCCTAAGGCCTCACAAGGAGAGGAGGAATCTCTTCCTCCTTGACAACTAAGTTCTTCACCAGTTTGGCTTATCTTGCTGAGGCTGGTCAGTCTTACCTTGGGGGCCCCTTGCGGTGGTGCAGAGAGTGGGTACATTCGCCGCCTTCCTCTCAAAAGAAGAAATTAAGACTGGGGGTTCCTCTCCCTCCTTGGGGACCTCAAGAACGGAAGGGTCCGATTTTATTTCAGTAAGTGACTAGGACAAGAATGGCACATCTGGCCATGACAAAGACCAAAGTCGAAAGTACACTGAGCGGAGCCTTGATCTCTTAGTGGCTCCTCATTTAGAAACTACCTGGCATTCTTAGCCCTCTTGGCTTCAAATGTGTTCTAGTTATTGATCTACAGATGGTAGGATGTTGGCCAAAGGCCACATGCTCCATCAGCTGAGAGCATTAGCTAGTTTGATTGGTAGGGAACGGAAGGTGCCCCGTTTATAGGACGGGGAGCCTTGGGCGAATGCGTCGGACCCTTCCGAGGTGACAATGATTAAGGCCCTTCGGCCACTTAAAGGCTCGCCAGTGAGTCTGACGCTGCACTCTATCATCAATTAGTGAAAGGAGCTGTTTATGCCAAGGAACTCGTGGAATACTCCTTAAAAGACGTCACTGGAAAGCTGGCTGACCAAGGAGCAGTTAAAGTTGAATGTGTGATGAGAAAACAAGGAAGGTCCAAAAGGCCCACCCCTACATTCTTACGTTCGATCGTGACAGGCTCCCTGTATCGATGCTTGCTGGTTGCTATTGCTACCACATGGTTATTCGCGCCACTTCCGCTGACGTACTACTAATGCTTTCGTTTCGGCCATAGGAATCGCTTTTGTAGACGTGTAAAGTATGGTTTACCCTAAGTTTGTATAAGTTGCTTTAATGCGGTACGTGATAAAAGTTTTTATCGTGTATTGCCAGGTGTGTTGATTGCGGAGAGCCACACCCTGCTTCTTCCAAACAATGTGGCGCGTATCTCCCGGGAAACGAAATCCTACTTGTTTAGGCTCCGAATCATCTCTCCTTTCACGAGGCTCAGGACTTGGTCCAGGCACGCCTGGCAGTGCCTGGTAAACTTATGCCTCAATCTTCAAAAAGGCACATTCTGCCTCCTAGCCTAGAAGCACGGTCGCTTCCGTGTCCATTCGGAACCCTTCCCTCGCGTGACCTTTACTTTATAGCAAAGTGGCCTCGCTCTTCCACAGAGTAGTTCTGTAGTTCTGCTCCGAGAAGCGTACGGCCATTCCCAAGAAGGGCTTCTTCTCGAAGAGGGCACCTGCATCTGCTCCAAGCTAGGCCTGGAAGACATGTTTCTTCAATGGAATTACCGTGTACTCAGGGTCAACTGGATTAGCTGTAAAAGGGAGGCTCTTCTTCCATTACCCGTTAGCTTTTTTCTTTTAGTTGGCATGAGATAATGCCGGGGGCGTACCCACGGGCCACCCTTGTGGTATAATGGTTTTGTGCTCCCACCACCAAGGGATGGGGGCCGGCAGGAGGATGCATGATTTACACCAGACATGATTTCTCAGTTCTTCTATTTGCTATAAATACTTCCTTTCAGGCAGTGCAGGTACACATCAATAAGAGGTATACTGTAATTTCTGCATCATTCCATAGTCAGCCGACTTTGATGAGTAGGATTTCCGATGGTCTAGCACTGTTGCCGAGGCCCTTGTCCCTGCTCGTGGATTTGAACGGTAGTCCCCCCTCTGGGTGGGGACTACACGATCAATCTCAGGGATCGGGTCCTTCCCGACTTGATCCATGAGCTGTAAATAGGTGTCCTAAATGTGGATAAGTTTACGCATCACTGCCCGAGAACCGATTCATTTTCGTGCCTCGATCTGTGCTTGTGCTCTCCGGATGCACAGCCTGATTCTGATTTGGGGTGAGAGGTGGTCGACAACTTTAATGGTATTGACAAACTTTCCTATTAAACTATCATTTTATGGGCTGCCTTAAATACCGCCCCGTTGCCTGGATCATGTGGTATTTATTATCCGCATTTCTTTGTTCGAGCCGGTAGATGAGGCCATCCAGTTCTTCTCCGCAAACTCGTCCCCTTGGGCCTAACTTCTATTCCTAGAACGTCTGGCCATTTAGCACGCCGACCGCTTCCGTGATTGTCAGCCGAGTGGGAGATGGCTCTTAAACAGAAGCGTTATGCCTACATGTGCTATAAGCGTCGCCCGAACGATTTCACTGCCGGTAAATTTCGTCGCGCTAAGGCTTGGTTCCAGTATATTTTAAAGCACGCCCGTCGCTCTTCCTGGCGTGCATACGTGTCTTCATTTAACGGAAAAGACCCTCTTCCAGAGGTGTGGAAGTGAGTCGAAATGATTTGGGGGAAGTTCTCTCAGGACCTCCCCTTCTTCAGGAGAACGGGACTGCAATCTCGGGCCCCGCATCTGTGATGGACTCTAGCAACCACTTTCTCCACACTCTTTATCCAAGATGCTGCTCGGCTAGCATTCAATACACGTTGCTGAAGGCCGCCGAATGGACTTTATCACCCGAGGCAGTGAAACCTTTAACGACATGTTTACATTGAGTAAGTTGCGTTCTGATGTGTTTCAATCGCGGACACTATCCCTGGTCCGGACGATGTCCCGTATACCTTCTTTGACACTGTTGAGAGCGAGGCATGGCATTTCCGTTAGATCTGGACAGAGTATCCTCCCAGACTTATTGTGAATGGCTACTGTGCTCGCTTTCACAAACTGGGGACAGGTCACTCTATCCCGGCTGGTTTCCGCCCAATCCCTTTAACCTTGTGCCTTTCTAGGCCATGAATGGTCTTTTGCAGTCTCCTTCTTTTCTTATGTTCTTATGTGCAAGTTGGAGAAATTTGTTAAATGTTAGATTAGCCTTTTTCTTATAGAGTGGAAGTCACTCATCTTCCGCACATTATGACTTTCTTAAGTTCCACTCCATGCCGGATGCTTTGCTCAGACTGGAAAATGCTATTTACGAGGCCTTCCTTCGTAAATAGCACTACTGCTCTACAGTATTCTTGAATTTGGAGAAGGTCTATGATGCCGCATAATGATATGGTATCATGCAGATCCTCCACATGATGGGAGCTAGGAATGCCTCTCAATTTTTATCTCTGAATTTCCTTGATTCCATCTACAGTTGGGGGAAACACTCTCCGGCCTAAGAGACAAGGAAGAAGGCCTCCCTCAGAGAAGTGTCCTCAGTTTCGCACTTTTTGCCCTGAGCATCGATTCCATCTCAGTGCTGCTGGAAGATGTTCTCGCGTAGCTCTCCATGGACGAACTTTGATTTCTTTTGGTGCTGCTCAAATGCTTACTCTGGAGCATCGACTCCTACAGGCTATGCCGAAGCTCACAGGTTTTGGTTTTCCTTGGCCAAGACAGGTGGAGCACTTCCGCCGCCATCCGAGACTCCACCTGGACTTGTTCCTAAATGAGGCTTGGCTGTAAGTGCTGGATTCACACCATTTCCTTGTTCTTGTTTTTCGATTGATGCCTCACCTGTGAGGCCTATATTCACAGCCTTAGGTTAGGGTTTCTTATACCCACGCCATGGACATTCTTTCTTTCATTCTGTGACGTTCAGCACTTGTGGTGCTGATAGGGCTACTGCTTTACTTTTCCTCTGATTCTTTGTTCATTCGAGTTTTATGCATCTGCAGCCATGCGTGTTCCACTGAAAGTGGACTCAATCTACCACACCGATTTCCGTCTGGCGACCAGTGGCTTCTCTACATCCACCATTGAGACTACTTGCCAGGGAGATGTTATTTGCTCTGCGCCGTACACAGTGTATTATGCGATTGTATACGCCCACCCAATATCTACTTCAGTCGCCAATTGCTCACTGTATTCACGACTATTTCAACGGTGTATATGCCGCCGAGAGACGCCAGACATACATAATCCCTATGGCTTTAGTGCTAGGAAATTTCTACGGCGACTTATGCTCTTGGTGCCACTCTCCAGATCGGCACGTAAAAAAATATCCGGAAATCTTTCGCCCATATTAAAGTTTGCACCAGGTTGCAACTCTGAGTCTGTTAACAATATTCTAAATTAGGTTGTATATAAATTATAGAGCCTACATAAAAAAGCAAATAAGATTCCAACCATTTTTTTCTTATTAAAGTCTTCATTAAGGGTATGAAAAACAGATGGAATGATGCATCTTATTAGTAGAGAATTAGGACTGATACACTATTATATAAAGATTTTACTATTATTAGACTTGATATGTTTAATAATTAAATGGTCACAGGCAAACAAACTTTATTTCTATTAAAATTTGGAGGGTATATTATGCAAGAACATTCAAGAATTTATCTAGATAATTCTTGGATGCAAGATTATCTTTGCGTTGTTACTAGCATGATTAGAGAGTGATATAAATAATTCACTTTGTCATGGCAAAGGCAGAAATTGGATTGATGCTATTTTACAGTAATAATCCGCCTTACATTATTTTGGCTTATGTCAAATCCGCACTTTTCAAGAGCAAAATTAAGTTCACCTAACGCCATTAAATCCAACTTTACATCACAGACCAAATAAATAATAAAAACTGTTAAAATCATATAAAAGTATTTTATATTGTAAAATATGTTATAAAATAATAATTTTCATTGGTAAATTAAATTTATATATGAGTATATCGCCACATTTGTGGTTCACTGGAAGGCCACATAGTGTCAGTGGCATGGCTGTTGTAGCGGCGGGATCGCGAGTCCCCAGCCAAAAGTTCCCGCCACCCTGACAAGGTCTGCTCGGTGGTTCAAGAAGAGGGTATTGAGAAGAGAGAGTATTTTCTAAATTTAATTTAGAAACCCTAATTCTAGAAAAATAATCCAATCCAAAATAATCAACCCAAAATATAACAACCCTCAACCTAAACCAAAATACATTACCTATATATATCTATATATATATATATAAATACAGTTGGCCTCACAATACTCTGGCCAACCACCACACGTATATATTTACAAAAGGGCCTTACAATAAGATCTTGGCCACACAAACGAATATTAAAACCAAGATATCGCGACAGACGGGTGCACCCTTAACTATCTAATCGAGTGAGACGTATTGGAGAAAGTGGGAGGTGGATCACTTTCTGCGGGATTCCGAGGGGTCCAGGACTCAGCAAAGCCGAGGATTTTGGGTTGCTGGGACGCTTGTTGGTACCAACTGCTGGGTCACAGTCAGTTGGATGCTGCTTCAACCACTCCCTGGAGACTGGAAGGTGCTGGCCAAGGTCCACTCCTTAGAAACTTGCCTCAAAAGGTAGGCACACTTGCGAGGGTCAGGATTGGCTTCAGCCGTCCCTGAAAGCCAGATGTCGACGACAATCGGTACCACGCAACTGGAAAAGAGAAGGCACATTCAGTCACCTATTCACTGCCACACTCAAACATCTTTACTCCTAACTCATTCAACCATATCCACTCTCACACAATCTTCACTCACCTATCTTCCGTCTAGGCGGCTCTTCCTTCCTCAGTCACAAACTTTACTTCCAAACTTTTACCTATACTTTCTAAAGAAAAATATATGCTGAAAGAATCCGCCTAAAAAGAAAACAGGAGATGAATGGGGGAGCACAATAGAGATCCATCGAGTCCCCCCCACACAAAGTAAAGACGGTGATCACACGATCCACACCCACACACATTCTGCAAAAGAAGAAAGAGATTAGACATAGGGGAGGGGAGGCGGACAACCAAACTACTACATCCCTCCCAGCTAAATTCGCCTCACCTCACCATGTCTCAATCCCCATCTTTATTCATTCACAATGCTTTCGACATCACCCAGTCATACTCTTTCACTCTGCCTCTCCTCCTAGTCACAGGTCCATCAACTGTCTCTGTCATCTGTCGTAATGTCTCCTCATGTCTGTCCATGGCCCCTTCTCTATGTACTTCATCCACACACACATCCGACATTCCTTGACCAATCCCACTCAAATCCTCAACTAACCTCTCTACTACATCCATCAAACCTTCCCATTCTTTCATAGCATTTATCGACTCTTGTTCCAATTTCGCACTTATCCCATTTATACTCTCTAGCATAGACTCAGACTCATTCAACGGAAACTTACAAATACTATACGTTCTATCATATACTCCATCTCGATCTTGCACAAACCCAGAAAACTCTCTCACATCACTCTCACCAAACTGTTCCATCCATTCATCCTTTCTCAACCATTTACTCTTACGCTTCCCCCTTCGATGTTCAACTGACACTAACTGCTTCCCCTCTAAAGCACTAGCTATATCATCCACCATTTCACAGTCTTCCATTCTTTCAGACAGATATTCATTCACCGGATGTTGCACCAAATTTTGAAGAGGTTCACGCCACTTTCGCAACTGACTTTGATGCGCTCTACGTTCATCCAAACTTCCATCCTCTCTTTCACGAACTATCACATAACTTACCCCATTTGACCAAACCTTTCTTACTACAAACGGACCTTCAAATTTCTCTTTCAACTTATCCACATTCAGTCTACCTTTTGTCTCAATCTCCTTTAGTACTTTATCACCCACAGAAAAACTCTCAAACCTTTCATTCCCTTTTCTCCACAACTCACGATCCTTCTCACTAAGTCCCATATGTGGCCTAATCATTCGTTCAAAGTTCATCAAATACTTACATGGTGACATTCCAATCGCCTTATGCACTGTCATGTTATACGCCCAAAGCACTCTTCCCAAACATTCATCCCATTCTTTCCCATCTTTCACCATCAATCGTAACATCTCACTCAAAGTTCTTATCGTTCTTTCAGCCAAACCATTCGCACTAGGCATATACGGCGTCGTTCGCACATGATCTATTCCCCATTCACTCAACATCTCCGCAAAAGCACGTCCTACAAACTCAGGTCCATTGTCACTCAACATTCGCACAGGCTTACACATGCACATGGGCAACATTCTCTCACTCACTTCTCTAGCAACAGTCAATGAAGATTTATTTGTCACAGGTGCAGCATACGCAAATTTGCTCTTATGATCCACCATCACAATCATCCCTACATACCCTCTTGCAGTCCTGGGAAAAGACACGCAATCGATCACTACCATTTCAAAGGGTTCATTCACACTCAACTTTAATACAGGTGGGGCGGCATACACTCTCTGATACTTTCTCTTCTGGCACACTTCACACGTAGTCGCTACGTCCACGCAAATCTTTCTCAAAAAGGGACTAAATATACATCCTTTCATACATTCCCACAATTTATTCTTACCCATATGTCCAAACCTATCATGCACAATCTTCACCATTCCAATCGTGCCACACACGGAAAACACCGGAATATATACATCCTCATCATCTATACATTGCACAAAATACACTAAACCCTTGCACACTACAGACTTTCCAGCAAACCTTCTAAACTCTCTTAATATGCAACTCCATTCATTCACAGGAACACTGGTCATCACGCTATCTTTCAATTCACGCACCATCGGACATGACTCTTGCATGCTCTCTATATCTTCAGCAGTCAACAGCTCTTCACTCAAATTGACACCTGCCACTCCTACAAATCCAGTTGAGCCTACAAGCTCACTCTGCAACTTCCCAACTGTTACACCATCTTTCACTAAACATTCATTACATACATCCACAGAAATCCTATTCTTACGCAGAAAATCAATCCCAAACAGAAAACAATAAGGTAACTCATTCTCACTTAGCACAACAAATTCATGCAATATATCATTCAACTTCCCCATGCTTACAGACAAACTCACTTCCTCCCATGCCATAATACGTCCACTTCCGAGTCCACTTATCGAAACTGTCACACCTTTTCTAGAAACATTCAAACTCATATTGTCAGCATCATGCACAACCTTTGCATTCACCAAGGAAATTTGCGCACCTGTGTCAATCATTCCACAATAGCTCTTCCCATTCATAGTCAAGGTAACTTGCACTCTCTCTTCAAGTCCATGTTCACACATTATATTCAACACTTCGGTCTGTTCCACAAACACTTCTGCAGCATCCAAACCTTCATCTTCACTAACAGGAACAGTTCCTTCGCAAACGTAGTCAATCTCTCTTCTTACATAATTCTTCTTCTCAATCAGCCAATTATAATGCACACCACTCAAACATTGCAGATGCAACTCACACCCATTCACTCGGTCTACACCTTTACCACGATACATCACTGGCTTCTCCACACCATAATGCACATATACTCTCACACCAAACAGCTTACTCACTATCGCTAACACTTCCTGAAACATCATCACTCCTGCATACACATACTTCTTAACTCTTTTCTTAACCTACTTGAATTTTCCATTCCCAATTGCTCTGGTCTCTTACATGCTTCTTCCATAACCACCTTTTGTAATGCATTCACACTTTCTGGCACCTTTTCAAGCAATCCATCTTTCACCAAATCTTGTAAACCATATAACACACTTTCAAACATAGAATCACCTCCACCCTTACATTTTCTTCCAACAACTACACCTGCTGGCAAATACTCAGGATTTATGCTTACAACCTCACTCTCATTCAAACTACAAGGCAAACGTGACATCAAATCAGCAATCACATTCCTTTCACCTGGCAAATACTCAACCACAAAATCAAAATCACTCAAATCCTCTATCGTCCTTGCAAGCCTACTATCAACTAACCTCATACGCTGCAAATACACTAGTGGCTGGTGATCTGTTCTCACTACAAACCGTACTCCATACAGAAATGGTCGTAACGACTTGAGACAGAATCTTAACGCAGCCAGCTCTCTTTCAATCGTTGAATATGCACGCTCTGCCACACTAAACGCCTTAGAAACATACGCAATTACTCGCTTTCTTTCAACCCCATTCACAACTTGATCTTGCATCAAACATCCACCCATCGAATGACCACTTGCATCCGTATACACTTCAAGCATTCCTGCATTTGTTCCATATGCTGGATATGCAAGTTCCACATCTTTTGCAACTTCCGCTTTTAACTTTTCAAACGCTGCATTCATAGAGTCATTCCACTTAATCACAGTACTCTTCTTTTTCCCAGTCCATACACTCAACGGTTTCATTACACCTGAACAATCTTTCATAAACTTTCTTCCAAACTCAACTAAACCAAGAAATCCACGTAACTCTCTCACTGTGGTAGGCTTAGGAAAATTCCTAACCTTTCCCACGAACTTCTCCGATTTACGCAATCCAACCGCACTCACTTTATGTCCTAAAAACTCAACTTCACTAGCAAACCATACACATTTAGACAACTTCACTTTGACACCAACCTCTTCCAACTTTCTTAAAACATCATTCACCAAGGTCATATGTTCTTCCATGTTCTCACTCATCACCAAAATATCATCCAAAAACACTCGTACATTCTTACACGGAAAACCACTCAACTCTACATTCATAGCACGCTGAAAAGCAGCTGGGGCGTTCGCCAACCCAAAGCTCAGGTTTCTAAACTGATAATGGCGCTTTGAGGTAGAGAACGCCGTAATAGGTCTACTCTCTTCAGCCACAGGCATCTGGTAGTATCCACGTACCAGATCCATCTTAGAAAACACTTTCATTCCATACATACTGTACACACATTCAGACACAACACTCATAGGAAACTTGTCTTTCAACGTTCGTTCATTCACTCTTCTATAGTCAATACACAGTCGCAAACGTCCATCTGGCTTTCGTACAGGTACAATCGGACTATTCCAGGCACTCACACTCGGCTCAATCACGCCAATTCTCTCTAATTCCTCACACTGTTCCTCAATCTCTTGAGCCACAGGGGCAGGGAAATGACGAGGCCTTTGATATATTGGCATATCGTCGCTCAAAATTATTTTGAACTCAGGCAAGCGAGCGTTGCCAAAGTCCTCATCCCCTTGACTCAAAGCAGCTCTCCTATTCCACAACATCCTGTAAACTTTTTGCTTCTCACATTCACTCAACTTTTCTTCCAATTTCACTTGCTCAATCAAATCTTCATACTTCCAAACATTCGACGTTACACTCACGGAAAACACATTTGCATTCACCACATGCATATCATTCTCCATATTCACCACTGTATTTAACACACCCAATTTATCTCCCACTTGCACTCCTCTAAGACTCTTCCTTCGCAGATCAGGCCAAACTTGCATGCAGACACGCGGATCTTTCATATCAATTATACCATCAAACACATGCACCACTCGCCTTAATCGATAGTTCGCAGCACTACCATCCAAGACATAAATATTCCCATCATTCTCATTTATCTCAACATCCGAATTCCATCCAATCCTTACACTCAATGTTTCATTCTGCTTGACAGGCACACTCTCAATCGCATATACCTCCAGACCTTTCATGATGTTCACTCTCACACTTCCATCTGGATTCACATACCATTGACACTTCATACTTCCATCCTTCTTACATTCAATCATTTCTAAATCAGGGTGAATCACAATACCATTCGCTTTCAAAAACTTATAACCTAATAGCATGTCATACTTCTTGTTTGCACCTTCTACAACACAAAATTCATCTTCATTCATCCGGACACCGGCAATCAAAACACTCTCTCTAAACCTTGCAACAATCGGCACATCCTGTTCACCTAATCCAGTCAAATGATATCCACGATCCTTAACTTCACTTACTTTCATTCCTACAAATGCTTCATAGTACACCACATTCACCTTACATCCTGTATCAATCAATGCACTAACTTCTCGTTCTCCACACTTAATTTTAACACACATACACCTATTCACTCTCTGACCCCAATTAACTCCACGATTTGACAATCCTTCTCTCACATTCATCACTTGCACTCTAGAGAATTCCCCAGAAGGAACCCTCTCATTCCTTAGTTTCCCTGAGTCGTATCCTCTCGATTACTTGCATCATTCCCATCCATTCTTTCATTCATGCATCTTTCACCAGTCCTACACAACCTTGTTGCATGACCTACCATTCCACATTTACCACAGGTAGCTCTTGGACTGGCACACATCCTGGCATAATGCCCTATCTGCCCACAATTACCACACACTCCAGGTCCACTCATATTTACTCGACCACCTTCCCTGCAATCTCGTACCAAGTGGCCCATTCTTCCACATCCATAACACGCTCTTTCCCTCGCACGACTACAATCTTTTATCATGTGCCCCATTTGTCCACAGCCAAAGCAACTTCCTTGTGACCAGCGACAGTCAACCCTCATATGCCCAACTTTCTTGCACCTCAGACACCTAGGCTCATTTACTCTAGATCTACTGTCATTCCTACCATTTGTGCGACCACTATTCCGACCATCCTGAACCCTACTCCACCCATTCCGACTCTCAATCCTACTTTTACTCCCTCTCGGTTGGCGGCCAACATACACACTCTGTTGTTCATTCTGCTCGCTGTAATAATTTTCCAAAAATCTAGACATCACTTCGATCGGGTTCTCTGTCAATGCGTCCCGATATGACCGGAACTGGGGCAACTTACTTCTACTTGAGTTGCGCACAGTGTGAATCGAGGCCTCCTCCCTTCCATAATCCTCAAATTCACGGTCCTCTAACATCTCCAGTACATCCTTCCATAGCAATCTTTCACCAGCCCATTTCATCTTCTCTTTCCTCTTATACGTCACATACTCACTCACTTCATTTGGAACCGTATTTAAAAACTTCTTCATCAGCTCCTTATTCCCATTTATTCCGTCATCTCCAAATCTCATTCGTGCCAAGGACTCTAAGCGATGCGCATAAGAATTCACATCCTCATTCTTCCCCATTCTCGCTTCCTCAAACCCATTGGTTTTCTTATACTTCACACTTGTCTTCATCCTCTTACAGTGCTCTATTATTCTCTCTTTCATAACCTCCCACTTAGGCTCACCCACGCTCATAATCGTCCGGTAAAAATCCTTCATACGCCCATCCAGAAACTCGCACAACTCTTTCACCCAAAACCTATTATTCTCTCCAAATTTTTCCTTACAATAATTTTCATACTCTTTCAAAAACACTTTCACATCTTTTGCTCCTTCCACTCTAAACTTACTTAACTTTGGCACTTCTCTGATCAGTATACTCCGATGAACCTCAGCATCACTTTCACTATCACTCACTTCTCTCCCACTTTCACTCATGCCTTCATTCGAGCTGAAATATAAGGAGTCAATACTAGCCAGTCGGGTCCTTTCCTGTCGGTCTGGGCATCTAGTCTTTGGGGTCTTCTTTTTTCGATGCCTAGTCATTTGCAGGGGTTCCTTTATGCCTGTCAATCCCTTTTTATCAGTCATGTCAATTCCAAGTGGAGTTGAGGCCACACCCCCACCAATTGCACCTGATTCTCCCATTTTCTCATTCAGCATTCGCATCAATCTTTCCTCCATTCGCACCTCACTGTCTTTAATCCTCTCTTCCATTCTCACTTCCATCTCCCTCATTTTCCTTTTCAAACTATCATTCTCTTCTCTCAAATGCGCATTTTCTCTGTCTTTCTGCCGCACTAACTCATTTAGTCTTCTCATCTCCAACTCCATGGTCCCAATCTGTTCCTCCTCCATTAGGGACAAAAGACACAGGCTCTCACTCCTCTCCTTCCTCAAACCACCGGGCAGTCCCTATTCGGGCGCCAAAAATATGTAGCGGCGGGATCGCGAGTCCCCAGCCAAAAGTTCCCGCCGCCCTGACAAGGTCCGCTCGGTGGTTCAAGAAGAGGGTATTGAGAAGAGAGAGTATTTTCTAAATTTAATTTAGAAACCCTAATTCTAGAAAAATAATCCAATCCAAAATAATCAACCCAAAATATAACAACCCTCAACCTAAACCAAAATACATTACCTATATATATCTATATATATATATATATAAATACAGTTGGCCTCACAATACTCTGGCCAACCACCACACGTATATATTTACAAAAGGGCCTTACAATAAGATCTTGGCCACACAAACGAATATTAAAACCAAGATATCGCGACAGACGGGTGCACCCTTAACTATCTAATCGAGTGAGACGTATTGGAGAAAGTGGGAGGTGGATCACTTTCTGCGGGATTCCGAGGGGTCCAGGACTCAGCAAAGCCGAGGATTTTGGGTTGTTGGGACGCTTGTTGGTACCAACTGCTGGGTCACAGTCAGTTGGATGCTGCTTCAACCACTCCCTGGAGACTGGAAGGTGCTGGCCAAGGTCCACTCCTTAGAAACTTGCCTCAAAAGGTAGGCACACTTGCGAGGGTCAGGATTGGCTTCAGCCGTCCCTGAAAGCCAGATGTCGACGACAATCGGTACCACGCAACTGGAAAAGAGAAGGCACATTCAGTCACCTATTCACTGCCACACTCAAACATCTTTACTCCTAACTCATTCAACCATATCCACTCTCACACAATCTTCACTCACCTATCTTCCGTCTAGGCGGCTCTTCCTTCCTCAGTCACAAACTTTACTTCCAAACTTTTACCTATACTTTCTAAAGAAAAATATATGCTGAAAGAATCCGCCTAAAAAGAAAACAGGAGATGAATGGGGGAGCACAATAGAGATCCATCGAGTCCCCCCCACACAAAGTAAAGACGGTGATCACACGATCCACACCCACACACATTCTGCAAAAGAAGAAAGAGATTAGACATAGGGGAGGGGAGGTGGACAACCAAACTACTACACTGTGATACTGTATTTGGTTTCAATTCAAGCACGTGGTTTAGCGTGTGTACTTCCTTGGCTTTCTGCTTTTATTTCTGTGATTTATTAATTATCTGTGCATAAAATAACCTTGGGTCCAAAGAAAGGGAAACGACTGTACCTAAGCATAATGTTCTTACGATGGCCACCGCAAGCAGAATAAACACGAGGGTTAATGTAAGTCAAATAAAAATTATTAATGAGTTAATTATGTTTTTTGAAAAGATAAATTCATTATTAGGAAGAATTTTTACTTTGCATATGTTTAAAAATGCTGTGTTATTTTTACCCTAGTTTGAAAGTGTTTACCATCATTGTTTGTCATTCTAAGGCATTTTTTATCCATTTTGTTCGATTTATGTCAAAATTCAAGTTATATCACAGCCTTAAGAACCAATTAATGATGTAAGGTGAGGTATTACTGTATTTATATACCAAGTTCCTTGCCTCTCTCCAATGTAACTCACATCAATCCTTGTATTTCATAAATAACACCTAGTGTTTGGGAGAGTGTGGAGTATGTATATGGTGGTGTTGCATTGCTGGCCAAGAGAACATGACTTCTGCTCTCTCTCACTGCTTGGGAGATTAAGGGAGAAAGACTTTGATCCTACAAACTGTACTGTAGGCCCTGTCGATGTTACCACAATTATGTAGTACTGCACCTTCTGTGAGACTGGCATGAGGGATCAGGTTAGTGTGTAGTAAGGCTGTTGCATACTGGGTGAATTTTTATAGCACCCACCCTGGGCTAGTGGTACATGCAACAGCTAGGAAGTGAGAGTTCAATTGCAATTCAACCTCACGCAGATTGTCTTGAGTTGGGGTGCTTTCACAATCAGAATTGCATCAATGTGCGATGGTCAGGTCATATCTAGTTGGAAATAACCAACCACTCTACTACTCTTATTTTTTCTTGCCCTATAGTGTGGTCTTCTTGGAGCGATTACAAGGTTGAATCATACTAAAATTATTAAAGTGTTCAATAATGTGGGGGTAGGCTAAAGATGAAATTAATAAATAGTAAGATTACCATGTTTGAGTGTTTAAATGTTTATTATTGCAATTAAAATGACTTTGGGCCGTTTTGCAATAATCAAAAATGATTTGAGTGTAACAATTTGATGCCAATATTATTAAAATCAGTTTGTGTTCAAATATTTTGGAGAGAATCTGTAGAGCCATAGAGAAAAGGAACATTCTTAATACTTTGATGGTATGTAAGGAATTGAGTCTGCTAATGGTGCGGAAGCTATATGTGAATCCGAAATGGTCCCAACCAAAGGTTTCAGGTGGCATGAAACCATTTTGAATCAATGATACAAAGCATCTTTTATCAGATAGATTAGATTATTAGGTTTATACACTTTGACCATAAAGATAGAGAAGGGAAGCATTTGAAGATCTAAATTCATTAATCAGATCAGGATATGCTCTAAAAAGGGTGCAAACACAGGAATGAAATTCTTTGTTTACTTGCTCATTAGGTTTTTGAAAATATTCTATGCTATCGCCATTGGTAGTATAGAATTAGAAATGTTACAAATTATAGTTGTACTCGCCATAATCCTAAGGTCAATGCATTCATAAAAAGTGTGCTTAAAATTACAAGGAAAGGTGTGATTTGGGGAAAGTGGGTAACCCTTGAGCAATGAAACCCTTGTGTGTTGGTCTTGAATGTTAGATGATGGTGATGATGCTTCCTTTCAGTTGAAGAAAGTCTGGGCAAAGGAGGGCAAGATCATTCATCATCGAAGCCTTCATGAACTTACTGTTGGGGTGTTAGGAATCGGGAAAATTGGAAGTGAAGGTTGGTTTGAGAAGAGTTGGTGCAATTTCTTCTATAAGATTTAGTGGTACTCTTGAATGGTTTTTCATGAGTGGCATAATAGTGCTCTTAAGTATGGCTTCATTGTGAGTGAAAGGAACCTTATGGTATTGACATGCACCAATTAGGTCAGGATGGTGATGATTTCTTTTGTGTAATCATTATTGCCATGCTCACAGCCTCAGATTCAGGAGATTTTCATTCCACTAACTCACCACTTGCTTTTTTTAACATTCTGATGAAAATCCCTCATTGGTTGTCTTTATTTTATCTAATACTTCCCTAAAGATTTTAAAATAGAAAGTGTCACACCTAAATGATGCAAAAGTACTTGTGCTGCACTAGTCTTTCTTTTCTCCCACCACAAGCGTGCCTCCCATGGTTTTGGTTTTGTTGTCACATTTTTTTTCATTTGTGTTTTGTTTGTTTGTTTTTTTGTCTAGTGTATGTGTTTTGTTTTTTGATGTTGCCTAGTGATAAGCTAAACTTACGAGTAATTACTGCGACTTATGCACTTTGGTGGCATTTGCCAGATGGCCACAATGAAAAAAAATTTCCATCCTATTGGCTCTGCCTGGCTGAGTTGCATCTCAGCCAGTCAGGGTTCCTCCCAGGACTAATGGGGTGCAATTAACTGATGCATCTTATATGGTAAGTGATCATCCCCAGGCAAAATGAGGCACTATGTGCTGTAGCATCTTGTTTAGTCGATTCTTATCATCGGAGTGATGGTGTCCGATGTACTGTAACATCTCATTCAAGTCAGAGTTTATTCTTGAGAAGAAGGGCCCAAGCACTCACTAAACTCCTTCATTTACACCTGTCACCCTACAGGGGGTACTCTGTACAGACTGTTAAATTTAAACTCTACAGGACCTGTTTATTTCTATTTCTTCCACTATTTTCACTGTTACCTTCCTTTCCTTACACATGTCTCCTTGCCTGCAGTGGGGTACACTGTGTTGACTGGTGCACCATTCCTTTGGCCAAGTGTCTGTAAGGGAGGCCTGGCTCACTGAGTTGACTTAAATTCTTTGGCTAACCCTTATTGTCCCTCTATGCATTTTCTTTTCTAAGATTATCCCCTTCTCTGCCCTTCATTGTTTCCTCCTATCTAATTTTTAAGGACTTGATCAGTTATCTCATACTGTATCAGAAGAGAGGCTTTGGAACTTTATAAATATCAATCCTATTTAACACCTATTAGGTTCCAAGAGACCATGGGTGTTGGGGTGCAATTAATGAAAAGGACAGTTTACACCCCACAAACCCCTTCCTTGCATGTTTTGGGTGTACTGCCGCCCTGGAGCCATACTCCCTATACTCTCTTGCTGGCTGCCAGGCCAACTAAAAGTCTTTGTTTCCGTCTATGGGTCTTCAGATCCTGGCTGTCTTATGAATGAGATTTCAGGCTGTTACTCTTGCTTCTGACTTCTCTTTTGGGAGCTGTGATCCTTGGGGAGTGACCATCCACAAGGCAGCTTCTGGTTAGTGTGCATGTTTCACAAGTGTGAAAATGGCTTTTTAATTCACCCAGAGTTGGAGCCCCTGCAGGGACCAAAGATCTGAGACCAGATAGGCGGGGGCGGTTGGATGCAGGATATAGGCCAATAACCCCTCTTCTTTCTTTTCATTTGTCTTTCTAAATTTCAATTGTTCCACAATGAAAATTCTGAAAGGATAAAAAGGTAAAACTGCGCTATACCATTGGAGGGCCTCCACTCATACCACTCAACTTGTAAAGGAGTTTCACCTCTGAAGAGGAGGAGGTCTCTCCTGATTTGTCGTAGTGGGGAGAGAGATTTTCCCTTTCCCATGTCTCTAGATAAGGGAACTGCCCCCTTACCCTTTCATTCATCATCTACTAGCAGTTGATCCTCTCCATGTTTTGCATTGGTCTGCTACCACCAAGAGGGGCACACGCAATCAGAGCCAAAGAATCCTCCACTCCCAATGGTAGCTCTTGGATAGGAGCAAGGGAGGGCTGACCCATGCCATGGCTCCCTCTCCTAGACCCATAGATTGTAGCCTTCCTAGGGACTGGCCTGCCTTCTTCCTAATTGGGCACAGAACCCGCTCCCACCTGACCTATGAAGTGAACTGATGATATAGTCCAAGCCTAGTGAATACCCAGCCAGAATCCCGATGACCTACAAGGGAGGCAGATGGAGGCACCTCCCAAAGCAATTCGGGCATTGATGGCACATCTATCATTGGTGGGACTTCATCGGGGTGGTGGGGATGGACTAAATGGTAATGTGAGTAGAGCCTTGGCGACATCAGGCCCCCCTCATTGAGTGGCTGCTTGGCATCTTTGACCCTTCCTCTTTGAATGATTTTACTTATTCGTTCTACTGATATGAGCATGATGTCCCCTGGACAACATGCTCCCATAAGGGTTCTCGGTAGAGACCCAAAGGTCACTCATTTTTTGGACAGGAGTCTTCTAGTGAATGCAGCTGACCTTGCCTATGTGTCCATTGCGAGAGCTCTTCAGATGCTTGACGGTTTGCTTATATAGGTGTCCCCACAGTTTACCATGAACTTCATTTAAGCAGTAGTCTATGCGAGGGAACTCATTATCTACTCTTTAGAAGAGCTCAGGGCATTGGAAACTCCATATCCCCAAGTTCATGCTATCTGTGACAGCATGGTAGCTGAACTCAGGTGATGTTGAGATTATCTCCTGCTAAGTTCCTGGACATTGTAGGGATTGCCAGGAATGAGCACGCTGAAAAGGGCACCAAATATTCTGCAAGGACTGGATGACCAGACCAGCATTTCTCTTTTCCCTCCTGGCTGTCTCGCAGGTTCTAGATCCCTGCAGTCACATCACCTGCTGCTCTAACAGAGCTGTCTGGGTGTTTGAGGGGTTAATCTAATTATTACTTTATTTACAGAACAGAGAACAGATAAAAAAAAATGGCAATCCCCAAATGCTTGCAGTATCATATAAATACAAATGATATATAAAGAAATTGTGACAATTTATATTTATAGAAATTCAACTGCAAAAATAGTAGAAACTTGGCCGAAATACAAAATATTAATTCTTAACCTATCGTCCTAACCTACAATCTTATCCTAAGTCTTCTACTATCGGTAAAATATACAAAATATAAATGGATATAAGGCGACTGCAATGCTATAATCTTCAACCTTACAAGCTAAAATATAGAATATCATTTATATACAAAAGAAGATAGTCCACACCCAAGGTTGATAATTTCTGATAAATTGTACAGATGTTGATACCAACAATCAAATTAATCAAACTGGCCAATGGGTTAAAACAGTATCGGGGAGTGGGGCTGACCTTTTTCTAGCAATTCTTTAGGGTTCTGAGACTCGTCAAAACATTCCTCGCTTAAGGAATTGGGACATGCAAGTTCCAATCACTGTGTTGGAACTTGGGAGGCACTCTCAATGACTACCGATTCACTGAGAATGTGAATAAAAGGCTGGCTTCTGCTGCTGCCTCTCAAGGTCAGATGCCGCCCAACTAACCGGGGCCAAGGAGCTGAAAAGGACAAGGCATCTTCAGTCACAGATTCACTGCCACACTCAAACATTCCTATCATTAACACTCTCACAACTCCAGCCACTCACAAAGGCTATACTCACCTGGTCTTTTGTCCAGCTCCCTTTTCTTGCCTTCATTTATTCTTCACTATTCTCTCTATGCCCAATAACAATTTTAGAGTTTTTACTTTTAACTCACTTTATATTCTGCTGCAAAATCCGCCTGTGGGGAAAGACAAAGATGAATTTTATCGGGTCCCCCACTCGGATCTCCCCCTCTCATCTTATTTGTTCCATGCACCCTAGAAAAGAAGAAAAGGATTAGACATTTGAGGTGGTGAGGGGAGGCAGACTAAATCTAACTACTACAGAATCTACTTCTGTTGGATTTATCAGTCTTGTTCTTGATGGGGAGAAAAAGTTAGTTTTTAATTTGTGATTGTTTTAGCTGCAGTAAGCAGAAAAACAATAAATTAAAATGTCCTCTTATAACTTTAATCAAACGTTTCTTGGCAAATCATATATGTTTCAAGTTTTAAAACTTAAGTTTATTTTAAAGAATTGCTACATGTAAAAATCATCATTCAATTAGAAACTCTAGTATTGCATTTGGCCATTACCATAATATACTGTCACGGAGGACTTCAGCTCGTCGATTTGCTGTGGCAGACCTTGAAATCCTTGCCCTTGACATGCCCCCAGTTACTATAATCTAGTGAATTGAGGTCAGGCCGACTGACTGGTGTGGCCAAAAGTCCTTCAACCAGAAGTTCGGGTTCAACCCTAACCACACTTGGATGTTCTTGGCAGTGTTAGCCAGAGCACAGGCGTGCTCAAAGACATAGTCCACCTTTTTCGTGAACTTTCTCACCCAGCCCAGGACTTTTGTGGCCAAAATGTCCCTGTAATCAACCACAGTGAGTTTGTAACCGGTCTCGAACTACAACTTCGGCATCTTCTCACCATTCCTAAAATCACGATGCTGAGCATCATCATGGAGGTCGGGGCCACATTTTCGACCTCGAAGACGTCGTGGCCGAAGCTTAGCACATGGTCGTTCTACTTGTTAATGAGTGGATCGACTGTGAAGGTTTTTTCATCAGAAAAAATTCAAATTTGATTGCCAAGGCATTGAGAAGGTGACGACAGCGCCCCCAACGTTCTTGCATACGGTGGGTGCGGAGATGCCTTTACATGCACCTCAAGTTCTTGCCACCCTCCTCCTTGATGGCCCTGACACCATAGCCACGGAAATGTTCTTTTACTTGAGCGCAGTCATTTTGAGCTTTGGAACACTTTTGAAGGCCTTTCTAATTTCCAAATGGTTGATAACTTTAGGTTTGCCTGAACGAAGTTGATCTTTGAGGTCATTCCCATTCTTGAGCCTATCTACAACTTCGTGGGTGGTCATTCAGCTGAGGTCGAGCTGCTTGATAATGTCGGACTTGTTTTTGCCCATACGCAGGAGAGCAGATATCTTGATGCTTTTCACTTCCATTGCAACACACCTGCACACAATGGAAAAGATATTTTAATGACAGTAAGATAAAAAAGTGTAACAAAACTTTTGCAAAACCCTGTATGCTTGCTAAGTTGAATCTATCGACTCCTAAACAATGGATTAATAGAGCTCCTATGCAACACAACCTTAAGATTGAATTTTGAACTTTGGCTACAGTTAATGACAGGATAGGGTGCTTAATAAAAAAAAATTGAATAAAGCTACATACAAAATGTAGGATTTTCTGCACTTTTAAAATCAAAATATCATTACACGTGTACATAAAATAGTTGAAACCCAGATTGGATCAAATTTGCTCTCAAAAGCAAGTAAGATTTATAAATATTAATTTGCTCCTATTTTTTCAAAAAAATTGTTACAATCAATACAAATGTCTAAGACAATAAAAATGTTATATTTTAAGCATTGGCATTTTTTCATTTTTAATATTTGCATTTCATGCAGAGGGGTTGTGATGTGTTAAGGCTCAGCACATGGGGGTTGCCGGGCCTAAAAAAATTGTGAATCGTTGGAAGACAGTAAATGGTAATATCATATGAATTAGGGTTTGAGTGATAGATGACTGACTAAGGAGCAAGAGAGATGATACTTGATATGTGTGCATGGAGATATTGTACTTGGATCCCTCTTCTCAAGGTAGAACATTGAATAGTTAAGATGGTACAACACATAGCACCCTATTGCCTTGAAGGACCATTTCTACATGGAGAAATAATGGGTAGTTTTGGCTTGATAGGACATAAAGGGAATAGGGATGTTCGAGGGTTGAGTAGTTTTATATTGACATTGATGAATGCCACCAATCCCACCTCTGGGAACATGACTGATGATGATGACTCATAATTTTCATTTTTCAGTTATTAGTTCACTGAAAAGGTTTAACTGCACTGTGCTAGGCTTTGGACGAAGATTGATGCCGCCTCAGAATCTTCCAGTAGATCAATATTTGTAAGTGATTGTTTCTTGTTGAGTTTCTCTCTCAGTTCGGGATTAAAAATACCAATGCACCTCAGTTTAGAACTAGTCCCTCTATAATAGTGAATGCATTAAATGACCTTGTAATGCGAGTCAATGCACCCTAACTGCCAACATGTTGCTCATTATTCTACCGCTTTATTTTATGGTATTGACCCTTGAAAACATGCAATCCTTGTGCTCCAAAGAGGTCATCATAATGATTCTAAGATTTTTATAGTGCTCATATAATTTTGGTAATAGATGAGGTAAACCTGCCCTGAGAGGAGGACTGTTGCCCAGTTCTCGGAGTCTCTACACCATCTTATTTCCTTCCTGTAGCTCCATGTCCCTAAGCCATTTCCCTTATTTTCCATCTTATAGTTCTATAATTTTCTTCACATGGGTGTTACTCCACTAGTCACTCTTCTCCTCGCCTTAGCTGGTAACATAGAACAAAATTCTGGTCTCCTCATTTCTGTCTCACCTGTGACTGTTATCTGCCACTCATAAACTTTTATCCTTTGCAACTCATGCAACAAATAACACTATTTCCAATACAGCAACTTAGTCTTTAAACTTTATGTAATATCTATGCTGCCTAACTAATTCAGGCACCCCAATTAACTTTCCACAACTACACCTAGACATGAATGTACACCATAGCTCACTTAACTTGATACACAAGGCCATCCCATTCTCTTATGCCACCAAATACAGAAATACTACTAAACTCCAATAGGATACCAATAATGGTTACAAAACTAGACAATATCATCAATATCCTACTGTAAATATGCTGCATTTACATAAGAAGCATAAATAAAATTTAAGAAATTCTTATTAATGAAATAAAGCAAGTGAGCAACAAGAGTAAATTAAATAGAATAAAAGGTAACTAATTTTATAACAGACCCACTTCCAGCATTGTATTGTGACCTTTTAAGTTATACTTATATCTATATATGTACTTAAATTGATCATCCTTAGGTGAGCATAAAATGTACATAAGTATATGAGTTTGTATAATTATATATACATACTTTACTCTTACTAAGAAGCCAGAGGAATTCAATCCCTTAAAACCATTATGTAAATTTAAATTATACACTATTTAGGAGCAAGTCATACAAGTTGACTCCCTACTTGCAACAACTTGCCTTTTCATTTCTTGTGAAGTCATGTCCAGCCACTCCTACTGAATAAGAAGCCCACTTAGATTGCAAGCCCCCTTCCCCCATTTTAAGGTATGTTCCCTTCTGATGGTGTAACCAACCCCTTCTGGTCTCTCCAGCTTGCTAAGAGAGCCCCTCCAACTTATGTTCTCTTCTGTTCTAAGTATTATACCAACGAATCCTGTTCAACCTTATTTTACCCCCATATACCACCCTAGTATTTTTTAATTGGGTTTTCCACTTTAGAGTCCTCTAAGTGAATGCGTAGTAAGAGAAGATTGGAAAAAGACACTCCCTTTGTAATAAAATTGGTTAATTTATTTTGGCTTCACCTAGTTGTGGAAATTGTCATTTATACCTAGTACATTGTTATACATGGTAGTTTAGCTCAGAATTTTCCAAAGGCTGATCACCTACTAGTTTAATATCTGACATTTCAAAAGTTGTAAAACTTGTCAAAGAAGCTCAGCTAAAGTGATAATAAAACTTAAGAAAAAACTCTCCTTGTTTGCTCCTTATCTATTGGTCGGAACCTTCAATGTCAATGTAGAGTTCCTACTGCTTGACTCATTTCTGTAACCACAATTAATTAACACTTCAAGAAGGCACCCTAAAGTGAGGCTCCCATTTGTATCTCCAAGAAACATTGAGCAAACCAGTGCTGAACACCCAGCACTTTAAAAATTAACCAAGAAATTGTGTGACTATTCCCGTTGATGACTAGTGCTCCTGCCCTTTTAGCACTACCTAATTCCTCCCCAAATTGTTCAGCGGCTTTTTGCCAAGCTTAATGGAACTCATATGGCTCTCGAACCTCTTCTTAGGTGGTGACTTTACCTCACAAAGAGACCAACCCATTGGGTTTATCATCTTTAAACAACTAAGCCAACCTGTCAACAACCAAACAAAATAACACAGTAACTACAAAAGAGCCAAGTGTACTGAATTCATAACACACACAGAAAACACCCTATCAAGCAATTCATTTTTATCAACCACTCACACCTCGCCAACACAATTCACGAGGCAAGGAAAGATATATCCCTCAAGGAAATAGAAAATGCTTCTCTTCCAACTACACACCAAAGATAGACAACCTTGTAAATTAACACTCAGATAAAACAAAAAAAATCCACAACCTAACAAATTTAACAAATACATGGCCTCAACGGGCAAATCAATAACTTCATTTACGCCAAACATGGAAATTGGAAACAATGCCTTCAAATAACTGCAAAAAAAAAAAAACCCAGCTCCCAACCTTGATGAACAATTAAAAAAAAAAGTCATAGATCACACACCCATTCATCCACATCCTAAACAGCTAATTAAAAGTACTCCATAACTTGTTCACGCTACATAAAATGTCCCTCTCTCTCCCAAACCTCACAAATCAACACACCCTCTTTACCCTTGGCCTAAAATAGTCAACTTAACACCCAAACATCTGGCTCAATGGCCAACTCCTCCCACTCAATCGCAACCATATCCTGTGGGTGTCATCCTAGACTCGCACTTTACTTTAGCCCAACATTCACAAAACATCACCTAAAGCCATGTTCAAACTCCACACCCTTAGGACAATAATACACACTAACTTTGGTGAATACAAAGAAAGCCTGATGATCCTGTACAGGCAGCTCATCTGTGCAATTCTGTGCTACACATCCCCAGCATGGGCACCAGCGATAGCTAATAGACAAAAATTCATACAGTGCTGTATGTGTCACAACTAACTTCACAAAAATGCCCCTCATATATCCTCTCCACTCCACCCCTGAACCCCCAAACCACCACCGCCACCCTCTACCCCTATTTACTAGATAGTCTACCCTTCAATCCCCATGAACCAGAACACTATAAAATACACCCAATTTACCTCAATAGCATTTCCAAAACTAGCTGCAAACCCCCTACTCTAATGTGCCCTCCCCCATTATCCCCTTATCTGAAACTTCCCTAGATCATGAACCGCATATGAACAGGAGGACACCACACCACCCTACATGAACACATACACCGCTGACTGCCCTTGCTGTAACCTCATATCTTGGAGGTTGCAAGGCTCTATGTTGTAGTCACTATGCCATGTAGCTCTTGCCACTCATCATATTTCCTCTTCCAACCTTCTACAAAATTGTCTTCTGGGTCGTGTTTCATACAAGGGCGTCGGTAATAGTCCCAACTATGGGGTCAGGTGTATGTAGCCTGGGTAACCATTCTGCATGCCCTCGCATGCCCAATGTCCCCAGGTAGATCTGTGGCTTATCTTGCACACATTTTCAAAACATCAACACCCGCATACACATACAAACAACCATTCACACTGGTTCTCACCTGGATGTTCTCCAGCTGGTTCTTTGCTCTAACACTTTAGGTATTTTAACATACAAGGATTCACTATAGTTCGTTAATTTCTCCTTTCATAAACACTAGTCTATTCATTCAAAGTCACGATTTAAATTTGTTATGCGTGTGGGAGAGCAAAGATGAATGGGAGGAACGATAGAAGTCTATCGAGTCCCCCACCCAAAGCATGACATCCGAACTCATGGGCTACACACCCTGAAAAAGAAGAAAGGGATTAGAGACGGGGGAGGGGAGGCGGACAATAATACACTACTGCATCCCTCCCACCTAAGTTCGCCTCACCTCACCCTGTCTCAATCCCTATCGTCATAAACAGACCTCACTCATTCACAACCCTTTTGGCATCACCCAGTCATACTCTCACTCTGCCTCTCCTCCTAGTCACTGGTCCGACAACTGTCTCTGTCGTTTGTCGCAATGTCTCTTCATCATGTCTGTTCATATCTACTTCATCCACACCCACATCTGACTGACACTGCCTGATCAATCTCACTCAAATCCTCAACCAGCTTCTCCACTTCATCCATCAAACATTCCCATTCTTTCATCGACTCTTGCTCCAATTGCACACTTATCCCATTTATACTCGCTAGCATAGACTCAGCCTCATTCCAAGGAAACTTACAAATACTGTACGTTTTATCATATACTCCATCTCGATCTTGCACAAATCCTGAAAACTCTCCCACCTCACTCTCACCAAACTGTTCCATCCATTCATCCTTTCTCAACCATTTACTCTTACGCTTTCCCTTTTCATGTTCAACTAACACATACAGGTTCCCCTCTAAAGCACTAGCTATATCATCCTCCCTTTCACAGTCTTCCATGTTTTCAGACAGATATTCATTCACCGGATGTTGCACCAAATATTCAGGAGGTTCACGCTACTTTCGCAACTGACATTGATGCGCTCTTCGTTCATCCAAACTTCCATCCTCTCTTTCACGAACTATCACATAACTTACCCCATTCGACCAAACCTTTCTTACTACAAACGGACCTTCAAACTTCTCTTTCAATTTATCCACATTCAGTCTACCTTTTGTCTCAATCTCTTTCAGTACTTTATCACCAACAGGAAAACTCTCAAACCTTTCATTCCCTTTTCTCCACAACTCACGGTCACTCTCACTAAGTCCCATACGTGGCCTAATCATTCTTTTAAAGTTCAGCAAATACTTACATGGTGACGACATTCCAATTGCCTTATGCACCATCATGTTATACACCCAAAGCACTCTTCCCAAACATTCATCCCATTCTTTCCCATCTTTCACCATCAATCGCAACATCTCACTCAAAGTTCCTATCATTCTTTCAGCCAAACCATTCGTACTAGGCATATATGGCATCGTTTGCACATGATCTATCCCCCATTCACTCAACATCTCAAAAGCATGTCCCACAAACTCAGGTCCATTGTCACTTAACATTCATGCAGGCTTACACATGCACATGGGCAATATTCTCTCACTCACTACTCTAGCAACATTCAATGATGATTTATTCATCACAGGTGCACCATATGTACGCAAATTTACTCTGATGATCCACCATCACAACCATTCCTACATACCCTCTCGCAGTCCTCCTAAAAGACTCAATCAATCGTTACCATTTGAAAGGTTCATTCAGGCTCAACTATAATACTGGCGGGGCAGCATACACTCCCTGATACTTTCCCTTCTGGCACCATCGGACATGACTCTTGCATGCTCTCTATATCTTTATATCTTCAGCACTCAATAGCTCTTCGCTCAAATCGACACCTGCCACTCCTACACTACAAATCCAGTTGAACCTACAAGCTCATTCTGCAACTTCCCAACTGCTACACCATCTTTCACTAAACATTCATTTCCTACATCCACTGAAATCTTATTCTTACCCAGAAAATCAATCCCAAACAGAAAACAATACAGTAACTCATTCTCGCTTAACACAACAAATTCATGCAATATGTCATTCAACTTCCACATGTTTACAGACAAACTCACTTCCTCCCATGCCATAATACGCCCACTTCCGAGTCCACTTATCGAAACTCTCGCACCTTTTCTAGGAACATTCCAACTCATACTATCAGCATCACGCACAACTTTTGCATTCACCAAGGAAATTTGCGCACCTGTATAAATCATTCCACAATACCTTACCCATTCATAGTCAAAGTAACTTGCACTCTCTCTTCAATTCCATGCTCACACATTACATTCAACACTTCTGTCCATTCAACAAACACTTCTGCATCATCTAAACCTTCATCTTCACTAATAGGAACAATTTCTTTGCAAACTTCATCAATCTCTCTTCTTACATAATTCTTCTTCTCAATCAACCAATTATAATGCATACCACTCAAACATTGCAGATGCAACACACCCCTTCTCTCGATCTACACCTTTACCACGATACTTCACAGGCTTCTTCGCACCATAATGCACATATAATCTCACACCAAACAGCTTACTCATTATCACTAACACTTCCTGAAACGTCATTACTCCTGGCATACACATACTTCTCAACTCTTTTCTCAACCTACTCAAATTTTCCATTCCCAATTGCTCTGGTCTTTTACACGCTTCTTCCATAACTACCTTTCGTTATGCATTCACACTTTCTGGCACCTTCTCAAGCAATCCATCTTTCATCAAGTCTCATAAGCCATACAGCACACTTTTGAACATAGAATCACCTCCACCTTTACATTTCCTTCCAACAACTACACCTGCTGGCAAATACTCAGGATTTATGCTCACAGTCTCGCCCTTATTCAAACTACATAGCAAATGTGACATCAAATCAGCAATCACATTCCTTTCGCCTGGCAAATACTCAACCACAAAATCAAAATCACTTAAATCTTCCATTGTCCTTGCAAGCCTACTATCAACTAACCTCATATGTTGTAAATACACTAGTGGCTGATCTGTTCTCACTACAAATCATACTCCTTACAAAAATGGTCATAACGACTTGAGACAGAATCTTAACGCAGCCAACTCTCTTTCAATCGTCAAATACGCATGCTCTGCCACACTAAACGCCTTGGAAACATATGCAATTACTAGCTTCCTTTCAACCCCATCCACCCATCGAATGACCACTTGCATCCGTATACACTTCAAGCATTCTTGCATTTGTTCCATATGCTGGATACGCAAGTTCCACATCTTTTGCAGCTTGCGCTTTCAACTTCTCAAATGCTGCATCCATAGAGTCATTCCACTTAATCACAGTACTCTTCTTTTTCCCCCCGAGTCCAAAGGTTTCATCACACCCAAACAATCTTTCACAAACTTTCTTCCAAACTCAACTAAACCAAGAAATCCATGCACTCTCTCACTGTGGTAGGCTTAGGGAAATTCCTAACCTTTTCCTCAAACTCCTCCTATTTACGCAATCTAGCTGCACTCACCCAATGTCCCCAAAACTCAACTTCACCTGCAAACCACACACATTTAGACAACTTCACTTTCACCCCAACCTCTTCCAACTTTCTTAAAACATCATTCACCAAGGTCATATGTTCTTGCATGTTCTCACTCATCACCAAAATATCATCCAAAAATACACACATTCTTACCCGGAAAACCACTCAACTCTACTTTCATAGTATGCTGAAAAGCAGCCGGGACATTCGCCAAACCAAAGCTCAGGTTTCTAAACTGATTATGATGCCTGATGTGGAGAACGCCGTTAATAGACCTACTCTCTTCAGCCACAGGCATCTGGTGCTAATTACGTACCAGATACATCTTAAAAAATACTTTCATTCCATACATGCTGTACACACATTCGAGACACAACACCCCGTAAAGGGCGCGGCGATTTGCCTTCCTGTCTGCCGTGCTGACAGGACTCAGCGCCCCATCCGACCCCAGCTTAGCCTCTTCTCCTTCTTTCAGACAGCCTGTGTTTCTCCCCTACTTCCTTACTTACCCTACAACCTCTTCCACAACTTTCTCTGGTCTGCCTCTATTTGCACAGGGTAGATACTGACCTTCTTCTCAGCCGACTATCCCGGATCGAGGCTGAGTGGGGAGGGTACAATGTTCCATAACCCTTGAGCTCCAGTTTGGGATGGTGGGTTTTTAACAACTGGCTTCATCCACATCCATACCTTCCTCACATCCCCTTTCCTTCTCATTTCACACTCTATCAATTTTATGCCATGCCGAAGGGCTGCCAGGTTACCAGACGGGAGGGGTGTTCTAAAATGGCGGCAGCTGGCTCTGCCAGCCTTGTACTCACCACTTGCAGAGCGGGCTCCTGCATGGGATGATTAGCGTCTGCATTGGATTGTGCCATAGCCTCTGTACCATGGTCTTCCACTCTCTTGTGTTTGAGATCCCTGCCTAAGGGTACATTTAGGCATACTTTCCTATTTTTCATTCCTCCTCTTGTTTTACTCAAATGGTGTGTAGGGCAGGCTTAATAGATGAGCAAAGAGGCTCTGATGGCTTTTCAAGAGGTTGCCTTGGTCTATTCTTTTCTTTTCTCTTTTCTTTATTCTTTTTCATTCCAAAGTCATCATTACTGTCCTCCCTCAGTTGTTGTGGCGTCCTGAAGGGAATTTTGCCTTGCATGATGTGTCGGCTCCATCATGTTGACCAGTTTTTTTCCGACATATAATATTCAGTTAATGAAAGTTTTGCTATTGAATAATTTTGTACAAATTGTTGTTGTTGTTGTTGTACAAATTGTTATTTTTGTTGAAGATCTTGTTGCTAATATTATTTTTTTAATATTGATTTTAATTTTATCAGGAGATATTGAGCTCAACCCTGGACCTGGTCATCCTCGTCAGATAAAATGTCGTCTACTCTATATTAATATTAGGGGCCTACATGCCAATATTAAAGACTTGAATGCTTCATCCAAGTCTCATGACATTTTACTCTGTTCAGAGACCCTGGTTTCAAATATGAGGCATGTCTCTGAACTACTTATACCAGGCTTCAAAAAACCAATTTTACTTAGGCGTGATGCCTTTCCTAGGGCTAGAGGAATGGCAGTTTACATTAGGAATGGTTACTCTGCTTCAAAGACCTCCTATGCTTGTTCTTGCCATGAGATGCAAGTTATGAAAGTATGTGGTAAGCAAAATAATTTTTATCTTTTTTCTGTCTATCGCAATCCAGACTTAGATGATACTATTTTTGATTGTCTGCTCCTTGCCATGGCCAAGGTACAGGAAAATGACCGGAAAGCCTGCTTTGTATTTATGGGAGACCTCAATGCTCATCATAGGCAATGGCTGTCTTCTGTCTCCCCTACTGACTGTCATGGTATCAGGGCTTATGATTTTGCGTGTGAGTCGGGTTGTGAGCAAGTCATTAGGGAGCCTACCCATTCATCTGGGAACTGCCTTGACTTGGTTTTCACTGATTCCCCTGGAGTCGTTACAAGTGCTGTTGATCCTCCTGTGGGAACTTCTGACCACTGTGCAATTTCTATAACTATCTGTATTGAGCAATCTATTCCTAATATAGCTCATACAAGCAAAGTATTTATCAAATCTCAAGTAGACTGGTGCAATATATTAAATGATATCTCCCGGATCAACTGGCCACTAATATATAAGGAGGTTGAAGCAGTTCGTATTTTGAATGATAAAATTGTTTCAATTATTGATAGACATGTTCCATTCCGTATGATCAGATATCGCACTAAGGACAAAGCCTGGTTTAATGATGACTGTAAGAGGGCTCATATGCAGAAACAAGAAGCCTACAACCTGTGGAAGGGGAGTAGATCTGCCTTTCTATGGGATAATTATGTGCACTACAGAACAGCAGCTCAGAGGGTATATAATAATGCTGAAGTTGAATTCAATACTACCACAAAGGGAACTCTTCAGCGCACAGCAAATTCCCACAAATTTTGGACCACTCTCAAGTCTGCTCTTTTTGGGAATGATTCATCTATGCCACCCCTTCTTAAACCTGATGGTTCCATTACCCTTAGTCCTGAAGAAAAGGCAACACTGTTGGCTGATGTTTTTGATAATAAACAAAGTAATGAGAATCTAACTCTACCTGACACTTGTTTCCCTGAACCAAGGTTAAACAAGATTGCTTTCCGTTCAAGTGAAGTAAAACAGTTACTTCTTGATCTGGATGCTTATGGTGGTACTGACCCAAATGGTATATTCCCTTTATTCTTTAAGAAAACTGCAGTGTATTTGGCTCCCAAGCTTTCCGTTATTCTTCGGAAGCTGGCGAGGAGTGGTTGTTTTTGCGAATGTTGGAGAATTGGTAACATCACTCCACTATGTAAAAGTGCAAGTGGTAGTTTTAACCCTACTGAATATAGGCCCATTTCTATAACTCCTGTTCTATCTAAGATTTTTGAACGTTTACTAGCTAAACGTTTAAGTACATTTGCCGAGCTTAATCGTCTGTTTCCCTTTTTACAGTTTGGATTTCGTAAGGGTCTGAGCACTTGTGATGCACTTCTCACAGTCTCCACCATTGTCCAAAAATCATTAGACTCTGGTCAAGAAGTTCGCTTAGTTGGCCTGGATTTCAGTGCCGCATTTGACCGTGTCAATCATAAGGCCCTGATATTTAAGTTGAAGCAGTTGGGAGTAGGTGGTGTATTTTTAAATATTATTGAACAATTTTTAACAAATCGACATCAAAAGGTTTATGTTGACAATAATTTTAGTGATGAGAGAGAGGTGCTATCTGGTGTACCACAAGGCAGTGTTCTTGGTCCTCTACTGTTTATATTATATACCCATGATATGTGGTTTGGACTGGAAAATAGACTTATAGCCTATGCTGATGATGCTACTCTAATAGCCCCAGTCCCATCTCCTGAGTTGAGAGCATCGGTTGCAGAGTCTTTAAATAGAGATCTGGCTAAGATAAATGTTTGGTGCACTTCATGGGGCATGAAGTTAAATGCAAAGAAAACCCAGAGTATGATTGTTAGCAGATCCAGAACACTAGATCCTCCCCATCCAGATCTTTTAATAAATTACATTCCCATCTCCATATGTGATTCTTTTAAGTTGCTTGGAGTTATGCTTGACTCTAGGTTTACTTTTGAGAATCACATTCGATCTATTTCCTCCTCTATTGCTCAAAAAATTGGCATTTTGAGGAAATCTTACAAAGTATTTGGAGAGCAGACTGTTCTTAAAAATTGTTTTAATGCTTTTATTCTTCCGTGTTTTGAATATTGCGCCCCTGTTTGGAGTTCGGCAGCCAACTCTTATCTTAATTTATTAGATAAAAATTTGAGAGCAATAAAATTTTTAATTCCTGACCTCAAAGTTGATCTGTGGCACAGGCGAGCAATAAGCTCCTTATGCATCTTATATAAAATTTTTAACAATGCAGATCATCCACTGCATCACGATCTGCCCAATTTATATGCCCCTCAACGAGTTACCAGAGGTGTACTAAATGCCAATAGTAGGGCCTTTACGCCTATGAGATTCAACACAACACAGTTTTCAAGAAGTTTCATTCCTAACACAACTAAACTGTGGAATGAACTTCCTAGTGTTGTTGTTGAGTCCTTGGAACTTCAGAAATTTAAAGTGGGTGCTAATACATTTTTAATTAACAGAAACTTATAACTTTAATATTTTATTCATTATCCACACATATATAATATTATAATATTTTTAACATTATAGCATTTAATTTAATTTTTTTTTTTTTTTTTTTTTTTTTTTTTAATTTTCTATTTATTTATTATGTTTTTCTTAATCTTTGTTTCGTTTTTTCCATACCAGGTTTCTTTCCCCGCTGGGGCCCTTGGGCTTATAGCTATTTGCTCTTCCAGTTGGGGTTGTGGCTTGGAACTTTAATAATAATAATAATAATAAAAAAGGGTTCCCATGCCCAATGATGAGATTAAAAAAAAAAACCCTAATTTCCCCCCGGCCACCGTCGGAGCCGCCTTCGCGTAGCTCCAGTTAAAAAAATGGAGGTATCCCCCCCCCCCATGTGCTTTCACAGGGGAACCTCCAAAATTCTTTGACCGGAGAGGAGACTTACTCTTCTCCATTGCCTACTGGTGCAGGGGGCTCACCCCCTTCTTTGGAGTCGCCCTCGAATGCCTCCCTCTTTCCAGCGGCGGTCCTCCCTTTACTTTCGCAGGGAACTGCCAAGAAAGCCAGCAAGCAGCCCATAACCGACCGCTCCCGGTTGATGTGGCTCGGTGGGGCAAAGCCCCGTAGGTGGGGACGGAAGACGGGGCCCATCGGCCGCTTCCCTCAAAAGACCTGCTGGCTTGAATACTGAACCTAGCAGGGGGTCAAGGCACGTGCCCCCCACCTAACCCGACTAAAGAGACCGCTCCCAACGGGACCTGTGATGTCCTGGGGGGGGGGGCACATGGAGCCCTCCCTCCCCCCGAGATAGACATGATCCTTGAGGCAACTCAGCCCCAGACAGTAGGGCCTTCCATGGGGGGGAAATCCGGGGTCGGCGCCAAGTACCGAACCCGAGTCCGCCCCTTTGCAAGGTCCTCCTCAGACGGCTCGGGTCTCCAAGACTTTACAAGGATGGGAGGGATCTCCGGCTGGTGCCCCTGTGACCGCCGGGACCTTCTCCATCTCGGAGAAGGACCTTGCTAAGGCCGGTCCATCCGGCCTGGGGGCTCCTGCCGGCGGAGGAGAGAAGCGGGTTCATTCCCCGCCCTCCTCCAAAAAAGAAAAGAAACAGGAAAATGACTAAAAAGACTCGGGACTCCTCTCCATCCGCGGGGGCTGCGGGGACGGATGGGTCTGCTACTTCGGTAATCGACCAAGCCAAGATCGGCACGTCCGGCCCCGCTGCCCTCCCGGGTGCGGAGTCCCTGACAAAGACCAAAAGTACAAGGGCGCAGAGCGGAGCCTCGATTACGTCATGGCCCCTCATTTAGAGACTACCCGGCGTTTTTGAGCCCGCTGGCTTCAAGTGCTTTCTTGTTATTCACTCGACTGATGGCAGCATGTTGGCTAAGGGCAACATGATCCATCAGAAGAGAGCTTTAGCTAGTGTGATTGTTAGTGAGCTAAAGGTGACTCGTTTCTCGGACGGAAGCCTTGTTGGCGTGCCGGTTGGTATCGCTACCGCGTGAAGGCATTCATTGCCACTGCCGCGGAGGTGCTAATACTCACCGCTTCGGCCATACGTTTACACATCACTGCGTAGACTCATAAAGGCATATTCAATCACCCATTCACACTGGTTCTCACCTGGATGTTCTCCAGCTGGTTCTTTACTCTAATACTTTAGGTATTTTATCATACAAGGATTTACTAGAGTTCATTAATTTCTCCTTTTATAAACACTAGTCTATTCATTCAAAATCACGATTTAAATTTGTTATGCGTGTGGGAGAGCAAAGATGAATGGGAGGCACGATAGAGGTCTATCGAGTCCCCCACCCGGAGCGTTGACATCCAAACTCATGGGCCACACACCCTGAAAAAGAAGAAAGGGATTAAAGACGGGAGAGGGGAGGCAGACAACAATAGACTACTACAATGTGATATAGTTTTTAATTTTTAGCCACAGTGACATTACGTATTGCTGTAAATTATGTTAAAATATCATCTATATATCTCTTCCGGTTACTGAGATATGAAGAAAAAAAAACTAGTACTTTTAGTTGTCAATATTGTGACCAATTTTTTAGTTGCGCACACTCAGCACTCATCAATAAAATAAGTTAATGGAATATTAAGGATGACTATAGGGGAGGGAGGGGGCATATGAACAAGTTCATAAAAGAGAACGCAAGTTCTCTAAAGTAAAGAGTCGGGGCCTTGGCTCATATCAAGTAATGAGCCTGAACAGAATAAATTAAAAAGGAAAAACAACATAGTGACGAAAACACCTCCAGGTGTAATATAGGAGCAAGGGAGTTTTAGGTTTATTTACTCTTTAATACACTGTTGTTTATGGGCATTTGAACTATAGCCCCCATTCTAGCCTTTTATGGTTTGTAAAGAATTCTAAGGCATTCATTCATCTTCAGATATTTGGAGTGGTTGTTGCCTGTTTTCTATTACTTAGGCCACTGAGCAGCTATCCTCTTTTTGCCTACTGCTAACGATAGTATTTCACAGTTATAAAATAATATTGACCTTTGTTGATCAGCTCAAGCTCACAGTTAGCATTGCTACTCAAAAAATGTGATTATGTTGTTAATGTACTTCCTTCAACTCCTGACACAAGAGGACTTCTTGGACAAGAAATTTTGAGTGTGGCCAAGTAAGATATATTCATGTCTTCTTTTTTTTTAAATCTATTAAAATTAATTTCCATTTCTTCCCCCTGTTTCATCATTAGCAATTTCATTTAATATGCTGACTACACTTATCCACAAAAGGTTAACATGAGTGACATCTCAAATCATATGGATAAATTATTTAAAACAATCTGTGTACACTGACCCAATTCGCAGTCTGTGTTGAGTCTTTCCTCTTCATGAAATTCAAATGATAGTATCAAAGTTTTCATTCTCTAAACATCAGTCTCTATGATAACCTAGTTCAAACTAGTATTTGATGACAACTTTAAATGGAACTAAATGAGAATCTACAACTACTAAAGAATTTGCAAAAACACTGCAGTGAGCTTACAGAAGTTCATTACAAATTTTCCAAGTTATACATCTAATGAAAACGCTAGATCTTTCTAGACCTAAAAATTAGGCTATTTTTTAGCCTCTTTGTAAGCATTGTGGATATCTCCTTTAAACATAAATTTGAGAGTATAATGTCCATGCAACTCATGATGACCATCCAGACTATGAGATTGTGTAGCACATAGTGCCCCATCTGTCCAGGGATCAGGCGACTTCAGAGACACAAAACAATATAATTTCATACTCACTGCATTACACAACATGGGTCAATCAACTAAGTAACCACTTCAACTCAGCAAAAGTAGAATTTGCCCAGACATTCTGCTCACCTTATTTGCATGCCAGAACCACATGAAACAAAATAGTTGACCTCCCTTCTGGCCACTTCTCCTCATGATCTTCTAAATCATGCACCTACACAAGATTACAAAATTTCCATTAACAACTACACAAAACAATCAATGAAGCTGGCTCCTTTGTTGTAGGTCACATGTTCCTGTGCTTGGGTTATGCGGGCCTTCCCCCGATGTCAGAGCATGCTTCTTGCTTGTTTTTGTTTTCTTGTTTAGTTTTTTATTTTTATTTGTTTTTTGCATGTTTTTTTTTTAAATTTTGGTAGCATTAGGCTATAACATAATTACCTCGACTTATGCCCATATATGCAGTCGCCATATGGAGTAATAATAATTAAAAATTCTATACCATCCTCTGGCGCATGTATTAAAAAGTCCGGATAGGGAGCCGCTGACCCGAGAAGCAGCCCATTCTTAAAGTTTTATCTTGTGAGTGGATACACAAGGGTGGTGATGGGCGGTGCTGCTGCAGGCCCCATCAAATCATGCCAGTTAATCAACCAGTGTGTGAACCGATTGGGTTGATGGAATGGAAGCAGTAAGTTTTTCTATCCTTCCCTTGCTCGCAGACGAGATTCCACAACCGGATAATTAAATGAACATAAAGATCAGAATGACTCTGGTAAGCCACCAGTATCCGGTCGTCGAGGGTGGAGCTGTTTGTTATAGTATATTTTACACCAACTAGCGATCGGAGAAAAGAGTGGATATTTTGTGCTGGGAAGGTGGGAAGTGAAAGAGTGTTTCGATTGGCTATGTGTGTGATGAGGTGTAGAAGCTACATATCCCTGTGGAGTTAGGCCAATAAGCAGCCAGTCCCCTCACATATGCTGTGGTTTTGTCTGGTCTTGCTTGGTTTGAACCAAGTCCTGAGCTGGTAGAAATCGAATGCCTTATTCACTGGCTAACGAGAGCTGTGTTGAATGGGAAAGAGCGGAGTGGCAGTCGTGTTTAAAACAGGAGATTCCAGATGCTATACTCATTTGAAACAAACATGAGAGCGATTGAAGAGTTCGCGTTGGATTGAGTGATATCAGATGTGGATCAGGGTTTTAGGAGTAAAAAGTGTCTGACAGTGCTTTTGAGCGAGGGCTGGTATGATGATGCACTGGTTGGGTATGAATTTGTTAACCTGAAAAATAACAGGTTGTTTCTGCAAATGCAGAAGGAAACTAATGTCCGATTTTTTCTCATACAGTTTTAGATAGTATTTATTAAAGTACCTCTTGTTATCGTTTAGGAATGCTACAATGAGTTATTTGTACCTTTTTCTTTCAGGTTGTAAAAATATTGCTCATAATCTTCTTCGGTATTCACCACTATGTCCTCCCATCTAAAGATTGCATTAGACGTTTTAATCTACGAGTTTCAGAAAGGTGTCAATGCAAGTCCAGCGGCAAAATTCATTCAGAGCACTTATGGGTATGATGCAGTAAATGAAAGAAGTTGCAGAGGGTAGTTTTTCCCTTTCCGAAGAGTTCGAAGCTTCTGTCACGGCACATCATGCTACACCTTCTAGGGAACTCTCAGAACAATTTACCGTATCTCATACCACTGTTCTATGATAACTGAAAAGGATTTGAAAGATTCCAGTGATTGAAAAATGGCTACCGCAAATCTGGAACAGCGTGTCGCTTGCTGTGAGTCATTGCTTTCACGACGCCTTTAGGCATCATTTTGGGGCAGGTTTGTTAATGGTGATGAGAAGTGGATCCTTTATCATAACGTTAAACGTCGCTGCTCGTGGATCAGCCGAGGAAGCAGAATTTCTCAACAACCGAGAGGAGAAATTCATCCAAGAAAGATCCTGTTGAATGTATGGTGGGATATTGATTTAATTAATGCCAATCTCTACTGCAATCAACTTAGTCGTTTGAAACCGGCTTTGGGCCAAAGGCGAGCCTCCTGAGTTAACAGAATGGGTGTCATCCTCCATCACGACAATGCCCGTCCTCACACAGCTCGAATGAGCAAAGATCTCTTGGAGGAGCTCGGTTGGGAAATATTGCTTCATTCTCCATATTCTCCTGATCTTGCTTCTTATCACTTGATTACAGAACTATTTGGATGGTCTTAGGTTGACATCAAGAGAAGAGGTCCAAAATGAGTTGGATTCATATTTTGCATCAAAAGAATTTGACAATCGTGGCATTTATGTTTGTTGGCAGATGGAACGAGGCTCTAGGAAGCAATGGAGGTTATGTTTATGATTAAATATTTCCATAATCATAAGTTTTATTTTTAATATATACTATAAAATCGGACATTACTTTCGTTCCAACCTGATATAATGGTATTTAGGGTGGTGATAGTCACTCGTGTTATCCTTGAATGAGATGATGCTTGAATGTATTGTGAATGATAATGTTCCAGGTGAAACATTACGACCAAAAAGTTTTGAATGGTAGGGAAATCTCTTGGGTGCTAAGGGTTTAAGTCTGGGATGTGCCGGGAAGCTGCCTGAGAGTATGCTGGTCTCAACGCCGTAAGGGGCGCGGCGATTTGCCATCCTGGCCGCCGTACTGACGGGATTCAGCACCTCGTCCAACCCCAGCTTAGCCTCTTCTCCTTCTTTCAGACAGCCTGTATTTCTCCCCTACTTCGTCGCTTTTCATACAACCTCTCCCACAACTTTCTCTGGTCAGCCTCTAATTTCACAGGGTAGATGCTGACCTTCTTCTCAGTCAACCGTCCCGGATCGGGGCTAATGGGGGAGGGGACAATGTTCCCTAACCCCTGAGCTCCGGTCTGGGGTGGTTGGTTTTTAACAACCTGCTTCATCCCCACCCATACCTTCCTCAAATCCCTTTTCCTTTCCTCTTCTCAAACTATCAATTTTACGCCGTGTTCAAGGTGGAGCCGCCATGCCGATGGACTGCCAGGCCACCAGGCGGGAGGGGTGGTCCCGAATGGCGGCACCTGGCTCTGCCAGGCATGTACGCACCCCTTGCAGTGCGGGCTACTGCGAGGGGTGATGAGCTATTGCGTTCCATAGAAAATTTAGGGTCACCATGCCCACTGATGAAAAAATAAAAATCTCCCCTTAATTCTCCCTGTAACAACGACGGAGCCGCCCTCGGGCAGCTCCACCGAAAAAATGGAGGTCCCCCCATCCTGTGCTTGCGCAGGGGACCCTCCATATTTCTCTAACCGGAGAGTAGGCTTACTCCTCTCCTACGATTACGGGTGTAGGGGACTCCCCCTCACCCCTTTCTCTGGAGGTGCTTTCGGGGACCTCCCTATTTCCAGAAGCAGTCCCTCCTTTTCTTTCTAAGGGGACTGCCAAGAAAGCCAGCAGGCAGCCCATTGCCGACCGCCCATCATTGAAGCGGCTCGGTAGGGCAAACCCCCTTAGGGGAGAGAGGGAAGCCAAAAGACCTGCGGGCAAGAATACTCAACCTTGCCGAGGTTAAGGCCTGTGCCTCCCCACACATGACTGGTGACGCTGCCAAGGGGACCTGCGATGTCCTGGGAGGGGATGACCAACTGGAGGTCCCTCCTGTGATAGACATGGTCCTTGAGGCAACCCAGCCTCAGACGGTAGGGCTTTCCATGGGGGGTAATCCGGACTCGGCGCCAAGCATCGAACCCGAATCCGCCCATATGCAAGGTCCTCCTCAAACGGCTGGGCATTCTTAGGCAGTACAAGGAGGGGAGGGATCTCCTCCGGATGGCACATCCGGTTCCTCTACCCCGTGTGCGGAGCCCCTGACTATGACTAAGACCAAAAGTACACAGGGCGGAGCCTCGATAACATCGGGGTCCCCCTCATTCAGAGGTTACCTGGCATTTTCGAGCCCGCTGGCTTCAAACGCTTCCTCGTTATTCGCTCCACTGATGGCACCATGTTGGCCAAGGGCAACATGATTCATCAGATAGAGGATTAGCTAGTGCAATTGGTAGAGAGCCGAAGGTGACCCGTTTCTCGGACGGGAGCCTTCTGGCGAATCCCGCCGAGGCGGCCAAGATAAGTGCTCTTCGGACACTTCATGGCACCCCTGTGAGTGTGACGCCGCACTCTACTATGAACTTTGTGAAAGGAGTAGTTTATGCTAGGGAACTCGTTAATTACTCCATAGAAGACATCACCTTAGAGCTGGTCGACCATGGGGCGGTCAAGGTCGAACGTGTGATGAGAAAACAGGGAGGGGCCTCGAGACCCACCCCTACACTCTTCGTCACGTTCGACTGTGACAAGTTCCCTGAGTCGGTGCGTGCCGGTTGGTACCGCTACCGCGTGGAGGCATTCGTGCCACTGCCACGGCGGTGCTATTACTGTCACCGCTTCGGCTATACGAATCGTTCTTGTAGACGTGCAAAGTCGGAGTCACCCGAAGTTTGTGTAAATGTCTCCAAGGCCGCACACGATAAGTCCAAATCGTGTGTGGCCAAGTGTGTCAATTGCGGAGAGCCGCACCCCGCTTCTTCGAAGCAATGTGGTGCATATCTCCTTGAGAAAGAAATCCTGACCGTTCAGGCCCAGGATCGACTCTCATTCCGCGAGGCAAGGACTTTGTCCTGGCGCGCCCGGCTCTGCCTGGGACGTCTTATCCCTCAATAATTAGAAAGGCACCCTCTGCTCCTGGCCTATCCAGGCCAACGAGCACGGTTGTTTCCGCGCCCATTCGGAGTTCTTTTGCGGGCTTTACTCATCCCGGGCGCTTCCCTAGTAAAGCTGGCGGCAAAAAGGGTTCATACCCAGCCCCGGCTAAAACCAGGGCTTTCCCCTCTTTCCCCAGCGTTACCGTTTCCCGTAAGGCGAAACGGCCACGCGCCTCCACCGAGTCGTTAGTCTCACAGGAGGCAACACCCCTCAAGTTGATCGCCAGGCCATTTTCCGGGGTTCCTAAAGCTGTTCCCCGAAAGGAGGACAGTAACAAAGGAGCTTCAGCTACTTCGCCCACGCCTTGTGGTGGGCTGAGTGGCTCAGAGACGGTGGTTCCTCTAAAAGAAGACTCGTCACCTCCGAAGCTGCAACGCCCGCCTAAGGTTTCGAGGCGGAGAGAGTAAAAGACTCGCATGGCGAGCCCAACCTCCCCCAATAAGTCCTCAGCGCTTTGTCCGGCCAACAGCGCCCGTGGTTCTGCCTCCATGAAGCGTACGGCCATTCCCGTGAGGGTCTTCTGTTCGAAGAGGGCCCCCGCGTCTCCTCCGAGCTAGGCCTGGAGGGCATATTCCTTCAATGGAATTGTCGTGGACTCCGAGCCAACTGGGAGGAGCTGCGGAGGCTCGTCTCGTCCCGTTCCCTGTTAGCTATTTTTCTGCAGGAGACCATGCTAAGCGCGTGCCCCTTGCCCGCCCTCTCAGGGTATAAGGGTCTTGCGACCTCACCACTGCAGGATGGCCGGGCTGGGGGATGCGCGGTTTACACCTGGCATGATGTCTCCGTTCTTTCTTTCACTTTAGATACCTCTTTTCAGGCAGTGGCTGTGCAGCTTCACCTGGATAGGAGGTATACTATCATTTGTGCGTACATTCCACCGTCAGCTGACTTCGATGCGGGGGACTTCCGCCGCGTCGTGGCACGGTTGCTGAGGCCCTTTCTCTTGCTTAGAGATCTGAACGGCACGCATACTCTCTGGGGAGATTACTCAATAAATCCCAGGGGACAATTCTTTGCCGATCTGATCGAAGAACTTGAGAAAAGTGTCCTAAATGTGGATGAGTTTACGCATCACTGTCCTAGAACCGCTTCATTTTCTTGCCTTGACCTATCTCTGTGCTCTTCGGAAGCACAGCCTGATTTTGATTGGGGTGTGATCGATGACCCCCATGGTAGTGATCACTTTCCCATTCAAATATTATTTTCAGGGCAACTTCCGCTGGAAGCCCACCTCGGTGGTGCTTGGCGCGGGCGTGGTGGCCTGCATTTCAGGAAATGACTGAATTCTCTATCTCAGTCGAGGAGTTTAGTTCGGTAGATAAGGCCGTTGATTTCTTCGGCAACCTGTCGGCCGGGTGTGAAACGCCCCTCAAACAGAAGCGTTATGCCTACATGCGCTATAAGCGCCGCCCGAACGATTTCACTGTCGCTGAATTTCGTTGGGCTAGGGCTAGGTTCCGGTATATTTCGAAGCACGCCCACCGCTCTTCTTGGCGGGCATACGTGTCTTCACTTAACGGGAAGACCCCTCTAGCAGAGGTGTGAAAGCGAGTCAAAAGGATTCCGGGCAAGTTCTCGCAAGACCCGCTTCACGTTCCCCAGGAGAATGGGACCGCAATCTCGGACCTCGCGTCCGTGGCGGAATCCTTCGCGCTTGTTTTTTCCGCATTCTCTAGCCACATGCTGCTCCGCCAGCATTCAATGCACGTCGTGATTTCGCGGAAAGCCGTCGGCGGGACTTTACCTCCAGAGGCGGAGAACCCTTCAACGACAGGTTTACTTTGAGTGAGTTGTGCTCCGCTCTTGCTTCGTGCGCGGACACCGCCCATGGTCCGGACGATGTTCCGTACGCCATGCTTCGACACCTGGGTGAATGAGGCATGGCCTTTCTATTAGATTTGTTCAACAGGATCTGGGTGGAGGGTCTCCTCCCAGATTCCTGGCGAATCGCTACTGTGCTCGCCTTTCGCAAACCGGGGAGAGATCACTCTATTCCGACCGGTTTCCGCCTAATCTCTCTAACCTCTTGCGTGTGCAAGTTGATGGAAAAATTGGTAAATGTTAGATTAGCCTTTTTTCTGGACAGCGGAGGCCATCTGTCTTTTGCACAGTGTGGCTTCTGCAAGTTCCACTCCACGTCAGATGCTCTGCTCCAACTGGAAAATGCCGTCTGCTAGGCCTCCCTTCGTAGACAGCACTACGCCATGGTGTTTTTCGATCTGGAGAAGGTCTATGATACCGCATGGCGATACGGTATCATGGAGACTCTCCACACGATGGAGGCGAGGGGACGCCTCCCAATGTTTATATCTGAATTTTTGCGAGATCTTCGATTCCGCGTACGAGTGGGGGGAGCCATCTCCGGCCCAAAGGAGCAGGAAGAGGCTGTCCCGTAGGAAAGTGTCCTCAGTGTCACACTCTGCCCTGAGCATCAACGGCATCACCCTGGTGCTGCCGGAAGTTGTTCTCGCTACGCTCTATGTGGACGACCTTTCGATCTCTTTTGTCGCGGCCCAGATGCAAACTCTGGGATGCGAGTTTTATGCATCCGCAGCCGAGCGTTTATTGCGGAAGGTGGACTCCATCCACCACACCGGCCTTCGCCTTGCGACCGGTGCCTTCCGCACTTCCCCCATTGATAGCCTGTTGGTCGATTCTGGGGAGATGCCACTCGCTCTACGCCGCGTGCAGTGCATCACGCGCCTGCACGCGCGAGCCCGGCGCCTCCCTCAGTCGCCAACAGCCCTCACTGCATCCGCAGCTGATTTTGACGGTGCCTATGCCGCCGAGAGGCGCCAGTCATACCCCCCCCCCTCTTTGGGTTCAGGGCTAGGAAATTCCTTCGAGAGCTAGGTATAGCTCTCGGGCCGGTGGCGCCTCTGGTTCTGCCCAGGACGCCACCCTGGAGGGTACCACATTTGGCTATTTGTCGCCATGCCTCTGCTCCGAAAGATTGTATTGCGTTCGACCTTTTTGGAGCACACCTCGTGTCACGCTGGAACCGTGCCAGTGTATACGGATGGCTCCAAGTCCCAAGAGGGGGTCGGCTTCCACGCCGTATCTCCTCTGTTTGAAGTCAGCGGGGCTCTACCAGGCGCTGCGTCTGTCTTCACGGCCAAGCTGGTGGCAATACTCCACTCGGTACGGGAGATTACGCGACGTGCCCGGTTCGGAGACCCGATTGTGATCTATAGCGACTCACAAAGCGCCCTGAGTGCTCTCAGGGCATTGGAATCTCAAGCATCCCCTGGTTCGCGATATTCGTGACGCCACGGTTTTGCCGAGCCTGGCGGATGTTGAGATTATCTTCTGCTGGGTTCCTGGACATGTATGAATTGCGGGGAATGAGCGTGCCAAAGAGTCCGCGAGGACTCTGCAACCGTACCAGCGTTTCTCTCTTCCTCACACCGACTACATGACAGGAATACGGGCAGCTCTTCGGACTACTTGGCAAAGAAGATGGGAGACGGTCGAAGGGAACTTAAAGTTGCGTGCCATAGCGTGGCGACTGTTCCCATGGACCTATTCCCCAATGCCGCGACGGCTTCAGGTCGCTTTCTGTCGTCTCCGAATCGGACACATTCGTGTGACGCATCGCTATTTGATGGAGCCCTTGCATGCGCCCTATTGTGACGACTGCGTCGTCCCACAGACTCTTTTGCACATTCTTGTCGAATGTCCCAGTCTGGGTGATCTTCGCGCTCTTTACCTGTCCCGTTACCGGAATGGGCGGGGTTGCTACCGCCTGTCCCTTGTACTCGGGACGAGTGCGTGCACATTCACTGGTGGACTTGTTGAATTTTGGGGGGAGGCTGGCTTTCTTCCTATTATTTAACTAGGTTTTTTTGTTTTGTTTTGTTTTGGTTTTTTTGCCTTCTTTTTTTCCCCCCTTCTAGGTCGCACGCTCCGGCGCCGGGGGTACCTCCCCCCTACGCAGGAGCTTGCTTACTGCTCGCCTTCTTTTCCAATTTTTTTTGGGGGGGCGTTGTTTTTTATCCTTTTGAATTTAATTTTAAAGTAGCCTAGTACTAGGCCGTTTTTTTTAATACGGCGACTAATACCCAAGTAGGCAGTCGCCAGATAAGCCCTTAAAAAAAAAAAAATGCTGGTCTCAACATACGTGTATGGGATTTGGGCTATAGTATAGAAGCAGGACGGATCTGGAATGAGATCAGTATCTAGTGTGCAAAAGGTAGATATGAGAAATGACTGGGTAACATGTGAAGAAGGATATGAACAGAGTTGTGACTGTGTTTGAGGTGCTGTGTGCATGTAGGGAGAATCAGTGGAGATAGTGAAGAGAATGCATAAATATGAGTGTGGCAGGGTGTGCGAAAAGTTGAAATGTAAAAGGTGGGTGTATCATAAGTTTGCATGGAGGTGGTTTGTGAGGTGTGATAGGGTACTTCTGCTTATCTATGAAGCCCGTATAGACGAGATGCTACTGCAAATAGCATCCCATCGCTATTGAAGACCAAATTGGCCTTGGAAAAAATGGGGAATGTTTTGTGCTTAATAGGACATAAAGGTAGGGGGGAAGGAATAATTTTAGTTCCTTTGAATCGCGCCATGCCAATGTGAGGATGTGGTGGTGGTTGTTGTTTTAGCCTTTTTTTTTTACCTCAAATTATACCCCTAATCAAATTTTAATATAAAATTTAAGGGGTATATTTATATAAAAAAAACCTGTTCCAATGATTCTTGATTATTTTAGAAAGAAGCCAGTGTTGATTAATGTTGGGCGTGGTGACGTCATGACCGAGCATGACGTCATTAATGCTCTCGATAAGTCCTGGATTTCTGGTGCCATTTTGGACACTTTCGAACGAGAACCTTTGCCACCATCAAGTCCTCTATGGCTACATCCTAAAGTAAGTTTCTTGAGTAAATCGCATAGAAATCGGGGGAGAGCACCGATTCTTATGAGCTTAAGCCACATAGGTTATAGTTAATCGTGAGTCGGATGAAAATTCTGATTGGGACAGAGTTTAGTTGAACAGCTACCATCTAGCAACCCGTGGTTTGGATGCCAGGTTAAACGTAGGTTTCCACAGATGAACATCGGTCCCTGGTCGACTCCCGAATACATCCCTAAAATGTGGGGTCACCGCGTATCATCGCAGGTCAAAAGTTACCCGATTCTACAGTACGGAGAGTAAGTGTTGGCGCTTACTGCTAGTCCTTCCTACTGGGGGCTGGCTCCTGATGGAGTCTTGGAGGTGGTGAGCGCCTATGGCACCTAAACATGCCTTTGAATTTTTGTTTTTTCTTTCATTGGCTGCTACCAGATGCCCACTCTAAAATGAACCCCCCTCCAGATGAGGGGGGAGGGGTACCTTGTGTATACTGCTACACCTGCTACTTGGAGGAACAGCATGTCCTCCCGGCCCATGTGTGCAAATAGGAAAGGCCTCGCCCACTGGAGCCTGCTGCGTCCCCCCCATTCCCTCCCAGCACCCACTTTTTACTACGCACATCCCATTCTAATTTTTTTTTAAATCTATCTAAGATTAAAGCCCCTGGATGGATTGCACGTCCTCCTGGGACAATCCAGTATGATAATCGTAATCATCTATCCCAGTGGACCCGCTCGCCATTCTCTACTTCTCATTATTGCATACCCTTGTCTGCCCCTTTCCCACTTTTGATCTTATTATCTAAGGTGGTTCTGGCGTCTCGGCGCACTTTGGTCCTCTTACCATAACTAGCTCATTGGTTGGTTATACCGTGAAATCCCTTGATTCAAAGTCCCAGGACAAAGTCGCCATTACGGTTCGCTCTGTTGTCAAGGCCAATCTTTGCTCGAATCTGTAGGCCACGTTTGTGTAACTTATCGATCACCTTCTGGTTATATGGGCACTTTTTCCTTAATCTCCAAGGCATTGGGAGGTCATAATATCTCTCTATTTTTCCTTTTATTAACTGTTAATTTACCCTTGTACTCAGGTCAGGGTCGTGTACTCCCAACAGTGGACTATTGAACTTTTTTGGAAGAGGATGGACTCCTCCATTTTATTCGATTTATGGTGTCAGGTGCCGGGGAAGCGGACCTCCCCCTCCCCCGACCTTGGAGCGGACCTTGTACTTTTTGTTTGGGGAGTTTCGTTTTTAACGTAGCCTAGTAATGGGTTGAATTAATTATGGCGACTTATGTCTTTAGTGGCAGTCGCCAGATGGCCCTTAAAAATAATTAATATGGCGGGAAGTAAACCAAATAGTGTGGGGGCCATTTATGCATGGCAAGCCACCTCCAAGCGCGCCCTTGTCCCCCCTAGGTGCCATCGAGGACGAGGAACCTCTCCGACCGGCCAAGATTTTTCCGATACACCGCTCGGTACGAGACCTAAACACCCGTCAGGCCTAATTCTGAAACCGGATCGTGATTTTTATCGATTCAAAGGGCGATGATTTCCCCTGGGGCATTGGAATCCCTGCACCCTCTTCGTTCGCAGTATCCTGACGCCACGGTTTCGGCAAGCTGAGCGGATGTCGAGATTATGTGGGTTTCTGGACATTTAAGGAATATGTGGCCAGCCCTCCGGGCTTCCTGACAGAGAAGATGAGAGACGGCCTAAGGGAACTTCAAGCTGCTTGCCATCGCGCCCTGACTATTCCTGTGGACCTACACCCCAATGCCTCAGCAGCTTCAGGTCTCTCTCTGTCGTGGGTACACCGACATTTGATGGAGCGGTTCCCTGCACCTTACCGTGTAGTGTCCCAGGCTGGAAGATCTTCGCGTACGTTACCTGCCCAGTACCGGGACGAGCGGGGTCGCTACCGCTTATTACTTGTATTCGGGACGGGTTCGTGTACACATGACTGTGGCCTATTTGGCTTTATAGGAGGCGGCTATCTGCATCGCATTCAATGTTTGTGGGATATTGGTTGCATGCTCTGGCGACGGAGAAAGGTAGGCAGTCCTCCCTCCTATGCTTAAGCTTCTTATTTAGTAAGTGCTGTAGTTATTGTTATTGTGGGTGGATTTGTTCTTATTTGTTGGTCTTTTTTTAATATAACCTGATTAATAAGCAAGTTTTCTTACAGCGACCTACGTCTATAAAGGCGTCGCCACGATGGCTTGGTAACAAAAAAGTCCCTTGTACTCTGGACGTTCTTGCAGACTTTTTTTTTTTACTTTCTGTTCGTTTTTAAATAACATCTTTGTAGGCCAAAAAAGGAGTTTACAAGCGACTAATTTCGGCTTGCAGTCATCAGTATGGACCCCTCATTTTTATAAATCTCTCCTTCTTAATCGCTGGGCAGAAGGCTCCAAGTACGGCCTCTCACAGACCCGCTCCATGCACCCTTTACTCTCGTATATTCATTTTACAAGTCTCTTTCCATCCATTTCTTGTATACTCCCCTACGTCGCACTATAAACATACATACTCGCTTCTTCTTTCGCACACAATGGCTCCCTTCCCTAATATAGTCTTATTCCCATGCACCAACTTTGGTACCAGTGTACTATGATGCAAATTCCTAGAACATTCTACACAACACTTAACACTCACTCGTATCGCCCCCGATCTACCATCTATACCACTATCATTTACAATGCATCCTAGATCCTTAAAACTTGGCTCGTGTTCAAGGGTGACACCTCGCATTCGGATATCACACCCACAATATTCTCATGCCAAATACCATTTTGCAGTAATTTCTGCATTCAGTTTTAGACCCCTTCCTCTTACACCCCGTACCAAACTACAATCAACATTTCCAAATCTCTCTCAGCCACCAACACAGGGTTATCAGAATATACCAACCTAGACAGAACCCTTCCCTTACCCTTCCTCAGTAATGTCACATCTTCCCCTCAATTCCATACATACTTCCTTCAGTACTCGATCCATAAAGATATTAAACATCAATTGGACAAATTCCTCGTCTTACACCCCCATGTTTGTCAAACCACTTTTTGTCTTTCAATCTAACGTCCCACTTATTTCAACAATGTTGTTATTGATTCCCGCTCCGCTTGGGAGACTCCGGGAGAAAGCCTTTGAAGCTGCAGGTTGTGTTGTAGGCCTCCGTCAACGTTACCACAATTAAGTGGCGCCGTGCCTTCTGTAAGACTCCTAAAGGACCAAGTTAGAGTGGAGGGAGGCTTCTTCATGCTGGGGGAATTTTATAGTACCCACACCCTGGGCTAGCAGTCTATACAACAGCTAGGAAGTGTAAGCTCAAGTGCAACTTAACCTCACGGGATACATCCAAGTCCAGGTGGGTTGGTCTTGTCATATCCACTTGGAAATAACGGAACCACTCCACACCTTTTCTTCTTCTGGGGTTTAAAAAATACACCCTTGCCTGGTGGGCATGCTGCCCGCCATAAGCGGTACAGCCTTATGCACCCGAGAATGGGCGCAGAGGGGGTGGTCAGCCCATTAACAAATATGGAATGGCTTATTGAGGGCAAAACCGATCTTCCCATTAATTGCACCCCAATGCCCAGGCATTATTTATAGAGCTTCTAAAGCCTCTTTTCTGACACGGTATGAGGTAGCTGGTCAGGTCCTTAAGCCTAGAAAAGGGTTGAGGGGAGAGTTCTAGAGAAAAGGAGAATGGTGAGAGGGAACGAAGGGGAAGCACAATAACTTCCCACAGCCCCGTCGCTGAGTTCAAGTCACCTCAGTGACGGGGCTTTCCTACTCTGCGTTCAGCCCGGGAGGATGTGCGGTTCTCCCAGGTACGAAGTGTACAACAGGCTAACCGCCCTTCCCGCGCGCGTGGAGTGAAGGAGTGATGGGAGATTGTACAGAAAGTAGATGTTGACGGAACGAAAAGGAGAGGCTCTGTTCCGTCAGCTCGGCGGCGAGGAAAAAACACCGCCGTGGCCTATTCTATCTTAATTGATCTAATGATTTCAATAAGCCAAGTTGTAAAATTAAGTGAATTCAGAAATCTAAAGATTCTAGCAAAAGGAAGAACTCGAGTGAACGAAAAGAAACCACAAATATTGTATATCGAACTTAAAGGTCATTATTATAAATGAATTCTGCATTGTCAATATACAAAATAACTGGTCTTCATTCATTTACATTCATCTCTCGCATCAAACCAAAGAAGAAACGGAAAGATAGAATGAAAATAGAAAACGTGGAGACACTACATTTTCCCCCAAGAATGGCTACCAGATCGAACACAATTATTTGCTAGTCAATACATTATCTTTCAGTTGAGCACTAAACAAATACCATCCCAACAACCACTACTCGTATTAAAAAAAATGAATCTCCAACACGCTACTACTAACATCCATACTACTCTCACCTACCCTCCAAACACGATTCTAAATGAGCCACTTTCCCAAATAGGAAAATGCCTGGATTGTTTTCTTTTTGCTAGGTCATCATTACTCCTCATGTCGCTGCTGTGAGTCGGCCAAAGGATATTGTGGAATGTTTTTGCAGTAATTTTTTAAATTAAATAAAAGGGGAATTTTTATAAGATATTGTTGATTGACATAAGGGGTATTAATTTTATATAACAAACCTTTTATGTTCATGACTACCCAGAGGTCAACCTAGATCAGGCCACGCCTTAAAACTGGTTCACATTAAATAGAATATTAATCCCCCTCCCCCCCAAAAAAAAATCAACAAATCAACATTGACCCCTCTATACAAGAAACAAATTACCACCCACTCACCTTGCTCGATAGCCATCTCCTCCACACCTCGAGGTATCGACCACTTCTAGTGTTTGATTCAGTTGGTTTAGTATTTCGTTTTCCTTTATTTTTGTTGACAAGATTAGACTATCTGATTTGTTTTATCTATTTAATTATTTTCTGATTTAGTGCTTAATAAGGCATAAATGGGTATCCGGATAGGTTCAATTGGCGTTGATGCATGCTGGTAATTTGTGTAGGATGATTATAATCTTAGAGTTGAGGGAAGGAAATAAAGTGATTGTTTTCTTTTTGCTAGGTCATCATTACTCCTCATGTCGCTGCTGTGAGCCGGCCAAAGGATATTGTGGAATGTTTTTGCAGTAATTTTGTAAATTACATAAAAGGGGAACCTTTACAAAATATTGTTGACTGGGATAAGGGGTATTAATTTTCTATAACAAACCTTTGTATGTTCATGACTAGCTAGAGGTCAACTTGAATGGATGCTCAATTATAATTCAGCATAGTTTACATAATTACCGTTATGGTATTATCCTTTAAAGAGAATAGTATTTTTATTACCGAACGTTTTACATTTACATCAAAATAGCTGAAATACACAATCATTACCCCTAACACACACAGTCATCCTGCCCCAACTAAGTCCAGACCATTCCACATTACTCCAACATTACAAACACAATAAACCTCCCTTCACCGCCATGTACCAGATGCAGAAAAACAAACGGATAATACCAAACACCACCTCGCCTGCCCGAACCTCAGGCATGCACTCAATACATACAACTTCTCTAACCTTAAGAACCTTGAACTTTTCCTGTAGATGTGGTCGCCTTCTCAGGGTCCGTCCGCTTCTCAGAAAGTAAATTAAATTAGCTGAAATACAAAGGTAACTAAAAAAAATATACTTCTTTTATTCACCTCACATTTAAGGGATATACATTGAAGAAAGCCTTTTAGGTAATAATAATAATACATGCAAGGCTTCGCAGAGCGCCTGTCTACCAACTAAGGAAAGCCTCTATAAAAGAAGTGGATCTTGATGTATACTTAGTCAGCACAGGAGGGCGAGGAGCGTATAGCAGTAGGTATCTCCTTCCAAATTCTAGGAACAAACATTGAGAAAGGACATTTGTCTATATATCACAGATTCCTACAAGGAGCAAGCAGTAAAGTGGAGACAGACCTGAAATGTAAGGTTCTAATGGCTCGTATAGGTTCAGTGAAGACGCTCCTGTATAGGAAGGGAGTGCTGTCGTTTAAGATCTTACAGGAAGGAAAAAAATGATAAATGTTTTGTTACCGATCTGCACTCATTAAGGTGCTTTTTATTTCTCAGCGGAGACCTATAGTTTCACGTGGGGTCTGAACCACGGGTATCTTGCAGAGTATGGCAGCCGCCATGAAGGCGACCCGAATTTGTATTCCATCCAGTAACTATCCACACCCAATGTAGCTCGACTTCGCTGTAAGCGAAAGGTGGGTTTCCAATCGGCTAAGCCGCAGCCCTTACAGGTAAAGATGAGAACCTTGAAAGTAATTATAAAGTGGTTAGCCAGTAGAGGGGGTGGGCGAAATTTTGTATTTCAATTCCACATGTTGACCTCGCAGATGGGTGCCATGTGTAGTTGTACCTTGAGAAGCAGCACACCACCCTGCTGCGGTGCCCCTTTCCACCCACTTTTTTCTATAAGTATCCCCTCTCTTTTCTCTAGCTTGGATTAATGCCCGCAGGTGCCATGTTCGGTTCACATGCTATGTGAAAGCGTTGTATATCCTTCCCACCCACCCCAGTTTTGTGGTTGGATATGTGGTCACCCAGCCGACCCACTTCTGTGGTACGATGTGATCACCCATCTTACTCTTCTTTTACCAGTCTCTAACTATTTCTCTTTATTCCATACTCTTTTCTACCCCTTTCCGGTTATCCAGAGCGGCCTCATCTACCAACCTAAACTCCTCGACTGGGAGAGAGAAATTAGTCATTTCCTGAAAGACGGACGCCCGTGCCAAGCACGCGAGCGGGGCGAGGGCTCGTGTGGCAGAGGCCCAGAAAATAATATTTGAATGGGAAAGTGATCCTACCATGGAGGTTATCGACCCCACCCCCGACACAAAGGATAATCAGGATGTGCATCCGGAGAGCACAAAATAGATCGAGACAGGAAAATGAAGCGGTTCTCGGGCAGTGATACTTAAACTCATCCACATTTAGGACACATCTCCAGCTCGTCGATCAGCTTGGCAAGGACTTGACCCCGGGGATTAATAGCGTAGTCTCCCCAGAGTGGGTGTGTACCGTTCAGATCCCCGAGCAAGAGAAAGGGCCTCGGCATTCGTGCCACGACGGGTCGAAGTCGGCTGACGGTGGAATATATGCGGAAATACAGTATACCTATCCAGGTGCAGCTGCACAGCTACTGCCTGAAAGGAGGTATTTAAAGCAAAGAGAAGAACGGAGACCATGCCGAGTGTACATCGCGCATCCTCTCGCCCGGCCCCTATCCCGTGGTGGCTGAGTCGTAAACCCTTATAGCCCGGAAGTGAGGGCAGGGGGCACGCACCCAGCATGGTCTCCTGCAAAAAGATGGTTACCGGGGAACGAGAGTAGAAGAACATCCGCATGGTCCTCCCAGGTGGCCCAGAGTCCGCGGCAATTCCATTGAAAAATATGCCTTCCAGGCCTAGCTTGGAGGAGATGTGGGGGCCCTCTTCGAAAAGAAGACTCTCAGGGGAATGGCAATACGTTTCCCGGAAGCAGAACTCCGGGCACTGTTTGTCAGATAAACCGCTAAAGGCGCTGTCGCCTTAGAGGATTTATTGGAGGAGGTTGGGCTCGCCTTGCGAGTCTTTTCCTCCCTCCGAGGAAAAGGCGGGGAGCCCTCTTTTTTGAGGAGCCACCCCGAAAGAACCGAAGCTCCTTTAGTGCTGTCATGCTTTCGGGGAGAAGCTTTAAAAACCCTAGAAGATGGCCTCACGACCAACTACAGGGGCTTTACCTCCTGTGAGTCTAAAGACTCGGTGGAGTCGCACGGCCGTTTCGCCTCACGAGAAACGGTCACGTTGGCGGGTTGGGGGCAGCCCTGGTTTTATCCTGGGCTTGTGTGTGAACCCTTTGTATCGGCACGTCTACCAGGGGAGCGCCCGGGGTGGGTAGAACTCGCAGAAAGGTTCCGAATTGGCGCGGAACCAAACGTGCCTGTAGGCCTGGAGGGTTCAGGGGCAGAGGGTGTCTTTCTTAACATTAAGGCATAAGAGCCGGCGGGCCAGGACTAAGTGCTTAGCCTTGCGCAATCAGACACGATCCTGAGCCTGAACAGCATAGATTTCTTTCTTAAGGAGATACGCACGACTTTGCTTAGAAGAAGCGGGGTGCGACTCTCCGTAATTGACACACTTGGCCAAACACGATTGGACTTATTGTGTACGGCCTTGTATCAACTTACACAGACTTCTGGTAACCCCGACTTTGCGCGCTAACAGGAGCGATTAGTATGGCCAAAGTGGTGATGGTAGTAGTACCTCCGTGGTAATGGCATGAATTGCTTCACGCGGTAGCGATACCAACCGGCACGCACCGACTCGGGGAGCTCGTCACAGTTGAATGTGATGAAGAGTGTAGAGGTGGGTCTCGAGGCCCATCCCTGTTTTCTCATCACACTTTCGACCTTGACCGCCCCATTGTCGGCCAGCTCTAAGGTGATGTCACCTATGGAGTAGTCCACTAGTTTCCTCGCATTAACTACTACCTTAACGAAGTTTATGTTAAAGTGCGGCGTCACACTCACAGGCATGCCATCAGGTGTCCGAAGTGCACTAATCATGGCCTCTCGGAGGAATTCAACACATTTGCCAAAAGGCTCCCGTCCGAGAAATGGGTCACCTTCGGCTTTCTACCAATCACACTAGCTAGAGCTCTTCTCTGATAGATCATGTTGCCCTTAGCCAACATGCTGCCATTAGTGGAGCGAATAAACGAGGGAGTGTTGAAGCCAGCGGGCTCGAACACGCCAGGTACCCTTTGAATAAGGGGGCCCCGACGTAATCGAGGCTCCGCTCTGCGCATTTCTTCTCTTCGTCTGGGACTCCCCATCGGGGAGGAGCAACGGGACCGGACGTGCCGATGTTGACTTGTTCGCTTCGTGAAACGGCAGGAGACCAGTCCGTCCCCGCGCTTCCGCTGAGGGAGAGGAATCCCAAGTCTTCTTCGTCTTTTTCTGGTTCTTTTTAGGAGATAAGGGAGTGGAATGAACCAGCTTCTCTCCCCCGCGACACCCCGTCCGACCCCAGCTTAGCCTCTTCTCCTTCCTTCAAAACACTTGTTTCCTCGCTTTTCATACAACCTCTCCCACAACTTTCTCTGGTCAGCCTCTAATTTCACGGGGTAGATGCTGACCTTCTTCTCGGCCAACCGTCCTGGATCGGGGCTGAGGGGGTAGGGAACAATGTTCCCTAACCCCTGAGCTCCGGTTCGGGATGGGTTTTTTTTAACAACCTGCTTCATCCCCACCCATACCTTCCTCACATCCCTTTTTCTCCTCTTAACATTCTATCCATTGTTACGCCGTGTTCAAGGTGGAGCCGCCATGCCGATGGACTGCCAGGCCACCAGGCGGGAGGGGTGGTCCGAAATGGCGGCGCCTGGCTCTGCCAGGCCTGTAAGCACCTCTTGCAGTACGGGCAACTGCAAGAGTTGATGAGCTATTGCGTCCCGTATAAAAAAGAGGGTCACCATGCCCATGTATGTACAACAAAAAAAAAACAACCCTCAACTTTCCATGAAACAGCGACGGAGCCGCCCTCGGGCAGCTCCAGCAAAAAAATGGAGGTCCCCCCCTCCCTGTGTTTGCGCAGGGGACGCTCCATATTTCTCTAACCGGAGAGGAGGCTTACTCCTCTCCTTCGCCTACGGGTGCAGGGGACTCCCCCTCACCCCCTTCTCTGGAGGTGCTTTCTGGCGCCTCCCTTTTACCAGCGGCAGTCCCCTCTTTTCTTTCCAAGGGGACTGCCAAGAAAGCCAGCAGGCAGCCCTTAGCCAGCCGCTCCCTATCGAAGAGGCTCGGTAGGGCAAACCCCCTTAGGGGGGAGAGGGAAGCCAGGCCCCTTCGGTCGCTTCCCTCAAAGGACCTGCTGGCAAGGATATTAAACCTTGCCGGGGTTAAGGCCTGTGCCTCCCCACAAAAGACTAGTGACAATACTGCCAACGGGATCTGCGATGTCTTGGGAGGGGATGGCCAACTGGAGGCCCCTCCTGTGACACACATGGTCCTTGAGGAACCCCAGCCTCAGACGGTAGGGCCTTCCATGGAGGGGGAATCCGGGCTCGGCGCCAAGCACCGAACCCGAATCCGCCCCTATGCAAGGTCCTCAAACGGCTGAGGGCTCCGAGGCAGTACAAGGAGGGAAGGGATCTCCTCCGACAGATGCCCCTACGACTACCAGGACCTTTTTCATTTCGGAGAGGGACCTGGGTGAGGCTGGTCCATCTGGCATGGGGGCTTCTGCCGGTGGAGGTGAGAAGCGGGTTCATTCCCCGCCCTGTTCTCCTAAAAAGAAGAATAAAAAGACAAGAAAGACAAAGAAGACTCGGGGCTCCTCTCCATCCGCGGGAGCTGCGGGGACGGATGGGTCTGCTGCCACTTTGGCAAGCGACCAAGCCAAGATCAGCACATCCGGCCCCTCTGCCCCCCCTGGTACGGAGCTCCTGACCATGACAAAGAGCAAAAGTGCACAGGGTGGAGCATCGATGACATCGGGGCCCCTCATTCAGAGGTTACCTGGCGTTTTCGAGCCCGCTGGCTTCAAACGCGTCCTCGTTACTCGCTCCACTGATGGCACCATGTTGTCCAAGGGCAACATCAGAGGAGAGGATTAGCTAGTGAAATTGGTAGAGAGCCGAAGGTAACCCGTTTCTCGGACGGGAGCCTTCTGGCGAATCCCGCCGAGGCGACCAAGATAAGTGCCCTTCGGACACTTCATGGCACCCCGGTGAGTGTGACGCCGCACTCTACCATGAACTTTGTGAAAGGAGTAGTTTATGCGAGGGAACTCGTTGAATACTCCATTGAGGACATCACCCTAGAGCTGGCCGACCATGGGGCGGTAGGGGTCGAACGTGTGATGAGAAAACAGGGAGGGGCCTCGAGACCCACCCCTACACTCTTCGTCACGTTCGACTGTAACAAGCTCCCTGAGTCGGTGCGTGCCAGGTGGTAGCGCTACCGCGTCAAGGCATTCGTGCCACTGCCGCGGTGGTGCTATTACTGTCACCGCTTCGGCCATACGAATCGCTCATGTAGACGTGGAAAGTTGGGGTCACCCGAAGTCTGTGTAAATTGCTCCAAGGTCGCACACGATAAGTCCAAATCGTGTGTGGCCAAGTGTGTCAATTGCGGAGAGCCGCACCATGCTTCTTCGAAGCAATGTGATGCATATCTCCTTGAGAAAGAAATCCTGGCCGTTCAGGCCCAGGATCGACTCTCATTCCGCGAGGCAAAGGACTTGGTCCTGGCGCGCCCGGCTCTGCCTGGGACGTCATATGCCTCAATAGTTAGAAAGGCACCCTTTGCTCCTGGCCCATCTAGGCCAACGAGCACGGTTGTTTCCGCGCCGATTCGGAGCCCTTCTTCGGGCTCTACCCAACCCGGGCGCTTCCCTGGTACAGCTGGTGGCAAAAAGGGTTCATACGTAGCCCCGGCTAAAACCAGGGCTTTTCCCTCTTCTCCCAGCGTGACCGTTTCCCGTAAGGCGAAACGGCTACGCGCCTCCACCGAGTCATTAGAGTCACAGGAGGCAAAACCCCTGAAGATGGTCGCTAGGTCATCTTCGGGGGACAGCAACAAAGGAGCTTCGGCCCCTTCGCCCACGCCCCGAGGTGGAGCGAGTGGCTCGGAGACGGTGGTTCCTCAAAAAGAGGGGCCTTCGCCTCTGAAGCCGCAACGCCCGCCTAAGGTTTCGAGGCGGAGGGAGGAAAAGACTCGCATGGCGAGCCTAACATCCCCCAATAAGTCCTCGAAGGCGACAGCGCCTTCAGCGCTTTGTCCGGCCAACAGCGCCCGGAGCTCTGGCCCGGGGAAGCGTACGGCCATTCCCGTGAGGGTCTTCAGTTCGAGGAGGGCCCCTGCGTCTCCTCCGAGCTAGGCCTGGAGGGCATATTCCTTCAATGGAATTGCCGTGGACTCCGGGCCAACTTGGAGGAGCTGCGGAGGGTCGTCTCATCCCGTTCCCCGTTAGCTATCGTTTTGCAGGAGACTATGCTAGGCGCGTGCCCCCTGCCCGCCTTTCCGGGGTATAAGGGTCTTGCGACCCCACCACCGCGGGATGGCCGGGCTGGGGGATGCGCGGTTTACACCCCGCATGATGTCTCCGTTCTTCCTTTCTCTTTAGATACCTCCTTTCAGGCAGTGGCTGTGCAGCTGCACCTGGATAGGAGGTATACCATCATTTGTGCGTACATTCCACCGTCAGCTGACTTCGACGCGGGGGACTTTCGCCGCGTCGTGGCATGGTTGCTGAGGCCCTATCTCTTGCTTGGAGATCTGAACGGCAGGCATCCTCTCTGGGGAGATTACACCATAAATCCCAGGGGACAAGTCCTTGCCGATCTGATCGAAGAGCTTGAGATGGGTGTCCTAAACGTGGATGAGTTTACGCATCACTGTCCGAGAACCGCTTCATTTTCTTGCCTTGACCTATCTTTGTGCTCTTCGGATGCACAGCCTGATTTTGATTGGGGGGTGGTCGATGACCTCCATGGTAGTGATCACTTTCCCATTCAAATATCATTTTCAGGGCAACTGCCGCCTGAGAGACCACCTCGGTGGTGCTTGGCGCGGGCGCGGTGGCCTGCATTTCAGGAAATGACTGAATTCTCTATCTCAGTCAAGGAGTTTAGGTCGGTAGATGAGGCCGTTGAGTTCTTCTCCGGCAACCTCATCGCCGTGGGCCTGACTACTATTCCTAGGACGTCTGGCCGTTTTGGCACGCCGACCACTCCTATGCTGGTCAGCCGAGTGTGAAACAGCCCTCAAACAGAAGCGTTATGCCTATATGCGCTATAAGCGCCGCCCGAACGATTTCACTGTCGCTGAATTTCGTCGGGCTAGGTTCCGGTATATTTCGAAGCACGCCCGCCGCTCTTCTTGGTGGGCATACGTGTCTTCACTTAACGGAAAGACCCCTTAAGCTGAGGTGTGGAAGCGAGTCAAAAGGATTCCGGGCAAGTTCTCGCAGGACCCCTCTCCCGTTCTCCAGGAGAATGGGACCACAATCTCGGACCCCGCTTCCGTGGCGGAATCCTTAGCGACCGCTTTTTCCGCATTCTCTAGCTGGGATGCTGCTCCGTCAGCATTCAATGCACGTCGTGATGTCGCGGAAGGCCGCCGGCTGGACTTTACCTCCAGAGGCAGAGAACCCTTCAACGACAAGTTTATTGTGAGGAAGTTGCGTTCCGCTCTCGCTTCGTGCGCGGACACCGCCGATGGTCCGGACGATGTCCCGTACGCAGCTTCGACACCTGGGTGAGCGAGGCATGGCCTTTCTGTTAGATTTGTTCAACAGGATCTGGGTGGAAGGTCTTCTCCCAGACTCCTGGGAGGCCATCTGTCTTCTACACAGTGCGGCTTCCGTAAGTCCCACTCCACGTCGGATGCTCTGCTCCGACTGGAAAATGCCGTCTGCGAGGCTTTCCTTCGTAGACAGCACTACGCCTTTGTGTTTTTTGATCTGGAGAAGGCCTATGATCCCGCATGGCGATACAGTATCATGGAGACTCTCCACACGATGGGGGCGAGGGGACGCCTCCCAATGTTTATATCTGAATTTTTGCGAGATCATCGATTCCGCGTACGGGTGGGGGGAGCCCTCTCCGGCCCAAAGGAGCAGGAAGAGGGTGTCCCGCAAGGAAGTGTCCTCAGTGTCACACTCTTTGCCCTGAGCATCAACGGCATCACCTCGGTGCTGCCGGAAGATGATCTCGCTACGCTCTACGTAGACGACCTTTCGATCTCTTTTGGCGCGGCCCAGATGCCAACTCTGGAGCGTCGACTCCAACAGGCATTGAACCGCGTCTCTCACTATGCCAAAGCGCACAGGTTTCAGTTTTCTTTGGCCAAGACTAAGGTGGTGCACTTCTGCCACCATCCACGGCTTCACCCCGACCCAGATTTGTTTCTTAAGGGGGTGCGCTTGGATGTGGTTGAGTCGCACTGTTTCCTTGGTCTTGTATTCGACCGACGCCTCACCTGGGAGGCTCATATTCGCAGCCTTAGGGTCTCTTGTACCCGCGCCATGGATATTCTCCGTTCCGTGACGTTCAGCGCTTGGGGCGCTGATAAGGCTACTGCCTTACTTTTTTATCGATCCTTTGTTCGCTCGAAGCTCGACTCCGAAAGCGAGTTTTATGCATCCGCAACCGAGCGTTTATTGAGGAAGGAGCATTCGATCCACCACACCGGCCTTCGCCTTGCGACCGGTGCCTTCCGCACTTTCCCCATTGAGAGCCTGTTGGTCGATGCTGGGGAGATGCCACTCGCTCTGCGCCGCGTGCAGTGCATCACTCGCCTGAACGCGCGAGCCCGGTGCCTCCCTCAGTCGCCAACAGCTCTCACTGCATCCGCAGCTGATCTCGATGGTGCCTATGCCGCCGAGAGACGCCAGTCATACCCTAAGCCCTTTGGGTTTAGGGGCAGGAAACTCCTTCGAGAGGTAGATATAGCTCTCGGGCCGGTGGCGCCCCTGGTTCTGCCCAGGACGCCACCCTGGAGGGTACCACATTTTGCTATTTGTCGCCACGCCTCTGCTCCCAAAGCTTGTACTGCGCCGGGAGTATTGCGTTTGACCTTTTCGGAGCACACATCGTGTCACGCTGGTACCGTGCCAGTGTATACGGATGACTCCAAGTCCCAAGAGGGGGTCGGCTTCCACGCCGTATCCCCTCTGTTTGAAGCCAGCGGGGCTCTACCAGGCGCTGCGTCTGTCTTCACGGCCGAGCTGGTGGCAATACACCACTCGGTACGGGAGATTACGCGACGTGCCCGGTTCGGAGACCGGATTGGGATCTATAGTGACTCACGGAGCGCCCTGAGTTCTCTCGGGGCATTGGAATCTCCGCATCCCCTGGTTCGCGAAATCCGTGACGCCACGGTTTTTGCGACCTGGGCAGATGTCGAGATTATCTTCTGCTGGGTTCCTCGACATGTAGGAATTGCGGGGAATGAGCGCGCCGATGAGGACGCCAAAGAGTCCGCGAGGACTCTGCGACCGGACCAGCGTTTCGCTCTTCCTCACACTGACTACCTGGCAGGAATACGGGCAGCTCTTCTGACTGCTTGGCAAAGAAGATGGGAGACGGTCGAAAGGAACTTAAAGTTGCGTGCCATTGCGCCGCGACTGTTCCCATGGACCTATCCCCCAATGCCGCGGCGGCTTCAGGTTGCTTTCTGTCGTCTCCGAATCGGGCACACTCGTGTGACGCATCGCTATTTGATGGAGCGCTCGCATGCGCCCTATTGCAACGACTGCGTCGCCCCCCAGACTGTTCGGCACATTCTTGTCGAATGTCCCAGTCTGGGTGATCTTCGCGCACGACACCTGTTCCGGTACCGGGATGGACGGGGTCGCTACCGCCTGTCCCTTGTACTCGGGACGAGTGCGTGCACTTTGACTGGTGGACTTGTTGACTTTTGGGGGGAGGCCGGCCTTCTCCCTTTCATTGAACCAGTTTCAATTGTTGTTGTTTTTGTTATTGTTTTTGTTATTGCTTTGTTATTGTTATTTCTTTTTATTGTTGTTTCCTGTTCAATTTTTCAAAGTAGCCTAGAACTAGGCTGCTCGTTTACGGTGACTTATGCCTAAGTCGGCAGTCGCCAGATAGCCCCTTAATTAAAAAAAAAAAAAAATCGCTCTCCCTCACACCGACTACATGGCAGGAATACGGGCAGCTCTTCGGACTGCTTGGCAAAGAAGATGGGAGATGGTCGAAGGGAACTTAAAGTTGCGTGCCATTGCGCCGCGACTGTTCCCATGGACCTATTCCCCAATGCCGCGGCGGCTTCAGGTTGCTTTCTGTCGTCTCCGTATCCGACACACTCGTGTGACGCATCGCTATTTGATGGAGCGCTCGCCTGCGCCCTATTGCAACGACTGCGTCGTCCCCCAGACTGTTCGGCACATTCTTGTCGAATGTCCCAGTCTGGGTGATCTTCGCGCACGATACCTGTCCCGGTACCGGGATGGGCGGGGTCGCTACCGCCTATCCCTTGTACACGGGATGAGTGCGTGCACATCGACTTGGTGGACTTGTTGACTTTTGGGGGGAGGCCGGCCTTCTCCCTATTATTTAAGCAGGGTTTGTTTGGTTTTTTTATTTGTTTTCTTTTTGTTTGTTTTTTTTCCTTTAGGTTGCACGCTCCTGCGCCGGAGGACCCCCCCCCCCTGACGCAGGAGCTTGCTTCCTTTCCCCCATTTGGGGTGTTTTTTCTTCGTTTCTTTAATTTTATTTTAAAGTAGCCTAGAACTAGGCCAGTTTTAATACGGCGACTAATGCCCATGTAGGCAGTCGCCAGATGAGCTCTTAAAAAAAAAAATAAATAATCTCCCCCGCGATCGTTCTCTGAAATGGAGAAGTTCCTGCCTGTCACAGGAGCACCAACCGGGGGAGGAGAGCCCTCGAGGACCCAAGCTGGCTGATGAGCGGCATGCATAGGGGCGGACAGGGGTTCCGTGCTTAGCACTTAGCCTGGTTTCGACCCCATGGAGGTCCCACCGTCTGAGGCTGGGTCACCTCAGTGACCATGTCTATCTCAGTCCGGGTACCTCGATGTGCCCCTCCCCCCCCCAAGACATCGAAGGTCGCATTCAAGGGATCTCATGTTATCTTGTGTTTGGCCAGCCAACCGGCATCTTTTGGGGAAGAGATGGGGGCATGTACGGTGACCCCCTGTAAGCTCATTATCCGGGCTCGCTGGTCTTTGGAGGGCATGGGCCGACGGACCTTGTTTTCCCTCGCCCCCCTAAGGGTGTTGGCCCTATCATGCCACTCCCACCGGAAGCGGTAAATTATGAGCCACCTTCCTGTTTTCTTAGCAGTTCCCCGGGAAAGCAAAGTGGGGACTGCCACTGTAAAGAGGAAGTCACCCAAAAGCGACTCCAGAGAAGTGGGTGAAGAGAGAGCCCTGCACCTGTAGACATAGGAAAGGAGTAAGCCTCATCTCCGATAGAAGTAGTCAGGAGGGTCTCCTGCGATACCACAGGGGAGGGGGGGCCTCTATTTTTTTCTTGGAGCTGTAGGTTGTTAGGTGGTTATTGCGCCAATACACTAGATAGCTCAGGTCACAATAAAACTATATTTTTGTTATACAAGGGGAATGAAGTTAATTGCTAACGGGAAGTCTGAATTTGCAGACGAAATTTCCTTAGGCCTAAATCGGTAACGTCGTGGGAATACGTGCATTAAAACAAAGAGATACGAAAAATATATATGGAATGAACAGTTATGATTAAAAAGTGAAATTATACAGTTTATGATTGGATTGAATTTAACGCAGTTGAATTAACTTTGCACGAGTTAATGAGAATTAGAGAGCACATATGATGATTGATAATTAGATTGACAAATATTAATTAGATTATAGTTGAATGTTAAATGAGTAAATATTATAAATGTATGATAATTAAATTATATGAGCAAATATATAGTTAAATGGATTGGGTAATTATTAATATAGATTGATACGTATAAATAGAATGTATGGATTAAATTCGATACATAAATGGATTCAATAAATAGATTATATAAATATATTACAACGGAGTTGGGAGGGACTGATTCCGATGAGCCGAGCAGCAAAGTGAATGAATCTAATGTATGATTTTAAAACGCATTGGATATCCAGCGTACCAATCACACGATTTAAGTTATGGTTACAACCCTTCTTGAAACTATGTATATATATATATACTGTTATGATTAAATATTTCCACTTGTACGGGTATAGACCGCTACAGAGCTGGCCGAAGATGGCTCCGTCACTGCTGAAGGGGGAGTAAAGGGAGAATCGATTTCTTTTCGTACATGGGTATGGTAACCCTGGTTTTTTCTCGGGACGCAAACGCTAATCACCTCGCGCAGTAGCCCGCTCTGTGATGGGTAAAAACGGGGCCGGCATAACCAGCTGCTGCCTTTTGAGGTCACTCCTCCTGCCTTGGTGCGTGGCAGCCTATTGACATAGCGGCTCCACCTTAAGCTCGGCATAATAATATAGAGATTGAAAGGAGAAAGAAAGAAGAGGTGAGGAAGGTGCGGGTGGGGATGAAGCAGGTTGTTAAAAGCCCACCACCCCAGACCGGAGCTTAGGGGTGAGGAAACGATGTCCGCTACTCCTTTAGCTCCTATCCGGGATAGTTGGGTGAGAGGAAACTGGTCGGCGTCTACCCTGTAAAATTAAAGGCCAATCAGAGAAAGTTGTGGGATAGGTTGTAGGGAAAGTGAGGAGGTAGGGTAAAACCACAGGCTGTCAAAAAGAAGGAGAAGAGGGTAAGTTGAGCCCGGGTGGGGCGCTAAGGCCCGCCAGTACGGTGACGAGGAAAGCAAATCTTTGTGCCCCTTACTGAGTTTGAATTGTGGATGAGTTTACGCATCGCTGTCCGATAACTGCTTCATTTTCCTGTCAAGACAGGATGCACAGCCTTATTTTGGGTGGGAAGTGATCGAGTACCTCATGTTAGTAATCACTTTCCCATTCAAATATCATTTTATAAAGCACTGCAGCCTGAAATACCCACTTCCCGGTGGTGCTTGGCGCGGGCTCCGTGGTCCGCATCTCAGGAAATAACTGATTTGTCTGTCCCACCCAAGGAGTTAAAGTGGTTGGATGAGGAAGTAGAGTTATTCTCCTGCAAACTCATTTCCGTGGGCCTAACTACTATTCTTAGAACGAATGGCCGTCGGTCCTGAGTGCTCTCGGAGCATTGGAATCCTCACTTACTCTTGTTCGCAGTATCCATGACGGCACGGCTGCTGCGATCTGAGCCGTTGTTGAGAGTATATTCTGTTCGGTTCATGCACATGTGATAATTATGCGCAATGAGGGCACCTAAGATTCCGCGAGGACTAGGCGACCAGAACAGTGCTTGGCTCTTCCTCACACCAACTACATGACAGGAATCAGGGTACCCCTTCGAGCTGCTTAGCAAAGAAGATAGGAGAGGACCGAGGGGAACTTAAAGATGCTTTCCATTGCGACGCAACCGTTCTCATGAACCTACCCTCCAATGTCGCGACGGATTCAGTTCGCTTTCTGTCTCTTTCGAATTGAGCACACTCGCTGGACGAACCACCATTTGATGGAGCCCTCGCCTGCACTTTATTGCAACGATTGCGTTGTTCCTCAGACTCTTCGACACATTCTTGTTGGATATCCCAGTTTAGGTGTTCTTCGCGCACGTTACCTCGGGGAGATCGGTGTCGCCACTGATTGTCATCCACCTATGCCGGCGGAACATTGCAGCAAAGGGTGCGTAATTCTTGGTAACACCTAGCTCTCTTTCTGAATGTCAAAATCGGTATAGTACGTTCTCACGCGAACTGTTCTGTGTTTACTTTGCTATCCTCTAGTATTTGGAAGGGCCTTGTTTTACTATTCTCACCCTCCACAAGCCATTGGTTGTTGCACTCTACTCGTTGTAATTCTTCAGTGCATTCCGCAGTTGATTCTTGTAATTTGGAGTTCATTCTGCAACTCACGAGTGACATTCACTATGTTCGTCTCTTCAAACGTCCTACCAGACGCACTTCTTCGCATGTCATCAATTTAGGACACGCAACTCTCTTGTTTCACTCCTATTGACTCTTTTGCAGTAGCCCAAGAACTGCACACACTGACTAAATCCTTGCGAGAATCACCTCAACTTGTCATTCTAGAATTTGCAGTCCAAGACAGTCGACAGGCGCATCCTCTCTTCCTTTTTCTCTGGACTGCCTGAAACCTGCATTTATCGAAGCTGTTCCCTATGAACAGCCCTCGTTTTCTTCTTCCACTATGAATGAAAATTGTCCAGATGCACCTGATAATGGTCACTTAATACTTTATACCTTCTATTGTCACATCTAATACGTCAGTTCGGGAGAACATAAGCGAATAGCCTTCGGTAAACCGACATCGGTATGTGAGTGCCTCCCCCTTTTCAAATGGCACTACTAACAATTTGCGTCCCCAAACTGGTTGTCTGCCACAAGGCATTATTACTCGCTCTGCCCGGCGTATTCAAAAGCTCATTCGTTTCCTAGATTAAACCTTTTTGTATATATTTTTTCACGTTAATTTTGTATGTACATGGATATATTTTAAGGTGCGCAACTTCTCCCGGCGGGGAGTATTGTAATCTTGTAATCCTACGAACATAAAATCTGTTATATGTTGCTCTTATTTATTTATATTTGTTCATATGTATTCATGTTAGTAATCTAACGTACGAATAGTCATACCTATAATGTTACTAATATTTTGTTTGTTTTTTTTTCTAAATGTACTATGAATATAGTTGATTGAACCCTATAAAAAGGGGCAGTTTGAATATACCTTACTACTTCATTAGTATCTTACAATAAAGCTTGCAATGCAGCTATTCTCTTCACTAGTCATAACTATCTTTTCAATTTAATCAACTTTTAGGGATAAAGTCATACGACTTGAGAAGTTTGATGAACCTACACCAGATCATCACACTGGCAAATTATGGAAGCTTTGGTTTAAGGTTTAAGGTAAGTTACCGGTGGGTTGCTGCCCAATCCAAGTGGATTCTATATGGCCGCTAGGGTGAAACGAGAAATATCATCTATAAAAGGTGGAGGAGACCACTTTGTGACAAAAATTTAAAAAACGACGGGTTAAAAGATTCCTCCGCCAATATGAATCGAAGACAGGTGTGTTGAGGAATAGTTAAAAGGGTCGGGAAACAGGACAACCGGAGAATGGTAAAATGACTACAATCCAATAAAAGGTGGGCAACCGATTGGTCCCCACCGCAAAAACGACAGCAAGGGCTTATATGAGCATCACCCGAAACAAGATGGCCGTGAGTAAGTCTCGTGTGGCCATTGCGAACTCGCCAAAGGGCCACCTCCAACGACCGCATTCTATGACGACTCAAGGGCCAAGAGCGAATAGGATTTTTTTTTATTTTGTATAGTTTGGATGATGAACAGTCATCCCATTCATTCTGCCACAGTTGAAAAATATACTTTCTTATTGAAGGAAAGTAGTCCCTAAAAGGCAGAGCCGAGTTCTCATGGGACACAGAATGTGCTGAGCGGGCCAGCCGATCAGCCTTCTCGTTGCCCAGGATCCCCACATGCCCAGGGACACAGCAAAAAATAATTCTATATCGGGATGTATTTTGGATCAGCTAGTTGAAAATTTTTGTGACCAGGGGATGGGACGCATTAAAAGATCTAATTGACTGTAAGACACTCCTTGAGTCGGAAAAAATGACAAAATCACTAAAAGGTAAAATTTGGATGAGTCTAAAGGCTAAAAGGATTGCTGAAAGTTCAGCGGTAAAAATGGATGCTGCTGGTGGCAAAGATAGAGTTAAGAATTCTCCTCTTGGGTAGATAGCTGCGGCGCCCACGCCACCGTCCGACTTAGAGCCATCCGTGTATAGTGGGCAGCATTGTTTGTGGGAGATCGAATGCTCTAAGAACAGGCTTTTAATGATGCGATGGTCCATGGAGGACTTCTCCAGGCTCCATATGTTGGTACATACTGTGGGGAGAGGAGCACGCCACCTAGGGGTCAGTAAGGATGGAAGGGTAAGGACCCTTGGAACACCCAGATAAGAGAGATGATCTCCTATGCAAAGGTTCAAAAAGCGGGGTAAAGATGGCAACTTATCATATGCCGCCGTTGATTCGGCAGCATACAGGTATCTGTAGACCTCTGATATAGGGGCTTGCTGTTATCGGCAGAGGTATCGCATACTGATTTAAAGTCTATGGTAGGGCAAAGGGAGTACCCCACTCTCGGAGTAAAGGCTGCTGACAGGAGAAGTACGGAAGGCTCCACTAGAAAGGCGTACTCCGAGGTTTCGAATGGGGTTCAGCATTTTAAGGGCTGAAGGGAAAGCCGATGAGTAAATTTGACAGTCATTATCCAATTTGCATTGAACGAGGGCTGTGCATAATGTCCACAATGTTTGTCGGTCAGTGCCCCACAAAGTGTGTGAGAGGACTTTCAAAATGTCTAGACCCCGCAGACAGCCTGTTCGAAGTCGGCGTAGGTGTGGTAACCAGGATAACTTTGGATCGAGAGTTACGCCTAGGAACCGAAACTCGGAGACAAACTCTATTTCTTCAACTTGTAGGGAGATAGATGGTGGAACAAGAACCCCTCTGCCTCGGTGGAAATACATTGCTTTGGTTTTGTTCGTGGAAAAGCGGAATCCCTTAAGTTGTGCTCTTTTGGATATAGCATCGACCGCCATTTGTAGCCGACGCGCTGCTGATGGAAGGCGAGGGGAAGAACAGTATAGTGCTAAATCATCGACAAACAGAGTTGCCGATACACCTTCTGGGAGAGACGAAATAATATCATTGATGACAATTATAAAACATAAGACACTTAAAACACTGCCCTGAGGAACTCCCTCCTCTTGGGGTTGCAGGTCAGAGTATGCGTCTCCAATACGTACCTTGAAGGATCGAGATGCTAAAAAACTTTGAATAAATGAAGGTAAAAGGCCTCTCATCCCCCAGACGTATAACTGCTTCAAGATGCCGTATCTCCATGTTGTGTAGTAGGCTTTCTCAATATCGAAAAATATGGCCAGAACTCGGTGCTTTAATGAGAAAGCTTTCCGGACTGATCCCTCGAAACGTAATAGTAGGTCAAGGGTACTATGACCTTTGCGGAAGCCACATTGAAATGGAGAGAGAAGTTGATTGGTTTCTAGGAACTAATTTAGGCGCTCCAATATATTTTTTTCCGGCAACTTACTCAAACAGTTGGTGAGAGCTATAGGGCGGTAGTGATCTGCATCCAACCCGTCCCTGCCCGGTTTTACAAAGGGAAGGATGATTGCAATGCGCCATGATGACGGGTAAAAACCCTTCACCCATATAAGGTTGTACAAATCAAGCAAGAAGAGAGTAGAATGTAGATGTAGGTGCCGAATCATGTCGTAATGGATCTCATCAAGGCCAGGGGAGGTAGATCTGCAAAGGGACAAAGCGCTTTGCAGCTCATGGATGCTGAATAGAGCGTTATACGGAAGGTTAGATTTTGTTGTGAAGTTGAGAGAATGAGATTTTTACTTTGATTTTTAGGATTGAAAGCCTTATCGTAACGGCTGACACTGCTGACGGCGCGGAAATGGTCAGCAAAGGCATTGCTGACCGCCAGGCCGTCATTCTCCAAGGAACCGTCTAAGTTAAGTGTGGGGGTATGATGATTAGCATAACGGCCCCTGATCTTATTAATCCTCTTCCAGATCTTAGCAGTAGGTGTCATAGAGGAAATCGATGAAACGTATCTGTGCCATGAATTTCGGTGAGCTTGAGGAAGGGTTCTTTGGCGAAGCCTGCGAGCTCGGTTTCGGTCAACCTTTTTGCACAAAGTTGGGTTCTTTCGGAATCGGGCATGGTCTACCTTGCAATTTTTGATAGCTGTTGCACACGTCGAGATCCACCAGGGCACGGTTGAGCGGCCCGTGACAGGTCGCCTCCGTGGGATGGTCTGTGTTGCTGCATTGTAGGTAGTCGTGTAAAGTATTCTACTGCCGCGTCCACTCCATTGAAGGTCCCCAAAGATGCATTTGTGAAGGACGCTTCTTGGAAACCTTCCCAATCTGCATGACCTAAGTCCGACTTAAGGGGCATGGTTGTATGAAGGCTAACTCGAAGGGCCGACAAGACAATAGGGAAGTGGTCACTCCCATGGAGATCGTCAAGAATTGACCATCGAAATTCCGTGAAGCAATCAGGGGAACAAACAGACAGGTCAACACAGCTAAAAGAGTCCGTCTGGACATGATAAGAGGTAAAATCGCCAGTATTTAAAACACAAAGAAGGTCAGATAATAAAAGAGACTCTAAGACACTGCCTTTGGCATTTCGAGTGATGCACCCCAGTATGGGTGACGGGCGTTAAAATCTCCTAGTAACAAGAATGGGGAGGGCAACTGGTCTATAAGTTCTAAAAGGTCGGATCTTGACAATGATAAACAAGGGGGTAGGTAAATAGAGCAAACGGTAAAAAGCTTAGTAAGAAAACCACTCACAGCAACAGCTTGGAGGGTAGTATGTAGGGAGATGAGAGAAACATGGTAGGATGAAGATACCATGATTGACACCCCTCCATGAGAGGGGCTTCCAGCAGGAGCAATAGAGTTGAAAGTGAGAGAACCGGGTACCGGCGGAAAGGGCCGTATACCCAGTTTATTCTCCTGGAGAAAAATAACAGCGGGGTGGATAGTCGTCAAAAGAATTTTGAGTTCTTCCCAACTTTGGAAGAACTCCTTGACAATTCCATTGTAAAAATGGGAGATATTATGTGTGACGATTAGATACCACTGCGGATATCTTTTTCTCTTTTGAGGCCGATATTGTATTTGAGGTTCGTCCCAAAGAGCTTGGGAGACGGAGAGCTGATTTTGAGGAGCCTGCTTTTGTAGGGGGAGATCCTAGATGGAGCAGTAACTGAGTTTTTTTTCGTGGGTTTTGGAGAACCAACCGAGGACCTTGATTGTAATTCGGGCTCGCAACCTGGCGGAAAAGGAAGATCAAGAAGGGATTTTCGGCCGGTAGATCCGGATTCATGGGTCGCGGGTATTTTCGGTGTCTGAGGAGTTGGTCCAACCGCCGCAGTTGGTGATGTTGGAGTATCAACTGCTTCCATTGGATCTTGGGTTGAAGGATGAGCGGAACGAACAGGTGATCTGAGCGAGGTGTTTGGAGCTGGGTGTAGATCTGCCATCGTTTGGATCAGGATGGGGCCTACGTCCTGTGAAGGGCGAGAAGGACTCAAGGGCAGAAAATGTTCAACCATAGTGGAGGAGTCCATTGGAGATTCTCGGGGTTCGGCCGAGTCAGCTCCAGAGGCTGCCCGCTTATTGGTGGTCGATGACCCAGGTGAGGAATCCTTTCTCTTACCACTGGGCTTTGGGTCTCGTGGCCGGGTGGATGAACCTTCACTGGTCGATGTTGAGGATTCTTTCAAATAGCGTCTGATGTCTTCAAGCGTCTCTCCCAGCTAGAGCTGCTGGAGAGGGGGGGGGGCTACATTGGTTATCTCGGTGTGAGAGCGATGCTTCGACTGCATATTCTGAATGTTTTCGACGCTGCGGTGAAGTGCTTCAGGCTGGTCGGAACTCGCGGGTGATGGTCCGTTTCGTCCAGCATCACGTAAAACGTCAGAGAAGAGCCGGCCGAGTAGCGAGGTTTGTGTTCGGGCACGCTGGAGGGCCTCTCTTATATATAGACGTAATGAGTCGCGCAAAGCGAGAACTTCCTTTTCATATAAAAATATAGAGCAGAGTTTCGACGCAGCACTGTGGGTACCTCCGCAGTTGGCACAGTGGGGTATTTTGGTGCATTCGGGGCCATGGTAGTCAGAGCTACAATTCACGCAGGAGCGAGGGTGCCGACAGGCTCGGCCAACACGTCCAAATTGATTGCAATTGAAGCAGCGTCTGGGTAGTTTGATGTAGGGACTTACCGGGACACAAAGGTACCCAGCTTTAATATACTGCGGCAGTTCTTGTCGTTCAAATGTTAAAATCAGTGTGGCGGTTGGGACTTTAGTGGAGCCTAATGTTTTAGTTCCCCTGTGTACGTGTGTGACACGTTGGGTACTGAGCTTACTCTGAAGGCGGGTGGGGTCATAGTCCTTTAGTTCGTTTGAACGGACGACACCTTTGACGAGATTCAGACGCGGATGGGGCGAGACAGTTATTGGAATTTCAGCTATCGAAGATAGATTTCGCACAAGGTTGTGTTGAGAGTGGGATGACACCTCGACTACGACATCACTACTTCCTCTTGACCACATCCGGCGGGGTTCACCACAGCGGGACTCAAAAGATTCATTGACGTCAAACACATTGACTTTTGCAAGTGGGATGTCAGATGAGGAATTCATGACAAGAAAGCGAGGATAATCAAGATCTGGGTCTACTTCGTTGGAATAGGGGTCCAACGAGCGAGGGAAGGCCGAAAGGGGAGCTAAGGAACCTTTGACACGAGAACCTTTTCGAGAATTGGAGGTTTTGGGTTTATGGCTAGCCATTGCAAAAAGAAAAAACTTCGCATTCTCCCTCGGGGCTTTCCACCATGGAGGTCCGGCACTACTGCAGCTATACAATCAGTTACGTCCGGTATGTCCTCTTGGATAATGGATACGGATCCACCACACCATCTTTATAACCCTAAGAGGCTGCCCGAGTTCTCCTACGCACGGAGAAAAGGGGCCAACGATGGGTTTCTCCTTGGGCATTCGGTAGACGAAGGCGGTGGAGATGCCCAGAGTCTTTCACCTTCATGAAAGAACAATTCTGAATCAATCCATTAAACGAGCCGAGGTCGGGTATTGATAAGGACCACTAGATAGGTGAAGGACGAGGGGGAAATAAAGGGCAGGGAAGAGCGTAATAGAGGAGGAAAGAAAGAGGGGCTTGTTAAAAGTCTTGTTGGCAGCACCATGGGTCCCCTAGGGGGCCCAGGGCTGACCCCCCTCGCCACGAGAAGGCCAGAGCCTCCCTGGGAACAACCCCCGAAGAAAAGAACCCAGAGAGGGAGGGGGTGGAAGCTTTGGTATAGAAATTTCTGCTACTTCCTTTCTACAATATCTGATCATTCTCCATACAAGTTAGGAGTGCTCTACTTGTATATTGGTCCTCATGTCGCGGATATAATAGAAGGCCGTGCTGATTATTCGAAACTGTCGAATTAGTGCACGCTATAAAATATTAAGGCTTTCTACTTAAATTCAACTTCCAGAAGAATCGATTGACCAGTACCTTCAAACTCTCAATTATCTTGTTGTGGATTGCAGCTTTCAGGGTGTTACTGCTGCAGTATACCGTGATCAGATTATCAGGAATTCCTTCGTACAAGGGTTAAAATCTTCGAATATTCGTGTTAGACTCGTTGAGAATCAAAAGCTAACAACCGATGTTACTCAACAAGCTCGACCATTAGAGCAAGCATTACTGAGATCTAAATCATACTTAGTTACTCCCGGTCATGTACCTACTAAGCAGTAACGGTTTAACTTAGTAGAACATGTAGCACGTGCTACGGGCCCCGCGCTTCAAGGGGCCCCGTGGGGATGTAAAAATTAGTTATAATTCAGTTTTTGCTCTTAGGCACAGTAGTCCGAGACAAAATAATTATTTATTTCCCGGATTTTTGATATTATGATTATTATATATATATATATATATATATATATATATATATATATATATATATATATATATATATATATATATATATATATATATATATACTATGTATATATAAGAAAAATATAGAAAACTTCACTAGAGCATACTGCATAGTATAATAAGTCTGGTATTATGTTATAGTAGTACACCGTATAGTCCAGGGCTACTCAACTGGCTGGCGGCCCGCGGTCCAAATCCAAACCCTCTTTTTTTTAATTGAGTCCTCACAGCCATACTAGCAGTTCGGTGATTTTTCAAAGTTTAGGAATTCTTCCTCTACAAAGTTCATTTGTTCGTCTATCGGTACAAGACATCTGTGTGAAATTTGGTGCGATTCAGCACGTAATTGCTTTCGGCGCTCTCTATTATTGTTGTGACTCGCTCTATTTCCAGGATGAATCGACGAAGTGATCCGAAGTGGTGGCTGTTTGGTGGCCCTCTGGAAAGGTTCTTCATCTCAGGTCTCCCCACACGTGGGGAGGCTTTGAGACACCTTCAAACCCTCCGTGATCCGTTGAATTCTCCGTTGCGGGAGGCCGGCAAGCAGACAGTCGAAGCTGTCATGGATATCTAGATGAGTGCGAGGATTCCGGTGCAGCGGATCGACAGCTGTATCAGCTCCCTCGAGAAGCTGAACCTCGAGTACCAGACTCGAAAGAAGAGCCGGATGAAGATCATGCAAGGGTATAAGGACCAGGATGCTGTATTCCAGAGCACCCTCGTCGAGGTCTTCAACATCTGACCCAGGACGCCGGTAAGGAGGATTGGTACATAGTTGATCGAGTTGCCGTGCTCGTCACGAGCCCCGAGGACTTATAGAAGCTGCTCGATGTTCCCAAATACATTCGTACATATACGGGTGGAGGCCCCGCTGTTCTTTGTGCTACGGGCCCCGCAGCTCCTTAACCGGACCTGCCTACTAGTGTGGCGGGTTAACCTGGTACATCTATGACCTCTAGTAAAGAAGTATGTGAAGAAGTTAGCTCTCCACTTACAGCAGCTGTTTAAAAAAAATATTTAAAAAATGAAGCAAAGATCCTACAATTGTGGTGGTCTTCGCCAACCTGACGATGACCGAACACTTTGTCCAGCTCGCGATGTAATTTGTCGTAAATGTACGAAGCTTGGGCATTTTTCAATAATTTGTAAGTCCAAATCAAAACGTCCTGTTTCACTATCTTCTGCCACGCTTACTTCCACTTGCGCTACCAGCGGCTTGCTGCCTACTCTTCCTATTCAATTGAACGGAGATCCTTTGTTACTTCAAGGTCTGATTGACAGTGGAAGTTCAGAAAATTTTATAGATGAGGCTGTAGTACAAGCTATGCATCTCCTACTTCATAAGCGATCGCCTGTTGTTTCGATGGCATTTTATTTCTCAGTAAATCTTAAAGGTTACTGTATTGTTAATGTTTTGATGAATGGTCGCACTAATGAAAATGTCGAAGCTATTGTACATCAAAACGCTTGTACTGATATTATCCTTGGCTTACCATTTTCAAGAGTGCATAAAAGCGATAGCTTAAATTATGGGGGCACAGTACCATCCTTAACTGTGTGTGGAGTGACTAAACTAAAGATTTACCCAGTTAAACTGTTTAGAAACTTATCCTTGGATTGCACTACAATTGCTACCAAGTCTCGCCATTACAGCTGTGAAGATGCTATTTCGTCGAAAATGAGGTTAAACGTCTACTTCGTGAGGGTTTTATTGAGCATAGTAATTATCTTTGGCGCGCACCTTGGGCTAACCTTGGGAGGCCTATGGCAATTATATTATTTGAAAGAGAATGTAAAACAATATAAAATTTCGTTAGAATCAGCCGAATAGTTCTGCTGGTATTTTTAATGTCACTTCATAAATTCAATCCTATACATCTTGAGCATCAGCTATTTGTTCTTCATTTTCTTCAGGAGATAAAATTATTTCATTTGATGACATTGAAACATTGGCCTACTTATAGTAAGCAATTCTTGTTCCTTCACTTTCCTGTCGCTTTTACTTATTGACTTGTCTATTTTACTCAAGTTAATCTCGAAAGCAAACCTGATGTGGTCCAAAAGTAATAATTTCTCTCTGACCTTTAATGAAAGTAAGTTCCTTCACAGAGATCTTCATCTCCATAGGAGATTTAAATTAATCCGAGTTTCGTTTTTTGAAACCAGGGCAGCGAAATTCATAGCAAAAAAAAAACCCCAACAATTTTACACTTGCGCCTGAAGATATCAACAGGTTGTCTAGTTTTGTAATGAAAATGTCTTAGGCCTGTAGCTCTCCTCTCCCAAGGGATATGTTTTTGGCCTTCTCCCAGTTCTTTTGGATCTGTTTAAAATTGTGACTCTTGAATTTACAATCGGGGCTAGAAAAGAACTGTGTCCTCGTTCCCACTTTTCAAGCACTTTAGGGTAAATATCATTTGCAAGATTGGCTGCTGGGTAGTTTCTCGCATCCACATTTCAGAACGTCAACCAGAGTTTGGAAATGAGATGGCAACAATTCTGCTATTTTCAATTTAGATGTTCAAATGTGTGAATGTCGTCAGTCTTGTCCTAATTTTAAAAGCAATTGTAGGTCAAATCACACTGGTAGGATGGTAGTACTGAAGGCCACGCAATCTTCAGCACATTGATGCATATGTTTCAAACAGTGAAATAAGAAAAAAAGTGAAATAGATATAATTATTAATATTATAATAGTCATTTAATTCCTCAAAATGACAAAAATAAGTCCAAACTTTTAAGTAGCTAACAAAGTAAAACTAAAATTATATTAAAATAGAAAAATAACTAGAATTCATAAGTAGGGCTGCAAATTTTGAACACCCCTTCATTTATGTAATTAGAACGTTGAAAAGATTGACACACACTAATAGCACAGTATTCCATAGTATAGCATAATATACCATGTCAGATTAAAGCATAGTATATTATAGAATATTATTGTATATCATAGTATAGCATAGCGCAGCATTGCATAATATAGCACAGCATAGTATAACACAACATAATATAACATAGCATAGTACAGAATAGCTTAACATAGCGTAGTATTGCCTAGCATAGTATAGCCTTGCTTAAACTTGCTTAGTATAGCATAAACTTAGTATAGTATAGCCTATCGTGTTTTAGCCTGGTAGAGCCAAGCCTAAAATAGAATAGCCTAGCTTAGTATAATCTAGCTAGCCTAGTATAACCTACTTTATCCTACCCTAGCTTAGTATAGCCTAGTCCAGGCGTCGGGACCTATGGCTCGCGATCCAGATCTGGCTCTTTTGATGACTACATCTGTCTCGCAGATAAATATTAGCTGACATTTCTTAATACGATAAGTAATGAATAATTCCACTGTTATTTTAATTAACCCTTTCGCTCACAAATTTTTATTTTTGGGGGGGGAGATGATGGGATGATAAAGCACTAGCTGTATCATGTAATACGTCAATTCTCTTACCTAGGAGTATTTGACATCCTAAGAGATTAGTAACCATGGGAACAAACACAGTTTTTGTATAAACATCAATTAAAATCATCGAATTTCTTACTTACATAAACGTGTACTTTATGAGCGATTTGGTGTGTTCCGTTGGTGGTGGCTAACGAGCTCCTCCCACTCAGTGGCGTACGATTCTTGTAATTGGTTGTCTTGCGCGCGACCTTACTGCTATTCATATACAGTCAGTCGCTTCTAATCAATGTGAGTGGGTGGTGTAATCGCTATCTTCGTGATCACTCACCAATCGCCTTTATTCATTGAATTCAAATAGTCAGTTAGCTAATTTATGTGTATCAAACCCATTTGACGATGGTGGCGAAAAGAAAAAAGTATAAGGAGTACTGTACATTTCAGGACGAATGGAAAGATAAATTCGCCTTTGTAGAAAGAGTAGGTACTATAGCGTACGAGAAGTGCAGGCGAGCGACTTAAAAACTTTGTTTGAATGAGTCTCAAAAAAAGACTCATTCAAACGAAGCTTTTAATCCGCTCGCCTGCACTTCTCGTACGCTATACAACCCCCCTCCTAGAAGCGGAGCGTATTTTGAAGAAATGAGTAGAGCCCGTTTGGAAATGTTATCCAAGGGCTAACGCTTCCCCTCCCGGGTCTGGGCACCATTGTAGATAGAGAAGGGTGGGAAAGAGAAGCAAAGAAAAAATAATAGCGTAGGCGAGTTGCGAACAGCTTCCCGCGTCGCTGGACCACTGTTAGCCAGCGGCGAATTTACTCGGCCATCCTGAGTCTCAAAAAAGACTCATTCAAACTAAGCTTTTAAGCTGCTTGCCTGCACTTCTCGTACGCTAGAGTACTACATTGTGTCTAATATGCAATGATGAAAATTTCATCGATGACACGGTCAAATATAAAGCAGCACTTCGATAGACGCCATGCTACATTTGCATCGCAATATCCAGCGAGAGACAACAGGAAGAATGCATGCCAAGAGCTACTGCGTAGAGTGCAAGCCAGTCAACAGCAACTAAGTGTATGGACCCGACAAGGTTACTGGAATTCGGCTAGCCTTGCTGATTCTTTAGCAATAGTGAGGAACAGAAAGCCATTCACAGATGGCGAGTATGCCAAAACATTCTTGCTTGATGTTGCCAGTGAACCTTTTGACGACTTTTCATATAAAGACAACATAATCAAAAGAATAAAAGAAATACCCCTGTCAGCAAAAACTGTTCATGGTCGTACCATCATGATGGCAAATCAAGTGGCGGAAATACAAGTGAAGGACATAAATGCAGCGTCATACTTTTCCCTCGCTTTGGAAGAGTCAACAGACGTAAGCCATTTATCTCAGTTCAGTGTGATTGCAAGGTATGCCGTCGGTGACACACTGCATGAGGAAAAGGTCAACAAGAGGGAAGGATTTATTCAAGTTTTTCATGGAGTTCGCAAAGAGAACAATATACCGATAGATAAACTTATTTCAGTGTGTACTGATGGTGGTCCGTGTTTTATGGGGAACAACAAAGTATTTGTAGCGCTTCTTCGTGAACATGAAAATAGACCCATCTTAAGTTTTAATTGCATTCTACATCAGGAGGCGCTTGGTGCTCGAACGTGTGGCGAGCAGCTTGGTGAGGTGATGTCGCTGGTGATTCAAATGGTCAACCTTATTGTTGCTCGAGCTTTAAATGATCGCCAGTTTAAAACACTGCTGGGTGAAGTTTGGAATAATTACCCCCTTCTGCTTATGCACAGCAATGTGCGCTGGTTGCAAAGAGGGAAGGTGCTCAGCCGTTTTGCGGCTTGCCTGAGTGAAATCCGAACTTCCCCTTTAAGTGAAAGGCGTCAAGCATCCTGAGCTGGCTAACGCTGAGTGGCTCCAGAAGTTGTACTGCCTCCTGGACATGACTGAACATCCGAATCAACTCAACGTGAAAATGCTATGCATTGGAAATGCAGTCTTATCCCTTCAACAGACACTGTATGCATTTGAAAACAAGCTGAAACTCTTGGTAGCAGCTGACATCTTTGCAAGCAGCTCCTACAAAGTTCGTAAAGAGTGTAGTAGCTCATGGGGCGTAAGGTTTCTAGGGACCCAATGGACAGACACCTTGGCCATGGCCAAGTTGTTGTGGATGATGTTGATAACACTTTCATGAGATATTCCAAGTTCTCGCTCGATTTCTTCGACTTTTCCCCGTCGATTTTCGAGGATCATCCTCTCCACACGGGCCACATTGTCCTCGTTGGTCACGTCTGACGGGCGTCATCTTCAAAGGACTCACGACCATGGCGGAATTCCCTATTCCAGCGAGCAATGGTTGCATATGAAGGGGCGGTGTCGGTGTACACTGCAATTATGCGTTCATGGATCTCTTTTGCATTCTTGCCTTCCTTGGTCAAAAATTTGATCACTGCGCGGTGCTCAACCTTCTCCATTGTTGAAAAATTTGTGACTGACGATCTGTGATCAGCTACAGCTTCTTAAATAGAGGCGGCAGGAGCGTGCGGCTGCAGGCCCTGACTTGTCGTAACTTGCCATAACACCCCCACAAACTGCCATTCCCCTTCCTCTGTTTTGCCCTACCGATTCGCAAAACTTATTGACCACCCCTCGTATAGGTTTGTTGTGAAGTTTGTATCTAGGTTTATACCACGATGGCCCTATATCTATAAATTGGTGCCCAGAATTTGTTTAATCATCTCCCGTACGTTCATCCATTCTTAATTATAAAATCACATATAAAATTTCAACCCAGTCACATGGTTTCATATTTTTTGAGTCACGTACTCACGCGTTCATTTTACGAGCGTCGCCTCTCAACACATTTAGTTTCTACTCCCAAGTGACTTGAGTTTTTCACACACCTCATACTAGTTAAAAATCATGATAGTTATATTAGCAGCTTCGTTGACAACTCACTCCATTAAGACATCGCAGGCTGGCCGTACTGCTTCCAACAATACGAGTATCTCTAATGTTATTTCAACAAGCATCTTTCATCATTCGTCCAACATGCAAGAAGATCGATCTCGATTCCTTCCTTTCTCGTTTGTCCTCCCAAAATATGATTCGAGTAACCCCATTGCCTGGTTAGAAATGGCAGAAACTATAATGATGCATAACGCCATCTCTGAACAAAACCGGATTTTCTGCATCACTCAGAATTTACCAATGAGTATCTTTTCTCTTTGTAAAAACATCTTGCTAGAAAGTGGTAGAATTGGGGCTTGGGACAAATTAAAAGAGGCTTTTAGGGTGGAGTTTGGGAGATCGCAAGATGCTATTAAATACTCAGGAGATGGGTGACCGGCGTCCCACACGATTTCTGGAGCATCTAAAAGACTTACGAGTAATTCGAACTAAGAGAGCTCAGTTAGAATTTTTCAACTCCCTGCTCACAGAAATATTTATGACTGAGATTCCTGAAAATATTAGGCCACTCATCCAAATGACATCACCCACTAATATGGAGCAAATGGCAAAGGCAGCCGATGAGTTGTTCAATAATCCATACGTAAGCTGGGGATCAATTTCAATCTCTCAAGAACCATGTTCAAATGTGTCTATTTCACAGGCTCGTTTACCGAGGGAGTCTTCAGACAACCGACCAGAACTCGCACGTAAGTCCCCCCCCCCCGGCACAGGATCTTGCTGCTGTGTTGAAGAGGATAGAGAGCGATCTTCGTGCCCTAAAGGTGCGGCAAGGGGGTGCAGCGAGAGCACAGTCGTGAGCAGGGTATAGGGGGAGTCCGATGTCGTTCTTCCACCCGAAAAAGAAACCAACGAGGGAACTCCTGGTCAAGAGGTGAAGCATGGCAGAATCATTTTCATTCTCGACCCAATTCCGCCTAGCTTGACGATAATTCTCAGGGTCTCTGCTGGCATCATTCTAGATATGGTAACAACGCCGTACGCCGTGTAGAGCCTTGTAGCTTCTACTACGCATTTAATCTCGTTCTTCACCTAATTCTTATTCGCAAAATTTACACCCTCCGACAAATCATGTTGTTCAAGTTTCTTTCCCCCAACTTTCAAATTGGTGCTGGTACCCTTTGTAGGTTTGGTGCAAAGGCAGAAAAATGCTTACACCTATGCACGTACCAACATCATGTGCGTTTTTCAATTCCAACTTCTTCACATACCCTAATTTCACCACTGTTAAACGCTCAAAATCAGCAAAACTCTACGGGTTATCGCGCCCAAATTTCAAGCTCATCAGCACAGCATAATCCTTAAACTAAAAACGCAAGTGATTCGTGGGTTTATCACCTCTGCAAGCTCAGTTTTTCCTCAGGTCGATCCTCATTTTAGTATCTACGATCCACTTTCCGGTTTTCATTTTTGATTGACACCGGTGCTCAATGTAGTGCCATTCCAACCTCTTAGGACGACAAAGCTTGCCTGTCTGACCTTGTTCTTAAAGCCGCTAACTCTTCGGATGTAAGGACATATGGAAGGCATAACCTCGAGCTATCTCTTGGGTTACGTCGTATTTTTCCATGGATCTTCATCGTCGCCGAGGCCGACATTCTAATTTTGGGCCTCGATTTCCTTTCAGCTCACGACCTTTTGCACTATTCTCGCAATCGCAAGCTTGTCGACAGAACCACTACTCTGACCGTTTCTTTCCTCTCAAAGTTCTCTCCTGTCTGTTCGTCTCCATACAACTGCCCCACACATCCAACAACTCCTGCGGGAATTTCCTGGCCTTAGTCTGCCACCTTCAATTTACAGGCCTATTAAGCACGATGTGGTTCATAGGATAGAGACCACAGAAGGGCCTGTATTCTCACGACCCCGTCGACTGGCCCCGGATACACTTGCTCTAATGAAGCAGGAGTTCAAGTTTATGGTGGAGGCCGGAATAGCTTTTCCATCTACTGCTCCCTTGCCATCACCGCTTCACGTAGTGCCAAAGTCTACGCCTGGTGGGTTCAGGGTTGTAGGTGATTACAGGCGAGTCAATGCTTGTACCATCCCAGATAGATGCCCTCTTCCTTACCTGTCTGATTTTAATTCTGTTCTTTTCGGTTGTTCAATCTTTTCTCGACTCGATTTGGTTCGTGCTTTCAACCAAATCCCTATTGACCCAGATGACGTCCCAAAGACGGCTATCACCACACCATTCGATTCCTTCGTCATGGAGTGAATGCCTTACGGTCTTCGCAACAGTATCCAGACCTTCCAACGTTTTATCGATCAGGTTCTGAGAGGTTTTCCCTTCGCATTTTGCTACATAGACGATCTCCTGATAGCATCTTCGTTTTTAAAGAAACGTCTCTCTCACCTTCGTCAGGTTTTCGCTTGTTTAGAAGAGTATGGTATCGTACTCAACACTTCTAAGTGTCTTTTTGGTGTCACCTTATTTCCCCTGATGGAATTCGTCATCTCGAGGAGAAAGTTGCAATTATTCGGGATTTCCCCCGACTTTCTTCACTCAAGCAACTTCGTAGATTTTGTGGTATGGTAAACTTTTACCACAGATTCATTCCCAGCATCATGCAACTTTTCTACGATCTGTTTTCAAAATCCAAGAAGAACCTTCCTCTATCCTGGTCTTCCGAAGCGTGCGAGGCTTTCTCTCGCACGAAAAAGGCTATGGCTCCCGGGAGCTTCTATAAGCGTTGCTTCAGACGCGTCTGCTACCCATGTTGGTGCGACGTTGAAGCAGAAGGTTGGCGACTCTTGGCAACCGCTCGATTTCTTCTCCAAAGCACTTATTCCTTCTCAACAGAGGTACAATACGTTTTCCCGCGAACTCCTTAGTGTTTACCTCGCCCTCCGCCACTTCTTGGAAAGGCGTGAATTTACTGTTTTTACCGACCCCAAGCCGTTGGTTGGTGCGCTTGCTGCTAGTAAGACCTCTGTTGTGCACTCTGGCGTTGATTCCCGTCATCTTGACTTCATCTTGCAAATGATAAACGATATTCGCTACGTTCCTGGTTCATCAAACGTCGTTCCGGACGCTCTATCCCTCTCTCGCATTTCATTGATTTCGGGCACGCAACTCCCCCACACTGCGCCCATCGATCATGCGACAATAGCGGTGGCCCAGGAACAAGATGAAGACACGCAAACACTCAGTCACTCTTCTCTACTCGTCGTTCGCGAAATCAACTTGCCGGACAGTCCTTCCAGGCGCATCCTGGTTGACTATTCATTGCTTGACTGTCCCCGTCCAATCATTTCTCTCGCTTACCGTTGGCACATTTTTTTTTTTTACCAAACTCACGTTCTCTCCCATCCTGGCATTCGAGCAACTCGCAAGCTCATTACACAGCGTTACGTTTGCCACCTATGAACGCTGATGTGGCCAAATGGACCCGCTCATGTTTGCCGTATCAACACAGAAAGGTTCAACACCACACAAAGACCCCTCTGGCTGCTTTTCCTCTTCCATCGGAACGTATTAACGCGGTTCACGTCGATCTGGTAGGCCCTCTGCCCTTTTCGGGTGGTTGCACCTATCATCTTACCATGATCGACCGTTTTACTTGTTGGCCAGAGGCAGTTCCTATCTCAGACATCAGTGCTTCCACTGTAACTCGAGCTTTCGTCTCAGCATGGGTTGCTCGTTTTGGTGTGCTCTCAACGATCATGACTGATCGTGGTAGCCAATTTGAATCTCACCAATGGGATGCACTAATGTCATTGATTGGCTCTTTTCGTCTTCGTACCACTAGCTATCATCCCCAAAGCAACGCAAAAGTCGAACGGTTGCACAGGACTCTCAAGGCAAGCTTACGCTCCACTGATCCCAACATCACTTGGGTGGACAAGCTACCCTTAATTCTCCTGGGTATTCGTGCATCCTTGAAAGAGGATTTGGATTACTCTGCGGTGGAACTTGTCCATGGTACTCAACTTCGCCTTCCTGGTCATTTTTTTCTTCTTCTGACCGTCCTCTACCATCTTATGTTCATCCTGCTGCATACATACATAATTTAGTACGTGCGATGTCGAAAGTTAAGCCGACCGTCCCAAGAGTGCCTCCTCATCAGAAACCTTTCGTGCCAAATGAGATGGCAACTTGTTCTCACGTTTTTCTCCGTCGCGACTCAATTCGCTCTTCCTTGAAACCAGTCTATGACGGACCCTTTCTCATCATCTCCAGGAAGCCGAAATTCTTTATACTACAGTTTGGCACCAAGCAGGATACTGTCTCCATCGATCGCCTGAACCCCGCCTTTATAGAAGCCGTTCACCTTGAATAGCCACCGTCTTCTCCTCCCATTATGACTGATTCGGAGACGAAAGAAAGCAACCTGAAGCTGACGCGGCATTAGGGGATAGGTTCATGGGAACAGTCGCGATGCAATGACGCGCAACTTTATGTTCCCCACGAACGTCTCCCATCTTCTTTGCCAAGCAGCCCGTATAGCTGCCATGCATTCGGTGTGAGGAAGAGCGAAACGTTGGTCCGGACTCTGTAGCGCCCTGATTCCCCGCAATTACTACATGTCCAGGAAGGCAGCAAAAGATAATCTCGAGACCGGCCTTGCTCGCCAAAACCGTGGCGTCACGGATATCGCGAACGAGGGGATGGGGACATTTCAATGCCCCCAAAGACCTCAGCGCGTCTTGTGAGTCGCTGCAAATCAAAATCCGGTCTCCGAATCGGGGACGTCGCATTATCTCTAGTACAGAACGGTGTATTTCAAAGATCTCGGCCGTGAAGACAGACGCAGCGCCCGGCTAACTTCAAACAGAGGATATACGGCATGGAAACTGACCACTTTTTTGTACTTGGAGCCACCCGTATACGATAGCACGGTTGCAGCGTGACACGAAGTGTCCTCCACAAAGGAAGAACACAATACTCCCGGCACTGGAGAAGCTTTAGGAGCAGAAGCGTGGTGAAAAATACTCAAAGGTGATACCCTCCAGGATGGTGTCCTGGGCACCGTCGAGATCAGCTGCGGATGCCTCATTTGAGAAATGTTGGCGACTGAGGGAGGTGCTGGGCTCGCGAGTACAGGCGAATACTGCATTGTGCACGACGCAGAGCGAGTGGCATCTCCACAGCATCGACAAGTAGGCTCTCAATGGGAAAAGTCCTCCACGTAGAGCGTAGCGAGAACATCTTCCGGCAGCACCGAGGTGATGCCGTTGATGCTCAGGGCAAAGAGAGTGACACTGAGGACACTTTCTTGCTGCTCCATTGAGGCGGATTGGGCTCCCCCCAGCCGTACGCGGAATCGACGATATCGCAAAAATTCAGATATAAAAATTTGGAGGCGTCCCCTCGCCCCAACCTGTGGAGAGTCTCCATGAGGCGGGCGTCCTTAGAAATATACCGGGATCGACGGTGAAATCGTTTGGGCGGCGCTTATAGTGCATGTAGACATAACGCTTAGTGTTTGAGGGCCGTTTCACACTCGGCATGAAAAACGGCCTGCGACCAAGCGGTTGGAGAACTCAACGGCCTCATCTACCGATCTAAACTCCTCGAATGAGAGAAATGTCATTTTCTGAAATGCGGACCACTGCGACCGGGTCAAGCACCACCGGGGCGGGCTCTCAGGCGGCAGTGGCCCAGAAAATTATATTTGAAAGGGAGTGATCACTATCATGGAGCTCATCGACTACGCCCAGACCCAAATAGTGCTGTGCATCCCGAAGAGCACAGCGATAGATCAATACAGGAAAATGAAGCGGTTCTCGGGGAATGAGTAAACTCGTTCACATTTAGGAAACCTATCTCTAGCTTGTCAATCAGGTCGACAAGGACCTAACCGCTGGGTTTGATCGAGTAGTCTCCCAGAGTGTCTACCGTTAAAAATCTCCGAACAAGAGAATGGGGCTCGGCAATCATGCCACGACGCGGTCACCCACGTCTAAGTTGGCTGGCGGCGGAATGTCCCGGTACCTGGACAGGTAACGCGCGCTGAGATCACCCAGATTGGGACATTCAACAAGAATGTGCAGAATCTGGGGGAGAACGCAGGCGAGCGCTCCATCAAATGGCGGTGCTTCCCGCGAGTGTGTCCAATTCAGAGACGATCTAAAGCAAACTGAAGCAGTCGCGGCATTGAAGGTAGGTCCATGGGAACAGTGGCGGCGCAATGACACGTAACTTTAAGTTCCCCTCGAACGTTTCCCATCATCTTTGCCAAGCCGCCCGGAGGGCAGTTCGTAATCCTGCCCTGTAATCGGTGTGAGGATGAGAGAAACGCTGGTATGGTCGCCCAGTCCTCGCAATTCCTACATGTCCAGGAAGCCAGCAAAAGATAATCTCGAGATCGGCCTTGCTCGCCAAAACCGTGGCGTCACGGATATCGCGAACCAGGGGATGCGGAGAGCACTAGGGCGCTTTTGTGAGTCGTTATAAATCAAAATTCGGTCTCCGAACCGGGCGCGTCGCGTTATCTCCGGTACCGAGTGGTGTATTGCAACCAACTCGACAGTAAAGAGAAACGCAGCGCCTGGCAGAACCCCGCCGACTTCAATCAGAGAGGAGACGGCGTGGAAACCGAGCCCATCTTGGGACTTGGAGCCATCCGTATACACTGGCACGTTTCCAGCATGACACGAAGTGGGCTCCAAAAAGGCCGAACGCAATACTCCCGGCGCTATAGAAGCTTAGGGAGCAGAGACGTTACGACTAATAGTCACGGGTGGTACCCTCCAGGGTGGCGTCCCGGGCAGAACCGGGGGCACCACCAACCCGAGACCTATACCGAGCTTTTGAAGGAGTTTCCTAGCACGAAACCCTAAGGGCTTAGGGTATGACTGGCGTCTCTCGGCGGCATAGGCACCGTCGAGATCAGCTGCTGATTCAGTGATAGTAGTTGGCGACTGAGGGAGGCGCCGGTCTCGCACGTACAGGCGAATAGTGCATTGTGTACGGCGCAGGGCGAGTGGCAGATCCCTAGTATCGATAAGTAGGCTCTCAATGGGGGAAGTGCGGAAGGCACCAGTCGCCAGACGAAGGCCGGTGTGGTGGATCGATGAAAGCGTTTGAAGCCAGCGGGCTCTAAACGCCAGGTAACCTCTGAATGAGGGGTCCCGACGTAATCGAGGCTCCGCTCTGAACACTTGCACTTTTTGTCTTGCTCAGGGAACTCCCACCAGGGGAAGCACCGGGGCCGGTCGTGCCGATCTTCGCTTGGTCGCTTGCCGAAACGGCAGCGGACCCGTCCGTCCCCGTGGCTCCCGATTTTTTTTTTTTTTTTAAGGGGCTATCTCCGTGGCTCCCGAGGAGGAAGAGGAGCCCTTAGTCTTTTTACTCTTGTTCCTGTCTTTTCTTTTTAGGAGAGGAGGGTGGGGAATGAACCCGCTTCTCTCTTCCGCTGGAAGGAGCCCCTGGGCCAGATGGACTGGCCTCAGCAAGATCCTTCTCCAAGATAGAGAAAGTCCCCACTGTTACAGGGGCACAAGCTCCCTCTCCTCCTTGTGGGGCCTCAGGGACCTGAACAGTCTGAAGAGGAGTTTGCAGATAGGCGGACTCGGGATCTGTACTTGGCACCTAGCCCCGGTTCGACCCCATGGAAGATCCTACCGTCTCAGGCTGGGTCACCTGAGGGGCGGCCTCCATGTAGCCATTTCTCCCCCCTCCCCCAAGACATTACAGATCCCATTTGAGGTTCAGGTTTTTTTTCTCCGTCTAATGCCAGTGAACTGTCATCAGTCGGGAAAGAGAGGGGGGTAGGTACACTGACCCCTGTAAATTTGTCAAGCATGCAAGCAGGACATTAGGAGATACGGTTTGACAGGCCCTTTTATCCCTTGCTCCCCTAAGAGGCCCTATTCAGGCAATTATGGGCTGCCTGCCTGCTCTTTTGGTAGTCCCCTGGGAAAGTAAAGGAGAGATTGCCGCTGTTAAGAGGGAGTCGCTCAAGAATGCCTACTTAAAAACAGGTGAGGAGTCCCCTAGGTCTAGGAGAGCAGTAAGCCTCCCCTCGGTAAAATAAGTTTGGAGGGTCCCCTGAGAAAGCACAGGCAGGGAGGGAGGGGGGGGGTCCTTTTCTCCTGTGCAGCTACCAGAGGGCAGCTCCAAGGGTGGTAAAGGGAAAGTGGAAAGTTTTTTTTTTATTAACATCATGTGGTATGGTGACCCTATTAGTATCACAGGACGCAAATGCTAATGACCCGATGTAGTAGCCCGCTCTTTGAAGGGTGAATACTGGGCCAGCAAAGCCAGCTGCAGCCATTCACAACAATTCCTCCACTTTGGGCTGGGTGTAAAATTGATAGACCATGAAAGGATAGAGAAAAGGTATCTGAGGAAGGTGAGGGTGGGGGGGGGAGGTGGGTTGTAAAAAACCCATCATCCCAAATCAGAGCTTAGGGGTGAGGTAGCATTGTCCCCTATCCCTTCAGCCCCGATCTGGGATGGTTGGATGAAAGGAAGCTCGTTGATGTCTACACTATGAAATTAGAAGCTGACTGGAGAAGTTGTGGGAGAGGTTGCAGAGAAAGTGAGGAAGCAGGGTAAGAAGACAGGGTGTCAGAAGGGAGAAAAAGAGGCTAAGCTGGAGCCGGATGGGGTGCTGAGTCTCATCAGCACGGTCGCCAGGAAAGCATATCACCCTGTTGCTTACGGAAGACACTGTCGATATCAGTTGCAAATGCAGTGATTGCTGTTGGCGACTGAGGGAGACACCAGGCTCGCACGTACAAGCGCATAATGAACTATACAAGGCGCAGTGCGAATGGCAGCTCTCCATAATCGACAGGTAGGCTCTCAAAGGGGGCTGTGCGAAAGGCAACAGTTGTGAGGCGGATCCGGTGTGGTAGATCGAGTCTACCTTCGGTAATTAAAGCTCAGCTGGGGATGCATAAAACTCAAATCCGTAGTCAAGCTTCAAACGAACAAAGGATGGGCAGAAAAGTGAGGCAGTATCTCTATAAGCACCCTAAGTGCTGAATATCATGGAACGAAGAATGTGTCCATGGAGTGGTACATGAGAGCTTAAGGCTGCAAATAGGGGCCTCCTAGGTGAGGCATCAGTCAAAAACAAGACCAAGGAAATGGTACAAATCCACCACTTCCAAGGCGAACCTCGTTTAAGAAGTCCAGATCAGGGTGGAGCCATGGATGGTGGCGGAAGTGTACCATCTCAGTTTTGTCCAAGAAAAACTATGTTTCAGCATATCTAGAGATGCAGTTCAAGGCCTGTTGGAGACAACATGCCGGTTAGCATCTGGGCTGCAGCAAAATACATTGAGAGGTTGTCCATGTAGAGTGTAGCAAGAACATCTTGGCCAGCATGGAAGTAATACCGTTGATGATCAGGTCAGAGTGTGACTGAGGACACCCTCTACTTGTTCCATTGAGTCGGAGAGGGCTCCCCCTATGTAGAATCGCAGAAACTCAAAGACTGGTAGGTGTCCCCTCAGCACTATCTTGTGAGGAGTATCCATGATACCGCATCGCCATTGGCTATCATAAGCCTTCTCCAGAATGAAAAACAGAATGATGTAGCGCTGTCTACAATTGAAGCCCTCACAGACAGCATTTTCTAGTCGCAGCAGAGCATCCCATGTGGAGTGGAACTTATGGAAGATGGGTGGCCTCTGTTGTCCCCCCCCAAAAGGGCTAGTCTAAGACTTAGCAAATTCTCCATCAACTTGCACAACTAGGAAGTAAGAGAGATTGGGAGGAAACCGGACAGGGTAGAGGGATCTCTCCCTGGGTTGCAAAAGGTGTCCACAGTAGCCATTCACCGACTCTGACATGAACCTGTTGAACAAATCAAGCAGAAAAGTCATGCCTCATTCACCTAGGTGCCAAAACATGGTAAACACGACATCACCCGGACCAGGATCGGTATCTGCGCATGCAGCGAGAGGAATGCAGTTCACTCAATATTAACCTGTCATTGAAGAGTTCTTCACCTCTGGAGGCACCGTCCAGTCACTGACCTTCAGCCACATCATGATATGCAGTGAATGCTGGCACTATCCCAGCTAGAGAAAACCGTCAAGAAAGACTAGTATGCTGAAACAGGGTCCGAGATTACAGTTCCATTATCCTGGAGAATGGGAGGGGGAGTGGGCCTTACAAGAACTTATCCCCAATTCTTTTGACTCGCTTCTACAGCTCTGCAAGAGGGGTCTTCACATTATGTTGAGACACATTAACATCCAGGAAGAGCAGTGTGTGTGCTTTGAGACATCACAAAAACTAACTGTAGCTCAATGAAATTCATCTAGTGAAATCGTTTGGGCCGCGCTATATAGCTTGAGGGCCGTCTCAAGGTCAGGTATAGGCCCCTCGAATTGATTGACCCCCTCAAATTGATTGAGAAGTTTCTGAAGAGGGGGTGTCTACTGTTCAAATCCAGGATAAGAAAGGGCCTTGGCAACTGTGCCACGATGCGGCGGAAATCTCTTGAATCAAAGTCGGCTGTGGGTGAAATGCAAGCAGAAATAACAGATACTTCATATCCAGGTGTAGCTGTCATGCTATTGCCTAAAAGGAGGTATTTAAAGCAAAGAGAAGAATGGAGATAACATGTGGGTTTAAATCGCACATCCTCCTGGCCAGTCTCCATTCCGTGTTGGTGGGGTCACAAAACCCTTATACTCCGGCTGAAAAAAAAAAAAGCTAATGTGAACAGGAGGAGACAAGCCTCCCCATCTCATCCCAGTTAGCCCAGAGTCCATGGCAATTCCATTGAAGGAATATGCTCTCTATGTCAAACTCTGAGGAGATGCGTGGGTCCTCTTTGGAGTGAAGACAATTACAGGAATGGTTGCACAGTTCATGGAGACAGAATTGGGGCACCTTTGCCTTCGAGGAGTTATGAGGGAGGTTGGGTTCGCTATGAGTCTCCCTCCCCTCTGCTAGAAACCTTTAGTGGAGACAGGGGGGGGGGGGTCTCTCTTTTGTAGGATATCGCATTTCCCAGCCCAGCATTGGTTAGGGGCATGCTATCCTCCTTTTGGGTAAAGTAACAGCTTTACGAGTCCACAAAGTCAGCCTCACAACTACCTTTGAGGGGGGTTTGCCTTCTGTGAGTCTAACGACTCAGTGAAGGCACATAGCCATTTTGCCTTAAGGAAATGGTCATGAAGGGGGAGGGGTGGGTACCCTTTTTTAGCCAAGGATGAGTGGGAAACCTTTTGGCCGCCAGGTCTACCAGGGGAACATCAAGGGTGGGTAGAAATGTTAGAAGGGCCCAAATGGGGACCGAATTAACCTTGTATGTAGGCCTGGAGGGGCCACGAGTACGAGTAGAGTGTGCCTTTTTAAATATGGAGGCCTAAGGCATACCAGGTAGCGCTGGGCACACAAGGACCAAGTCCATAGCCTTTACCTAATTTATGGTATAGTCCGGTGTCCCATTCACCAGTGAGCCATAGTGTGCCTGAAGGGCATTAATAATGCCTGCCTTGGAAGGGTCTGCTGCATTCGTCAGGCTCCCATCCTCCGAGAAACCGGTCACTTTCTGGTCTCAACCAGTCAATCTAGCTAAAGCTCTCCTTTAGAAAACTTGGTGGTATTAGTGGAGTGAAAAACTCAAAAATGTTTAAGGCTACCAGGCTAAAAAATGCCAATGAGGGGGCCTTGATGTAATTGAGGCTCCCCTCACAGCACTTGTGAATTTGTTCTTGGCCTGGTTGCTCACTGAAATGACAGTAAACCCATCCATTCACTGAGCCCCCGCGGAGGGAGATGAATCCCTTGTCCTCTTTGATTTCTTCTATGGAGGGTGATGAGTGAATGTCCTTCTCTCCTTCCCCGAAGGAGCTTCGAGGCTGTACAGATCTTGATATTCAAATGGCCACCAGGCTGGGTAAGGGGCCCATCCTCTCCTTGTGAGTCCTATGAGGCTTGTACTGCTTGAGGAGGACCTTTGACAGGGGCGGATTCAGGTACTAGCATTGGGCCAAGGTTCGCCTCCTTGGAAGACCCTGTCATATGGGGCAGGGTCACCTCCAGGACCATCTCCACCTCAGGAGGGGCCTCCAATTGACCATCCCCCTCCAACAAGGTATCAGGTATCTCATCTAGCCTATCCTGAATGTCACTGGCCTGGCAGCCAAAAAGGCAGTAAATCCCACCTGCCACAAGCAGTACAGCCTTATGCAACCGAGAATGGTCACTGGGAGGTGGTCAGCCCATTAGACGCAGGGAAGTGGTTATTGGGGCAAACTGATATTCACATTATTCAGACCCCAATGCTCGGATGCTTCCAAGGCCTGGTCTTTTGGGCTTTGTTTATAGAGGTTCCTAAGCCTCTTTTCTGACATGTTATGAGGTAACTGGTCATGTCCTTAAGCCCTGACAGATGGTTGATGGGATAGTCATGCAGAAAAAGGAATGCTGAGGGGCAGTGAAAAGAAAGTGCACCAACAACTTCCTCCTATCCTGGCTTAGTTGAGTTTTTTACCAATATGTGATTGAAGATGGTATGGATATTCTCCAGCTCCAATGCAGGCCATTTTTTTCTTATGACTGCCCAAAAGATCTCTCTTTTTAATGTATATTTAAGAGGGAATCTTCATAATAGCATCAATATACAATAGCTCTATGCGCATGTCTCAATATCATAGGATGAAAAAGAAATATCACAACAGCTATAGCACATTGATTTAACAAATATAATTTACCATGTTTTTCTTTGGGGAAATGTAAATGAAAGGCAGAATGAGCAAGGTAAAACAAACATCTTTTTTTTCACTGGCACAACATGCAACAACTTTCCTCCACTCTAACCTTGTCCCTCAAGAGTCTCGCAATAAGTGCTCCCCCACTTAATTGTGGTAACATTGGTGGGGGCTTACAGCACAGTCTGTAAAATCAAAGCTTTCTCCCTTAATCTCCCAAGCAGTCAGAGGTAGCAGAGATCATATGTTTCTGCGGAGCTATTAACAATGACAACATTGTCAGAGGAGGTGGAAGAAATAGTTGCTAAAACTCCACATCTATTTGCATGTTCTGTTTCATAGAAGGCATTTTAAAACCAAATTGTAAAGGATGAAAAAAATACAACAAAGTTAATTCGCACATATATTCAGTTTTACAAAACCTGAAATATAATATTTATTAGAAGAATCTTTTATACATGAACAAAGTGTTCTAGCAATGCTCAGCATCAACATTATATTCCAACACTCACCATAAGCAGTCAAGAAAACAAAACTAGGATTCTTGTTTGGCTTTTGCTGCCTTTTTTTCAAGCCATATTTTTCTAAGACGCTCAATTCTTGATCTTTTTCCTTTTCCTCTCAGTTCTCTTAACCTTTCCATTTCATCCTCAAAGTCAGCATGTTCATCTCTATATAAGCCATAGGATCGCAGAGCCCTCATTAACCCATTTGTCTCAGCATAGCGTGGATAATAACTTGCAATTTCTGGCTCCATATCTGTAGGTTGTGCGGCTAGTTTGCGCACTACTCGCATTGAACTCTCATCAGTAGGACGAGTGACTTCATTAAATATGCTATTGCTAAGGCGCTTCATTCTTTTGCCATAATTGCTAGAGCTTTTGATCAAGTTACTATATTGATAAATATATGATTTTAAAGGTAATTTTCCTGCCATTGTGAGAAAACTACATGTATAAAATCTGGAAGGAAAAAATAAATGTAAATGCCTTGTCCTCACTTTGATCACCATTAGCTTGTAGTTTTTTTTAATGGGAGGGGGTTGACTGATGATTGACGCAAAATTATCTCCAATCAGTGAAACTAAGATTAAGGTAAAAAAAGGAAGATGGGGGTTTGAGAGTAGGAGAACACAAGTGAGACTATATCAAAGGAAGAAGATGGGTAGCAGTGAGAAAGGAGAAAAGTTTTGCAGAGAATCGGGATCCTTTAGTCAAGATCAGAGATAAATATTTAAAGTATGGGTGCCATATTAGGAAAGGAAAGAAGCAGTAATGTAAAATAAGAATACAGGAAGCACTGGGAGAGTATGTGGGACATTGTGAATCTGGTATGACAGGGGTTGAAGGTGGAGGGACCGCAGAACATAGGATGCCAATGGGTTAGCTTGGTATGACCCAGGCAAAGGTGGGCCAGCACCAGGAGGAAAAGGGGAAGAATGAAGCTCAGTAGCCCAAGGAGGGACTAAATGTAGTAGAGTTTGCCAGGCAGCAAGCCATTTAGGGAAGGGGGAATGGGCATGCTGGAGCAGACGCAGACCGCAGCTTGGTAAACTGCTTTGGTGCAAGGTACTCGCAGAAGGTAACAACTTTACCAGAAGAGACCAAAACCTTATGTAAGAGCTGTTGTATCTCACAGAGCAGAAGTTGAGGAGTAAGAGTAATGGGATAGGACAAATATTGCGCATCAGGAAGACTGGAATAACAAATTCAGTGGGAGTTGGTAAGCAATGCAGAGGACCTCCTGTATGGGGCACACATGAATGTTCATCTATTTATGAAAGGAGGGGGACAACAGGCATATGATTGCTGGCTACTAGAGAGAAGCAGAAAGCACTTGGGTCAAGGAGGATGCAGTCATACACTGTGCATCAAATTCCAGTTCAGATTTGACCATTTGATTTTTTTTAAGTGACCCTCTGGCGACTGCCTATTGGTCCAAAACTCACTGTAATCCCCTTATAGCCTAATCTAGGCTAGATGAAAACATATGCAAAAACCAAAAGCAAACAAAAACAAAACAAGAAGCAAAAGAATAAGAAGGAAGCACACTCCAGCAACAGCCCCCCCCTCCCTCCAGCGTAGGAATGTGCAACCTACAAAAGATAATCCACAAGTCTGTGTACACGAACCTGTCCTGAGTACAAGGGACAAGTGGTAGAAACCAAGCAGAAGATAATATCAACATCCACCCTGCTCATGACAACTGTGGTCACAGAGAGACAGTGAACCAGAAGGTGTAGAGATTCCAATACTTCGAGAGCACTCAGGGTGTGCTGTGAGGCATTAAAATCAAAATCCAGTGTCTGAACCAGGCACTATATGTTATCTCCCATACTGAGTGGTATATTGCAACCAGCTCAGCAGTGTATACAATGCCAGCCATATACACTGGTGCAAATCCAGCGAGACATGATGTTTGCTCAAAACAGGTTGAAGGCAATACTTGAGACACTGTAGAAGCTTGGGGAGCAGAGGCGTGGTGACAAATAGTCAAAGGTGGTACCGTCCAGGGTGGCATCATGTGCAGAACCAGATGCCACCAGCCATGGAAGTACACTGAGCTCTCGAAAGAGTTTCCTAGCCTTAAATCCAAATGGTTTAGGGTATAACTGGCGTCTCTCAGTGCATAGGGCACAGTCAAAATTGACCGGATGCAGTGAGAGCCATTGGAGACTGAGGAAGGGGCCGGGCTCATGCATACAGGCGCATAATGCACTGTACACAGCGCAGAGCAAGTGACATCTTTCCAGCATCAAGTAGGCTCTCAATGGGGGATGTGAGGAAAGCACTGGTCACCAGGCAAAGACTGGTGTGGTGAATAGAGTCTACCTTCCACAATGCACTATCTATCGGATATGGATGCATAAAACTCGCACCCATAATAAAGCTTTGAATGAACAAAGGAATCAGTAGAAAAGCAAGGCAGTAGCCCTATCAGACTCCTGGTGCCGAAGTTCATGGAGCGAGTACAAGGAACTCTAAAGCTGCAAATATGAGACTCCCGGTGAGGTGTCAGTCGAAAACAAGACCAAAGAAATGGTGCAAGTCTACCACTTTTAGGTGAATCAGGTTTAGGAACAAATCTGGGTCTGGGTGGAGCTGTAGATGGTGGCATAAGTGCAGCACCTTATTCTTGGACAAGAAAAACAAACCTGTGCGCTTCAGCATAGTGAGAGATGCAGTTCAATGCCTGTTGGAGTAGATGCTTCAGAGTTGGTATCTGGGCTACACCAAAAGAGATTGAAAGGTCATCACCTCAGTGTAGTCCAGCAGTGAGGTAATACTGTTGATACTCAGGGAAAACAATTTGACACTCAGGACACTGCCCTGTGGGACACATTCTTCCTGCTCAATTGAGATGGAATAGGTCACCCTACTGATATCTGAAATTGACATTTCGCAAAAACTCAGATTGGGAGGCATCCCATTGCCCCCATTCTGTGAAGAGTCTTCATGATACCGTATTGCCATGAGGTATTATAGATCTCCTTCTGATAAAAAAAAACACATAGTGCTGTCTATGAAGGAAGGCCAGGCAGATGGCATTTTATAGTTAGACCAAAGCATCTGACATGAACTGGAACTTGCGGACACCGCTATGTGCTGAAGATAGGTGGCCTCTGAGCTCTCCATTAACTTGCAAGCACATTACATTAGAGAGATTGGGTGGAAACTAGCCAGGGTAGAGTGATCTCTCCTTGGTTTGTAAAAAACAATCACAGTAGCTATTATCCAGAAACTGGGAGGATACCCTCTGTCAAGATCCTGTTGAATAACTAACAGAAAGGTAATGCCTCACTCACCTAGGTGACAAAGTATGGCATACATGACATCGTCCAGATCAAGGGTGATGTCTGTGCATCTAGCAAAACTGGTATGTAACTCACTCAATGTAAACCTGTAGTTGAAGCTTTTTTGCCTCTGGAGGAAAAGTCCAGTAGGTGGCCTTCAGCAACATCACAACATGCATTGAATGCTTGCAGAGCAGCATCCTGACTAGAGAATGCAGGCGTAAACAACTCTACCACAGATCTGGAGTCTGAGAATGTGGTCCCATTCTCTTAACCCATTCGTAACCTGAGGGCCTTCATAGGCCTTGATTCAATGCTACATAATCTCCCAAGGGCCTTTTACTTTTAGACTTGTATTTGCCCTGATATTATGATAATTTGTCCCCCCAAATTATTTTCAAACTCTTATGTTAGTGATTAATCATCTAATTAAGATACTTAAATGGATTAGGTCAGTCCTTCTTTGTTTGTAAACAGAGATTTATGATTGAGGGTAACTTGACTTGGTTTTAGGCCACACCATAAAGTGACCACAAAAAAGGGATTTATTTATGGTCCACACCTGTCTAAACAGCTGGTTTTTGATGACTCTTGCCCTTTGTTTGTTCAATACACTTGTTTTTAGTTTTTCATCCAATTAAAATCAGCATGTTATTCAATGAGGACTAAGGAGGAGGGGGGGGGGAAGCCTATTCAGCTAAAAAAATAGGCGATTTTTTTTTTGCCGCCTAAGTTAAAAAAAAAGTCTTTCATATAAAATGTCATCTGTAAATATAAGCAATGTTTTCTATAAAATGGTAATGTCTATAAAGGGGTAATTAAAATATAATTAATTTCTTCAGTTAATAAGAAATAACTGAGTGACAAGCAAATATTTCCAATCATAATTCTAAATATGTAGAAGGTTATTAATAATTTTTAGGTTAGATCAATAGAATAATTCTTTGCAATTAAAATGATATATTATTTTCCATAACGCTGTACCAAGGCTAATTTTGCGAAAAATATGATCAGTGATTTAACCATTAAGCGGCAGGTCTGGGTTGCGTCAGAGCTTGTGCCATATTGAGAAAAATGAGTAATTTTAATTTTTCTCGGAAGGTCATTTATCATTTAAAATATGATTTTATTTAAGTAAATATGCAATGTAAACTATATTTTATTATTCTAAATGTTAGAAAAAATCGTAAAAAGGATTATGAAAAAAATATAAACTGGCAAATTTAATATTTTCTTAAGCGTATGGTAATCAGCAAAACGACCTTGAAGCTTCGGACTCCATCTTTATACTGGACTAAAAAATGACATAAATTAATCTCAAATGTGATTCTGTCAACTCTTTCACTCAAGGAGTTGCCAATTAGTAATAAAACAACGGAACATCAATTGACGATGCTTGTATGGCAGGAAACTCTTTGAATCATCAATTGATGTTACCCGCCATTCTCTAAGGGAACGTCAATGGACGATGTCCGCCGTTTAAAGGTTAAAGGTTAAAGAATGGGAGGGAGCGCATGAGAAAACTTGCTCCCAATCCTTTTAACTCACTTCCACATCTTTGATAGAGGGGTCTTCCTGTTAAGTGAAGACACGTATGCCCGCCATTAAAAGCAGCAGGTGTGCTTTGAAATAGACCGGAACCTAGCCCTAGCTTGTCAAAATTCACAAACAGTGAAGTTGTTCGGGTGGCACTTATAGTGCATGTAGGCATAATCCTTCTGCCTGAGGGACGTCTCACACTCTGCTAAATACCATGGAGTGGCTAGTGTGCAAAACAGCCAGATGTTCTAGGAATAGTAGTTAGGCCCAGAGCGATGAGGTTGCCATAAAACTCAACAGCCTCATCTACCAACTAAAACTCCTCAACTGGGACATAGAAAGCATTTCCTGAAATGCGGAACACTGTGCCTGTGCCAAACACTACTGGGGGGATGGGGGGGTCTCAGACAGGAGCGGTCCAGAAAATGATATTTGAACAAGAAAGTGACACAACCATCAAGGTCATCAACCAACTTTCATCTAAAATCAGGCTGTCTATCTGGAGAGCACTGGTATAGATCAAGACAGTAAACAGAACCAGTTCTCAGGCACTGATGGGTGAAACTCATTCACATTTAGAATACTTCCAATCAGGTAGGCAAGGACCTGACCTCTGGGATTGAGGATTCAAGTAGTCTCCCCAGCTGGGGTGTCTACTGTTCAAATCTTTGGGCAGTAGAAAGGGCCTTGGCAACTGGGGCCTGATGCAATGGAAGTCCCCTGCATCAAAGTCAGCTGAAGGTGGAATGTACAGAGAAAAGAATAGAAACATCATGCTGGGTATAAATGCTGTATCCTCCTGTCCAACCCCCATCACATGGGGGGAGCAAAACCCTTATACTCTTGGAGAGTGGACAGGAGAAACAAGCCCAGCATGGTCTCCTGCAAAAAGAGCCTATGGTGAATGGGAGGAGATGAGCCTCTGCATCTCCTCCCAGTTGGCCTGGAGTCTGCAGCAGAGGATCAAAGACCCTCACAGGAATGGCTGTATGCTTCCCAGAGGCAGAACTCCAGGCATTTGAGGATTTATTGGGGAAGGTTGGGCTGACTATGCAACTCTTTTCCTCCGTACACCTCAAACTTTTGGTGGGTGGGGAAGCATTAGAGGATCCATCATCTCCGAGCCACCGAGCCCAGACTTGGGTGAGGGCATAGGAGCTGAAGCTCCTTTAGTGCTGTCCTCCCTTTGTGGAGGCTGCTTTTGGAACCCTGCAAGATAGCCACCTTCAGGGGTGTGGCTTCCTGTGAGGCAAATGGCTCAGTGGAGGCGTGCAGCTGCTTTACCTTACGGGAAAAAGTCACACTGGGAGAGGGGAAGGAACCTTAGTTTTAGCTTAGGCTGGGATTTTGTGATATGTCTGGATTATGTTTTGGCATCATGTATTGTTAGACATCATAAGGATGGTGAAGCTGTACTTGTCCCTGTGATGATAGAATTGGTGAAAGTTATGGATGATAGTTTTGGGCACATCAGTTTAAGTTATGGAGGTGTATGAAAATAAAATGGTGTTTCACCTATCTGTTGACTGTTGTAAATGATGTTGCCACCACATAAGCAAGTTGGCAGTGATGGAAGATCAGGGTGTGCATGTAAAGCCTCTTTTAAGAACATAAGAACATAGGAAAAGAAGGAGACTGCAAAAGACCATTCATGGCCTACACTTGGCAGCTCCTGTTCCAGTCAACACACAAAAGATTTCTTAGCAGAGAAAAGTCATCAACATTGTCACCCTTTACAGGAGTTTGTCAGATCTAATCTACAATATACATAAAATGCATCCAGAGGATTATGTCCATTCATGCAACCGCAAAATAATCTCCCCACTCCTTAGAAAAATATATACATATGTACATAAAAAAGTGTCCCATCTAGCAGCTTCATTCATATATTTATCTAATCTATTCTTAAAACTACCCAGAGAGCAGGCTTCTATCACATGTCTAGTGAGCCTATTCCATTCATCTACCACACGATTTGTAAACCAATTCCTCCCAATCTCCTTCCTAAACCTATACTTATCAAGCTTAAACCCATTGCTACGTGTCCTGTCATGTTCACTAAGTATAAGAACCTTACCCAGATCCCCTTTATTATATCCTTTTACCCATTTGAAGACTTCAATCAATTCCCCTAAACAGATCCTTGCGGAACTCCACTGCTAACTCACCCCCACTCAGATTTAACTCCATCTATACTAACTCTTTGCTGTCTGTCACCAAGCCATGACTGAATCCACCTAAATATACTGCCATCGATCCCGTGTGCTTTAACTTTGCTCAGAAGCCGTAAGTGTGGCACTCGATCAAAAGCCTTACTAAAGTCCAAGTATAAAATATCATAGTTTTCATCATTATCTGCTGCTTCATACACCTTACTATAAAAAGACAGCAAATTAGTCAGGCAGGATTTACCCTTACTAAAGCCATGCTGTGATTCTTTATCAACTTATGCTTATCCAAGTGATCCCTAATATTCCTTGCTATAATAGATTCCATCATTTTCCCTACCACTGATGTCAAACTTACTGGTCTGTAATTAGACATATTTGTTTTATCCCCTTTCTTAAATATAGGTATCACATTGGCTTTCTTCCATGCCACTGGCACAATGCCACTCTCCAATGATTTTCTAAAGATGCATGCTAGGGGCTCACTTAACACATCCTTACATTCTTTCAAAATTCTAGGAAAGACCTCATCAGGACCGGGCGCTTTACTACTTTGGATTTTATCAATTTCCTTTGTCACTATCTCCTTTGTGATCAAGATATCCTTTAATTTCTCTTCATCATTACCCTGAAAGATCATTGACACCTCGGGTATATTTAGAGTATCCTCCTGTGTAAATACTGAGAGAAAAAAGTCATTTAGCATTCCAGCCATTGAGTCCCTATCACTCACTAATTCTCCATTGGAATCTATAAGTGGGCCTATTTTATCTCTAACCTTAGTTTTGTATAATTGATAAAAACTTTTAGGATCTTCCTTTGCCCTATTTGCCACTTTAATTTCATAATTTCTCCTTGCTACTCTAACTAACTTTTTAACATCTCTTGCTAGTTCATTATATCTCTGCCTTAAGTGATCCTCTCCATTTTTTATTTTCCTATAAATGCCCTTTTTAATGCCAATATAATGCTTAATTTTATCTGTCATCCATTTTGGGTCATTATTTTTAGTCCTAATCTCCTTATAAGGAATGTTAATCATCTGACCTGTAATTAATTGCTCAATTATTCTTTCATACTCCTCTTCAATTGTAATCTCTTCCTCCTGGTGATTATTGTCTCCACTAACTGATATCATTGAATCTATTCCTGAATTGATTTCATTGCCTGGTTTCTGTACAACTGCCTCCAGGTAAGTCCTTAGCCCATTATAATTTGCTCTTCTAAAGTCAGGAATTTTAACATTGTTCATGCTACTATCAATACCATTCCATTTCATCTTGAATCTAATTTCACAATGGTCACTATTACCCAAATTTCCTCCAATCTCAGTATCCTTAATAACTTCTTCCCTATTTGTCAGAACTAAATCCAGTATATTATTACCTCTAGTGGGTTCGTTAATAATCTGCCTCAGAAAATTATCTTGGACAACATTCAAAAATTCCTCAGCCTCCTGATCACCCACAAGAGCTTCCCAGTCTATATTTCTGTAATTAAAATCGCCCATTATACACACATGCTTACTTCTACATGCCCGTTCAATCTCCTGCCACAGAAGATTTGAAGCTTCCTTACTAAAATTTGGTGGTCTGTATAATAATCCTATGACAAGCTTGTTTTTACCTTCCTTTACATTTAGCCATAATGACTCTGTGTTATCATCTAATTTAATTGTACTGTTTACACAACACTGGAGATTATCTTTAATATAAATAATAACCCCTCCTCCTCTCTTCCTATTCCTAGATTGGAATAGGAAGATTGATGTTTGTGAACCCTTTGTGATTGATTGAGTGTCTTTGCTTAGAACGGATGCTAGGAATGCATATGGCTTTGCAAATGGATTAGCAGAGAATGATATGTTACCCTTTCAGAGATGTTGCAAATGATGAGTCTGGTTGGAAAGAGTGTTATGGGCATACAACTCAACTGTGCATAGTGCTTGGGCATGTCTCCATGTCAGTAGTATGTTTTCAACTTTGAGAAGAGTGAAGAACTGTTTACAATTGGGAGAATAGTAGTATCATGTATGGCATGAAGCAAATGAAAGGTTCCATTCGCTTGAGATAGGTGAATAAAGTTGTAGAAGTGAGTGAAAAAAGGAAGATTGAATGCAGACAAGTTGAGTCATAAGTTTGAGGGTCCGTATATGGCTAAGAATGTATGGCTTGATGCGTTATAGAAAGGCAAGGTATGAATGGGAATCAAGAAGTATGAGCACACCAGAGTCAGTTGAGAAAATGGAGAGTGTGTCTATAATACTCGGTGTTAAAACATAACATAATTACACGGATGACAAAAGCCACAAGGGCCTATCAAAGGTCATCCGCCTCCGTCAAAACCCACCCACAAAAAGCACCATCACCAGGGGAAGACAAAATCAAAGTCCCCCACAATATAATATAATGGATGACAAAAGCCACAAGGGCTCATCATAGGTCATCCGAGTCAAGCGGCCTCTTTTTCAAGGCAGCCAAACTCCCAGGAAAACTACATCCAGAGGATTGCATCCAGAAACAAGGGTATCACCAATCAAGGCTTGTCAAGAACTAAATCATGCAGCTATAGATATATACAAACAATATTAATATATACAAAACTTAGGAACCATCACAACCTTCCCTTCCCATAAACTCATCCAACCTACTCTTAAATACATTTAGATTTGGACTACCTACTACCCTCTGCGGCAATTTGTTCCAGAAGTCTACCACTCTATTGGTGAAAAAATATTTTCTTAAATCCAACCTACACCCTTGCTTTTTAATTTTCAAGTGGTGACCTCTAGTCCGATTTCCATCATCTATGAGTTATGTATGAGTTATGTTAGGATAGAAGTACTATGGCTGAAGAAATAAACAAAGATGGAATGATTGAATTAACTGGGAAAAAGTTGGTAATAGTGGATCAAAAAAAGAAGAACCAATCAGAGGTAAGAAGTCAGGAAAATAGCAGTGTAAGAGGGATAGAAGTGCAAATTTCTCTGGATTTAGGTGTGTAAATGATAAAAGTGCAGATGTTTCCTTTGCTAGTCTGAGATTGAATGGTTCTTCTGCATTTAGTTAGTCCAATTGGGAGCAAGAGGAGTGATAGAATGAGATATGCTGAAGTGGTGCATAGCGTGAAAGAGGTGTCAATGGCAACTGAATATCCTTTAAGTTCAGTGAAAGTTGCAATTGAAGGTTGGAACATGAATGTTAGCCTCAATGTAAATGCGCTGAATAGGGCTGTGACTAAAGCAAGAGAGATGATACACCGACTCAGTAGTGTGATTGATAGAATGATTAGTAACAGTGTAAAGGCAGAGAGAATAGTGACCCAGACAACTCGACAGATCCAATGAACTGACCTACTACGCATAGCCAAGGACTTGTGGGAGGGTATGAATGGTTCAGAATGATATATTGGAGTATCGAAAAGTCGTAAGAGTGTGTGGCATTGTAAAAATTTACCTTGAATTTACCTTGAATCCCGGTCGATAGGTACCCTCTTGGGTAATGAGACCGTACTGTTGTTTTTAGTTGATGTATGCAGAACGGATTTTTCAATATATGAATATATAACTGTGTAGGTCTTTGTGGTTTTTCCATTCTTTTTCTAATCTTGACTTAAAGATATTTACAGTTTTGCTGGTTACAGTTTCTGTTGAGAGTTTGTTCCATATTGAAGTGACTCTTGTCGGGAAGAAATTGGCTCTTGGACCAGACGAGCTCTGCACTTGGTACTTAAAGCAGTGTCCTCTTGTGTTAGTCGGGAGACCCGGAGCAAACATTGACCTGTCGCACAGCTTACAGTGGTTTCCTATTTGCAGTTCGTCATGTCCATGTGAAATCTTATATAGTTGCATAACATCTGACCTCTGTCTTCTAAAGTACAGGGTAGGTAGATTAAGTGCTTTTAGTCTCTCTGAATAGGAGAGATGAGAGATACTGTGAACCATGCGTGTTGCTCTACGCTGTACCCTCTCCACCATATCTCTGTCTCTTTTAGTTTTTGGAGACCAGATTACTGATGCATACTCCAGATGGGGTCGAATAAGACTCTTGTACAGGGGGAGGAAGGCATCTTTGTCTAGATATTGGAATGTATGCTTAATTGCCCCAAGTATCTTGTTGGCTTTGTTGACTTGAGCTTGGACGTGGTTACTAAAGCTTAGATTGCAATCAATAAGGACTCCCAGGTCCTTCTCTTCCGTGGTGTTCTGTAGTGTGTGATCTGTTCCATCATCTCTTGTCATTTTGTACTTGTGCTGGGGGTTGCTATTTCCCATGTGCATTACTTTGCATTTATCAGGGTGGAACTTCATTTGCATTTTAACTGACCATTCTTGTAGCATTTTCAAGTCTGCCTGTAAACAGTTAGTATGGGAGTTGCCTTCACAGTTTTGGACAGCTGCATATATCTTTGTGTCATCTGCAAAGAGCGATATGAAGTTTTGTAGTTTGTCAGGTATATCACTGACAAATATCATAAAGAGAAGGGGGCCCATCACAGATCCCTGTGGTACGCCACTTGTAACTGGTTTCCAACATGATGCTGTACCACTTACTACCACTCTTTGCCTACGCTCCATCAAAAAACCACGGATCCACTGCAGGAGGTCACCGACGATACCAAGTGACTTCACTTTTCTAAGTAGTCTTTCATGTGGGACTGTGTCAAATGCTTTTGCATAGTCTAGGAAAATGATATCCACTGGTAAGCAGTGACTGAGAGCCTCTGTCCATATATCCAGCGCTTCTAAGAGATTTGTTACTGTGGATTTTCCCTTAGAGAAACCATGTTGTTGGACACATCTAAGATTATTGGCTTTGATATGTTGTATCATTGCCTCCGAGATAATTCTCTCTAGCATCTTGCACATTATTGAGGTTAGAGATACTGGGCGATAGTTGGCTGGGTCAGCCTTATTTCCCTTCTTGTAAATGGGAGTGATGTTCGCTTCCCTCCACTGTTCTGGAAGCTCGGAGTTGGTGATGCTGGATTGGAATATTGCTGTCAGAGGTTTGGTTATTTCCTTTGCTACTTCTCTAAGAACTCTAGGGTGTAGGTCGTCGTTTCCTGGAGATTTATCAGTTCGAAGTGAATTCAGTTGCTTAAAAATCATGCTCTCTGTAATTTCTATTGTTCCTAGTGCCTCATACTGGAGAGGTTTAGGCTCAAAGTCTGGAATGTTAATTCTGTCCTCTTGTGTAAAGGTCTTAAAGTATTGCTCATTTAGTGTTTCGGCTTTATCTTTATCGTCACTTACAAAGTTACCATGTGTATCCTTAAGGTCACCTACGTCAGTTCGAGTTTTCCTGCGGTTGTTGACATAGTTCCAAAAGGCTTTGTTATTGGTCTTGGCCTCCTTTGCTAATTTTTTTTCAAATTCCCTACGGGCCTGCCTTGATGCATGTGTAGCTGAATTTCTAGCTTCTGTGTAAGCTTTCCAGTCAGGTTTGCTCTTTGTATTCAGATATCTTATCCATGCGTGGTACTTTCTCCTAGCTTTGCGGAAGGCATCCTTGTTCATCCATAGTGGTTTGTTCTTACTCTTTAAATTTTTTGTTGGTATATGATCCCTCACTGCCTTCATGATTCTTGATTGTAGTATATCAATGGCTTCTTGTGTCGACTTGCCCGCAAGCAATTCGTCCCATTCAATGCTTAGATCTTCTCTCATTTTTTCATAGTCTGCCTGCTCATAGTTCCATATTGTCCTCTTCTTTTCCTGAGGTGTTGTGCAGAAGATGAATTTGAAGTCCAATCTGGCATGATCACTTGCTCCTAGTGGCTCATGATGTACTAGTTGTTCAATCATTTCTTGCTCATTACTAAACACAAGATCATCCAATGTTGGATTCTGCTCATTTCTATATCTGGTTGGCTGGGTGACGTGCTGATGTAAATATATATCTCGTACACATTCAACGAATCTGGATGCAGGATTGTCTGGATTTTCTATGTTCGGCGTTTGAGGTGATGGGTTCCAGGTGATGCTCGGATGATTAAAATCTCCTGTGATGAGTAGATGAGTTTTCGTTTGTTAGTTGCCCACCTGAGAGTATCATGTAACGCTGTGTCTCGTGTAGTTGCAAGTAGAGGCGAACCAGATCTATAGATGACCCCTAAAAGCAAGTTGTTGTTGTGACTTCCCTGTATAGTTACCCATGTGCAGTCCTGGAATGAGTCCATTGGTGGCTTGATCTGTTTAGCATTAAGTGTAGATCTTACATATATACATGTCCCTCTGGTATTTTCTGCATATAAATCACTGGTGAATATATCGTATCCCTGAATTTGCATAACAGATAACTCTGGCACTTCCCCATGTTTGGGTTTAATTTCTGTTATTAGTATTACATCATATTGCTTGTCATTTACTAAAGCACAGAGCTCGTCATATTTGTTCATAAGTGAGTTATCTGTATTGGTATAGGATATTCTTAGTTCTGTTCGCTTGTTTCCACCACTTTTCTCTTTCTTATTATCCACCTTTTGTTTGGTTGTTTTACTCGTTGGTCCTTCAGTTGTTCCCTCAAGTTTTTTGACTCCTCCAATTGTTTCTTGGTTAGGTCAGGACGTATATAAATCTGGTTGTGGATAGGGTGCGAGCTATTACGTAATTCTTTGGCCTTGATCAATATCTGCTTCCTCTCACTTAAGCTGGCCATTGTTATCCTGAGTAGTCGGGCACGTTCACAGTTTGGCTTTCCCATCCTTTGTGCATTATTGATGTTGATCTTAAGTTTAAACTCTTCCTGAATAAGTTTGGTTACCCTGTTTATGTCACCCTCCTTCGAGTTTGTCTCAGGTAACATAAGAACATAAGAAAAAGGTTGAATTTCCTAGCTTCTTGGTCTTCCTTCTCATTCAATTTCAGATCTACTTTGTCAGTCAATGATTTTGTTACTGTGTCAGTTGTTTTGCTGACTATTTGCTCAATTAGCTGTTCTTCAGTTAATCTCCCAAGCCCTGTCTGTTGCGGGTTTACCTCTAAGCACTGCTGTGTTTCCTCTAGTCAAAGAATTCTGGCTTCTAAAGAGATGTTGTTGTCACTCAGTTCCCCCACTTTCTCTCCTAGGTTCATCTTCACATCGCTTAGTTCTTGGCTCACTCGGTTTATTTTCTCATTCACCTTCTGTATTTCACCTGTCATTGCTACTATACTCTGGTAGAGCTTTTTCGCCCCCCTTTTGCAGTTTTGGCAGTACCAGTGGCATTCATCTGTTAATACTTGGTACAGGCTGTCAGAAACTTTTGCGCATTTTGTGTGGAACCAGAGTACACATATTTCACATTCTATGGCCTTGTCACTCTCTTTTACCAACTCACCACATTCACCGCACTTATATGCTTCCCCTTTAGGGATAGTGTTATCTTTATCCATGTCCTTCTGATTATTTGTGGCATTTCTTTTGCCATTACATTCGGTTTTAAGCGTACTCACGTTAGCGCGACGGCGTCCACCTTCCGCCATCTTGAGTCTTTGTTTACCTTTTGTTTCAACGTCGCCGTGGCGGTGTTTTTTTTTTTAAAGGGGGCAAAAATTTGGGTCTTCGTGGGGAAATAATACTGTCCGTTTATATCACATTCGCTTCAACAATAACTAAATTCCTTTTCTTTGTTCACAAATCGTGTTCAAGTTTCACAAAAATCATTCAAAACACAGAATTTGTAGGGAGCTTGAATTGCTTGGATTGAATTGCTTAAGGAAGGAAGGAGGGATGTGTTGAATGGTGACTGTGTGAGATTGATGTATCTGTGGGAGCTATTCTCCCCATTTTTGTCCACTATGAATTTTCACCACTTTGCCTTAGTCTATTCTTTTACTCTACTTTTTTTATGATAGAAATATGAGTGTTTAGCTAGAAGGGTGGTTGGGATAGACTAGATTGTATATCATTTCAATTCAAATATACAGTAATACCTCACCCTACATCATTAATTGGTGAATAAGGCCATGATGTAATCTGAATTTTGACGTAAATTGAACATAATGGATAAAATTGCCTTAGAAAGACAAAAAATGATGGTAAACACTTTCAAACTAGCGTAAGAATAACACAGCATTTGTAAACACATGTAAAATTTCTTTCTAATAATGAATTATCTTATTAAAAAAACAACTTACTAATTTTTTTTATTTTTTTTTAAGGAGCTCATCTGGCAACTGCCTACTTGGGCATTAGTCGCTGTATTAAAAACCTGCCTAGTACTAGGCTACTTTAAAATCTAATCCAAAAAGAGAAAAAAAAACAACCCAAAACCAACAGTAAAAAAAAAAGAGGAAGCGAGCAGTAAGCAAGTTCCTGCGTCAGGGAGAGGCCCCCCCAGTGCAGGAGCGTGCAGCCTATAAGGGAAAAAAAATCGAAACAAAAAAAAACCTGGTTAAATAATAGGGAGAAGGCCAGCCTCCCCTCAAAAGTCAACAAGTCCACCAGTCAATCTGCAGGCACTCGTCCCAAGTACAAGGGACAGGCGGTAGTGACCCCACCCATCCCGGTACCGGGACAGGTAACATGCGCGAAGATCACCCAGACTGGGACATTCAACAAGAATGTGCCGAACAGTCTGGGGGACAATGCAGTCATCACAATAGGGTGCAGGCGAGCGCTCCATCAAATAGGTGAATGCTTCAACTACATCATGTCAGCGCCTTTAATCATTTTGCGAATTATAATAGGGGTTGGGGGTGGGGTATGACGTCAGAAAACTCAAACATGCATTAATATTCAGAGACGGGTGAACGATAATATTTACACAAAATAATTTTTCCGCTCGTCTACATGTTTACCAAGAATAGCCATCTCTATTTTTATATAATAATAATTATATTATACAGTGGAACTTCGTTTGTTGAAAGGCTCAATTTTCGAACTAAAAATTGCCCCAGTTGTCGTACCATAACTCGGTTGCGGAAAAAGCCAAAAATTCACCGCAGGCAGCACATGACCACTAGTGACTGAGCGTGCGGCATTAACCCTATGGGTCATGAATTATTTTACTCAAATATTATTATGTTGTAGTTTTGTTTTCTATTTATTTTGAAGGTATTAAATGATATAAAACACATTTTAGAAAATCTAGATCTTTATTTTTCAAATACTGACATGAACCATATATGACTCATTGTGACTATATTGATAAAAAAAATCCCAAAATAAAAAATCCAGAAAATTAAAAACAAAATGGGTAAATAATATTCATAAAATAAAAACAAATCATTTACCGAGGAGTATGAAAATCTAGGAAGCAATTTCTATCTTTGTTAAAACATAGCGAAATTTTACACTTGATGCAAAAGGCATATGTGTAGGGTCCATTACACCCCTCCTTTTTGCACCTTTTTCGTTCTTTTTTCCATTCTGGGAAATGGCCAATTCCATCATATTTTACAGCATTTTCTGCTTGACGTTGTGGTACCCTTTTAGTTGGCCTTCCTGGAGTTACATTGGCAAGTGGATTTGATCCGCATTTTATCATGCATTCTGCGATACTAAACCTGAACTTGAGAAGAGTCATTTGCTCCGGGAGAGCCATTCCTACAGATTCACAGTCTCTTCTGTACTGCAACCAAGAAGTGACAACTGCAAGGTCTACAAAATGGAATATGACTCTCAATGGCCATTTTTTAGATTTTATATGAATTCTGTAGAGTGACATCAAAAAATCTAGCTTGTCCACACCTCCCATACTCCTATTATACTGAAGCACTGCTGATGGGCAAGGTATTTCTACTTTAGCTTTTGCTGTTTTGTCCCAACGACAGACATGGCCTGTCTCTTTATTCCAGGCATATGCAGATGAAAGTACAGTGACTATGGAATTGTCATTCCACTTCAGCAAACACATTTCTCCATCACTAGATGTGCACCCATCCATAGAACCTCTGCCTTCCTTTACCAAGTCCTTATTACTTTTTATTGGCAAATTCCCACCAACCCTGTTACTCCTAACTGTCCCAGTACAATATATCCCAAAAGCAGAGAGATGAGCCACTAAACGTGGCGAGGTGAAGAAATTATCAAAAAATAATCTATAATCGGCCAAAGGCTCTAGTCTATTTTCTACTAATGCAACAACTACAGACCCTGAAATCCCTAAATGATTGTATTCTTCAGGAAGGTTTGTGGATTTTCCTTGGTAATCAATAAAGTTATACGGCATTCCGGACTCACCACAAAGAAAAAATAACTTTATTCCCCAAGGATTGGGTTTCCCTTTCATGTATTGTTTGACCTGCAGTTTTCCTTTGAAGGGAATGAGTTGTTCATCTACGCAAACTCTTTTTTCAGGAATTTCTTTGGACAACTCTTTCAAATAGTCATCCATTATTGGTCGCACTTTCCAAAATTTGTCGGTGTCTCGTTGATTGTTCTGCAAGTTATCAACACAATGAAGGTTATTACGCAAAGTGCTAAATCTGTTGAACGTCATGGCATCGGCAATTATCTCATGTCGGCGAGCTTTACTCCAATAAACTCTGCGGTTTGGGAATCCAAGAGAGCCCATCTCAATGTGTATGCCAAAAAGAATTTTTATTTCTTCTGGTTTTGTATTCAGATTCTTCCCAGTGTTTTGCAAATAATACATGTTAGTTTTTTCACACACGTCTTCTATAAGCTTATTATGCATAAACTTAGTAAAATATTGGTACGGTAACATTAGCTCGGTATATTCGTAATCATGAGCGACTTCCATCGACGCTGAAGGAATAAAATCTTTTCTAACCCAAGAAAAATTTTGTTTAGTTGGCATGCGTGGTTCCTTCGTTGAAAGAATTTCTCCATCGTCATTCCCTGCACATTCAGCGTTTGTGATTTCTATTTCCATTTCATCATCAGGGCCTACCTCAATGAGTTCGATCTCATTTTCATCATCCGACAATCCGTCCACGTCTGATTCATTTCCGAAGTTTTCAGAATTGATAGCTTCTGCAATGTCATTTCCACTCAACCTGTTTTTAGCCATTGACCCCTGCAATTAAAAGAAATAGAATAAATATTAGTCATATGTAAAAATAAACATTAGAATTCTGCGAGTTCTATAACCCGCCTCATGGGAGCTACCCACCGCTGAGGTACAAGCACCTCAGGTAAATAGGCCTACTCTATTTTTACGACCATTTGGTCACAATGAGTCATATCTGATTCATGAAGAAAATACAGGGATTTATGTTATGACAAAATGGCGAGAAACACTTTATCACTATATATTTTACTTTCATGATTATAATAAATCACTTTGAACCACATTCTTGACATTATTATTACAATAACAAAGAGCAACTCACCTGACAACAACAGACACTCACAATAGGCAAGAACGGACTGATGTCACTCGGAGACTAATGGCAACTAGTCATCAGCGGAGATTTTTCTGAATTCTGATTGGTTAAGCAAATATCACTCACGGTGATCTGAAGGCTGCAGACTATAAATCTTGGTACTAAAATTCGCCGAAATTATGAGTCATATATAGATCAAGGTGACTCAAAGGGTTAAGGTTGCCTCAGCCCGCGCTCGGAGTATACACGGTAAGAACGGTTGAAGATCCCAAAATCGGCTTTCTCGGGACCAAGACCGTGCCGGATTTTGGATTTCGGATCACTAAATCCTAGGCCTATTTAAATTAAAAAAAATAACCCTTAAGATACCACCATACAATATCCGTTTACGTAATTTGATGCATTTCCATCGATAATTTCTGGTCGAAATTATCGATTAAAAAAAATTGGCTCAAATTTTTAGCGATACCTCGGGAACTAACCCGCCGATTTGAACGAAACCAAGGTCATTCGAAAGGGGAAAAAATTTCACATCCATATATATACAGCTCATCAAGGTTAGCCCATAATCCTGGTTTTTATCCATGATTTTATGTTTTTTTTCCAGGTTTTCGTGCTTTCGCCAAAAAAAAAGCCGAGAGAAGAAATTTGAAATTTTATATTTTCGCATATAACTCTTATTTTCGACCCGAGCGACTACGCGATGGATAATGTGTTAGATGGCATATTCTAATCTCTATTTAATGTATAAATCCCTTACGTGTCCGATGATACTTTCCGGGAGAAAATTAGGTTTAAATCGGACTGGGCGCTAAAATGTTCGACCCGATTTTTGAGCTTCGAGGCAAGGTTTGTCCTGTAAAATAGACATAACATAACATAACATAACATAATTTAACGGATGACAAAAGCCACAAGGGCCTATCAAAGGTCATCCGTATCCATCAAATCCCACCCACGACTGACCTTCGAACAGGTAGCACATGTTTCGTAGAGCTCTCAGAATATTTTGATTATTTGATATACTTTGGTGTGTGACATAAACATAAATATTAAGTTATAAGATCATATATTTGGTTAATATAACAAAGTTAAATTGTGGTTATTTTGTATAAATTGTGGTTATTTTGTTTTGGTGAGAAAGTGACTTTTGTTTACTTCGGGGCCATCTTGATTAGCAGGTTTTAAACTTGCGCGCACAAATTGGGGTCAAATTCTTGTTGTTTGTAAGTTTTTGTTTCTATTATTGTTCTTGTTTAAGTATGGCTGACTGTTTGGATGTAGAGTGTATGCCTTTTGAAAGTAGTGTGTATGTAGTGTGCGATGTCTGTGGTGTAGAGAGGAGAGTGAATGTGTCTGAGTGCCGTGTATGTGCTTTGACTGAGGAGGTGAGTCGATTACGTGCGGAATGCTTGAGACTGAATGATTTAGTGTCTGAAGTGAGAAGAGATGCAAGTGTACGTTTGAAGAGTCAGATTGGGACCAGGAGGGAGGAAGTTAGGCCTAGAACAGGGACTGGAGAGAAAGCAGTAAGTGAAGTAAGTGATGATGAGTGGTGGGTGAAAGTGAACAGAATAGATAAGTTAGGACAGGTTAGGTGTGTGAATGAGAGGGACATGAAACCTGTTAGGCTAACTAACAGATTTGATGCCCTGAGAGAGGAAGAATTTGAAAGAGATTTGTCTGGTGTGGCCGTGCCTGAAAGTAGAATAGGAGGTCGAGTGAGTGAGAGCAGGAGGGAGGGTAATACTAGGCCTAGAGAGAATAGGAGAATGACTGAGGTGATTGTGATGGGTGACTCTCAGATTAGGTATTTAGATAGGAAGTTGAATGAAAGTAAATGGAAGGGAGTGAGAGTTTGTCTGCCGGGTGCTGGTGTAAATGATGTGTGTGAGAGGTATGATAGGTTGGTGTCTGGGTGTGAGAGGGAAGCAGTTGTGATTACACATGTCGGAGTAAACGATGTAAAGAAGGTGGGTACTTGTGAGTTACGACAGCGGTATAAAAGGCTGATTGAAAGGATGTGTGAAAGTAGAGTAAAAGGCGTTGTTTCAGGTGTGCTTCCCAGAATGGATGTGGGGATGGAATGGTTGTCTCGTGCAATGGGGTTGAATGAATATGTGAAAGGTTTGTGCGAGGAGTCAGGATTGGTATTTGTAGATGTTTGGAGTGGGTTTTATGGGAATAAGGGTTTGTATGCGATGGATGGACTCCATCTGAGCCGAGATGGGGTTGAGGTTTTGTGGCGGGAATTAGATAGTGTTATTAGGTCTTTAGAGGCGGGAAACTAGGTTTTGATAGTGGTCAGGGAAATTTAATGGCTCAAAGTGAGGCAGGGAAAGGAAGCAAACACAGATTTGTAGAAGGTAGGCAGGCTAATGGAAGTGCTTTAGGGTTAAACTACTTGAGTAGTGATAGTGGTCAGGGAAATACAAGAGTACAGGGTCGGGGAAAGAGAGAAAGGAGATGCAGAGGAGATAGGCCCTCAGGTGCTTCAGGGATAGGTGGGCTGAGTTGTCTTTACACAAATGCTTGTAGTCTTAGAAATAAGAAGGATGAATTATTTAGTTATATCATTCATGAAGATATAGATATAATATGTATAGTTGAATCATGGGTTAATGAAAATATATTTAATGATAATGTCAGTGAATTTGAACTAGAGGGTTATACTATGTACATTAGTCAAAGGAGAGATAGGACTGGTGGTGGGTTGATTATTTATATCAGAAATAGCATTTCTTCAAATCTAAATAACTCTATAAAGCAAGGAGAAGGTGAATCATTATGGATAGATATTAAGGTTGGTAAAAATAGGAAAATACACTTGGGAGCTTTTTATAGACCACCAGGACAGACTGATTGTATCGATGAGTTAATGATTAGGGAAATAAGTAAAGGATGCAAAGGAGATACAGTTATTCTTGGTGACTTTAATTTAACTTCTGTAGACTGGGAAAATATGATAGGAAGAGATAGAGCAAGTTGTAAGTTTATGGAGTGTTTTGAGGATAACTTTTTGATCCAATTTGTTAATAAGCCAACAAGGGGTGCCAATATATTAGATCTAATTCTTTCAAATGATGATCACTTAGTTCAAGGATTGAGTGTAGGGGAATCATTGGGAAACAGTGATCATCAGATGGTTCGGTTTAATTTGCAAATAGTTAAGGGTAGAACAACGTCAAACTCCACGAAAATTCCAAATTTTTATAGGGGAGATTACGATAAATTACGCAGCATGCTAAATCAGATTAGGTGGGATATAGAATTCCATGGAAAGAATACTTATGAGATGTGGGATATTTTTAAGACTATATTAAACATGGTTCAGGAACAGTGTATTCCGATGAAGTCTATTAGGAAGAAATAACATAACATAACATAACATAATTTAACGGATGACAAAAGCCACAAGGGCCTATCAAAGGTCATCCGTATCCATCAAATCCCACCCATATAATGCATCCATAGGATTTTGTCAGATCATGCAGCTACAATATACAATTTAACAATCCATAGGAATGTCCAACCATGCATCTACAATATATAATTTAAAGCCTCCATAGGAGTCTGTCAAAAACAAAATCAAAATCTCCCAAAATATACAATAAAAAGAAACTGCATCCACAGGAATGAGTCAAGAAACATATCCACATACTAAAAAGTAAGAAATTAACCCTCCATCCCCATATAATCATCCAATCTGCGCTTGAAAACATTCAAGTTTGGGCTGTCTACAGTCTCAGGTGGCAAACTATTCCAATAATCCACCACTCTGTTAGTGAAAAAATATTTTCTAACATCCAGTCTGCACCTCTGTTTTTTAATCTTTAAGTGGTGGCCTCTAGTTCTATTACTACCTTCTAACTCAAATAACTTGCTGAAATCTAATTTATCCATCCCAGAAAAGATTTTAAAAAGCTCAATCATATCTCCCCTCACACACCTTCTTTCAAATGAAAACATATTTAATACCCTCAGTCTATCTTCATATTCAAGGTGCTTCAGGGATGGTATTATTTTTGTTGCCCTCCTTTGTACTGACTCTAATAAGTTTATATCATGTCTAAAATGTGGTGACCATGCCTGTATACAGTACTCTAAATGTGGCCTGACATAAGAGTTGTATAGTTTAAGGATGACCTCCTTACTCTTGTAGCTAACATTTCTTTTAATGTAACCTAGCACCCTATTTGCTCTATTTTTTGCCTCAATACACTGCTTTGAAAATTTCAGTGACCTATCTACTACCACTCCTAAGTCTTTCTCATCTTCAACTGAATTAAGCCAATATCCATCCATCTCATAGCTAAATTCCCTATTATCTCTCCCCATGTTAATAACTTTGCATTTATTAAGGTTAAAAGTCATCTGCCACTTCTGAGCCCAAGCTAACAGCTTATCTAAGTCACCCTGCACTTTAAAGCTACCCTCAACCTCTTTGACTACAGCTGCCAATTTAGTGTCATCAGCAAAAATTGACACTTTGCTATTTACACCTTGCCCAAGATCATTTACATAGATTATAAATAATAAAGGGCCTAAAACTGATCCCTGAGGTACGCCACTAATAACATTCCTCCACTCTGACCTCACTCCATTCAGTACAACTCTCTGTTTCCTATTTTTCAGCCATTCAGTTATCCAATTTAAAACGTTCCCACATATCCCATGCAGCTTTAATTTATGAACTAGTCTTCTATGTGGAACCTTATCAAAAGCTTTGCTGAAATCTAAGTAGATCACATCAACTTTCTCACCCCTATCTAATTCTTTAGTTACATAATCCATAAAATCCAGTAAATTAGTTAAACACGATCTATCTTTTCTAAAACCATGCTGAGCATCATTAATTAACCTGCTACTCTCTAGATGATCAGAAATTCCCTTCTTAACCATCTTCTCAAGAATTTTACAGACTATAGAAGTTAAGCTTACTGGTCTAAAGTTATTTGGATCCTCTTTGCTTCCCTTTTTAAAAATTGGCACTACATTTGCCAATTTCCAATCATTTGGTATTTCTCCAGACTCTAGTGATCTAATAAATATCTTCTCGAGAGCTACTGCAATACTTTCTACACCTTCTTTGAGTATCCTAGAATGAATGTTGTCAGGGCCAGATGCCTTACTAGTATTTAACTGAATTATAAGCCCTTTAATTTCTTCTCTGTCTATATTAATAGAATTTATCACTACTTCCCTTGACCTAGAATTATCATCAATTAATCTAACTGGTTTCTCTTCTGTGAATACTGAAGCAAAATGATCATTAAGGACCTCTACTATTTCCTCATCAGATTCTTTCAAAACCCCTTCATATTTAATAGGCCCTATTTTATCACTGTTAGATTGATTATTGATTCTATAATAGCTAAAGAATTTTTTAGGATCTTTATTATTATTTTTAGCTAAATTAATTTCTGCTGTCCTTTTGGTCTTCTTAATAATCTTATTTAGTTCATTTCTGGTTGACCTATAATGGTTTAAATTATCTAAACTACTCTCACTTTGTAATCTCTGGTATGCCCTTTTTTTCTCTGAAACTTTATTAGCTATTTCTTGGTTCCACCATAATGGTTTCCTACATTTCTTCCTAATAGACTTCATCGGAATACACTGTTCCTGAACCATGTTTAATATAGTCTTAAAAATATCCCACATGTAGGAAACCATTATGGTGGAACCAAGAAATAGCTAATAAAGTTTCAGAGAAAAAAAGGGCATACCAGAGATTACAAAGTGAGAGTAGTTTAGATAATTTAAACCATTATAGGTCAACCAGAAATGAACTAAATAAGATTATTAAGAAGACCAAAAGGACAGCAGAAATTAATTTAGCTAAAAATAATAATAAAGATCCTAAAAAATTCTTTAGCTATTATAGAATCAATAATCAATCTAACAGTGATAAAATAGGGCCTATTAAATATGAAGGGGTTTTGAAAGAATCTGATGAGGAAATAGTAGAGGTCCTTAATGATCATTTTGCTTCAGTATTCACAGAAGAGAAACCAGTTAGATTAATTGATGATAATTCTAGGTCAAGGGAAGTAGTGATAAATTCTATTAATATAGACAGAGAAGAAATTAAAGGGCTTATAATTCAGTTAAATACTAGTAAGGCATCTGGCCCTGACAACATTCATTCTAGGATACTCAAAGAAGGTGTAGAAAGTATTGCAGTAGCTCTCGAGAAGATATTTATTAGATCACTAGAGTCTGGAGAAATACCAAATGATTGGAAATTGGCAAATGTAGTGCCAATTTTTAAAAAGGGAAGCAAAGAGGATCCAAATAACTTTAGACCAGTAAGCTTAACTTCTATAGTCTGTAAAATTCTTGAGAAGATGGTTAAGAAGGGAATTTCTGATCATCTAGAGAGTAGCAGGTTAATTAATGATGCTCAGCATGGTTTTAGAAAAGATAGATCGTGTTTAACTAATTTACTGGATTTTATGGATTATGTAACTAAAGAATTAGATAGGGGTGAGAAAGTTGATGTGATCTACTTAGATTTCAGCAAAGCTTTTGATAAGGTTCCACATAGAAGACTAGTTCATAAATTAAAGCTGCATGGGATATGTGGGAACGTTTTAAATTGGATAACTGAATGGCTGAAAAATAGGAAACAGAGAGTTGTACTGAATGGAGTGAGGTCAGAGTGGAGGAATGTTATTAGTGGCGTACCTCAGGGATCAGTTTTAGGCCCTTTATTATTTATAATCTATGTAAATGATCTTGGGCAAGGTGTAAATAGCAAAGTGTCAATTTTTGCTGATGACACTAAATTGGCAGCTGTAGTCAAAGAGGTTGAGGGTAGCTTTAAAGTGCAGGGTGACTTAGATAAGCTGTTAGCTTGGGCTCAGAAGTGGCAGATGACTTTTAACCTTAATAAATGCAAAGTTATTAACATGGGGAGAGATAATAGGGAATTTAGCTATGAGATGGATGGATATTGGCTTAATTCAGTTGAAGATGAGAAAGACTTAGGAGTGGTAGTAGATAGGTCACTGAAATTTTCAAAGCAGTGTATTGAGGCAAAAAATAGAGCAAATAGGGTGCTAGGTTACATTAAAAGAAATGTTAGCTACAAGAGTAAGGAGGTCATCCTTAAACTATACAACTCTTATGTCAGGCCACATTTAGAGTACTGTATACAGGCATGGTCACCACATTTTAGACATGATATAAACTTATTAGAGTCAGTACAAAGGAGGGCAACAAAAATAATACCATCCCTGAAGCACCTTGAATATGAAGATAGACTGAGGGTATTAAATATGTTTTCATTTGAAAGAAGGTGTGTGAGGGGAGATATGATTGAGCTTTTTAAAATCTTTTCTGGGATGGATAAATTAGATTTCAGCAAGTTATTTGAGTTAGAAGGTAGTAATAGAACTAGAGGCCACCACTTAAAGATTAAAAAACAGAGGTGCAGACTGGATGTTAGAAAATATTTTTTCACTAACAGAGTGGTAGATTATTGGAATAGTTTGCCACCTGAGACTGTAGACAGCCCAAACTTGAATGTTTTCAAGCGCAGATTGGATGATTATATGGGGATGGAGGGTTAATTTCTTACTTTTTGGTATGTGGATATGTTTCTTGACTCATTCCTGTGGATGCAGTTTCTTTTTATTGTATATTTTGGGGAATTTTGATTTTGTTTTTGACAGACTCCTATGGAGGCTTTAAATTATATATTGTAGATGCATGGTTGGACATTCCTATGGATTGTTAAATTGTATATTGTAGCTGCATGATCTGACAAAATCCTATGGATGCATTATATGGGTGGGATTTGATGGATACGGATGACCTTTGATAGGCCCTTGTGGCTTTTGTCATCCGTTAAATTATGTTATGTTATGTTAATGCATCCATAGGATTTTGTCAGATCATGCAGCTACAATATACAATTTAACAATCCATAGGAATGTCCAACCATGCATCTACAATATATAATTTAAAGCCTCCATAGGAGTCTGTCAAAAACAAAATCAAAATCCCCCAAAATATACAATAAAAAGAAACTGCATCCACAGGAATGAGTCAAGAAACATATCCACATACCAAAAAGTAAGAAATTAACCCTCCATCCCCATATAATCATCCAATCTGCGCTTGAAAACATTCAAGTTTGGGCTGTCTACAGTCTCAGGTGGCAAACTATTCCAATAATCTACCACTCTGTTAGTGAAAAAATATTTTCTAACATCCAGTCTGCACCTCTGTTTTTTAATCTTTAAGTGGTGGCCTCTAGTTCTATTACTACCTTCTAACTCAAATAACTTGCTGAAATCTAATTTATCCATCCCAGAAAAGATTTTAAAAAGCTCAATCATATCTCCCCTCACACACCTTCTTTCAAATGAAAACATATTTAATACCCTCAGTCTATCTTCATATTGAAGGTGCTTCAGGGATGGTATTATTTTTGTTGCCCTCCTTTGTACTGACTCTAATAAGTTTATATCATGTCTAAAATGTGGTGACCATGCCTGTATACAGTACTCTAAATGTGGCCTGACATAAGAGTTGTATAGTTTAAGGATGACCTCCTTACTCTTGTAGCTAACATTTCTTTTAATGTAACCTAGCACCCTATTTGCTCTATTTTTTGCCTCAATACACTGCTTTGAAAATTTCAGTGACCTATCTACTACCACTCCTAAGTCTTTCTCATCTTCAACTGAATTAAGCCAATATCCATCCATCTCATAGCTAAATTCCCTATTATCTCTCCCCATGTTAATAACTTTGCATTTATTAAGGTTAAAAGTCATCTGCCACTTCTGAGCCCAAGCTAACAGCTTATCTAAGTCACCCTGCACTTTAAAGCTACCCTCAACCTCTTTGACTACAGCTGCCAATTTAGTGTCATCAGCAAAAATTGACACTTTGCTATTTACACCTTGCCCAAGATCATTTACATAGATTATAAATAATAAAGGGCCTAAAACTGATCCCTGAGGTACGCCACTAATAACATTCCTCCACTCTGACCTCACTCCATTCAGTACAACTCTCTGTTTCCTATTTTTCAGCCATTCAGTTATCCAATTTAAAACGTTCCCACATATCCCATGCAGCTTTAATTTATGAACTAGTCTTCTATGTGGAACCTTATCAAAAGCTTTGCTGAAATCTAAGTAGATCACATCAACTTTCTCACCCCTATCTAATTCTTTAGTTACATAATCCATAAAATCCAGTAAATTAGTTAAACACGATCTATCTTTTCTAAAATCATGCTGAGCATCATTAATTAACCTGCTACTCTCTAGATGATCAGAAATTCCCTTCTTAACCATCTTCTCAAGAATTTTACAGACTATAGAAGTTAAGCTTACTGGTCTAAAGTTATTTGGGTCCTCTTTGCTTCCCTTTTTAAAAATTGACGCGGGGTGGATACTTACATTCTTCAGGCCGGTGTATGAAAATTCACCCTTTCCCGAAGATTACCAAAGTTAAGGACGCTGAACCTTCTCTCGAGGGCCAAAAATCGAGAAAACGACCCTTACCCGGTAGACATAATTAAATATAAAATCGCTACTACTTATCGTACGGAAAATATGTAGATATCAATTTGAAGGTAATATGATCTCCCATACTCACGAACCAGAACTTTCGGCTAAACGTACTGTTGAAAAAGTTTGAATAAGCAATCATTTGGCGTCCAGGAACGGATTAATCCATTTAACATTGATTCCTATGGGGAAAAATTGTTTCAGTTTTCGAACTTTTCGGTTCTCGAACGGCCTTCAGGAATGAATTAAATTCAAAAACAGGTTCTACTAGTAAGAACAGATCACTGATCGAGAATTGTGGGTACCCATGATAGCCATAACCTGTAGAAATATCTGACTGGTCACAAAAATGGGGCACCACCTTTTCTACTAAAACTAAGTGTATAATTTTTACAAAACGCCCTAGGAAACATAACTTGCCAGAGCTGATAATATTAAATTACCCTACTAATTACATGCAAACTCATAAATACTTGGGCATGGTATTAGATCAGGGACTAAACTGGGCAGCTCATATTATGTCATTAATAGAGAAATGTAAATCTAGCATTTTGCTCCTAAAATATCTTGCAAATACAAACTGGGGGTCAAATAGAATGCATCTATTACATATATATAAATCCCTTATTAGAAGCAAAATAGACTATGGCTCTTTCCTATACCATACATCATCAGAAAGCAACCTATTAAAACTTGATAGAATACAATTTAAGAGTATTAGACTAGCTATGTGTGCATTAAATTGTACCAGAGTTGATTTTTTAGAGGCAGAAGCTAATATAATGCCTCTTAAATTTTGTAGAATATTGCTAGGGCTAAGATATGGTATAAGAAGAACATAAGAAAAGAAGGAGACTGCAAAAGACCATTCATGGCCTACACTTGGCAGCTCCTGTTCCATTCAACACACAAAAGATTTCATACCAGAGAAAAGTCATCAACATTGTCACCCTTTACAGGAGTTTGTCAGATCTAATCTACAATATACATAAAATGCATCCAGAGGATTATGTCCATTCATGCAACCACAAAATATAATCTCCCCACTCCTTAGAAAAATATATACATAAAAAATATGTACATAAAATATACATATGTACAAATCACCCCACACGTATATGTATTTTACAATTCTTTTGGTATAATTTCTAGGACCTTCGGCCTCACCCAAAACCTTTTTGTGGTTGGTTTAAAAAATATATAATGAACTTAGGATATGACCCCATTGATTTAAACACCATAACATACATAACATAATTACATGGATGACAAAAGCCACAAGGGCCTATCAAAGGTCATCCGCCTCCGTCAAAACCCACCCACAAAAAGCACCATCACCAGGGGAAGACAAAATCAAAGTCCCCCACAATATAATATAACGGATGACAAAAGCCACAAGGGCTCATCATAGGTCATCCGAGTCAAGCAGCCTCTTTTTCAAGGCACCCAAACTCCCAAGAAAACTACATCCAGAGGATTGCATCCAGAAACAAGGGTATCACCAATCAAGGCTTGTCAAGAACTAAATCATGCAGCTATAGATATATACAAACAATATTAATATATACAAAACTTAGGAACCATCACAACCTTCTCTTCCCATAAACTCATCTAACCTACTCTTAAATACATTTAGATTTGGACTACCTACTACCCTCTGCGGCAATTTGTTCCAGAAGTCTACCACTCTATTGGTGAAAAAATATTTTCTTAAATCCAACCTACACCCTTGCTTTTTAATTTTCAAGTGGTGACCTCTAGTCCGATTTCCATCATCTAACTCAAAAAACTTGCTAACATCCAATTTATCTATCCCGGAAAAAATTTTAAAGAGCTCAATCATATCCCCTCTCACACACCTCCTTTCGAACGAGAACATATTTAATACCCTCAGTCTATCTTCATATTCAAGGTGCCTCAGGGAAGGAATAATCTTTGTTGCCCTCCGTTGCACTGACTCAAGAAGGTTAATATCGTGTCTAAAATGTGGGGACCATGCCTGTATACAGTACTCTAGATGTGGCCTAACATAAGAGTTATAGAGTTTAAGAATAACCTCCTTACTTTTGTAACTGACATTTCTCTTAATAAAACCCAGCACTCTATTTGCCCTATTTCTTGCTTCAATACACTGCTTAGAAAACCTTAATGACTTATCTATTACTACTCCTAGATCTTTCTCATCCTCTACTGAGCTCAGCCAATGCCCATCCATTTCATAGTTAAATTCTCTATTATCTTTTCCCATGTTAATAACTTTGCACTTATCAAGGTTGAAAGTCATTTGCCACTTATGTGCCCAGGATAACAATTTATTTAAGTCCCCCTGCACTTTAAAATTATCATCAATATCTTTAACTACAGCTGCTAATTTGGTATCATCCGCAAAAATTGACACTTTATTATTAACTGCCTCCCCAAGATCGTTTATATAGATGACAAATAATAATGATAACATCCCTCCACTCTGACTTTACACCATTTAGCACTACCCTTTGCTTCCTGTCTTTCAGCCACTCAGCTATCCAATTTGAAACCCCCCCACATATCCCAATCATTTTTAATTTATGAACTAGTCTCCTGTGTGGTACCTTATCAAATGCTTTACTAAAATCTAAGTAAATTATATCTACATTCTCTCCCTTATCTACTTGATCTGTTACAAACTCCAGAAAGTCTAGTAAGTTAGTCAAACATGATCTACCGGATCTAAACCCATGCTGAGCATCGCTGATTAACCCCTCCCTCTCTAGATGTTGGCAAATCCCTTTTTTAACTAAAATATCTAACTGCTATATAACACTAACTAAAGTTCACTTAACCTCTCATTAACTGCATACCCTAAGAACAAAACTCCATGTATTTATCAAACATTGTCCTTAGAATTAATTGAGTTGTATAAATCCTCAGGTTTTAATGTAACCTTCACAGATGGTTCCAAAAGTAATGAAGGAGTAGCATGTGCTTTTAGCTGGAGGGAAACCATAAAGACCTTCAAACTGCCCCATCACTGCTCTATATTTACTGCTGAGTTATATGCAATATTGATTTCACTCAAGTACATAAATCAAAAGCTAGACAACTGTAAACTACTCATAGTTTCAGACTCCCTATCAGGTTTGCTAGCTGTGAAAGAACAAAAAAGTCACTACTTAATCCACCGTATAATTAACTATATACATAAAATCAACCTGGAAGCTGTTTTTTATGGGTTCCTAGTCATGCAGGTATAAAAGATAATGAAGTGGTTGACACAGCAGCTAAAGCAGCAATACCCAATGCTAATTTCGACATACCCGGGGGTTCTCAGTATCAGAAATGATAGGCATACTGCAGCCCTCAGTCTTCAACCTCTGGCAAAATGAATGGGCCCAAAATAATGGCATTCTGCCCAAATCAATCCTAATTTAAACAATAACAGACCTTATAGAATGTCACATTGTGACAGTGTCGTACTAACTAGACTTAGATTAGGGTGCAGTAGACTATCCCATGGCTACTTCTTTGATCCATCACTTTTCCACTTTTGTGGAAAATGCAATACACAACTTACCCCAGAACATGCTATAACTCAATGCCCTGAATATGCTTTAAGTCGTAACCCCCTATTAAATTTATGCTTGGAAAACAACTTAAGATTTTCATATGCTACTGTCCTAAATTCCTCAGTCCCATTTGAACTAATACTAAAGTTTCTAAGAGATACATCATTATATAGACACATTTATTTATTTTTTTTTTCCAGTTTGTATATCCATTTATGTACATATATAGATATGAGTATTTGTATACATAATTGTGTAACTATTGGCACTGTCTAGTTTAGCTTATCTTCTCATACATAACATAACATAACATAATTTAACGGATGACAAAAGCCACAAGGGCCTATCAAAGGTCATCCGTATCCATCAAATCCCACCCATATAATGCATCCATAGGATTTTGTCAGATCATGCAGCTACAATATACAATTTAACAATCCATAGGAATGTCCAACCATGCATCTACAATATACAATTTAAAGCCTCCATAGGAGTCTGTCAAAAACAAAATCAAAATCCCCCAAAATATACAATAAAAAGAAACTGCATCCACAGGAATGAGTCAAGAAACATATCCACATACCAAAAAGTAAGAAATTAACCCTCCATCCCCATATAATCATCCAATCTGCGCTTGAAAACATTCAAGTTTGGGCTGTCTACAGTCTCAGGTGGCAAACTATTCCAATAATCCACCACTCTGTTAGTGAAAAAATATTTTCTAACATCCAGTCTGCACCTCTGTTTTTTAATCTTTAAGTGGTGGCCTCTAGTTCTATTACTACCTTCTAACTCAAATAACTTGCTGAAATCTAATTTATCTATCCCAGAAAAGATTTTAAAAAGCTCAATCATATCTCCCCTCACACACCTTCTTTCAAATGAAAACATATTTAATACCCTCAGTCTATCTTCATATTGAAGGTGCTTCAGGGATGGTATTATTTTTGTTGCCCTCCTTTGTACTGACTCTAATAAGTTTATATCATGTCTAAAATGTGGTGACCATGCCTGTATACAGTACTCTAAATGTGGCCTGACATAAGAGTTGTATAGTTTAAGGATGACCTCCTTACTCTTGTAGCTAACATTTCTTTTAATGTAACCTAGCACCCTATTTGCTCTATTTTTTGCCTCAATACACTGCTTTGAAAATTTCAGTGACCTATCTACTACCACTCCTAAGTCTTTCTCATCTTCAACTGAATTAAGCCAATATCCATCCATCTCATAGCTAAATTCCCTATTATCTCTCCCCATGTTAATAACTTTGCATTTATTAAGGTTAAAAGTCATCTGCCACTTCTGAGCCCAAGCTAACAGCTTATCTAAGTCACCCTGCACTTTAAAGCTACCCTCAACCTCTTTGACTACAGCTGCCAATTTAGTGTCATCAGCAAAAATTGACACTTTGCTATTTACACCTTGCCCAAGATCATTTACATAGATTATAAATAATAAAGGGCCTAAAACTGATCCCTGAGGTACGCCACTAATAACATTCCTCCACTCTGACCTCACTCCATTCAGTACAACTCTCTGTTTCCTATTTTTCAGCCATTCAGTTATCCAATTTAAAACGTTCCCACATATCCCATGCAGCTTTAATTTATGAACTAGTCTTCTATGTGGAACCTTATCAAAAGCTTTGCTGAAATCTAAGTAGATCACATCAACTTTCTCACCCCTATCTAATTCTTTAGTTACATAATCCATAAAATCCAGTAAATTAGTTAAACACGATCTATCTTTTCTAAAATCATGCTGAGCATCATTAATTAACCTGCTACTCTCTAGATGATCAGAAATTCCCTTCTTAACCATCTTCTCAAGAATTTTACAGACTATAGAAGTTAAGCTTACTGGTCTAAAGTTATTTGGGTCCTCTTTGCTTCCCTTTTTAAAAATTGGCACTACATTTGCCAATTTCCAATCATTTGGTATTTCTCCAGACTCTAGTGATCTAATAAATATCTTCTCGAGAGCTACTGCAATACTTTCTACACCTTCTTTGAGTATCCTAGAATGAATGTTGTCAGGGCCAGATGCCTTACTAGTATTTAACTGAATTATAAGCCCTTTAATTTCTTCTCTGTCTATATTAATAGAATTTATCACTACTTCCCTTGACCTAGAATTATCATCAATTAATCTAACTGGTTTCTCTTCTGTGAATACTGAAGCAAAATGATCATTAAGGACCTCTACTATTTCCTCATCAGATTCTTTCAAAACCACCTTTCTCTTTATTCTTGAGTGTCTAGGAGTGGAGTCCCTAGACTGAAGAGGTGATGGTGACTATCTTGACTGTAATTTCAAGGTGCCAATAATCCTTAATAGGGTTTCAGCACCCATAAAACAGATTAAATCAATCAATCATAACCTGTAGAAGGAGAGAGAAATTATTATGAGTTAGTATCAGATGAATAACCTTAATTTGATACATATTTGTTGAAATTATAAACACAAATATGAATTGTGAATAAAATAATGATAAATAGTATTCATTTCTTGAAAAAAAGAGTAATTTTAAAAAAGAAACACAGAGCCCCGTTTTTTTCAAATTTCAATTGAAAAAGCCCCCCCAAACCTGGAATAAATCTCATTTTTTGATTTGCCCACCCTGCCATTTAGAGTATGTTATGTTATATAAAGTATGGTTGAGTATGGCAAAGCTTTTGATACTGTTCCACATAGGAGACTAGTTCACAAATTAAAAATGTATGGGATATGTGGTAAAGTTTTGAATTAGATAACTGAATGGCTGAAAGAGAGGAAACAGAGAGAGTTGTGCTGAATGGGGTGAGGTCACAGTGGAGGGACGTTATCAGTGGTGTACCTCAGGGATCCATTCTAGGCCCTTTATTATTCATAGTTTATATAAATGATCTTGGGGTGGCTGTAAATAGCAAAGTCAATTTTTGCTGATGTCACTAAATTGGCAGCTGGGTAAATATGTAGATTAGCGGCTCAGCCAAAAAGTGGAATTTTGTGTGTTTACCTTTCGTTCACCCCTGCCGGAATATTCATGCGCATTTGAGTCATCTGACGTCAGACCCCACCCCCATCCCCATTATAATTCGCAAAATGATTAAAGGCGCTGACATGATTTGGTTAAATCATTCACCTCTGTAAATGTTAGGACATTAGTCTATAAACAATTAGAATTATATACTGTGGGGCTGTGCCCCCCAGACCCCCCAAAATTTATAGAAACTCAGGATCATAGTAGTGTGGTCTCCCCATTGTGTTTACCCCCACAGGAGCCGTCTCCTTAAATGAATTCCAAAAACGTGAAACATTTTGGAACACAGACAAAATTCCTCGTCCCATTGTTCGAGTCGCTAATATAAATATTTATCGGCAGCTGTAGTCAAAGAAGTTGAGGGTAGCTTTAACATAACATAATTTCACGGATGACAAAAGCCACAAGGGCCTATCAAAGGTCATCCGTATCCATCAAATCAAACCCACATAATGCATCCATAGGATTTTGTCAGATCATGCATCTACAATATACAATTTAAACAATCCATAAGATTATGTCAGACCATGCATCTACAATATATAATTTAAAGCCTCCATAGGAGTCTGTCAAAAATATACAATAAAAAGAAACTGCATCCACAGGAATGAGTCAAGAAACATACCCCCATACCAAAAAGTAAGAAGGTGGGTACATGTGAATTACGTGAGCAGTATAAAAGGTTAGTCGAAAGGATGAGTAAAAGCAGGGTAAAAGGTGTTGTTTCTGGTGTGCTTCCGAGATTGGATGTGGGAGTAGAATGGTTGTTGCGTGCAATGGGTTTGAATGAATTTGTGAAAGGACTGTGTGAGGAGTTAGGATTGGTGTTTGTGGATGTCTGGGGTGGGTTTTACGGGAATAGGACTGACCTTCGACTGACCTTCAAACAGGTAGCACGTGTTTCATAGAGCTCTCAGTCTGTTGATCTATTTTTCAGATTTTTCTATAGTTTGTTTGTTTTTTGTTTTTTTTTCTCACCACAATCAGCGAAAGCTAAGTTGCTCTTCTTTTTTTTCTTATTGCTACTTAAATTCTTTCTTTGTTTAAATAAGTGATGGAATTTGGGGATGAAAGTGAGCATGAGTGTCGGAATGTATGCATTGGTTGTGGTGTATTAGGTGAGGGGTATACATGTGTTGTATGTGGGCTGCATGAATGCATTGTAGATTTAGAGGGGATGAGAAGGCAGGATTTAGACAGGATATGTAGGCTGGAGGGGTTAGTTGCTGAGCTCAGGAGGGAACTTAGTGTTAGGCCTAGAGCTGGGAATAGGTTAGGTGGTGAGGTAGGCCAGTTAGATGTTTCAGGTGAAGGTAGAGGGCCGGTGGAGGAGGTAGGATATGATAGTTCTAGTGATAATGAAGTTAGCCCCCTTAGATTAGTTAGAAATAGGCCTAGTGAGGATGGGGGACAGTGGAGAGTGGTTAGGAAACATGAAGCTAGGGAGGCTTCTCCTGTTCTTTGTGAGAATAGGGTTGCCTCTGTTGAGGTGGTTAGCCAGGGGGAGAATAGGTGTGTGAGTCAGAGGGACACAGAACCTATTAGCTTGACTAATAGATTCAGTGCCCTAAGAGAGGAAGTAACTGGAAGTGATATGACTGATGGGGGTGGGGGTGGAGTTCGAGTGACTGGTAGTTTGAATGAGAATAGGAGTGGGGATGGAGTTAGGTCTGTGGGGGTTAGGAATAGGAGTCTGACTGAAGTGCTTGTGATGGGTGATTCGCGAGTTAGATATTTAGATAGGAAGTTGAATGCAAGTAGATTGAATGGTTTGAGGGTGTGTTTGCCGGGTGCTGGAGTGAGAGATCTGTCTGATAGGTATGAGGAACTGGTGTCTGGCTGTGCAAGGGATGCGGTTGTGATTACACATGTAGGAGTGAATGATGTGAAGAAAGTGGGTGCATGTGAGTTACGTGAGAGGTACAAGAGGTTGATTGAAAAGGTGAAAGAAAGTAGAATGAAAGGTGTTGTGACAGGTATGCTTCCAAGAATGGATGTTGGGGTAGAATGGATGTCTCGTGCAATTGGGCTGAATGATTATGTGAGGAGGATGTGTGAGATGGAAGGTGTCATGTTTGTGGATGTGTGGGATAGGTTTGTTGGAATGAAAGAAATGTATGCGATGGATGGACTGCATTTGAGTAGGAGGGGGGTAGATGTGTTGTGGGAGGAGTATGATCGTGTTATTAGGTCTTTGCGGGCGGGAAACTAGATACTAATAGTGGTCAGGGAATTATGAGAGGACATTATAGTACTGAAAGTAGAATGGACTTGGCAGATAACAGAAATAGGTTCCAAGGTGATAGAGGTGAGGTCATTCAAGTTTCAAGAGGTGCTTCAGGGATAGGGGGGTTAAATTGTTTCTATACAAATGCTCATAGTCTTAGAAACAAGAAGGATGAGCTATTTAGTTATATTAGCAATGAGGATATAGATATATTATGCGTTACTTAATCATGGGTTAATGAAATAGAATTTAGTGACACTATAAGTGAATTTGATTTACAGGGCTATAATATGTACATTAGTCAAAAGACAGGTAGGATTGGTGGAGGAATAATTATCTATATAAAAAACAACATTGTTTCAAGTTTAAATACTTCAATAAAGCAGGATGGAGTTGAGTCACTTTGGATAGATATTAGGTTCAGTAAAAATAGAATGGTGCATTTGGGAGCTTTTTACAGGCCACCTGGGCAGACTGATGATATAGATGAACTAATGATAAGGGAAATAAGTAAGGGATGTGAAACAGATGCAGTTATTATTGGGGACTTCAACTTAAACTCTGTGGACTGGGAAAATATGATAGGTAGGGATAGAACAAGTGGCAGGTTCATAGAATGCTTTGAGGATAATTTTTTGAATCAATTTGTTAATGAGCCAACGAGGGGGGACAATATATTAGATTTAGTACTTTCTAACAGTTATCATTTAGTTCAAGAATTGACTGTTGGGGAAGCATTGGGAAATAGTGACCATCAGATAGTTCGTTTTAACTTGGGAATTGAGAAGGGTAAAATAACTGAGAATGCTGAAAAAGTTCCAAATTTTCATACGGGAGATTATGTAAAACTTCAAAGCTTGCTAAATTTGGTAGACTAGGATATAGAATTCAGAGGTAAAAATGCTTATGGGATGTGGGATACTTTCAAGCATATAATAAATGTAGTCCAAGAACAATGTATCCCAATGAAGGCCATTAGGAACAAAAGTAGGAAACCATTATGGTGGAATCAGGAGATAGCTAGAAAAATTTCAGAGAAGAAAAGGGCATATAAAAAATTACAGGTAGAAAATAATATTCAAAATTTAAGTGATTATAGAATGGCTAGGAATGAGTTAAATAAGATTATAAAGAAGAACAAAAGGGTGTCAGAAATTAAATTAGCTCAGGATAGCAACAAAGATCCTAGAAAGTTCTTTAGTTACTATAAAACTAATAACAAGTCTGGCAGAGTTAAAATAGGACCTATCAAATATGAAGGGTTTGTGAGAGAAACTGATGAGGAAATAGTTGAGGTACTAAATGGTCATTTTGCATCAGTATTTACAAAAGAGAAACTAAATAGTCCTATGTATAGTACTCATAGGTCAGGAAAAGAGGTGTTTACTAACATTTGTGTGGATCGGAGGATGATAAAAGGACTAATAGGTGATTTAGATACTACCAAGGCCTCCGGCCCTGATAATATTCATTCTAGGATACTTAAAGAAGGGGTAGAAAGTATCTCAATAGCTCTGGACAAGTTATATACTAGGTCATTGGAATATGGAGAAATACCCGATGATTGGAAGAGAGCGAATGTAGTCCCCATTTTCAAGAAGGGTAGTAAAGAGGATCCAAATAACTTTAGACCGGTTAGCCTAACTCCTGTAGTCTGTAAAATTCTTGAGAAAATAGTTAAAAAAGGGATTTGCCAACATCTAGAGAGGGAGGGGTTAATCAGTGATGCTCAGCATGGGTTTAGATCAGGTAGATCATGTTTGACTAACTTACTAGACTTTCTGGAGTTTGTAACAGATCAAGTAGATAAGGGAGAGAATGTAGATATAATTTACTTAGATTTTAGTAAAGCATTTGATAAGGTACCACATAGGAGACTAGTTCATAAATTAAAAATGATTGGGATATGTGGGGGTGTTTCAAATTGGATAGCTGAGTGGCTGAAAGACAGGAAGCAAAGGGTAGTGCTAAATGGTGTAAAGTCAGAGTGGAGGGATGTTATCAGTGGGGTTCCTCAGGGATCAGTTCTCGGTCCATTATTATTTGTCATCTATATAAACGATCTTGGGGAGGCAGTTAATAATAAAGTGTCAATTTTTGCGGATGATACCAAATTAGCAGCTGTAGTTAAAGATATTGATGATAATTTTAAAGTGCAGGGGGACTTAAATAAATTGTTATCCTGGGCACATAAGTGGCAAATGACTTTCAACCTTGATAAGTGCAAAGTTATTAACATGGGAAAAGATAATAGAGAATTTAACTATGAAATGGATGGGCATTGGCTGAGCTCAGTAGAGGATGAGAAAGATCTAGGAGTAGTAATAGATAAGTCATTAAGGTTTTCTAAGCAGTGTATTGAAGCAAGAAATAGGGCAAATAGAGTGCTGGGTTTTATTAAGAGAAATGTCAGTTACAAAAGTAAGGAGGTTATTCTTAAACTCTATAACTCTTATGTTAGGCCACATCTAGAGTACTGTATACAGGCATGGTCCCCACATTTTAGACACGATATTAACCTTCTTGAGTCAGTGCAACGGAGGGCAACAAAGATTATTCCTTCCCTGAGGCACCTTAAATATGAAGATAGACTGAGGGTATTAAATATGTTCTCGTTCGAAAGGAGGTGTGTGAGAGGGGATATGATTGAGCTCTTTAAAATTTTTTCCGGGATAGATAAATTGGATGTTAGCAAGTTTTTTGAGTTAGATGATGGAAATCGGACTAGAGGTCACCACTTGAAAATTAAAAAGCAAGAGTGTAGGTTGGATTTAAGAAAATATTTTTTCACCAATAGAGTGGTAGACTTCTGGAACAAATTGCCGCAGAGGGTAGTAGGTAGTCCAAATCTAAATGTATTTAAGAGTAGGTTAGATGAGTTTATGGGAAGGGAAGGTTGTGATGGTTCCTAAGTTTTGTATATATTAATATTGTTTGTATATATCTATAGCTGCATGATTTAGTTCTTGACAAGCCTTGATTGGTGATACCCTTGTTTCTGGATGCAATCCTCTGGATGTAGTTTTCCTGGGAGTTTGGCTGCCTTGAAAAAGAGGCCGCTTGACTCGAATGACCTATGATGAGCCCTTGTGGCTTTTGTCATCCGTTATATTATATTGTGGGGGACTTTGATTTTGTCTTCCCCTGGTGATGGTGCTTTTTGTGGGTGGGTTTTGACGGAGGCGGATGACCTTTGATAGGCCCTTGTGGCTTTTGTCATCCGTGTAATTATGTTATGTTATGTTATGTTATGCGATGGATGGGGTCCATCTTAGTCGGGCAGGTGTTGAGGTTCTATGGGGGGAGCTGGATAGTGTGATTAGGTCCTTACGGGTGGGAAACTAGAAGCTGTTAGAGGTAAGGGAATAACAGGAATAGAGGGCAGGTGTAGGAAATGGAAGGGATGCAGAGATAGAGGAATAGCTAGGGGGGAGGGCATACTGATGCGTTATAGGGGGACTAATGCACAAGTGAATGAGCAGATAACTAGGAATAAAAAAAGCACGATGCAATAAAGATGGGAATAATAAAAAAAAACTTAAAAATATACTACACAAATGGTCGGAGTATAAGGAATAAGATAGATCTCTTAAGAGCGTTAGCGAGTGAAGAGAATTTTAATATAATTGCGATAACAGAGTCATGACTTGATTTGGCAGGTAATCACTTTAAACCTGAGGTTGAGATTGAGGGCTTTAACATGTTCTATACAGATAGGAATAGGAAGAGAGGAGGAGGGATTATTATTTATATTAAAGATAATCTCCAGTGTTGTGTAAACAGTACAATTAAATTAGATGATAACACAGAGTCATTATGGCTAAATGTAAAGGAAGGTAAAAACAAGCTTGTCATAGGATTATTATACAGACCACCAAATCTTAGTAAGGAAGCTTCAAATCTTCTGTGGCAGGAGATAGAACGGGCATTTAGAAGTAAGCATGTGTGTATAATGGGCGATTTTAATTACAGAAATATAGACTGAGAAGCTCTTGTGGGTGATCAGGAGGCTGAGGAATTTTTGAATGTTGTCCAAGATAATTTTCTGAGGCAGATTATTAAAGAACCCATTAGAGGTAATAATATACTGGATTTAGTTCTGACCAATAGGGAAGAAGTTATTAAGGATACTGAGATTGGAGGAAATTTGGGTAATAGTGACCATTGTGAAATTAGATTCAAGATGAAATGGAATGGTATTGATAGTAGCATGAACAATGTTAAAATTCCTGACTTTAGAAGAGCAAATTATAATGGGCTAAGGACTTACCTGGAGGCAGTTGTACAGAAACAGGCAATGAAATCAAAGCAGGAATAGATTCAATGATATCATTTAGTGGAGACAATAATCACCAGGAGGAAGAAATTACAATTGAAGAGGAGTATGAAAGAATAATTGAGCAATTAATTACAGGTCAGATGATTAACATTCCATATAAGGAGATTAGGACTAAAAATAATGACCCAAAATGGATGACAGATAAAATGAAGCATTATATTGGCATTAAAAAGGGTATTTATAGGAAAATAAAAAATGGAGAGGATCACTTAAGGCAGAGATATAATGAACTAGCAAGAGATGTTAAAAAGTTAATTAGAGTAACAAGCAGAAATTGTGAAATTAAAGTGGCAAATAGGGCAAAGGAAGATCCTAAAAGTTTTTATCATTTATACAAAACTAAGGTTAGAGATAAAATAGGCCCATTTATAGATTCCAATGGAGAATTAGTGAGTGATATGGACTCAATGGCTGGAATGCTAAATGACTTTTTTCTCTCAGTATTTACACAGGAGGATACTCTAAATATACCTGAGGTGTCAATGATCTTTTGAGGTAATGATGAAGAGAAATTAAAGGATATCTTGATCACAAAGGAGATAGTGACAAAGGAAATTGATAAAATCCAAAGTAGTAAAGCGCCCGGTCCTGATGAGGTCTTTCCTAGAATTTTGAAAGGATGTAAGGATGTGTTAAGTGAGCCCCTAGCATGCATCTTTAGAAAATCATTGGAGAGTGGCATTGTGCCAGTGGCATGGAAGAAAGCCAATGTGATACCTATATTTAAGAAAGGGGATAAAACAAATGTGTCTAATTACAGACCAGTAAGTTTGACATCAGTGGCAGGGAAAATGATGGAATCTATTATAGCAAGGAATATTAGAGATCACTTGGATAAGCATAAGTTGATAAAAGAATCACAGCATGGCTTTAGTAAGGGTAAATCCTGTCTGACTAATTTGCTGTCTCTTTATAGTAAGGTGTATGAAGCAGCAGATAATGATGAAAACTATGATATTTTATACTTGGACTTTAGTAAGGCTTTTGAACGAGTGCCACACTTACGGCTTCTGAGCAAAGTTAAAGCACACAGGATCGATGGCAGTATATTTAGGTGGATTCAGTCATGGCTTGGTGACAGACAACAAAGAGTTAGTATAGATGGAGTTAAATCTGAGTGGGGGTGTGTTAGCAGTGGAGTTCCACAAGGATCTGTTTTGGGTCCCTTGCTATTCTTAATTTATATTAATGATCTTGACATAGGTATAAGTAGTGACCTGAGTAAATTTGCTGATGATACTAAGCTAGGTAGGGCCATTAGGCCTGATTCTGATGCTGTTGTAATGCAGGAGGAATTGACCATTCTGTCCAATTGGGCAGAGAAATGGCAAATGAAGTTTAACATAGACAAATGTAGTGTACTTAGTATAGGTAGAAATAATCCATTGAATAGTTATAAATTAAATGGGAGAATTTTAGGGAGGACCGATTGTGAGAGGGACTTGGGTATTTTGGTAAGTTCAGACCTTCGTCCTAGAAAGCAATGCCTAAATGCTAAGAATAAAGCTAATAGGATATTGGGATTCATTAGGAGGAGTGTAAGCAATAAGAGTGCTGAAGTCATTCTAAAACTGTATCTGGCGCTAGTTAGGCCTCATCTAGACTATGCAGTACAATTTTGGTCACCATATTATAGGAAGGATATTGATTTGCTTGAGTCTGTGCAGAGAAGGATGACAAAGATGATTGGTGGGCTAAGGAACTTACCTTACGGTGAAAGGCTCAGAAAACTAAATCTACATACATTGGAAAGGAGAAGAGTCAGAGGGGAATTGATTGAAGTCTTCAAATGGGTAAAAGGATATAATAAAGGGGATCTGGGTAAGGTTCTTATACTTAGTGAACATGACAGGACACGTAGCAATGGGTTTAAGCTTGATAAGTATAGGTTTAGGAAGGAGATTGGGAGGAATTGGTTTACAAATCGTGTGGTAGATGAATGGAATAGGCTCACTAGACATGTGATAGAAGCCTCCTCTCTGGGTAGTTTTAAGAATAGATTAGATAAATATATGAATGAAGCTGCTAGATGGGACTGAATTTATGTACATATGTATATATTTTTCTAAGGAGTGGGGAGATTATTTTGCGGTTGCATGAATGGACATAATCCTCTGGATGCATTTTATGTATATTGTAGATTAGATCTGACGAACTCCTGTAAAGGGTGACAATGTTGATGACTTTTCTCTGGTAAGAAATCTTTTGTGTGTTGACTGGAACAGGAGCTGCCAAGTGTAGGCCATGAATGGTCTTTTGCAGTCTCCTTCTTTTCTTATGTTCTTATGTTCTTAACCCTCCATCCCCATATAATCATCCAATCTGCGCTTGAAAACATTCAAGTTTGGGCTGTCTACAGCTCTGTTAGTGAAAAAATATTTTCTAACATCCAGTCTGCACCTCTGTATTTTAATCTTTAAGTGGTGACCTCTAGTCCTATTACTACCTTCTAACTCAAATCCCAGAAAAGATTTTAAAAAGCTCAATGATATCTCCCCTCACACACCTTCTTTCAAATGAGAACATATTTAATACCCTCAGTCTATCTTCATATTCAAGGTGCTTCGGATGGTATTATTTTTGTTGCCCTCCTTTGTACTGACTAACAAGTTTATATCATGTGTAAAATGTGGTGACCATGCTTGTATACAGTATTCTAAATGTGGCCTGACATAAGAGTTATATAGTTTAAGGATAACCTAATAACATTCCTCCACTCTGACCTCACTCCATTCAGTACAACTCTCTGTTTCCTATCTTTCAGCCATTCAGTTATCCAATTTAAAACTTTCCCACATATCCCATGCAGCTTTAATTTATGAACTAGTCTTCTATGTGGAACCTTATCAAAAGCTTTGCTGAAATCTAAGTAGATCACATCAACTTTCTCTCCCCTATCTAATTCTTTAGTTACATAATCCATAAAATCCAGTAAATTAGTTAAACACGATCTACCTTTTCTAAACCCATGCTGAGCATCATTAATTAACCTGCTACTATCTAGATGATCAGAAGTTCCCTACTTAACTATCTTCTCAAGAATTTTACAGACTATAGAAGTTAAGCTCACCGGTCTAAAGTTATTTGGGTCCTCTTTGCTTCCCTTTTTAAAAATTGGTACTACATTTGCCAATTTCCAATCATTAGGTATTTCTCCAGACTCTAGTGCAGAGTGACTTAATAAGTTATTAGCTTGAGCTCAGAAGTGGCAAATGACTTTTAATCTTAAAAAAATGCAAAGTTCTTAACATGGGAAGGGATAATATGGAATTTAGCTATGAAATGGATGGGCATTGGCTGAATTCAGGTGAGGATGAGAAGGAGTTAGGTATAGTAGGAGATAGGTCACCGAAGTTTTCAAAGCAGTGTATTGAGGCAAAAATTAGAGCAAATAGGGTTGTTGTTAGGAAATTCCTCTTCCATCCCAGCAGGTTGCCCTTAATTCCAAATCTCTCTATTTGTTTCAACAACCGTTCATGAGGAACTTTGTCAAAGGCTTTTTCATAATCAAGGAAAATCACATCAACTGGTAGGCCGTGACTCAAAGCTTCCGTCCAAATGTCCAGTGTTTCAATCAGGTTTGTTACTGTAGACCTCCCAGATACAAAACCATGCTGATTTGTGCTCGATAAGGTATTTTGCTTCAAGTGTTTGATAATTTCTTCAGCGATGATTCTTTCAAGTATTTTTGATAGTGATACTGGCCTATAGTTAGCTGGGTCTGTTTTCTTTCCCTTTTTTGTAAATGGGGACTACTGTGGCTATCTTCCATTGTGTTGTAACTTTCCCTTTCGACAGGCTCTGGTTCAACAAAATGCTTAGGGGGTGTCACCAGTACATTAGCTAGCTCTTTTAGTACTCAAGGGTGGGTTGCATCTGGGCCAGGTGACTTATCTGTCCTTAGGGCTTCAAGCTTTTTGAGGACCTGGTCTCTTGTGACAGTAATCTGCAACTCTGATGTGAGTGGTTTTTCTGTAAAAGCTGCTAATGAGGTTAGGTTCTCATATGTGAACATGCTTACATATTGTTCGTTCAAAATGTCTGCCTTGCTTTTGTCATACATCACATATTCGCCCTTTCTGTTTTGAAGATTGGCCAGTGTTGCCCTAGTTGCTCGCCGGCTGTTGACATATCTCCAGAAAGTCTTGGCATTTGTCTTTATTTCTTTTGCCAACTTAGCCTCGAAGTGCTTGCGTGCTTTTCTAGTTTCATGTGATGCCTCATTTCTTGCTGTGATATACCGGAGATGGTCTTGACCATCTTTAGTATTTAGGTATCTAATCCAGTGATGATGCTTCTTCATACTATGTAGTGCTCTCCAATTCATCCAAAAGGGGCTTTGCCTTGGTTCTTGAGTTAATATGGGTTTTAGAGGGTGTGTATCTTTTTACTGCATCTGTGATTGATATGTTTATGATGTCTGCCATTTCTTGGGTCGATTTGCCTTCTAGTTTGTTCTTCCAGTCTATATTCAATTTCTGGTGTATAGCAGTGAAATCTGCCCTGTTGTAATCCAAGTATGATTTGGATGGGCATGTGGTTTTCCTGCTGAAAATCAGTTTGAAGGTAATGCCTACATGGTCACTGGCTCCCAGTAGCTCAAGGTGGGTTAGCTGTTCAATCATATCTCTCGTTGGTAAAAATCAAATTATCCAGGGTGGGATTCTGTCCCTGTCTCAACCATGTAGGCTCTGTGATGTGTTGCAAAAGGAATGTGTCTCTGATGCATTCAATAAATCTTGAAAGGTGGTTCTCAGTTCTCATGCTATTAGGTAGTACTGGGTCTGGAGTCCATGTTATAGTTGGGTGATTGAAGTCACCCAACAGAACTATATGCATATAGTTATTAGAAGTTGCCCAATGGAGGGTGTTGTAAAGGAGGGCCTTGGAAATAAGCCTGCAGAAATAAGAATTAATTAAAGGGTTTTGAAAAGTTTTCTCAGTATGGTTGTTGGTTTAGATTTAGTGAGATTGCCCATTGATGTAAGTAGTGTGTTTGTAGTTTGTGGTGTTGAACGAGAGTTGTGCTGAATGGGGTGAGTTTACAGTGGAGGGATGTCATCAGTGGCATACCTCAGGGATCCGTTCTAGGCCCTTTATTATTCATAGTTTATATAAATGATCTTGGGGAAGCTGTAAATAGCAGTGTCAATTTTTGCTGATGACATTAAATTAGTAGCTGTTATCAAAGAAGTTGAGGGTAGCTTTAAAGTGCAGAGTGACTTAAATAAGTTATTAGCTTGTGCTCAGAAGTGGCAGATGACTTTTAGCCTTAAAAAATGCAAAGTTCTTAACATGGGAAGGGATAATATGGAATTTAGCTATGAAATGGATGGGCATTGGCTGAATTAATTTGAGGTTGAGAAGGAGTTAGGCATAGTAGGAGATAGGTTACTAAAGTTTTTGAGGCACTGTAGTGAGGCAAAATTAGAGCAAATAGGGTGCTAGGATACATGAAGAGAAATGTTAGCTACAAGAGTAAAGAGGTTATTGGAGTTCCGATTGGACTTTTCATCATTGATGTTGTGTCTGGAATACTTTACATAGTTTATAGAAAATATTGCAAGTTGCCTTAAAATCTTTGGACGGCATCCTAATGCCACCAGCTCGCTCCCTCTGCTACATGCACCACTGAAACCATGCTCTACAGCTGCCTCCATGAGGTACCAATTCCACTGGCCAACTCCAGCAAACTGTGCATGTCTCTCTCTTACACTTTGATAGCTGCTTCCCTTCCATCACTCCATACTGCATTCCCGCCATATAGTTAGTGGGAGGAGCTTGGTATGACACATGTACCTGCAGCCAGGGCTCCCTCGCAACTTCCCGCCAGGCTCAGTTTAAGTGTGCTTGCAGAGCTCAGACAGTGTACATCTGTGTTACACTGCCCCACAGACCGCATCTTTTTCACCTTTCTGCTGACTTTGACGCCCTACCAGACACCACCATACCATCGCAATGGGGCGTAGCAAGCTGACAATGGAGAAAACCCGTGCCCTAACCCCAATGGAGCAGGAAGTGCCAGTAAAGCGTGTAGGTGCCGATCTGAACGTGAGCCGTGTGTCACTCTTTCAGCTCAAAAAAGCAGCCACCACACTCCCTCCCGGCACCGCACCGCCTCACAAACCTGGCTCTGGGGGCAAGAAGAAGACAACTGCTCAGACTGACAAGGTTTTGCTACACGAGGTGAAGCAGAACCCTTCGATAACAGAGGCTGAATTGAAGGGGAAACATCCTGACTTGCTCCAATCAGGTTATCTTTTCATTACTGGCAAAGAGTAGGAATTTCAATAATATTTCAAACTGGTTCCTACTCATTATCTTAGATGTAGCAATGTCATTCTTTTATAAATTTCTCTATTTTTTTTTTTTAGGCTATTGGTTGCAGGCTATTTATAAAACATTAAATAGGTCTTGAATGTAATTTTTTCCAATAGCATCGGTGGAGGAGATTCATTTAGTTAACAAATTTTATAATTTCACCATTGATACTTTATATATGTCAATGGTAGTTGCATCTTGAAAAATATTCTTCTGTTTCCTATACATTGAAAGCACCTTGATCTATATTCAGCCAGCCAATTATTTCTTTTAATTTTAATTCATCTCCTGAGAGTTTGTCCTGGTTTATAATCTGAACACATGAATGTATGTTGTCTAGTGTTGGTTCTCTCTTCTTGTTATAATAGACTCAGTTGTGCATTCTATGTGAAGTAAGCAATACCATGGCTACATTCAATTCTTGAAGAGTTTAGAAAAGGCAAGCTGTACTGTTTAGTATTCGCATACAAGAGCTCCAAGTGCTTTTGTGTCAATCTGAGGGCAATGCAGAGGATCGGTAAAGAGTTGGATTAGTCAGGCTGTGATTACAAAGGTACAACAGCTCGAGAACAACTAATCATTTTGATAAGAAAAGAACCCCCAAATTTCTCATAAGAATCTAGGCCATCATTGACAATGATCTCAGCTAGTCAATGAGGTCCATAGCCTGGGAAAGGTAGTGTCATTCTCTCATCAGACAGTTAGTGCATGAACATTAGCTACAACTCATACAAGATGTGAAAGGGCCAGCTTCTGTCTCAGAAGATGAAGAACAAGTGGAAGGAGTGCTGCAAAGCTTGTGAACAAACTAAAGCACCCATCAAGCCTGGTATGCTTTGGTTCTCAGATGATAAGAATTTCTGTCAGGACCAGGTGGTGAATGTGTTAAACAACCGCTGGTTTGCTGTGTCCCCAAAAGATGTACTGAGAGTATGAAGACCAAGTTACAGATTCACATTATGCCCCTATTTATCTTCCTTGATGCCCTCAGACTCGATATAGAGGGCTACATCAAGTGCCTGGAAGAGATGGTGTTGCCCTGGACCCAGGAGGTGGCCACTGGAAGGCTGTATATGTGGCAGCAGGACTCTGCACCTTTCACACAAGCAAGAGGACCCTGTCTTGGCTATCAGACAATTTCTTTGACCACATCACTCCGAATATCTGGCCTCAACTCCCCAGACAAAACCCCCTGGACTATGTGTGAGGTGTGGTTGAGAGAGAGACCAACAAGCCCCTGTGCACTAACAGATTGGAGCTTAGATCCAGGATCACCACAGTTTTTACCCAGGTAAACAGGGGGATTGCCAAGAAGACCTGCAGAAGGTCTGACACCATCTGGAGGTTGAGGGCAATTTTATTGAATTAAATGAATAGTACAGGAATCCTTTGATTCTTTAACATGTAATTTGGTAAAAAATCTGTATAAATTAACTGTGCTATTTTCTTTTATGTGAAATTAGGCACCCTGTACAATGTAATATGAAAAATAAAATAGTAATTAGGTAATATTTTGAAGGTAAATAATACTAATGTCAGTCATATTTAATTGTATCAGGTATATGTTTGACTGAAAGGCCCCCATAGTCATCACATTGGTGAGAAGACCATCAGGTACAATATCAGTCAAAATAAAAATGGCTGTAAAGTACATAATAATGAACATATACACTCAAAAATTGTATCAATATTTATTTTACATTATGATTGTTGTATTTATACAAAAAAAATACCATGGTGCTGGGTGAACTATTTTAATCACTCTGATAGCATCAATGTGTTAATAGATCACACCTAATAAGGCAACAAGACCTGATAATATATGCTAGAATTCTTCATGAAGGATTTAATATTTAACTTTGCCTTGATTATTTTTTTTTACTAATTCAATTTTGTACTAAAAAGTACCAAAGGATTGGAAATTGGCTAATATAGTTCCCATTTTTAAAAAGGGTAGCAGGTACGATATGCTTAACTATGTGTCTATTAGTTACCTTACTTATATTGTTTGCAAGATTTGATATAAATTTGATATAATTTGATATAAAAATCTCAATATAATTTTTTTTCAGGTAAAGCATGTTTACTAAATATATTAGCTCTCCTTGAATATGTGACTGGTAATTGGGATAAAGAGCAGGATTTTGATATAGTGTAACTTGGATTTTAGTAATGCTTTAAATAGAGTACCTAACAAAGATTTATTAATAACCTAAATGAAAGTGAGTTGTCTAGTAGTTTATCTAGTTGGATTTCAAGCTAATAAGTCTAAGTGGGAGCCAGTGCTTAGTGGTATGTCAAAGGGATCATCTTGGGGCAAATTTGGTGTATATTTTATGTTCATGTACTTGAAAATGGATTGCAGAACAGTTTAAAATTTTGCTGATAATGCTTAAATAACTGTCCTAGTGTAAACTGTACAATCGAGTACTAATCTCCTAAAAGATTTTTGAAAAATATATTGGTTGGATAGATGAAATTTAATGCATAACCTTTTTAGGATCCCAGATATAAATTGATATCATTTGGATGAATTATATTCATTTTAACCTTAGATTCTCATAAATAATTATTAATTGGGAGCTTTGCATGTTGTTTTCCTGATAAGTCCTAGTTTTTGTGCAAACTAGATTTTAATTATATTTTTGAGAAGTACCAACTACTAGTTCAAGTTATGAATTAGATCATTGCTGTCATATGCTTTATATTAAATAGATATTGGTTATATTAATGACCTTTTCATTTAGATTGAAATTGATGCTGGAAATCTTTACTACTAAAAATGTTCTCATTTAAATTAATATTCTATTTTCAGGACATATCAGTGAACCTAAATTTGAGTACATAAAAACTTGTTCCATATCCAGTGAATACTTTAGAACAGTGTTGTCTTCATAATGCCTCCAACTCTGGTAATGTTAAATATCTCTTACCATACTTTATATAATTCTGATACCCATTTCTATTTTCTTAATGATTACAATAGGCTTTCAAAAGTTTGTAAATAAACTGTGTATCATGCTTTATTGCAGGTCAAATTTTTGATGTTGAGTTATGTATTTTGATATGCTTTCAACTATTTCATGCTTTATTGCAGGTGTACGAAAATGCCAATTTAAGGTAATTAAACAAAGTATTATCATTTTATTACCATTTTATTGTAATAATGAAACTCGCTACCGAAGAATAGCAGCAAAAGATATGAAGCAAACCTAATTAAATTGTTGGTGCTGTACTTTATTTGTCTAGGTGACTTCCTTGTTTAGAAATGACATCAAACAGTCTTTTGTCCACAGAAGCTGTTAGCCGACTAATCTGGGAAGATGTTATGGTATCAGCAACTGTTTTGATCTTTTTCCACAGGCCATCCTTCGATGAAAACTGGATACCTCCTTCCTACACTTTCCTATTCATGATCGACCAGAATTGGTCGATAGGGTTTAGGTTAGGGAGAACAGGGAGGCTAGGTCATAAGTGATTGGCCTGTGATTACCAAAGTTGCAAGGTATGAAATTGTAGCCTTGGCTGAATGCGAAGCATTATCATGCCTAAAAATCAATCGCCGTTGATGTGAGAGTGACAGATCATATAACCATGCTGCAAAATGCTCCTCCAGAAACAGTATGCTGGTGGGTTTGACACCTTGTGGAACTCTAAAAGGCCTCACAAGTTCATTTCCTATGATTCCCACCCAAAACATGACACCACCACCTCCTCCTTGTTGACATCGAATGCAATGAGGGTGAGAGGCTCCAAGAGGTACCCAAACTTTGGCCTCATCCGTGAAGAGGACATCTTGGTAATTGATCTTTATGTACTTCCATGCCCAATCAATACGCTTCTCTTTGTGATTCTTGCTCAGGATGGGGCTAGCAATGCACTTAACACTTCTGGCTGTCTCTTTAAGCACTGGGTGCTCATTGTCAAAGGAGCAACTCCAGCACCTTCAAATATGGCAGTACTTGTACTACCAAGGTCTTTTCTTACTTTTCTACCTATTTTACAGATGTCACATTGAGATACACTTTTTTTCATACCTTTATCTTGCCTTGGTTTGGTGATGGGGTTTTTTCACATATGCCTTCAATGTTCTTGTATCCCAACCAAGCTCTTTGGCTAATTCTCCAATGGATAAGACTTCTGCGAGATCTGCAACAATCCGCCCCTGTAGGGGGTGTGGCGATTTGCCTTCCTGACCGCCGTGCTGACAGGACTCAGCACTTTGTCCGGCACCAGCTTAGCCTCTTCTCCTTTCAGACAGCCTGTATTTCTCCCCTACTTCCTCACTTCCCCTACAACCTCTCCCACAACTTTCTCTGGTCAGCCTCTAATTTCACAGGGTAGATGCTGACCTTCTTCTCAGCCTTCCTCACATGCCTTTTCCTTCTCTCTTCACACTATCAATTTTACGCCATGTCCAAGGTGGAGCTGTCATGCTGAGGGACTGCCAGGCCACCAGGCGTGAGTGGTAGTCTTAAATGGCTGCACCTGGCTATACCAGGCCTGTACCCCTGAGTGCTCTCGAGGCATTGGAATCTCTGCATCCCCTGGTTCACGATATCTGTGATGCCATGGTTTTGGCGAGCCAGGCGGATGTCGAGATTATCTTCTGCTGGGTTCATGGACATGTAGGAATTGTGTGTATGAGGGCGCCAAACAGTCTGCGAGGCCTTTGCGACTGGACCAGCGTTTTGCTCTTCCTCACACTGATTACATGGCAGGAATACGTGCAGCTCTTCGGGCTGCTTGGCAAAGAAGATGGGAGACTGTCAAAAGGAACTTAAAGTTGCCTGCCATTGCGCCTCGACTGTTCCGTGGACCTATCCCCCAATCCTGCAAAGGCTTCAGGTTGCTTTCTGTTGTCTCCGAATTGGACACACTGCCATTTGATGGAGCACTCGCCAGCTCCCTACTGTGAAGACTGCGTTGTCCCCCATACTGTTTGGCACATTCTTGTTGAATGTCCCAGTCTGGGCGATCTCCGCGCACATTACCCATCCCAGTACCAGTATGGGTGGGGTCGCTACTGCCTGTCCCTTGTACTCAGGACGAGTTCGTGCACATTGACTGGTGGACTTATAGACTTTTGGGTGAGGCCGGCCTTTTCCCCTTTATTTAACTAGGTTTTGTTTTTCTGTTGTATTCTTTGTAGGTTGCATGCTCGTGCGCCAGGGGGAGGTGCACCTCCCCCCCCGACGCCAGAGCTTGCTTCCTAATTGTTGCCATTTTCCTTTTTTACTGTTGTTGTTTTTTCATATTCTTATTTTAAAGTAGCTTAGTGCTAGGGTGTCATGATTGTGGTGACTTATGCCCAAGTGGGTAGTCGCCAGATAGGCTCCTAATTTTTTATTTTTTTTAATGCAACAATCCTCCTCTTCTCTGTAACTGTCAAGCTTCGTTTCAGGGGCATTTTCATACACCTGCAATAAAGCATGACACAGTTGAAAGCACATCAAAATACATAACTCAATATAACTTTGTATGTATCTTATCAATACAATTGAAATGTTAAATGCGTACATACCTACTTAGGATATTTCAGTGGACCAAGTTTCACATTTGTACAATGTTTAATATTCAAAATATCAGCCAAATATTTGACCTGCAATAAATCGTGATACACAGTTTAATGCAAATTAATTGGAAACTAAGCTTGGGGATAAGGTGCATGGGTAGTATTTTGGTTTGCAACTAACCAGTCATTGTGAAACCCTTCCTAACCCCAGGGAATGAGGGGGGGGGGGCACCTTTCCCCATCAGCAGAGTTCCATGTTGGAGCAGAGTGTATATGTTGTAGTGTGAAGACAGGAATGGAAATGATAGCTATGTTGTGATTGGCTGTGTGTGATATGTATAGGAGCTACCTATCCTTGCTGGAGTAGGCACTGTGCATCCTCCAATAGGCAGCCAACTCGTAATGATGCTAGTTTTGAACCTAAGACCTTAATGCATGAGTTCTTTCTCATTTCTAAACTCTGGATCACTCACTGATCACCTCATCCCCAGCGCTTTCCTGTCGTTTCTTTCTTGTCTCCAATGAAGTGCCTTTTACTTATCTTGGACTGTATCCCAGGATGATTTTGGTAATGACCACTTTTCAGTTACTTTCTTGCTCCTCCACCCTAGCCTGACCGTTGTATGATAGAGATAGTACTTTTTTGGGGCAGACTGTGATGATTACTCCGCCTGAATGGCTTGCCTCCATAGGGTGTATAATTTTAATAGTTGATGAGGCCCAAGTCTTTGTCCTCTCTCTAATATTTGCTTCTGTTTACTTATCTATCTCACAATCTCCCCACACAGTGCAGCCTAAAATGTTGGCATGGTGATTTTTGCAAGTGCTGTGATGCAGTTTGTGTAAAAAGTGTGCAACTCACTGATGGTATTAAACCCCTTTTCGTCTACATAAGGCCTTTTTCTTTCTTTCTTTCTTTCTTTAAATCTTGAGCTGACCACCCGCATGGAAAAAGTCAAAAGACTATAAACCCAAGCGGCTCCAGATGGAGATCAGCCTGCAAATAAAAATATGATATAGACAAAAGAAGATTAAATGAGGAGAATAAGAAGAAAAAAAACAAAACACTGGAAATCAGGTGATGTCAGCAGATAATAAGAATGAGTTAGCTCCCCTCTTAAATGTATGGAGATCAGTAGACTCCACAATAGCACTAGGCAAACCATTTCACATCATGGTTGCAGCCACAATAAAACTCCTGGCAAACTATTTAGTACTATACCCGATACTGGAAAATGTCACACTATTACCAGTGGCTGCCTGCCTTGTATTATGAGCAAAAACAGCTAGATCAGGTAAGGACAAATGCAAAGGATGTTTATCACTGTAGTACATTTTATGCAACAAGCATAAAGAACTCCCTTTACGCCTATGCCACAGGTCAACATTAATACTTGGTAAAATAAACTTGACTGATGACATAACTCCATCCAGGAGCTTAAGATGAGAATCTGCACCTGAGGACCACACAGGAGAGCAGTACTCCAAACAGGGAAGAAGGAAGGAATTAAAACACTCAGCTATAATAGCTTCATCCCCAAACATTCTAATACATCTCCTCAAGATACCAACTTTCTGGGAAACTGAGGATGCAATATTATGTATGTGCCTCTCAAAAGTCAATTTCTTGTCAAAAGTAATGCCCAAAACCTTAAAATAGTCACTGGTATTTAATACTGTTCCATCAATATGTAGATCAGGATGCATAGGCAAAAGTGTTTCAGACCAACTATCATATTCTGAGTTTTAGAAGGGTTAAGCTTCATGCCCCAAAGCTTATACCACTCATAGATATGTGCTAGCTCTCTATTCATGGAGTTTGCTACTGCATTCTTCAGGCGGGGAGAAGGAACAACAGCCAAAGGAGTTGCATCATCAGCATATGCAATCAGTTTGTTTTCCAAACCATGACACATGTCACATGTATAAATAATAAATAGCAAGGGACCTGAAGGACACCTGAGATTACATTTCTAACACTACTATACTGGCCATCAACACAGACCCTCTGGGTTCTGCCAAGCAAGAATTTACTTAAAATATTAAGAAAAGAGCCACCAATCCCTGATAATCTTAACTTGTAGATAAGTGCTCTATGATTCACTTGATCAAAGGCTACACTGAAATCTAAACCTACCATGCATGCCTCTGCACCATCATCAAGAGCACTTTGCAAAGCTGTAGAGATTGACAAGAGTGCATCACAAGTTCCAATCCCCTTACGAAACCCAAACTGTAATATTGGTAGCAGATTATTATCTTCAGCAAACCTACAAAGGCGCTTAGAGAGCAGTTTCTCAAATACTTTAGATAAGACCAGTGTAATTGATATTGGCCTGTATTCTGAAGGAGATGAGTATGGACTTACTACTTTAGTTAATGCTGCAATATTTTCCATCCTCCACACTGATGGAAAACTAAGAAGTCTTAACTAACTTGCCAAAAATTTTGCAATTTTTGGAGCAATAAAATCTGCAGTCTTTTTCAAGAAAATGGGGAATATCCCATTAGGGTCAATACTACCATGACTGTCAAAATTCAAAAGCAAGGTTTTAACCTCTCTAGATCTGAAGGCCATTGAACACAACTTAGGTTCTGGATAGCATGACTGAGGCAACGACAGCAACTCACCACACTGCTTACTATCAAAGAGGTCAGCCTTTACTTTAAGGTGATAGATGGCACTTCCGTCACTATTTAGGAGTGAGGGCATACTAGAATCAACTCTGAAGAGTGATGACTTAAGGGTAGACCACCACTTATGATCACTACTACTGGAGAGCAAGACCTCCTTTACACCATCATTATAAACTCTCTCAGCTCTCACATAGATACCCTGAGCTTGTCTTCTAAGCTTAGTGAAGTTATGCCACAAGAAGTCACATTTATTGTTCCTCCATAAATTAGGCCAGAGTGGTAATATATTTATCATAAGGAACCTGACACTCCTGAAGGGCATATGTCTCCAAGATTTCCAACTCTTCACACACTGACATCTGCTGATGAGTCTGCAGTGTGGTGGCAGAACCCCCCTCCCACTCTCCAGGAGAATGGGACTGCAATCTCGGACCCCATGGCCATGGTTTTCTCAAGCATTTTCGAGCCAGGATGCTGCTCTTATGATGTTGCTAAAGGATGCCAGCTGGACTTTACCTTCATAGACGGAGAACCCTTCAATGACAGGTTTGTGCTGAGTGAGTTGTGTTGTGCTCTTGCTTCATGCAGGGACACTGCCCCTGGTCTGGACAATATCCCATATGCCAAGCTTTGACACCTAGGTGAGTGAGTGAGTCTTGGCTTTTTTTGCTGGATTTGTTCAACAGAGGGTATCCTCCTAGACTCCTGGTGAATGGCTACTGTACTCTCTTTTCACAAACCAGGGAGAGATCACTCTACCCCAGCCAGTTTATGCCCAATCTCTCTAACCTCATGCATGTGCAAATTGATGGAAAGATTGGTAAATGTTAGATTAGCCTTTTTCCTGGACAGCAGAGGCCACCTGTCTTCTGCACAGTGAGGCATCAGCAAGTTCCACTCCATGTTGGATGCTCTGTTCTGACTGGAAAATGCTGTCTCTAAGGCCTTCCTTCATAGACAGTACTACGCCACAGTGTTTTTCAATTTGGAGAAAGCCTATGGTACCACATTCAAGATTGTTGATTCCACATAGGGGAGGAGGTAGCCCTATCTGGCCCAATGGAGCAGGAAGAGAGTGTCCTCTAGGGAAGTGTCCTTAGTGTAGCACTCTTTACCCTGAGCATCAACAGTATCACCTCATTGCAGCTGGAAGATGTTCTCACTACACTCTAAGTAGATGATGTTTTAATCTCTTGATGTGGCCAAAATGCCAACTCTGGAGCATCGACTCCAACAGGCATTGAACCACATCTCTCATTTGTCAAAGTTCACAAGTTTCATTTTTCTTTGGCCAAGTCTAAAGCAATGCACTTTTGTCACTGCCCATTGCTTCACCCAAACCTGAACTTGTTCCTAAACAGAGTTTGCCTGGAAGTGGTGGATTTGCACCAATTCCATGGTCTTGTTTTCAATCGATGGCTTACTTAGGAGGACCATATTCACAGCCTTAGGTTATCTTGTACCTGCTCCATAGACATTCTTTGTTCTTTGACATTCAGGCACTGCATCTGTTTTATGGCTGAGCTAGCTAAGTATGGGAGATAATGCATTCCATCCCCTGATGACCCACTTCTTATTCTTCCTTTTACCCAACCCTGACTCGAAGCAGTTGCGTTTAATCATGACATAAGGCCCCAGGTTCTCCATAATTTTTTCTCCCTCCTCTCTGACACCTCTCTCCTTTTGATGTAATTACAGTCAAATAAACTGAATTTATTTATTGACAGATGATTTATTTCTTATTATTTATACAGAACTAGTATTTCAGTAGTCAGTTTGACCCCCTTTAGCACCATTAAGGGCTTGTAAATGATGAGGCATGCCACGAATTAGTATTTTGCAAAGAATCTTGATATCCAAATGGAACCAAACTTCTATGAGGCGTTCAATAAGCTGTTTCATTGTAATAAAGAATTGCTAAATTTTATCTTTCAACAGAGACCATAAACTCTCAATAGGGTTCATTTCAGGTGAATTTCCTGGCAATGGTAACACATTAACGCCATTTTTGTTGCAACACTTCTTTACCGATTTTGCTGTATGGTATGGGGCGGAGTAATGTTGAAAAATCCATGGCCTATCTTCATACCATTCCCTTACTTGTGGTAGTAGATGGCCTCTAAGTACCTCTGTGTACCTCTCTTGGTTCATAGTCCCTTCAATTATCTTCAGGCGACTAGTTCCATGGATACAAATTGCTGCCAAAGCATAATCTTTTGTGGAAATTTTATTATTTTTCAAAGACAATCTGGTAAAAATTCCTCACCAGGCCTCCTTCTCATACTTTGTTCCCAGATCATCTAGCACCGCTATTGTGCATTCATTAGAGAACACTACCTACAACAATTGAGAACCATATTTCACTAATAAAGCATCCAGAATAAGTGACTGTTTTAATCTATAGCAATCGGAAATTAAAAGTCATTTTTAAGTAAAGCTAGTTTGATGATTTAAATCATTAATAACATGTTATTTTATCAATAAATGTCACATATATCATACACACAATACATAACGACCCTAATCAACTATTTTAGATGGCGTTACTCCCTCCCATTGCTCAGAAGTCCATGCAATATGATTTTTAGCCTATGCATGGCATGCTCCACCATTGTCGGGGTAAGCCTAGGTTTTTTCCTTAGATGATATGTGTGTAATCCACTTTCTAAAAGTCTGTTGTTAATTGTTCTAGGATGTAGTGATGTTCTCTTCAATTAATTCACAGGAAATCTTACTACAAGTGCTCTCCTTTTGGTGAAAGACATTCTTTTGATTTTTCTATTAATCTTAGGGGTTGTTGCCCACTTATGACCACAGTCCCCAACCCTTTTCAGCAATACATTCTTGTTATTTTACAATTTTCTGTTAATTGCACTAATTGTCTAAGTTGAAACATTTAGTTTCTTTGCAATTTCTACCTGTTTAAATGTGGTTTCAATCAAATACACTTCTATTTGTCCAATTTGGGGGGGAACTAATATCACTATTTTTACCCCCGTTAAGGGGCGCGGCGATTTTCCATTCTGGCCGCCGTGCTGACGGGACTCAGCACCCCGTCTGACCCCAGCTTAGCCTCTTCTCCTTCCTTCAAAACACTTGTTTCCTCACTTTTCATACAACTTTCTCTGGTTAGCCTCTAATTTCACAGGGTAGATACTGACCTTCTTCTCAGCGAACCATCCCGGATCGGGGCTGAGGGGGGAGGGGACAATGTTCCCTAACCCTTGAGCTCCGGTCCAGGATGGGTTTTTTTTAACAACCTGCTTCATCCCCACCCATACTTTCCTCACATCCCTTTTCATTCTCACTTCACCATCTATCCTTGATTTTACACTGTGCCCAAGGTGGAGCCGCCATGCTGAAGGGCTTCCAGGTCACCAGGCAGGAGGGGTGGCCTTAAATGGTGGCACCTGGCTCTGCCGGGCCCGTAAGCACCCCTTGCAGAGCGGGCTACTCTGAGGGGTGATGTGCTATTGCATCCTGTAATAAAAAGAGGGTCACCATCTCCAATGATGTATCAACCCCCCCCCCTCCTTTAATTCCCCCTGTACCATCGACGGAGCCGCCCTCAGGCAGCTCCAGCAAAAAAATGGAGGTCCTCCCCCCACACACACACACACAGGGGACCCTCCATATTTCTCTAACCGGAGAGGAGGCTTACTCCTCTCATACGATTACGGGTGTAGGGGACTCCCCCTTCTCTGGAGGTGCTTTTGGGCACCTTTTCTTTCTAAGGAGACTGCCAAGAAAGCCAGCAGGCAGCCCATTGCCGACTGCCCCTCATTGAAGCGGCTCGGTAGGGCAAACCTCCTTAGGGAGGAGAGGGAAGCCGGGCTCCTTCGGTCGCTTCCCTCAAAACACCTGCTGGCAAGAATACTAAACCTTGCCAGGGTCAAGGCCTGTGCTTCCCCACACATGACTGGTCATGCTGCCAATGGGACCTGTGATGTCCTGGGAGGGGATGGCCAACTGGAGGCCCTCCCTGAGATAGACATGGTCCTTGAGGCAACCCAGCCTCAGATGGGAGGGCTTTCCATGGGGGGGAATCCGGGCTCATGGCCAAGCACCGAACCCAAATCTGCCCCATGCAAGGTCCTCCTCAACTGGCTGGGGTCTCCTCCAACCGGTGCCCCTGCGACCACCAGGACTTTCTCCATTTTGGAGAAGGACCTGGCTGAGGCCGGTCTATCTGGCCTGGGGGCTCCTGCTGGCAGAGGGGAGAAGCGGGTTCAATCCCCGCCCTCCTCTCCTAAAAAAAAAAGAACAGGAAAAAGACTAATGGCTCCTCTCGATCCTCAGGGCGGAGCCTCGATAACATCGGGGCTCCTCATTCAGAGGCTACCTGGCGTTTTCGAGCCCGCTGGCTTCAAACGCTTCCTCGTTATTCACTCCACTGATGGCAGCATGTTGGCCAAGGGCAACATGATCTATCAGAGGAGAGCATTAGCTAGTGTAATTGGTAGAGAGCCGAAGGTGACCCATTTCTCGGATGGGAGCCTTCTGGCAAATGCGGCGAATCCTTCTGAGGCGGCCAAGATAAGTGCTCTTCGGACACTTCATGGCACCCGGTGAGTGTGACGCCGCACTCTACCATGAACTTTGTGAAAGGAGTAGTTTATGCGAGGGAACTCATTGACTACTCTATAGAGGACATCACCTTAGGGCTGGCCAACCATGGGGTGGTCAAGGTCAAATGTGTGATGAGAAAACAGGGAGGGGCCTCGAGACCCACCCCTACACTCTTCATCATGTTCGACTGTGACAAGCTCCCTGAGTCGGTGCGTGCCGGTTGGTACTGCTACCGCGTGAAGGCATTCGTGCCACTTCCGCAACCGTGCTATTACTTTCACCGCTTTGGCCATACAAATCATTCTTGTAGACATTGTAGCGGGCCGAAAATCTAGACTAACCCCCGATCGATCCAACCCGCTTCCTACACTAATCCGGAAGTGAGAAATCGAAGGAGAATGAAATAGATTGTATATATAGTCCCTTTACTTACAAAAAAAAATGTACAATGATAATTACAATAATATAATTATAATTTATATTTACAAGGGAAGTGTGCACACTTCAAAATGAGGCCAAATTCCACAATCCAAACAAGATACCAAAAGAATTTTATAATGGGCGAATAGAACAAATTTACTTAAATATATCTACACAACGAAATGAAAAAAAACAACAACTGAACGAAAAGGGGCACGCACTATCACTTGTGCACTGGAGGTGGGTGGTAGTAGGCTAATACAAAAGGAGGCAGGCTCGTCAGCCAATGCAGGTGGGCAGTTCAGGTGTCTAGAGAGGTATGAAAGCCCTCCGTCTAAGGGCTGGGAGGAGCACTCATCTAGAGAACCCCTCTCGCAGTCCATCCAAGCTTCCACTCTCTGTAGAAGAGATATATCCTCCGTTTATGATCCATTTACTATACACAGAAGGGAAACTAATAAGTGGGCATACCCTAGTAAATTTATCAACTATCTTACCTCTAAATGTATATCCAAACAATTTTCAGCATTAATAATTCTTTAAATATTTATCTTTAAAACTATTCTGTTTCAAAATATAATCTCTGAAAAGAGAATACAAACATCAATAAAATTAAAAACGAAACAAAATTTAAATTCCAGTTATTCACACACACACACATTCTTACAGAAGGAGGGAGAGGGTATTGGGAAAAGGGGGTGGGAGAATGGCCCTTCATACACACTCACATTCGCTCCACCACACCCCTCCTTCCTTAAGCCATTCGACCACAGTCACTCACAATACCCCCGTAAGGGGCGCGGCAATTTGCCATCCTGGCCGCCGTGCTGACGGGATCCAGCGCTCCGTCCGGCCCTAGCTTAGCCACTCTTCCTTCCTTCAAAACACTTGTTTCCTCTCTTTTCATACAACCTCTCGCACAACTTTCTCTGGTCAGCCTCTAATTTCACAGGGCAGATGCTGACCTTCTTCTCAGCCAACCGTCCCGGATCGGGGCTGAGGGGGGAGGGGACAATATTCCCTAACCCCTGAGCTCCGGTCTGGGGTGGCTGGCTTTTAACAACCTGCTTCATCCCCACCCATACCTTCCTCACATCCCTTTTCCTCTCCTCTTCAAAATCTATTAATTTTTACGCCGTGTTCAAGGTTGAGCCGCCATGCCGATGGACTGCCAGGCCACCAGGCGGGAGGGGTGGTCCCAAATGGCGGCGCCTGGCTCTGCCAGGCGTGTAAGCACCTTTTGCAGTGCGGTCAACTGCAAGAGGTGATGAGCTATTGCGTCCCGTATTAAAAAGAGGGTCACCATGCCCATGTATGAAAAAAAACAAATACCCCAACCCCCAACTTCCCCAAAAACATCTACGGAGCCGCCCTCGGGCAGCTCCACCGAGAAAATGGAGGTCCTCCCCCTTGTGCTTGCGCAGGGGACCCTCCATACTTCTTTAACCGGAGAGGAGGCTTGCTCCTCTCCTACGCCTACGGGTGTAGGGGACTCCCCCTCACCCCCTTCTCTAAAGGTGCTTTCGGGCACCTCCCTATCTCCAGCGGCAGTCCCTCCTTTGCTTTCTAAGGGGACTGCCAAGAAAGCCAGCAGGCAGCCCATTGCCGACCGCCCCTCGTGCAAGCGGCTCGGTAGGGCAAACCCCCTTAGGGGGGAGAGGGAAGCCAGGCCCCTTCGGTCGCTTCCCTCAAAAGACATGCTGGCAAGAATTTTAAACCTTGCCGGGGTCAAGGCCTGTGCCTCCCCACACAAGACTGGCGACACTGCCAAGGTGACCTGCGATGTCCTGGGAGGGGATGGCCAACTGGAGGCCCCTCCTGTGATAGACATGGTCCTTGAGGAGACCCAGCCTCAGACGGTAAGGCCTTCCATGGGGGGGAATCCGGGCTCGGCGCCAAGCACCGAACCCGAATCCGCCCCTATGCAAGGTCCCCCTCAAATGGCCGAGGGCTCCGAAGCAGTAAAAGGAGGGAAGGGATCTCCTCCGACAGGTGCCCCTACGACTACCAGGACCTTCTCCATTTCGGAGAGGGACCTGGCTGAGGCTGGCCCATCTGGCGGAGGTGAGAAGCGGGTTCATTCCCCGCCCTCCTCTCCTAAAAAGAAAAAGACGAAGAAGACTCGGGGCTCCTCTCCATCCGCAGGGGCTGCGGGGACGGATGGGTCTGCTGCCACTTTGGTAGGCGACCAAGCCAAGATCGGCACATCCGGCCCCTCTACCCCCTCGTGTGCAGAGCCCCTGGCTAAGACTAACACCAAGAATGCACAGGGCGGAGCCTCGATAACATCGGGGCCCCTGATTCAGAGGTTACCTGGCGTTTTCGAGCCCGCTGGCTTCAAACGCTTCCTCGTTATTCGCTCCACTGATGGCACCATGTTGTCCAAGGGCAACATGATCCATCAGAGGAGAGGATTAGCTAGTGCAATTGGTAGAGAGCCGAAGGTGACCCGTTTCTCGGAAGGCAGCCTTCTGGCGAATCCCGCCGAGGCGGCCAAGATAAGTGCTCTTCGGACACTTCATGGCACCCCGGTGAGTGTGACGCCGCACTCTACCATGAACTTTGTGAAAGGAGTAGTTTATGCGAGGGAACTCGTTGACTACTCCATTGAGTACATCACCCTAGAGCTGGCCGACCATGGGGCGGTCAAGGTCCAATGTGTGATGAGAAAACAGGGAGGGGCCTCGAGACCCACCCCTACACTCTTCGTCACGTTCGACTGTGACAAGCTCCCTGAGTCGGTGCATGCCGGTTGGTACCGCTACCGCGTGAAGGCATTTGTGCCACTGCCGCGGCGGTGCTATTACTGTCACCCTTTCGGCCATACGAATCGATCATGTAGATGTGCAAAATCGGGGTCACCCGAAATCTGTGTAAATTGCTCCAAGGTCGCACACAATAAGTCCAAATCGTGTGTGGCCAAGTGTGTCAATTGCGGAGAGCCGCACCTTGCTTCTTCGAAGCAATGTGGTGCATATCTCCTTGAGAAAGAAATCCTGGCCGTTCAGGCCCAGGATCGACTCTCATTCCGCGAGGCTAAGGACTTGGTCCTGGCGCGCCCGGCTCTGCCTGGGACGTCATATGCCTCAATAGTTAGGAAAGCACCCTCTGCTCCTGGCCCATCCAGGCCAACGAGCACGGTTGTTAACCGCGCCCATTCGGAGCCCTTCTGCGGGCTCTACTACACCCGGGTGCTCCCCTGGTAAAGCTAGCGGCAAAAAGGGTTCACACCCAGCCCCGGCTAAGACCAGGGCTCCTCCCTCTTCCCCCAGCGTGACCGTTTCCCGTAAGGCGAAACGGCCACGCGCCTTCACAGAGTCGTTAGACTCACAGGAGGCAACACCCCTGAAGATGGTCGCTAGGCCATCTTCCGGGGTTCCTAAAGCTGTTCCCCGAAAGGAGGACAGCAACAAAGGAGCTTCGGCCCCTTCGCCCACGCCCCGAGGTGGAGCGAGTGGCTCGGAGACGGTGGTTCCTCGAAAAGAGGGCCCCCCCGCCTCCCAAGCCGCAACGCCCGCCTAAGGTTTCGAGGCGGAGGGAGGAAAAGACTTGCATGTTGAGCCCAACCTCCCCCAGTAAGCCCTCGAAGGCGACAGCGCCTTCAGCGCTTTGTCCGGCCAACAGCGCCCGGGGTTCTGCCCTCGGGAAGCGTACGGCCATTCCCGTGAGGGTCTTCAATTCGAGGAGGGCCCCCGCGTCTCCTCCGAGCTAGGCCTGGAGGGCATATTCCTTCAATGGAATTGCCGTGGACTCTGGGCCAACTGGGAGGAGCTGCGGAGGCTTGTCTCGTCCCGTTTCCCGTTAGCTATTTTTTTTGCAGGAGACCATGCTAGGCGCGTGCCCCCTGCCTGCCATCCCGGGGTATAAGGGTCTTGCGACCCCACCACCGCGGGATGGCCGGGCTGGGGGATGCGCGGTTTACACCCGGCATGATGTCTCCGTTCTTCCTTTCTCTTTAGATACCTCCTTTCAGGCAGTGGCTGTGCAGCTGCACCTGGATAGGAGGTATACTATCATTTCTGCGTACATTCCACCGTCAGCTGACTTCGACGCGTGGGACTTCCGCCGCGTCGTGGCACGGTTGCCGAGGCCCTATCTCTTGCTTGGAGATCTGAACGGCAGGCATCCTCTCTGGGGAGATTACTCCATAAATCCCAGGGGACAAGTCCTTGCCGATCTGATCGAAGAGCTTGAGATGGGTGTCCTAAACGTGGATGAGTTTACGCATCACTGTCCGAGAACCGCTTCATTTTCTTGCCTTGACCTATCTTTGTGCTCTTCGGATGCACAGCCTGATTTTGATTGGGGGGTGGTCGATGACCTCCATGGTAGTGATCACTTTCCCATTCAAATGTCATTTTCAGGGCAACTGCCCCTGAGAGACCCCCTCGGTGGTGCTTGGCGCGGTGGCCTGCATTTCAAGAAATGACTGAATTCTCTATCTCAGTCGAGGAGTTTAGGTCGGTAGATGAGGCCATTGAGTTCTTGTCCGGCAACCTCATCGCCGTGGGCCTGACTACTATTCCTAGGACGTCTGGCCGTTTTGCACGCCGACCACTCCCATGGTGGTCGGCCGAGTGTGAGACGGCCCTCAAACAGAAGCGTTATGCCTACATGCGCTATAAGCGCCGCCCGAACGATTTCACTGTCGCTGAATTTCGTCGGGCTAGGGCTAGGTTCCGGTATATTTCGAAGCACGCCCGCCGCTCTTCTTGGCGGGCATACGTGTCTTCACCTAACGGGAAGACCCCTTTAGCTGAGGTGTGGAATCGAATCAAAAGGATTCGGGGCAAGTTCTCGCAGGACCCCCCTCCCATTCTCCAGGAGAATGGGACCGCAATCTCGGACCCCGCGTCCGTGGCAGAATCCTTAGCGACCGCTTTTTCCGCATTCTCTAGCTGTGAGGCTGCTCCGCCAGCATTCAATGCACGTCGTGATGTCGCGGAAGGCCGCCGGCTGGACTTTACCTCCAAGGCGGAGAACCCTTCAACGACAAGTTTACTGTGAGTGAGTTGCGTTCCGCTCTCGCTTCGTGCGCGGACACCGCCCATGGTCCGGACGATGTCCCGTACGCCATGCTTCGTCACCTGGGTGAGCGAGGCATGGCCTTTCTGTTAGATTTGTTCAACAGGATCTGGGTGGAAGGTCTTCTCCCAGACTCCTGGCGAATCGCTACTGTGTCGCCTTTTGCAAACCGGGGAGAGATCACTCTACTCCGACCGGTTTCCGCCCAATCTCTCTAACCTCTTGCGTGTGCAAGTTGATGGAGAAATTGGTAAATGTTAGATTAGCCTTTTTCCTGGACAGCGGAGGCCATCTGTCTTCCGCACAGTGCGGCTTCCGCAATTTCCACTCCACATCGGATGCTCTGCTCCAACTGGAAAATGCCGTCTGCGAGGCTTTCCTTCATAGACAGCACTATGCCGCGGTGTTTTTCGATCTGGAGAAGGCCTATGATACCGCATGGCGATACGGTATCATTGAAGCTCTCCACACGATGGGGGCGAGGGGACACCTCCCAGTCTTTATATCTGAATTTTTGCGAGATCATCGATTCCGCGTACGGGTGGGGGGAGCCCTCTCCGGCCCAAAGGAGCAGGAAGAGGGTGTCCCGCAGGGAAGTGTCCTCAGTGTCACACTCTTTGCCCTGAGCATCAACGGCATCACCTCGGTGCTGCTGGAAGATGTTCTCGCTACACTCTTCGTGGATGACCTTTTGATCTCTTTTGGCGCCGCCCAGAAGCCAACTCTGGAGCGTCGACTCCAACAGGCATTGAACCGCTTCTCGCTATGCCGAAGCGCACAGGTTTCGGTTTTCTTTGGCCAAGACTAAGGTGGTGCACTTCTGCCGCCACCCACGGCTCCACCCTGACCCAGATTTGTTTCTTAATGGGGTGCGCCTGGAAGTGGTTGAATTTCACTGTTTTCTTGGTCTTGTATTTGACCGACGCCTCACCTGAGATGCTCATATTCGCAGCCTTAGGGTCTCTTGTACCCGCGCCATGGATATTCTTCTTTCCGTGACCTTCAGCGCTTGGGGGGCTGATAGGGCTACTGCCTTACTTTTTTATCGATCCTTTGTTCGTTCGAAGCTCGACTCTGGATGCGAGTTTTATGCATCCGCAGCCGAGCGTTTATTACATAAGAACATAAGAAAAGAAGGAGACTGCAAAAGACCATTCATGGCCTACACTTGGCAGCTCCTGTTCCAGTCAACACACAAAAGATTTCTTACCAGAGAAAAGTCATCAACATTGTCACCCTTTACAGGAGTTCGTCAGATCTAATCTACAATATACATAAAATGCATCCAGAGGATTATGTCCATTCATGCAACCGCAAAATATAATCTCCCCACTCCTTAGAAAAATATATACATATGTACATAAATAAAAGAAAGAAAAAAAAGTCAGTCCCATCTAAAAGCTTCATCCATATATTTATCTAATCTATTCTTAAAACTACCCTGCGAGGAGGCTTCTACCACATGTCTAGTGAGCCTATTCCATTCATCTACCACACGATTTGTAAACCAATTCCTCCCAATCTCCTTCCTAAACCTATACTTATCAAGCTTAAACCCATTGCTACGTGTCCTGTCATGTTCACTAAGTATAAGAACCTTACCCAGATCCCCTTTATTATATCCTTTTACCCATTTGAAGACTTCAATCAATTCCCCTCTGACTCTTCTCCTTTCCAATGTATGTAGATTTAGTTTTCTGAGCCTTTCACCATAAGGTAAGTTCCTTAGCCCATCAATCATCTTTGTCATCCTTCTCTGCACAGACTCAAGCAAATCAATATCCTTCCTATAATATGGGACCAAAATTGTACTGCATAGTCTAGATGAGGCCTAACTAGCGCCAGATACAGTTTTAGAATGACTTCAGCACTCTTATTGCTTACACTCCTCCTAATGAATCCAGGAAGGTGGACTCGATCCACCACACCGGCTTCGCCTTGCGACCGGTACCTTCCGCACTAGAGCCTGTTGGTCTATTTTGGTGAGATGCCACTCGCTCTACGTCGCGTGCAGTGCATCACTCGCCTGCACGCGCGAGCCCGTCGCCTCCCTCAGTCCCTAACAGCTCTCACTGCATCCGCAGCTGATCTCGACGGTTCCTATGCCGCCGAGAGACGCCAGTCATACCCTAAACCCTTTGGGTTTATGGCCAGGAAACTCCTTCGAGAGCTAGGTATAGTTCTCGGGCCGGTGGCGCCTCTGGTTCTGCCCAGGACGCCACCCTGGAGGGTATCACATTTAGCTATTTGTCTCCACGCCTCTGCTCCCAAGCTTGTACAGCGCCGGGAGTATTGCGTTCGACCTTTTTGGAGCACACATCGTGTCACGCTGGAACTGTGCCAGTGTATACAGATGGCTCAAGTCCCAAGAGGGGGTCGGCTTCCACGCCGTATCCCCTCTGTTTGAAGTCAGCGGGGCTCTACCAGGCGCTGCGTCTGTCTTCACGGCCGAACTGGTGGTAATACATCACTTGGTACGGGAGATTATGCGACGTGCCTGGTTCAGAGACCGGATTGTGATGTATAGCAGCTCACAAAGCACCCTGAGTGCTCTCGGGGCATTGGAATCTCCGCATCCCCTGGTTCGCGATATCCATGACGCCACGGTTTGGGCGAGCCGGGTGGATGTCGAGATTATTTTCTGCTGGGTTCCTGGACATGTAGGAATTGCGGGGAATGAGCGCGTCAAAGAGTCCGCGAGGACTCTGCGACCGAACCAGCGTTTCATCTTCCTCCCCCTGACTACATGGCAGGAATACGGGCAGCTCTTCGGACTGCTTGGCAAAGAAGATGGGAGACGGTCGAAGGGAACTTAAAGTTGCATGCCATTGCGCCGCGACTGTTCCCATGGACCTATCCCCCAATGCCACAATGGCTTTAGGTTGCTTTCTGTCCTCTCCGAATCGGACATACCCGTGAGGCCTATCGCTATTTGATGAGCGCTCAACTGTGTTGTCCCTCAGACTGTTCGGCACATTCTTGTTGAATGTCCCAGTCTGGGTGATCTTCACCCACGTTACCTGTCGCTGTACTGGGATGGGCGGGGTCGCTACCACCTGGTCCTTGTACTCGGGACGAGTGCGTGCACTTTGACTGGTGGACTTCTTGACTTTGGGGAGGGAGGCCAGCCTTCTCCCTATTATTCAACCAGGGTTTTTTTTGTTTTGTTTTGTTGTTTTTTCCCCTTATAGGTTGTATGCTCCTGCACCGGGAGGACCTTCCCCCCGACGCAGGAGCTTGCTTACTACTTGTTTCCTTTTCCCTTTTTTCAATTTCTGGTGTTATTTGGGTTGTTTTGGGGTTTTTTTTTGTAATATTGCATTCGATTTTAAAGTAGCCTAGTACTAGGCTGTTTTTAATACGGCCACTAATGCCCAAGTAGGCAGTCGCCAAATGAGCTCTTAAAAAAAAAAATCACTATTTTTACCCATCTCAACCTGGAATTGAAATAACATGTTACAAAATGAAATTTATTACTTGAATTTGTAATTTATACAACACCCTTCACTGACCTCTACTGGGTTATAACTGAAGGAAATGTGGGCTGCAGCAGTTTTACCGCATTGTAGAATTGTATATTGCCACATAACAATGGCCCATTATTGCCAGATGTCACTAGAAACCTGCTAAATGGGGGCAAACTGACTACTGTTGATAACTAAGTATACCTTGTATTGATGTATAGTTTTTGCCTTTATTTTTAAATTTGTTTAGCAGTTTATTTGCTCATGATAAAATTCCAATTCTGATTAAACTTTCTGAAATTTCATTCTAACTTATCTAGACACAAATGACACACTACAAAGAAAAGCAGGTTTTCATTTTATTTTTATTTTTTTTTTAGAATACTCATATTGAGACTGCTAAAGATCGCAGTAGTTCAGTGGCTTTTAGTGAGTCTAAAGGAGAACTCTTTCGTCTGAATGATGGTCTAAAGTCACTACAAAGGAAACTCAAAGCCCAATGGAAAGTAACAAGGTAATATTTTTTTTTTAGAAATTATTAATTTATTTTGGTTTATAAAGTCAAGCCATGTTTGGTCACTTTTGAATCCTTATATTTTTGTTTCTATGGCTCATTCCTCCTCTGCTATTCCAATCTTGAATACACTGACTTGGATGACCACCTGGTGATGATACACTGGTGACGTTTTTCATTCTTAAAATTAGGATCTTGTATGAAAGTTCATGTAAGGGAGTAAAGTTTTTTCTAGACTATCATAGTTCTTGTCATTCCAGATCTTTCTCACATATATTATCATACTGTGATGTTCACCTTGCATTAGGAATAAACTATTTGTGTATCAGATATAGCATACACTCTTTAACCTCTTCAAATCAACAGCTCAAAACTCTTAAGAAAACAAACAATTAGCAAATTAGGCTAGGATTTTATAAGTACCGGGTTTCGCAAAAGTTTTGTTACACTCAGGTTTTTTTAATCTTTCCAGAAGTTTACATATGTGTTAGAATAAGTTTTATCAAACAAACTTATAGGTTTACTTTTCAAGCACAGGTGTGTTGAGATGGAAGTGATAAGAATCGAGATCTCTGCTCTCCTGCATGCAAGCCACAACAAGTGTGAGATCGCCAGATAATCGTTGAGAGCCTCAAGAACAGGGAAGATCTCAAAGATCAACCTTGCTCAGGCAGACCTCAAAGATCAACCTCATTCAGGCAGACTTCAAGTTAAAACCCATTTGGCTGTGAGAAAAACTTTTGAAAGTGCTCCCATATTCAAAATGATCCTGCTTGCAAAGAACAACATCCAACATCTTGGTGGCCATGGTGTCAAGAGCCATCAAGGAGAAGGGCGGCAAGGGCTCGAGGGATGTGTCAAGGCCTCTGCTCACAGACCATATGCAAGAACAACGTCGGGGAGTGCTGTCATCACCTTCTCAACAACTAGAAGAGTCATGGCAATCAAATTCTCTTTTTTATTTCTGATGAAAAACATTCACAGTCGATTTAGTCATCAGCAAGCAGAAGGACCACATGGTAAACTTTGCCCAGGATGTCTCTGAGGTCCACTACGTGTCCACAACCAAGCAACGTGTCTCCGTGATGTTTGGTGCCATGGCTTCAAATGGTGAGAAGATGCTGCTGTTGTGGTTCATGTCCGGTTACAGAGACATGTTGGACATGAAAGTTCTCTCCTGGGTGAGAAAGATCATGAAAAAAAGCAAACTTTGCGTTTCAGCATGACAGTGTCCCAGCCCACACAGCCAAGACTGTGCAAGAGTGAATGAGGTCAAAGAACTTTTCTCCGCTGTATTCACCCTACCTCAATCCCCTCAGCTATAGCATGTGGGCATATGTTGAGGGCAAGGCCTGCAAGGTCCACCACAGGAACGTCAATGAACTGAAGTCCTCTGTCACCCACGTGTGGGCCAGCATGAGGAAGGACCATCCGCAACATTTATTTTCTGATTGACAATTTTTACCTTAATATCCTATAACTTTTTAAAAATTTCTAGTTATCTTAAACTTTATTTGCCAATAACTTTTGCTATTATGAAAATAGGGCAAGTAATAAAGCAAAATTTTATTAAATTAAATGGGAAAAAATGGTAGCTGCAGTTCCTCCCTCATCTATTGGGACATGGAGAGAGTACTCAATCTACCAAATGTTGGTTGTGGCCTGCCTACTCATGCTATAACTTACAGTCTATGGTGAGCAGTTATATTGAAAGATGTTCTGAGTTGGGTGAGGGAAGGAGAATATAAGATATGATAGATTGTGTTTTCAGGTTGCAGTATAGTTAGTTTGGGTGTACTCCATTCACGACACTGCTATCATTTCCCATTATCAGATACAAGAATGAATGCCCTTCTCAAATTCTATTAATTAATACTTGTCACTGTTACCATTTAAGTATTAATAAATTTAAGCAATAATAAATTTTTAAAAATAATATTTGCTTAAATATTGGCATCATTTTTTTACATTTACCCCAAAACTACCTATGTATTAGGATTTATGATTAAAATCATAAAAGAATTACATAAGAATATATTATAGATAAATATGATAATTATGGTGTGGAATGAGGGAAATAAAAGCCTCCTGGAGTTGTGAAAACTCCAGGGAGAATGGTCGAGATGGTTGCCCTAAGATAAGGGGGTCACTTAGAAGTGGGTGAACTTGGCCTTTTTCTAATTTAGTGGAGGTTTTTATTTGAGCTGTAGATTGATTGGGTTAGTTGGTATAAGATTAGCATTTGGAAATGGTCACAGTCTACTCTGGAAGGTTTGCCTGCTGTTTCTTGTGTGGAAGCAGGTGGAGCAGAGAATTATGTTGGGAGAAGTTTGGTTGAGTATTATTCTATGATGGTGGTGCCTCCAGATTTGTTTTACTGTGAGTCAGGAAGGTTGATGTACATTAAAATCACCCTGTAAGAATAGGTTGGGTAGTTGCGACTGGGGCTAGGTTGTGTGATAAAACCTCATAAGCAGTGTTTGGAGTTGCAGTGTAGGATATAAATATTGTTGTAGTTTTGTTGATTTTAATAGCTATTGATATACTTTTGTAGGATGGTTTCTATCTCTCTGGTAGTGTTGGTGAATGGGATACCCTTATGTATGAAATTTAAGCTCTGAAGTTTCAAATTAGATGGTACAACATCAGATGAGAGGTGGTATTAAAGATACCAAGGGGAAGCACTGATGATAGAGAGTTGTGGTTGAGGGAAATAGATGGGAACATGATATATGCCAAGATTCAAGTCTAGAGTGAATACAAGATCACATATGAACTATCTTGTTGGAGAAGAATGCAGAGAAATTGGCAGGAATGAGGGTGTGATGAGAGATGAGTAGGAAGCCTATGCAGAGTGCTTTGTTGTTGTTATCAGACAGGATACATCAGGGGTTTGCTTTGGGAGCATATTGTAGAAGGCCAAAGTAGGAGTGGATGACAAGGATATAGGCGAGGGTGGTAGAGCAATCTCAGCACAATGAGCACAAGCTATCCCAAGATAGCTCACATGTGCTGCATTGCTCTCTAAATTATACAAGAGAACCAAAGGGCATGCCTTTGATGATTAGCAGTTTTTGTCCATCTGGCAACTTAAGAAGCTGACCCTAAGCCAGGGGTAACTTGAGTAAAGAAAGCCTCATCAGGATCTTTTATTAAGGAGATTAACTTGTATATTTGTTCATTACTATTCAAGTCCTGGATTTTTCTGTTGGGAATTTCTATAAAAAATATGTGATTCAAAATGAATGAGACTATTATTTAGTCATAGATTACAATACTTAACATAATCATCAAGAGCTCAGTACATTGTAGTCCTAGAACGTCTGGCCACTTCGCATGCCGACCGGTTCCGTGGTGGACAGCTGAGTGTGAGACGGCCCTCAAATAAGCGTTATGCCTTCATGCGCTATAAGCCCCCCCACCCCCACCCCCTGAACAATTTCACTGTCATGAATTTTGTTGATCTAAGGCTAGGTTCCGGTATATTTCGAAGCACACCCGCCGCTCTTGCTGGCAATCATACGCGTCTTCACTTAATGGGAAGACCCTTCTAGCAGAGGTGTGGAAGTGAGTCAAAAGGATTCGGGGCAAGTTCTCACAGTGTGGTGGAGCGAATGTGAGTGTGTATGAAGGGCCATTCTCCCACCCCTTTTCCCAATACCTTTTCCCTCCCTCTGTAAGAATGTGTGTGTGAGTGGGAATGGGTTTTTTATTATATTTTCTTTTGTACATATGTATTTGATTTCATGTTGTATGAAAAAGGTTATTTAACATCTCATGTTTTTTCTTTAAATTAGCTACTAAATGTTAAATATTTTTCTGAGATAGTTTCTTTGCTAAAATTATTTTAACAAACACTCAAGTAAAGGAATAAATAAACATTGCCTGCATTTTGTAAGAGCAACTGGGATAAAAACATTTTGAAGAAATTTAAATAAAATTGAAGTCTTCTAATAGTAGTTGATTGTGGAGGGTTTTAATAGCCTAAAGAAGTGACTGGATCTTGACAAAAATTGAGCTCGGAGGTGCCAGGCCCCATAAGACACGCACACCCAATTTTTGTCACAAGAGTGACTGCCGGCAAGATTTTTCCCCAGGGGGGGGGGCAAATCGTAAACCGTGGTACCATGTAAGATAACTCCTCTTTTTGTTGTCTCTTGTCTTTTTGTATTTGCTGTCTCTTTAGTATTGATATATATATTTTCGATTGATAGGGTTCCAAGATAGGATTGTTTTAGTTATATATAAATAGGCTCATTGTGTGCATATTTACCCATATTTTTGTAAATATTATTGTTGTTTTTTTTTGTTAGTAAAGGACTGTACATACAATCCATTTTATTCTCCTTTGATTTCTCACATCTGGATTAGTGCAGGAAGCGGGTTGGATCGATTGGGGTTAGTCTAGATTTTTTGCCCGCTACATGAGACTTTGAAACTGGGAGCGTGACGGGATTGGATTGCAGTCCATACCCAATTAGAGTGACAGGTAGTTTGGTTGTTTTTCACCTGTTACTAACCTGGGAGAATGGCTTCTGTGGAACAGGGCCTCCATGATGAGATCGTGAGACTGAGGCTGGAATTGAGGCAGAAAGAGGAGGAATGTATGATGTTGAGGAACGTGATTGATGGATTGAAGAGTGATGTGATGAGTATGGATGAGAAGACAGACAGGATGAGGAAAGAAATGGATGAGAGACAGAAGCAGGTTGACCAATGGATGAAGGACTTATATGATTTGATGAAGGGGTCAGGGCCCTCGACCTTGACCCCTGCTCCGACTGAAGGGGATAAGACTAATGGAATCAATGGGAGTGTGTGCGAGTCTAGAGAGGATAGGGTGATTATGAGTGATAGGGAGGATGGAGAATGGTAGAGAGTTGAACGCAAGAGAAGAACGTAGACTGGTTCAAAGGGGAAGGATAGGAAGGTAAGAGGCAAGAGTGGGACTCATTGTACTCGGATGAAGGAGAGAGTAATAGTATGATTGGTATGAGTGAGAGTGAAGTGAATGTGGGAAAGGGTATTTTGATAAGGGAAGTGCCAAAGATAGATAGGTTTAGGTTACATGGTGGGAAAAGTGTGGAAGAATTCTTCAGGGAATTTGAGCGATATTGTAAGCTCAAGTACCCGGAGAATAAGGGATACTGGATGAATGTTTGGAGGGAAAAGTATTGGAGTTTTTCTGCGTGATTACAAGTGTGGGGGAACTGAGGTACGATGTGATGAAGGAGAGATTGATTGGGAAGGTGAAACGAATGAAAGAGAGTGTGAAGTATAAAAGGGTGAATGAATTTGAGAAGGCTTGAATGGGGAAGAGTGAAAGTGTGAACATGTACGCACATAGGCTTGAGAGTATGGCGAGAAAGAGGTATGGTGATGATGATGTAAATGAATGTAAACCACTCATGAGGAAGTTTCTGGACACAATCCCGCGAAAGGTGAGTGAATGACTGAGTGGAAAGAGAAAGGAGAGAATGAGACTGACAGGTGAATGGTTGATGTGGGAGGATGTGTTGGAAGATGGACAATTTGATGATGAAAGCGATCTAGAAGGGAATGGATGGTACAGTGTGAATGTTGGGGGTAAGAAGCCCAGGAGCTTTCCTCCACTCCAGCAGTTTGTCAGATACAGGGATGCCCTGAAGGCTGCACCAGCTGGAGTGATATCAAGCTTCCCAGGCCGGCAGAATGGATGGGTAAATGGAAGGGGGCAGATGAATATCAAGCGTGGGAACGGGTATATGAGAGAGTTACCGAGGTATGTCCCAGCAAACAAGAGACCGAATGGTGTGAGAAAGATTGTGGAATGTTGTCGGTGTGGAAGGAAAGGTCATATGTTGGCAGAATATAGGTGTGGTAAGAAGGGGGGCATATGATAAAGGATTGCCAGGAAAGTGTGAAAGAGTGCTACAAGTGTAAAGAAATAGGCCATTTGAAGAAAGATTGTCCAAGGTTGAATGGTGGAGCCACTGCTGGGGAAAGTATGAAGTATGCTTGTGGTAATTGTGGAAAGGCTGGTCATTATGCGAGGATGTGTCGTGACCAGAGGAATGCATGTAGCTATTGTGCGATGGAAGGACATTTGAGTGAAAAGTGTTGGATTAGACTGAGAGCGCAAGGTGTGAATTGAAATTCTGAAGCGGGAAACTGATTTGTAAGACGGTACCTAGTGAAGTATCCTCTGGTTGCATGAGTGTGAGTAATGAGTTGGTAAGTCTGTCTGGTAGGAAGTATGAGTGTCTGAATGTGAAGGTGGCATTGAATGGAATTGAGTGTTTGGTTTTAATAGATTCTGGATGCAAGTAGAGTTTGGTGTATAAAGATGTATATGACAAGGTGAGCGAGGAAGCCCTCCTGTCTGAGTATAAGGTTAGTTTGGTAGGTATTGGTAATAGGAGAGTGCCTGTGATTGGAATGACAAAGTCAGCTGTTTGAATGCATGGTATGTTGATGAATGAATGTGAATTCTCTGTGATTGATAAGGTGAGTAGTGAGTATGTGTGATTTTGGGGTATGATTTAATGAAAATGAATCGTATGGTTGTGCATCCTGCGAGTGATCAGATTGATAGAAAGATTGGTAAAAATGGGGTGTATAAGTATTATGTAGGGAAAGATGGTAGCGTTTTGAGGAGTGTGTTTACTGGTATTGAGGTGACTGCTATAGAGAGTGTAAGGCTTGTGAAGGGTGAAAGGATGCCTGTTAGAGTGAGTTGGAGTAAGGATGTTAGTTTGAATGTGGGTGAGAACACTGTGATATTGGAGGGAAAGGATGCGTGTTATAAGGTAAGGCGTGTTGCTTGTGTGTTTGATGGCTTGATGAGAATGAATGATCCGTTTGTATGTGTGCAGGCAGACCCCATGGGGAAAGGACAGATGAGAGGAATCCAAGTTGGAGATGTACTAGGTCACCTCTCCACCGTCAATGAGATAGGTATGGATGATAGCACAGATGTCAGGGTGAATATTGCAAATGAAAAGACATGTGAATGGATGTATAATGAAGTGAAGGGCATGGTGAAATTAGATGGATGTCTGACTGAGTATGAAAGGGAGGATGTGTATCAAATGATATTTGAATGAAAGGGTAGCCCTCAGTAAGGGTGATCTGGATTTCATGGTTGCAAAATTCCCGGAATTCAAGATTGTACCGAAGGAGGACTCCCCAATCTATCAGCGGCCGAGGCATTTCCACGTCCGGTGGCTGATGAGATTGAGGAGCAGTGTGTGGAATTAGAGCAATTGTGGGTGATTGAAGAAAGTGAGACTGCATGGAATAGTCTAATTGTGCCTGTACGTAAGCTGGATGGAAGATTGCGTCTGTGTGTGGATTATCGAAAGGTGAATGAAAGGACTGTGAAAGAAAGGTTTCTGAGTGTGTGTATAGTATGCATGGGATGGAGTGGTTTATGAAGCTGGATCTGGTACAGGGGTATTACCAGATGCACATTGCTGAGCAGAGCCGGCCGGTAACTGCCTTCTCTTCCACAAAGAGGCATTACCAGTTCCGGAACCTCAGCTTTGGGTTGGCTAATGCTCCCGGAGCCTTCCAGCGGGCAATGAATGTTGTATTGAGTAAGTTTGCGAGTAAGAATGTGATTGCGTTTATAGATGATATTTTGATTATGACTGAGACTTTTGAGGAGCATATGAGATTGGTGAATGATGTGCTGAGAACATTGGAGAGTGTTGGTGTGAAGGTGAAAGTGGCGAAGTGTGAATGGTTTGCGAAAGAAGTGGAATTCCTTGGGCATATGGTGAGTGAGAATGGGTTACGAAAGTCGCCAAAGCATGTTGAGAAGGTGCGAATGTTTCCGAAACCGGTGACTGTGAAGCAACTGAAGTCATTTTGGGGTTTGATTGAGTTCCAGCAAAAGTTTATATGTGATTGTTCTGGTGTGAGTAAGCCTCTGACTGGGTGGATGGGCAAGAAAGGTAGTACGGTTGTCAGGTGGAATGATAAGATGAATGAGGCATATGAGAAACTAAAAGAGGCAGCGGCTGAAGATGTTGAATTGGCGTATCCAGATTATAGTGTGAATGCTAAATTGCTTGAATTGTATACAGATGTGAGTGGGTATTGTATGGAAGGTTTTCTGATGCAAGAGCAGCGTTTGAATGGAGAGAATGTCAGGCGAATAATTGGGTATGTATCCAAGGCTATGAATGTTGCAGAACGAAAGTATTCGACTGTGGAGCGAGAGTTGGCTGCGATAAGGTATTGTTTGAAAGTGTTGCATCCGTTTTTGTATGGTGTGAGGTTTGTGATTAAGACTGACCACCAACCTCTTCTGTATCTGCAGCGTATGAAGTGGGCTGATAGTAGGATTGCGAGGACTTTGGAAGAGTTGTGACTTTGACTATGTGATTGAGTACGTGCCAGGTGAACGAAATGGAGTGGCTGATTTGATGTCAAGGTATCCTGGTACGAATGATGAAAATTTGTGTCGAGCAAGTGATCCTGAGTATTTGTCAAAAGGGATTATGAATGGAAAGAGAGTAAGGGTGGTGGTGATTCCTTGTTTGAGAGTGTATGGAATGGTTTGCAAGATTTGAAGAGTGATGGAGTAGAAAGTGTACAAAGAAGAGTGAAAGGAAGAATGTAAGTACAAATGAAAGTAAGTCTGAGCAGACTCTTTCCGGTATGGGGGAGCTTGAGAGAGATTGAGTGTTTGCAAAAACAGGTGAGTGATTTGGCTGTAATAAGTAGACGAGGGAGTGAGTTGCCTGTGCCTGATTTTTCTGGTTTTGGGAATAGTATGAATGATAGTGTGTTTGGGCAGAATGAACCTAGTGTGGCTGATTTTTCAGGTTTTATGAATGGTAATAGTAGGGGTGAGTTTGATGTAGTGAATGATGAAATGGCTGATTTTTCAGGTTTTTGGTGGGAACAAGTCAAAGGGGTTTCTAGTATGCCTGTTGAGAATACAGGGGATGTGAGTGACCTGTCTGTTTCGCAAGAGTGTACCTTGAGTTAGATGAGAGCTGTGAGTGAGGAGATGATGAATGGGGGTATTAAAAGTTAAGGTTCTGAACGGAAGAGTATGAAAGAGTTCTGTCATGAAATGGGAGAACTGGTAATGAGGGCTAAGAGTATGGTTGATGAGATGATCAATAGTGATGATGAGACTGACAGGACGACTGATGAACAACCCCGACACATAGCCAGGGACCAGTAGATAAGTGTGAATGGGTGCAGAAGGGTGCGATTGAGTATAAAAGGTACCGTGAGTAAAGATTGAGAGAGTATTGTGAGCGACTGTCGTCGAATGGCTTAAGGAAGGAGGGGTGTGGTGGAGTGAATGTGTGTATGAAGGGCCATTCTCTCACCCCTTTTCCCAATACCTTTTTCCTCCCTCTGTCAGAATGTGTGTGTGAGTGGGAATGGGTTTTTTATTATATTTTCTTTTGTACATATGTATTTGATTTCATGTTGTATGAAAAAGGTTATTTAACATCTCATGTTTTTTCTTTAAATTAGCTACTAAATGTTAAATATTTTTCTGAGATAGTTTCTTTGCTGAAATTATTTTAACTAACACTCAAGTAAAGGAATAAGAGCGACTGGAATAAAAACATTTTGAAGAAATTTAAATAAAATTGAAGAAGTCTTCTAATAGTAGTTGATTGAGCTCAGAGGCGCCAGGCCCCATAAAACGCGCACCTAATTTTTGTCACAAGAGTGACTGCCGGCAGATCGTAAACCGTGGTACCACGTAAGATAACTCCTCTTTTTGTTGTCTCTTGTCTTTTTGTTGTCCCTTCTTTTTGTATTTGCTGTCTCTTTAGTATAAATATATTTATATTTTCGATTGATAGGGTTCCAAGATAGTATTGTTTTAGTTATATATAAATAGGCTCATTGTGTGCATATTTACCCATATTTTTGTAAATATTATTGTTTTTTTTTTGTTAGTAAAGGACTGTACATACAATCCGTTTCATTCTCCTTCGATTTCTCACGTCCTGATTAGTGTAGGAAGCAGGTTGGATCAATTGGGGTTAGTCTAGATTTTTGGCCCGCTACAACAAGACCCCTCTCCAGGAGAATGGGACTGCAATCTCGGACCCCACATTCGTGGCGGAATCTTTCATGACCCCTTTCTCTGCATTCTCTAGCTGGGATGATGCTCCGCCACCATTCAATGCTCGTCATGATGTCGTGGAAGGCCGCCCACTGGACTTTATATCTAGAGGCGGAGAATCCTTCAATGAGAGGTTTACTTTGAGTGAGTTGCATTGCGCTGTCACTTCGTGCGTGGACACTTCACCTGGTCCAGTTGATGTCCCGTACGCCATGCTTCAACACCTGAGTGAGTGAGGCATGGCCCTTCTGTTAGATTTGTTCAACCAGATCTAGGTACACTTCTCCCACCATCCATGGCTCCACCCTGACCCAGACTTGTTTCTAAATCGGGTTTGCCTGGAAGTAGTGGACTCACCATTTCATTGGTCTTGTATTTGACTAATTCCTCACCTGGGAGGCTCATATTCGCAGCCTTAGGGTCTCTTGTACCTGCATCATGGATATTCTTTGTTCTGTGACTTTCAGTGGCTGGGCTGCTGATAGGGCTACTGCCTTACTTTTTTATCAATCCTTTGTTCATTCAAAGCTCAACTACAGATGCGAGTTGTATGCATCCGCAGCTGAGCGACCTGTGCCTTTTGTGCGTTTCCCATTGAGAGTTTACCCTTTAATGCTGGGGAGATGTCACTCACTCTGCGTCGTGCACAGCCCTGCACCTCCCTCAGTCGCCAATTGCTCACACTGCATCCGCAGGTGATCTCGACAGTGCTTATGCCGCCGAGCGACGCCAGTCATTCCCTAAGTCCTTCTGGTTTAGGGCTAGGAAACTCCTTAGAGAGCTCGATATAGCTCTCTAAGGTGGCGCCCCTGTTTGTGCCCAGGACGCCACCCTGGAGGCTACCACATTTGAATATTTATCATCACGCCTCTGCTCCCAAAGCTTCTACAGTGTCAGGAGTAATGCGTTTGGCATTTTGGGAGCACAGTTCGTGTTATGCTGAAACTATGCCAATGTATATGGATGGCTCCAAGTGCCAACAGGGGGTTGACTTCCATCGCCTATCCCCTCTGTTTGAAGTCAGCAGGGCTCTGCCAGGCACTGCATCTGTCTTCATGACCGAGGTGTTTGCTTTACACTGCTCAGTATGCAAGATAATGCGACTTGTCCTGTTCAGAGACTGGATTGTGATTTATAGTGACTCACAAAGCGCTCTTTGATGAAGCGCTCGTCTGCGCCTTATTGTGACGACTGTGTTGTCCCCCAGACCTTTTGGCACATTTTTGTTGAATGTCCCAGTCAGGGTGATCTTTGTGCATTTTACCTGGGGTTGCTACCACTTGTCTTTTGTACTCGGGACTAGTTTGTGCACACAGATTTGTGGAATATACACCAGCCTCCACTTTATTTGACTTTTTTTGTTGGTCGCTTGTTTCTGCCCTGGGTGGAGGCTGGCCTACCCCCAACGCTGGAGTGCGCTTCCTTCTTGTTGCCTTTCTGCTTTTTCTCCTGTTTTCTTGTTGTTTTTCTTTGCTTTTTTAGCCTGTGCTTAGTCTTTCTCTTTATTTTATCTTTGTTATTTGTTTTTTTTAATCTAGTTTACTAGTGGGATTTAGCATGAGTGCAGCGACTTTCGCCCTAGTAGGTAGTCGCCAGATAGGCGCTTAAAAAAAATCAGTATACACTGCTTGTTTATTATCATCCTCACACTAACTACATGACATGAATCAGGTCAACCCTCCAGGCTGCCTGGCAAAGAAGATGAGAGGTGGCTGATGGCAACTTAAAGTTGCACAGCGACCATTCCTGTGGACCTACTCCCCAATTCCTCAGTATCTTCTGGTCACTTTGTCATTTTCCAGGTCGGCATAGTCTCAGGTTGACCACTATTTGATGGAGCGCTCTTCTCCACCTTACTGTTGTAGTAGTTTGGTTGTCCGCCTCCCCTCCCCTATGTCTAATCTTTTTCTTCTTTTGCAGAATGTGTGTGTGTGGATCTGTGATCACCGTCTTTGCTTTGTGTGGGGGGACTCGATGAATCTCTATCGTGCTCCCCCATTCATCTCCTGTTTTCTTTTTAGGCGGATTCTTTCAGCAAATATTTTTCTTTAGAAAGTGTAGGTAAAAGTTTGGAAGTAAAGTTTGTGACTGAGGAAGGAAGAGCCGCCTAGACGGAAGATAGTTCCGTGGTACCGATTGTCGAAGACGGCTGAAGCCAATCTTAACTCTCGTGTGGCAGTAAAGGGACGCATCGATTGGGGCCTGAGCCTTCGCACTTTCCGCTCTGACTGGAGCCACCACTTCCTCATCCTTGAGTGCAAATCATTCGCCTTGGCTGAAGTTGAACTTCCAGTCCCTTAAGAAAAGGGAACCTCTCTTCCCTCTTGAAAGCGGGCCTGCCTCCCTTTCCCTCCCCCCCCCCCTCCCATACCGGTAATAGTGCTCCCAGAGCTGAAGAAAGTTGAACAGACTCACATGGTGGCACTGGGCAATCTGGTTGTGAAGCCCTAAACATTTCCTTATTTGCGTGTGTGTGGCCAGGGTAAAGTTGTAAGGCCCACTATATATATATATATATAAATAAATATCTTTGGTTGTGGTTTAAGATAGTTAATATTTTGGAAATTGGGTAAATTTACATTTTTGTTTTCTGGGGTTGTGGTTGATTTCTTTTTTTGTGTATAAATTAAATTTAGATAATACTCTCTCTCCTCAATACCCTCTTCTTGAACCACCGAGCGGACCTTGTCAGGGCGGCGGGAACTTTTGGCTAGGGACTCGCGATCCCGCCGCTACATATTTTTGGCGCCCGAATAGGGACTGCCCGGTGGTTTGAGGAAGGAGAGGAGTGAGAGCCTGTGTCTTTTGTCCCTAATGGAGGAGGAACAGATTGGGACCATGGAGTTGGAGATGAGAAGACTAAATGAGTTAGTGCGGCAGAAAGACAGAGAAAATGCGCATTTGAGAGAAGAGAATGATAGTTTGAAAAGGAAAATGAGGGAGATGGAAGTGAGAATGGAAGAGAGGATTAAAGACAGTGAGGTGCGAATGGAGGAAAGATTGATGCGAATGCTGAATGAGAAAATGGGAGAATCAGGTGCAATTGGTGGGGGTGTGGCCTCGACTCCACTTGGAATTGACATGACTGATAAAAAGGGATTGAAAGGCATAAAGGAACCCCTGCAAATGACTAGGCATCGAAAAAAGAAGACCCCAAAGACTAGATGCCCAGACCGACAGGAAAGGACCCGACTGGCTAGTATTGACTCCTTATATTTCAGCTTGAATGAAGGCATGAGTGAAAGTGGGAGAGAAGTGAGTGATAGTGAAAGTGATGCTGAGGTTCATCGGAGTATACTGATCAGAGAAGTGCCAAAGTTAAGTAAGTTTAGAGTGGAAGGAGCAAAAGATGTGAAAGTGTTTTTGAAAGAGTATGAAAATTATTGTAAGGAAAAATTTGGAGAGAATAATAGGTTTTGGGTGAAAGAGTTGTGCGAGTTTCTGGATGGGCGTATGAAGGATTTTTACCGGACGATTATGAGCGTGGGTGAGCCTAAGTGGGAGGTTATGAAAGAGAGAATAATAGAGCACTGTAAGAGGATGAAGACAAGTGTGAAGTATAAGAAAACAAATGGGTTTGAGGAAGCGAGAATGGGGAAGAATGAGGATGTGAATTCTTATGCCCATCGCTTAGAGTCCTTGGCACGAATGAGATTTGGAGATGACGGAATAAATGGGAATAAGGAGCTGATGAAGAAGTTTTTAAATACGGTTCCGAATGAAGTGAGTGAGTATGTGACGTATAAGAGGAAAGAGAAGATGAAATGGGCTGGTGAAAGATTGCTATGGAAGGATGTACTGGAGATGTTAGAGGACCGTGAATTTGAGGATTATGGAAGGGAGGAGGCCTCGATTCATACTGTGCGCAACTCAAGTATCAGCAAGTTGCCCCAGCTCCGGTCATATCGGGACGCATTGACAGAGAACCCGATCGAAGTGATGTCTAGATTTTTGGAAAATTATTACAGCGGGCAGAATGAACAACAGAGTGTGTATGTTGGCTGCCAACCGAGAGGGAGTAAAAGTAGGAGTGAGAGTCGGAATGGGTGGAGTAGGGTTTAGAATGGTCGGAATAGTGGTCGCACAAATGGTAGGAATGACAGTAGATCTAGAGTAAATGAGCCTAGGTGTCTGAGGTGCAAGAAAGTTGGGCATATGATGGTTGACTGTTGCTGGTCACAAGGAAGTTGCTTTGGCTGTGGACAAATGGGGCACATGATAAAAGATTGTAGTCGTGTGAGGGAAAGCGTGTTATGGATGTGGAAGAATGGGCCACTTGGTACGAGATTGCAGGGATAGTGGTCGAGTAAATATGAGTGGACCTGGAGTGTGTGGTAATTGTGGGCAGATAGGGCATTATACCAGGATGTGTGCCAGTCCAAGAGCTACCTGTGGTAAATGCGGAATGGTAGGTCATGCAACAAGGTTGTGTAGGACCGGAGAAAGATGCATGAATGAAAGAATGGATGGGAATGATGCAAGTAATCAAGAGGTAAGGAATGAGAGGGTTCCTTCTGGGGAATTCTCTAGAGTGCAAGTGATGAATGTGAGAGAAGGATTGTCAAATTGTGGAGTGAATTGGGGTCAGAGAGTGAATAGGTGTATGTGTGTTAAAATTAAGTGTGGAGAACGAGAAGTTAGTGCATTGATTGATACAGGATGTAAGGTGAATGTGGTGTACTATGAAGCATTTGTAGGAATGAAAGTAAGTGAAGTTAAGGATCGTGGATATCATTTGACTGGATTAGGTGAACAGGATGTGCCGATTGTTGCAAGGTTTAGAGAAAGTGTTTTGATTGCCGGTGTCCAGATGAATGAAGATGAATTTTGTGTTGTAGAAGGAGCAAACAAGAAGTATGACATGCTATTAGGTTATAAGTTTTTGAAAGCGAATGGTATTGTGATTCACCCTGATTTAGAGATGATTGAATGTAAGAAGGATGGAAGTATGAAGTTTCAATGGTATGTGAATCCAGATGGAAGTGTGAGAGTGAACATCATGAAAGGTCTGGAGGTATATGCGATTGAGAGTGTGCCTGTCAAGCAGAATGAAACATTGAGTGTAAGGATTGGATGGAATTCGGATGTTGAGATAAATGAGAATGATAGGAATATTTATGTCTTGGATGGTAGTACTGCGAACTATCGATTAAGGCGAGTGGTGCATGTGTTTGATGGTATAATTGATATGAAAGATCCGCGTGTCTGCATGCAAGTTTGGCCTGATCTGCGAAGGAAGAGTCTTAGAGGAGTGCAAGTGGGAGATAAATTGGGTGTGTTAAATACAGTGGTGAATATGGAGAATGATATGCATGTGGTGAACGCAAATGTGTTTTCCGTGAGTGTAACGTCGAATGTTTGGAAGTATGAAGATTTGATTGAGCAAGTGAAATTGGAAGAAAAGTTGAGTGAATGTGAGAAGCAAAAAGTTTACAGGATGTTGTGGAATAGGAGAGGTGCTTTGAGTCAAGGGGATGAGGACTTTGGCAATGCTCATTTGCCTGAGTTCAAAATAATTTTGAGCGATGATATGCCAATATATCAAAGGCCTCGTCATTTCCCTGCCCCTGTGGCTCAAGAGATTGAGGAACAGTGTGAGGAATTAGAGAAAATTGGCGTGATTGAGCCGAGTGTGAGTGCCTGGAATAGTCCGATTGTACCTGTACGAAAGCCAGATGGACGTTGGCGACTGTGTATTGACTATAGAAGAGTGAATGAACGAACGTTGAAAGACAAGTTTCCTATGAGTGTTGTGTCTGAATGTGTGTACAGTATGTATGGAATGAAAGTGTTTTCTAAGATGGATCTGGTACGTGGATACTACCAGATGCCTGTGGCTGAAGAGAGTAGACCTATTACGGCGTTCTCTACCTCAAAGCACCATTATCAGTTTAGAAACCTGAGCTTTGGGTTGGCAAATGCCCCAGCTGCTTTTCAGCGTGCTATGAATGTAGAGTTGAGTGGTTTTCCGTGTAAGAATGTACGAGTGTTTTTGGATGATATTTTGGTGATGAGTGAGAATATGGAAGAACATATGACCTTGGTGAATGATGTTTTAAGAAAGTTGGAAGAGGTTGGTGTCAAAGTGAAGTTGTCTAAATGTGTATGGTTTGCTAGTGAAGTTGAGTTTTTAGGACATAAAGTGAGTGCGGTTGGATTGTGTAAATCGGAGAAGTTTGTGGGAAAGGTTAGGAATTTTCCTAAGCCTACCACAGTGAGAGAGTTGCGTGGATTTCTTGGTTTAGTTGAGTTTGGAAGAAAGTTTATGAAAGATTGTTCAGGTGTAATGAAACCGTTGAGTGTATGGACTGGGAAAAAGAAGAGTGCTGTGATTAAGTGGAATGACTCTATGAATGCAGCGTTTGAAAAGTTAAAAGCGGAAGTTGCAAAAGATGTGGAACTTGCGTATCCAGCATATGGAACAAATGCAGGAATGCTTGAAGTGTATACGGATGCAAGTGGTCATTCGATGGGTGGATGTTTGATGCAAGATCAAGTTGTGAATGGGGTTGAAAGAAAGCGAGTAATTGCATATGTTTCCAAGGCGTTTAGTGTGGCAGAGCGTGCATATTCAACAATTGAAAGAGAGCTGGCTGCGTTAAGATTCTGTCTCAAGTCGTTACGACCATTTCTGTATGGAGTACGGTTTGTAGTGAGAACAGATCACCAGCCACTAGTATATTTGCAGCGTATGAGGTTAGTTGATAGTAGGCTTGCAAGGACGATAGAGGATTTGAGTGATTTTGATTTTGTGGTTGAGTATTTGCCAGGTGAAAGGAATGTGATTGCTGATTTGATGTCACGTTTGCCTTGTAGTTTGAATGAGAGCGAGACTGTAAGCATAAATCCTGAGTATTTGCCAGCAGGTGTAGTTGTTGCAAGGAAATGTAAGGGTGGAGGTGATTCTATGTTTGAAAGTGTGTTATATGGTTTACAAGATTTGGTGAAAGATGGATTGCTTGAAAAGGTGCCAGAAAGTGTGAATGCATTACGAAAGGTGGTTATGGAAGAAGCGTGTAAGAAACCAGAGCAATTGGGAATGGAAAATTCAAGTAGGTTAAGAAAAGAGTTGAGAAGTATGTGTATGCCAGGAGTGATGATGTTTCAGGAAGTGTTAGCGATAGTGAGTAAGCTGTTTGGTGTGAGAGTATATGTGCATTATGGTGTGGAGAAGCCAGTGATGTATCGTGGTAAAGGTGTAGACCGAGTGAATGGGTGTGAGTTGCATCTGCAATGTTTGAGTGGTGTGCATTATAATTGGCTGATTGAGAAAAAGAATTATGTAAGAAGAGAGATTGACTACGTTTGCGAAGGAACTGTTCCAGTTAGTGAAGATGAAGGTTTGGATGCTGCAGAAGTGTTTGTGGAACAGACCGAAGTGTTGAATATAATGTGTGAACATGGACTTGAAGAGAGAGTGCAAGTTACCTTGACTATGAATGGGAAGAGCTATTGTGGAATGATTGACACAGGTGCGCAAATTTCCTTGGTGAATGCAAAGGTTGTGCATGATGCTGACAATATGAGTTTGAATGTTTCTAGAAAAGGTGTGACAGTTTCGATAAGTGGACTCGGAAGTGGACGTATTATGGCATGGGAGGAAGTGAGTTTGTCTGTAAGCATGGGGAAGTTGAATGATATATTGCATGAATTTGTTGTGCTAAGTGAGAATGAGTTACCTTATTGTTTTCTGTTTGGGATTGATTTTCTGCGTAAGAATAGGATTTCTGTGGATGTATGTAATGAATGTTTATTGAAAGATGGTGTAACAGTTGGGAAGTTGCAGAGTGAGCTTGTAGGCTCAACTGGATTTGTAGGAGTGGCAGGTGTCGATTTGAGTAAAGAGCTGTTGACTGCTGAAGATATAGAGAGCATGCAAGAGTCATGTCCGATGGTGCGTGAATTGAAAGATAGCGTGATAACCAGTGTTCCTGTGAATGAATGGAGTTGCATATTAAGAGAGTTTAGAAGGTTTGCTGGAAAGTTTGTAGTGTGCAAGGGTTTAGTGTATTTTGTGCAATGTATAGATGATGAGGATGTATATATTCCGGTGTTTTCCGTGTGTGGCACGATTGGAATGGTGAAGATTGTGCATGATAGGTTTGGACATATGGATAAGAATAAATTGTGGGAATGTATGAAAGGATGTATATTTAGTCCCTTTTTGAGAAAGATTTGCGTGGATGTAGCGACTACGTGTGAAGTGTGCCAGAAGAGAAAGTATCAGAGAGTGTATGCCGCCCCACCTGTATTAAAGTTGAGTGTGAATGAACCCTTTGAAATGGTAGCGATCGATTGCGTGTCTTTTCCGAGGACTGCAAGAGGGTATGTAGGGATGATTGTGATGGTGGATCATAAGAGCAAATTTGCGTATGCTGCACCTGTGACAAATAAATCTTCATTGACTGTTGCTAGAGAAGTGAGTGAGAGAATGTTGCCCATGTGCATGTGTAAGCCTGTGCGAATGTTGAGTGACAATGGACCTCAGTTTGTAGGACGTGCTTTTGAGGAGATGTTGAGTGAATGGGGAATAGATCATGTGCGAACGACGCCGTATATGCCTAGTGCGAATGGTTTGGCTGAAAGAACGATAAGAACTTTGAGTGAGATGTTACGATTGATGGTGAAAGATGGGAAAGAATGGGATGAATGTTTGGGAAGAGTGCTTTGGGCGTATAACATGACAGTGCATAAAGCGATTGCAATGTCACCATGTAAGTATTTGATGAACTTTGAACGAATGATTAGGCCACATATGGGACTTAGTGAGAAGGATCGTGAGTTGTGGAGAAAAGGGAATGAAAGGTTTGAGAGTTTTTCTGTGGGTGATAAAGTACTAAAGGAGATTGAGACAAAAGGTAGACTGAATGTGGATAAGTTGAAAGAGAAATTTGAAGGTCCGTTTGTAGTAAGAAAGGTTTGGTCAAATGGGGTAAGTTATGTAATAGTTCGTGAAAGAGAGGATGGAAGTTTGGATGAACGTAGAGCGCATCAAGGTCAGTTGCGAAAGTGGCGTGAACCTCCTCAATATTTGGTGCAACATCCGATGAATGAATATCTGTCTGAAAGAATGGAAGACTGTGAAATGGTGGATGATATAGCTAGTGCTTTAGAGGGGAAGCAGTTAGTGTTAGTTCAACATCGAAGGGGGAAGCGTAAGAGTAAACGGTTGAGAAAGGATGAATGGATGGAACAGTTTGGTGAGAGTGATGTGAGAGAGTTTTCTGGGTTTGTGCAAGATCGAGATGGAGTATATGATAGAACGTACAGTATTTGTAAGTTTCCGTTGAATGAGTCTGAGTCTATGCTAGAGAGTATAAATGGGATAAGTGCGAAATTGGAACAAGAGTCGATAAATGCTATGAAAGAATGGGAAGGTTTGATGGATGTAGTAGAGAGGTTAGTTGAGGATTTGAGTGGGATTGGTCAGGGAATGTCGGATGTGTGTGTGGATGAAGTACATAGAGAAGGAGCCATGGACAGACATGAGGAGACATTACGATAGATGATAGAGACAGTTGATGGACCTGTGACTAGGAGGAGAGGCAGAGTGAAAGAGTATGACTGGGTGATGTCGAAAGCATTGTGAATGAATGAAGATGGGGATTGAGACATGGTGAGGTGAGGCGAATTTAGCTGGGAGGGATGTAGTAGTTTGGTTGTCAGCCTCCCCTTCCCTATGTCTAATCTTTTTCTTCTTTTGCAGAATGTGTGTGTTTGGATCTGTGATCACCGTCTTTGCTTTGTGTGGGGGGACTCGATGGATCTCTATCGTGCTCCCCCATTCATCTCCTGTTTTCTTTTTAGGCGGATTCTTTCAGCAAATATTTTTCTTTAGAAAGTGTAGGTAAAAGTTTGGAAGTAAAGTTTGTGACTGAGGAAGGAAGAGCCGCCTAGACGGAAGATAGTTCCGTGGTACCGATTGTCGAAGACGGCTGAAGCCAATCTTAACTCTCGTGTGGCAGTAAAGGGACGCATCGATTGGGGCCTGAGCCTTCGCACTTTCCGCTCTGACTGGAGCCACCACTTCCTCATCCTTGAGTGCAAATCATTCGCCTTGGCTGAAGTTGAACTTCCAGTTCCTTAAGAAAAGGGAACCTCTCTTCCCTCAAGAAAGCGGGCCCGCCTCCCTTTCCCTCCCCCCCCCCTCCCATACCGGTAATAGTGCTCCCAGAGCTGAAGAAAGTTGAACAGACTCACATGGTGGCACTGGGCAATCTGGTTGTAAAGCCCTAAACATTTCCTTATTTGCGTGTGTGTGGCCAGGGTAAAGTTGTAAGGCCCACTCTATATATATATATATATATATATATATATATATATATATATATATATATATATATATAAATATCTTTGGTTGTGGTTTAAGATAGTTAATATTTTGGAAATTGGGTAAATTTACATTTTTGTTTTCTGGGGTTGTGGTTGATTTCTTTTTTTGTGTGTAAATTAAATTTAGATAATACTCTCTCTCCTCAATACCCTCTTCTTGAACCACCGAGCGAACCTTGTCAGGGCGGCGGGAACTTTTGGCTAGGGACTCGCGATCCCGCCGCTACACTGTGATGATTGCATTGTACCCTTGCCTGTTTGGCACATTCTTCTTGTGTTCCTAGTCTTAGTGATCTTCACCACTGTTACTGGGATGAGTGGGGTTACTACCATTTGTCCCTTGTGTTCAAGACTGGTTTGTGCACACCGACTTGTGGACTATTTGATTTCTTGGAGGAAAATGCCTCCTCCACTTTATTTGACTTATCTTTGTGTTGAATGTGTGCCTGGGGAAGGCGGGCCTCCCTCCGACACTGAAACATATCTTCTATTTTTTTTGTTATTTTGTTTGATTGTTGTTTTTTCAACATAGCCTATTAATAGGCTGGATTGATTACAGTAACTTATGCCTTTGTTGGCAGTTGCCAGATAGTCCTTTAAAAAAAAAAAGTTTATTAGCATAGATCAATGCCATAGTTGAAAAAAACATAGAGGGTAAATTCAAGAAACTACTCTTCTTTTTTTTCTCCCTATTCACCTGCTACAGCCCCTCACTTAACCATTACATTCATAGACTTAATTGGCCATTATAACCATGGTTTTGATCATGTCTTAAGATTAATTCATGCCCCAAAGTCATGCGATGCCCAATGCATTATTATACCTAAAGCTCCCAGCTTACTCAGGTGATATTGATATATTTCTTTCACACCTTTCCTTCAGAAATATGAGAATGGTGTAATTAATATGAGCATATTTTATACTAAGCTTGAGAGAAGACTTGACCCGAGATGCCCTACTTAATGTTGGTGTTTTGGTCTTGGGTTGTCCACGCCAGAAATTTACTCAAGGCCAGTTTTCCCACATTCGTCGCCACGTTGAAGATGGTGGCAGCTTACTTGTTATGATGGAAGAAGGTGGTGAGAAAAAAGCCCAGACCAACATAAATTTCTTACTGGAAGAATATGGGATAGCTTTCAACAATGGTACACGATGAGACATTTTGTTTTTGACTGCACAGCACAATACCACACCAAATAAGTTCATTTTGATTTTTTGCCATCTTAGCATTCACTATTCACACCTGTTCACTCGTTTCAGTTGATTACCTTACTCAAGTTTCTTTTTTATTATTATTATTCAATTTTTACTCAAATGCACTAGGTTGTTAAATATTGTTGTTTTTTTGGCATTGCAACATACTGATGAAAATCAATAAGCTCTTGTTGAAATAGCTCACCATATTTCTGATAAATTGGAGTATTAGGCCCTGGGTGGCAACTATGTAGCATTATATAGCTGTACTTGCACCTCTGCCTTAAATGTTTGACACACCATAATCAGTTAATATAAAAATTACAAAGCTATGGATACATTGCCATTTGTATTAGCATTTTGGTTTATAATAAGCCCTGCATCTAATGCTACATCATCTGTCACCAAAGCATGAAAATGAACTTTAGACCCGCACATAGTGCTATTTTTAGTACATTAGTATTGTTTAAAAGTCACCATTTCTTTTGGTTTAGAGTGATGTAAAATGATGACAGATTTTGTTCTTAAAGGCACATTTTCACGGAATAAAGGTTGATTTATTTTTGCAGTGTTCTATTTTGTATTACCATTCTCCACTTTTTCTCAGATGCAGTAATCCGAACCTGCTATTACAAGTACTTTCACCCAAAGGAATGCTTCATCACAAACGGTGTCTTAAATCGAGCAATTCTAGAAGCCACTGGCAAGAACATTCCTGGTGTGGACTTTAAAGAGGATTCTTCTGCTGGAAGGTTTGAGGCATTTTGTTTCACAGAGGAGGAGGACATGTGTCTCAGTTCAAACCCTTATTCTGGCCAGTATGGGTGGGAGTGTATAAGCCTCACTGAGATTAGGATTTGGAAAGTGTGGATTGGTAGTGAAAAAGATTAAAAAAAAAACAAACTTACAGGAGAATCAAACTCTATCCTCTCAAGTATGGCTTTTACCACTGATTCACTGATGCATAGCAGGTATGGACTTACAGTTTTAAACAGACTTGGCTCTCTAGTACCATGGAGAATACTTAATCTTATATCAAGCATGTGCAAGAGCACATGTAAATAAAATAGGAAAGTGTAGGACAGACAGAAGAAAAATTAGAACAAGCAAACATTTAAAATCAATAAGCATGGCTATAGCAAGCCAGGGCTCAGAATGAGGAAGTTACTTTGTCTCCCATACATCCCTGCAGAGATCCCGGCTCCTTTATCACATGATGGCTTCATTGATTGACACCTCAATGAGTGTGTATCATCTCTACATGATAGTGACTCAGCCTCTGAGTTATGGGCTTCATATATCATTTATGCTAGCACTTACCACTTAAAAATAAATGGGTTTTATACTTGTTAAGCCCGATTTGCACCTGACAATCAATGCATTTTTTAATTGGGACCTAAATTAAAAGGACCCGACTTAGGGGCGCTTTCAAGTTAAAATCACCACCACCACCTACCAGCATTAGAGCTCTTGCTAGCCGAGTGGATAGAGTGTTGGTCTCCCAACGTTGTGGTACCGGATTCAATCCCGGCAAGAGCAGACACAAACGTCAGCACACTTAGAGATCTGGCTACCACCAATTGGTGAATGCGCTGTGATCAGCCCTGTACTGGGGTGGATAGATCTTACACTTCTCATCACACACATAGCCAATTACAACACTGCTTTCTTTCCTCTCCCATCTTCGTAGCACAACACACAAACACCTAGCCAATTACAACACCTCTCTTCCCTCTCCCGCCTTCACAGCACAACACACATACACTCTGTTCCAAGGAATTCTGCCAATTGGTAAATATATCCAAATACCTCTGATGTGGAACAGGTCCCCCTGCCCCGGGCTGACCAAGGTTCCACCTGAACGCTGTTTGGCATAAAAAAAACAATACTTCCTGGCACCTCTCCCCAAAGACCACCGGCCCCTGGTGCCCTCACTTGCCTTTGGAATGGGCATTGGTCTTATCTATCAGTGCCATAGGATGAGGAGAGGGGAGTAACAGATTCACCTGCTACCGACCCTTGCTTGAAAACACGATTGGTCCTCAAAACCGATATCCTGAGGCCACTTAAGGGATTTAGCCCCAGACGATGCCCGCTACACATTCTCTCAGAATTTCGAAGCACACATGTCGCTCTACGGGGCGAGCATACGGGTCTTCACTTAATGGGAAGACTCCTATTGCAGAGGTGTGGGAACAAGTCGAAGAGATTCTGGAGAACGCGACCGCAATCTCCGACCCCACATCCATGTCAGTCTTTCACGACTGCTTTCTCAATATTCTCTAGCCTGTATACTTCTACGGCATTCAGTGCACGTCGTGATGTCGCTGAAGGCGGCCGACTGGACTTTACATCCAGAGGAGGAGAGTCCTTCAATGATAGTCTTATGCTCAGGGACTTGTGTTCCACGCTTGCTTCATGTGTGGACGATGGCATGTAACAAGGAGTAAAAAGGAAAGGAAGTACCCTAGGAGACCTTACGGTCCATTCAAAGAGGGTACCTTTAGACTAGCAATCGAGCAGGCACATGGCTGCTCAATTGTTTTGCGTCCCTAAACGGCCAATTTTCAAGACTTTGTCTAGTCTTGACTTGAACTGGTCACAACTTCCACTGGAAGTGAGTTCCACTTACCGCAGATACTGTAAGTGAAAAAATTTCTACACAGATTGCGGTTGTAACGCTTCAGTTCAAGTTTGAACTTGTGATTGCGCGTTCTGTTCTCACTCAGTGTGAAAATATCCCGGTAGTCAACATTGTCGAACCCTCGAAGTATTTTGAAAACTTCGATGAGCTGACCACGCAATCTACGGGTTTCCAGCGAGAACAGATCTAGTTCCCTTAGTCTATCCTCATAACTTTTATGTCGGATAGAGGGAATCAGCTTGGTTGCCCTGGCTTGTACGCGTTCCAACCTTGCGATATCCTTTCGAAACGAAGGACTCCAAAATTGTACGGCATACTCCAGGTGCGGCCGAACGAGGGAGTTGTACAGACAAAGTACTATCTCCTTGTTACGGTATCCAAACTGGCGCTTTATGTAGCCTAACATCCTTTGGGCTTTCTTCTCTGCCTCGATGCACTGTTTCGAGAACTTGAGGTCGCTAGTAGTAGTTACACCCAAGTCCTTCTCAGTGTCACTCGATTCAAGAGCAATGCCCTTAAGAATGTACTGAGATTGGGGGTTTCGGTGGTCGATATGCATTACTTTGCATTTTCCCACGTTGAAAGGCATTTGCCACGTGTCCGACCATTCCCCAATCCTTTGAAGGTCCTCTTGGAGGCTGGCAGTGTTTCCCTCCTTTGCCACATTGATACCAAGCTTGGTGTCATCGGCAAATTTGGAGATTTTGGCAACCATGTCTCCGTCCATGTCGTTGACATAAATAATAAACAAGATGCCATGCTTTAGCTTCTTGGTGAGCGAGGCATGTCATTTCTTTATAAAATTGTTCAAAAAGATCTGGAAAGTGGGCATCCTCCCAGACTCCTGGTAGTGAATGGCTACTGTGTTCGTTTTTCGCAAACAGGGGAGATATCACTCTACCCTGATCAGTTTCTGCCCAATCCTCTTAATCTCCCTGCTCAAGTTGATGGAGAAATTGGTAAATGTTGGATTAGCCTTTTTCCTGCTCAGCGGAAGCCACATGCCTTTTGCAAAGTGCATCTTATGCAAGTTCCACTCTATGTCAGATGCTTTGCTGCACCTAAAAAGTTCCATCCATGAGGCCTTCCTTTATAGACAGCACTACGCCATAGTTTTTCGATCTGGAGAAGTCCTGTGCTACCACATGGCAATACAGTATCATGGAGATCATCGATTCCGCATACGGATGGGGGAAACCCTTCTCCGGCCCAATAAGGCAGGAAGAGGGCATGCTGCAGAGAAGTAAGTGTCCTCAATAGCACACTTTGGCCTGAGCATTAACTGAAATACCTCGGTGTTTTCGCCACACTCTACGTAGACAACCTTTCCAGCTCTTTTGCTGCCACTCAGATGCAACTCTGAAGCGTCGACTCCAACAGGCATTGAAACGCATCTCATTATACTGAAGCGAACAGGTTTTTTTCTTGTCCAATACTAAGTAGTGCACTTTTCCCACATTCCTTGGCTCCACCCTGACCTAGCTTGTTCCCAAACCGGATTCGCCTGACTACATAGCAAGAATCAGGTCAGCCAGTAAAGATGATGCCATCGCCCTTGCTGTTCCTCTGGACTTACCCCACCCTTGAACCTAATACACATTTTCACACTCAACCTTCCATCTTTTAATAGCAAACACTACTATCCTCTTTTCCACTAACTATTCTCTAGCTATAAAACTACTATGCATCAATCCCACATGTCCTTTCAAGTGTCTTTAAATATCTTGAAGGGCAGACAGATGATATATACTCCATCTTCCAGATGGAAATCATAGCTGCTTTTCACCAAACAGCCTCTGGGCCATTCTATATTCATACAACAGCCTAAGTTGCCAATATTTTTTTATACTAACTGCTCACCCACACTTCACATACACACACATACTCTTCACATCTATTTGACACACCTACTTCACATATGTACAACCTTTCATACACCGAGATTATAGTATTAAGCTGTTAATGACACACTTTTTCCACAGGTTGTCATTCATCTACCCTTTTGGAGCCACACTCAATGTTGCAAAACCGGCTGTTGCTGTACTCTCGACCGGAAGTGTCTCATTTCCTCTTAATAGACCTGTATGTACTATTTTAGTAGAGTAAATAGAAAAATAGCACTGAAATGTGTCCTATTAATGTGTACCATTGCATTGCCAATTTTGCTAATTTTTTCCTTTTGTTTTTCATTTTAGGTTTTGATTAACCTTCCCTAAATCTGGGCTTTTTTGTAATTTCAGCACACTTACTTCGGCAACTAGGCCCCAATGCAACCCAAATCCTTAACAAAATATTCAACCACTCACTCCACAACCAAATTATGAACATGTCGCAAATAACAAACATTGGTCCGTGCCCTGAGATTCCATCCTATCACCTATCTTGTGTGACCCCTCACCCAATCCCACCACAGCACAATCATACACTGATAACCACACAGCACAACAACATACTCGCAGCTGCTAGGAACATTCAAACATATCACTTCAATCTATAACACTGGCTAGGTTATAACAGAATGACACTGAATCACAAAATCACCCAGGACTCTGTGCACTTTCACAAAGAAGAATCCACTAATCACTTAAATAATGTCTGCATCTCGCTCATTAAAATGCACTCAATATTTAGTCTTACCTTCAACACTCACATCACCTCACAGATGTAACCGCTGCAAATAACAAAAAAAAAAAAAGCTCTATGGGCACTTACTGGTTCCTTCTTCTGAAAACAAAAAGGAAAACACAAATAATTCAGTCACGCCACACTTGTCTACGCCTCCCTTGTCTGACATCCAACACATGTCTCTTCCAGTGCCAGCAAACTCCAAATTACACAAAACTACGCCCTTTGTACAATTACAGGATACTCACAATCCCCACCCCCAATTAATCACCTACATACAGAAACATAATTACTCCACATTGACTCACCTAAACACGTTTGGCACACAATTTTACACATTGATACAACCCCTCACATCTATACCACAGTCTCATAACAAACCTCCCTCTACCCTGTGACAAGAAGACTACACCATCTTTACACGTCTCTATTCGCTCCTACCTATCTACATGCCCGCCCACAATCTCCCAAACAACTATACTACATGCAGGCAAACCAGATATAGCCATAAAAGAGGTACGCTTACCCAGCGTCTGGTCTGCCCACTACTCAACACTGTACTACTACTACAAACACCTAACACAGTAATCCAACTACGCAAACTGTCCAAGATGCAACCACAACTCCCTGGACACATCATTTCGTCTGTGAGAGACAACTCGGTCCAGCCCATGGTAATGGCTTATTTCCTGAGGTGTCATCTAACCACAATACCAGCCCTTTGGCCCAAAAAGAAAGTTAAAATTAAAGAATTCTTGTAATATATACAGGAAACATTGAACTATCTTAAGCAGTTTTCCAACTACAATAGCTTTCATCTACAAAATCAGATTGCAGTAGTCTTTGTCTTTCCCTTTAACTATCAAGGTCAGCTCAAAGTGCTGTCAACTATTGGGGGCTTTGCAAGGGTCTTTATGGCCAAGAAAAGCTTTCATAGGAACTTAGAATGATAAACCTTTTGCTTACAATCACACTAATTAAATGCAATTTTTCATCTCATTTGCTGCACTTCTGAGTGCCTATGCTTTGGGTCGGGACTTGTTTCCTGTGATTTTTAATAATACATCCTGCTCAAGTATTTAGGATGATTAAGGATGTTTGTTATTAAACTTATCATTCTTAACCGTTTTTCCACATATCTTACCTGCAAGGGGGTGCCCCCTAATCTGCTACACCTTGTACCTAGAGAAACAGTACACCACAGCCCCAGTACCCCGGCACTACACATTGTATTTAGAGAAGCAGTACACCCTCTCAGTCACCCACTACCCCCTGCAGTCTCAAACTAGATTAAGTCTACCCGGGCATTCTTCTAGACTTATTCTCTTGTCCAGCAACTAATTTTACAGACTGTACCCCCATTTAACTAAAGAATGTCAGGTGTATCATGAGAAACCTTTCTGTAGCTCATCTGGAAGATTGGATGCCTCCTAGCCTCAACACCCACAGTTTGGTCTCCTGACCCCAATGCTTGCAGGATGATCTGGGTTATCTCTCTTGCACACATTTTCACTTTCTTTACAGATCTTTCCTTACAAACTATGTGTGATACGCCCTTGTTGATAGTGCACTTTAAATGTGAGGTGAAAAAATCCACTGTTCTTGTTGGTTTTATCCACCTTAATCCTTCGTTTTACCTCCTTTCACCTCCCATTGTTCTTCACCCTCCTCTACAGATCTGTGCCTTTTACGAACACCCAGCCAATGGCGGTAGGGTGGCTGTCCTCGGCTCTGGGCACTTGTTAAGTGACCAGTACATTGACAAGGAAGAAAACTCCAAGATCAAGGATGTGATCTTTAGCTTCCTCACTGAACCTGGTTTCAAGCTCAACCAAATTGATGCAGAAGACCCAGAGGTAACACTCTACTCCATCCATTATAATTTAATAATAATAATTAGCCTTTAAGACTACTCTATTACTTTTGGTATCTGCTTAATTTATATTTTATATTTTCTTCAAAATCCTTCTTTTAATTTGTGGAAAAATATTGTCTTTGGTAAGTAAATTTAATGTACTTACCCATTACCACTCTTGTTCTAGTTTATGGAGGGTATCAGGTCAGTTAGATATTGCTATCTTGAGTTTAATAAATTATATGGTAGAGCAAGCTGTGAAGGATTTATCTCCAACATGCTTCCACCATTTCGAAAAGGGATTTGTTAGATCTTCAAATCAAAACATTGAATTTCTATGTCAAATTAACAAGGAAATGTTCAAGTGATTTTTTTCTCATATCAAAGCAGAAACTTTTAACAAATTACAGCTACTTGAAGCAGTAGATAATTTGAATGTTAAAATATGAAAACCACTTTCTCCCAAATTTGCTAACATTATTGGTTCATCAGGATCTGGATAGAGGGTATCCTCACAGATTCCTGGCGAATCGCTACTGTGCTCGCTTTTCGCAAACCGAGGAGAGATCATTCTACCCCGGCTGGTTTCCGCCCTAACCTCGTACAGTTGCAAGTTAATAGAGAAATTGGTAAATATTAGATTAGCTTTTTCTTCCTGGACAGCGGAGGCCATCTGTCTTATGCACAAGTGTGGCTTCCGCAAGTTCCACTCCACGTCCGATGTTGCCCTGCTCCGACTGGAAAATGCCTTCTGCGAGGCCATCTTCGTAGACAACACTAAGCTCCGGTGTTTTTTGATCTGGAGAAGGTCTATGATACCCCAAGGCGATACGTTATCATGAAGACTCTCCACATGATGGGGGCAAGGGGACGCTTTCCAATCTTTAGATCTAAATTTTTTGCGAGAGCCTTGATTTCGCGTACGGGTGGGGGGAGCCCTTTCCGGCCCAATGGAGGGGTAAGAGGGTGCCCCGCAGGGAAGTGTCCTCAGTGCCAAACTCTTTGCCCAGAGCATCAACGGCATCACCTCGTTGCTGCCTGAAGATGTTCTTGCTACGTTCTACGTGGACGACCTTTCGATCTCTTTTGGCGCAGCCCAGATGCCAACTCTGGAGCATCGACTCGAACAGGCATTGAACCGCGTCTCTCGCTATGCCGAAGTGAAGGCTTCGGTTTTCCTTGGCCAAGGCTAAGGTGGTGCACTTCTGCCGCCATCCATGGCTCCCCCCTAACCCAAACTTGTTTATAAATGAGGTTTCCTGGAAGTGGTGGACTTGCACCGTTTCCTCGGTCCTGTATTTGACCGACGCCTCACCTGAGATGCTCATATTCGCAGCCTTAGGGACTCTTGTACCCGCGCCATGGATATTCTTTCCGTATCGATTAGCGCCTGGGGTGCTAATAGGGCTACTGCACTACTTTTTTATCGATCCTCTGTTCGTTCGAAGCTCGACTACCGATGGGAGTTTTATGCATCCGTAGCTGAGCGTGTATTGTGGAAGGAGGACTAGATCCACCACATCGGCCTTCGCCTGGTGACCGGTGCCTTCCGCAGGTTTCCCATTGAGAGCCTGTTGGTCGATGCTGGAGAGATGTCACTCGCTCTCCGCCGTGCACAGTGCATTGTTCATCTGTACGCGCGAGCCCGGCACCTCCCTCACTCGCCAACCGCTCTCATTGCACCTGCAGCTGATCTTGACGGTGCCTAGGACGCCGAGAGACGCCAGCCATACCTTAAGCCCTTTGGCTTTAGGGCTAGGAAATTCCTTCGAGAGCTAGGTATAGCTCTCGTGCCGGTGGCGCCCCAGGTTCTGCCCCGAACGCCACCCTGAAGGGTACCAGCTATGAGTATTTGTCACCACGCCTCTGCTCCCAAAGCTTCTGCAGCGCCGGGAGTATTGCGTTCAGCCTTTTTGGAGCACACTTTATTTCACGCTGGAACCGCGCCAGTGTATATTGATGGCCTGAAGTCCCAAGAGGCGGTCAGTTTCCACGCCGTATCCCCTCTGGCTCTGCCAGGTGCTGCGTCTGTATTCGCCGCCGAACTGGTTGCAATACACCGTTCGCTACGTGAGATAACGCAACGTGCCCGGTTCGGAGACCGGATTGTGATTTATAGCTACTCACAAAGCTTCCTGAGTGCTCTCTGGGCAATGGAATCTTCGCATCTCGGTGGTTCGCGATATCCGGGACGCCACAGCTTTGGCAAACTGGGTGGATGTCGAGATTATCTTCTGCTGGGTTCCTGGACATGTAGGAATTGCATGGAACGAGGGCGCCAAAGTGTCCGCGAGGACTGGGCGACCATACCAGCGTTTCGCTCTTCCTCACACCGATTACATGACAGGAATACGGGCAGCTCTCCGGGCTGCTTGGCAAAGAAGATGGAAGACGGTCGAGAGGAACTTAAAGTTGCGTGCCATTGCGCCGCGACTGTTCCCATGGACCTACCCCCCAATGCCGCGATGGCTTAAGGTTGCTTTATGTCGTCTCCGAATTGGGCACACTCGCGGGACGCACCTCCATTTGATGGAGTGCTCACCTGCGCCATACTGTGAATACTGCGTTGTCCCCAAACTGTTCGGCACATTCTTATTGAATGTCCCAGTCTGGGTGATCTCGGCGCACGTTACCTGTTCCGGTACGGGGATGAGCGGGGCCGCTTCCGCTTGTACTCGGTACAGGTTCTCTTGCACACCGACTTTTGGACTTTGCGACTTTTTCTCCACTTTATTTGAACTTTTTTGTGCGTTTCTTTTTGTAGGTCGCAAGTTCCTGCGCCGGGGGACAGGCGAGCCTACCCTCGACGCCGGAGCAAGCTTCCTTCTTGCGCTTTTGCTTTTCCTCGTTGTTAAAAGAAATTTGGCCTTTGTTCTTTTTATCGTTATTTCTTAGTTACATTTTGTTATTTGTTTGGGGGGCGGTTTATTTGTTTTTTAATATACCCTTGTAGTAGCCTGTGTACGGCGACGTATGCCCAATTAGGCAGTCGCCAGATGGGCTACCACAATAAAAAAAAATAATAAAATTAATCATCTTATTCATCAAGGGTGATTGATGTGAGGGTGGGGACTAACAAGAAGTTTGAACGATATGTCTAATGTTTTTGTTATCAGCAAGGATATACAGCGGGTGTGGGCTTCGCAAGCATACTTCGGAAGAGTTGTGGATGAGTGAGTAGCAAGGGATTAGATTATAGGGATACCCTCCATCATCTGACAGCGCCGGCTCGCATTAACATTACTAAAAACTACCTTCCCTTTCGCTTCGCGCTCATTAAGCCCAAAGCGACCCCTTTTCACGCCATAACAGAAGCTGGGACACCCATGCCATTATATACAAGATTATTACTATACTCCATTAAGTATACAAGATTCCAACGGCAGGTATAATGAGATGCTCCAAGGAATTCTAACCTGTACACACACAGGTGCCACCAGACTGTTCCAATCATCTATTACCCATTTTATCATACATGAATTAGCCCAGAAGAAAACTCCCTCCTATGACACACGCGCGTCGTCTGATCAAGGCTCTAATGCGGTCGCCATCCAAAACAAACTCAACACCTGAGAACACTCCTCCTGCCTGACCGACACAGGCATTTGCACGAGCTGCCACCTTCGAACAGACACAGCTCAGCACATAGTCCCAACATGCCTCACACATATACACCTGAGCCAAACAAACCCTGCAGATCTATTGAGTGGTCAATCTCTTAAGAGAAGCCTGTTCAGTTCCTCGAGGCTTAGGGGCAGCCTAAGATGTCGACTGTTTGAGAGGACTGTTGAGTTTGTAGGGTAAAAGGTATATATGGTACGTTATGAAGTAACTGAAAATGTTCTGAGATGCAGCTGGTAAGTAAGAAGAATGGATGAGATTAGACTTGTTAAAGGAAGTTATGAGGGTGAGTCCAAGAGGTTGGAGAACTGTAAAAGTTGGATTATGTGATTTTGTGTTTAAAAGAAAAAGAACTGATAGAGGGACACGTGGATGATAATATGCATGGAGTGTGGTGGTGGGGGGGGGGGGCATACATAGGGATTTCTACCTTGGGATGGATGGTAGAATACAAAAAAAAGTACTGGTTTTACCACCGATCTGAACATTCATTTAATGTGCCTTTATTTCTCACTGGAGATCGATTGATTAACGTGGAATCCGAACCACAGGTATCTGCACCATATAGCGGACAACGTGAAGTCGATCAGAATCGGACACCATCCTACGACTAACCACACTCGATGTGGCTTATCTTCGCTAACATCTGAAGCGGTGTTTCCACTCGGACAAACCATAGCCCGGTCTAATACATAATACCCGTCGCTATGAAGGTCTAATAGGCGAAAAAAAATAGGCAGGAGCCTTGTGCTTAGGGGTTTGGATGGTGAAGGTATTTTCCATAGCGTTGATGCACATCCACTCTCTTTTTGTGGGAGGGTGGTGGCGATGATAAAGTTTTAAATAAATTTTAATAATAAGCTCATTCTATTTCGTTAGAGCCTATTATCTTGACCGTTTGATAATTAAGGGGATCCCGGTTATCGATCAGATCAGCGCATGGGAAGTGAATCCTTAGTTCGTGCATTTATTTTCTCGGTTGGTTCGTAATTCATGAGCCTAGTATCGGTCAAGATCTTGCCACCTCTTCATAATTGAGTTTGGCTTGGATCCTTTCCCACAGGTTGTGGATCATTAACAGATTTATTCTTTTAACCCCTTCGTTCGTATCTAGGACCTTCTTAAAACGTATTTTTCACCAACCATACCTCGGTGGCCAACAAGGAGCATTATAATTAAAAAAAAAAATTCTGTCTTAATCTAATCCAAAATTTCAACTTCTTTTCAGATTTCGGATTACAACTTCACACCGGATCTTTCTTATTTATCTGAGAATTTAAGATCCTGCTTGCTGGAATCTGAAGAAGTTCCATCTGATTTTACTCAACTTTTCCATTCCAAAGTGAGTGTGTGATTTTGTCCCAAGATGGTTATTTTCGAAAATTGAGCATTATTTCTGAAAGAGGCACATTTAACATTTTCACTACAGCTCAAAAGATTCGAGCTATTCGTGAGAGAACCAATTTGGTTGTTGCTACAGAAAGTTTCGAACCAGGCACATGCCCTGAACGATGATAATTAATTAATGGTTAACATAGTTTGACAATCGTCTGGAGGTTGATTCATTTAAACAGTTTTGCAGTCTGAAAGGGTCAAAATGTAATTTTGAACTTAAAACAATTAGGCAATTACTCATTAATACTGGTCATATAGCTGGATAAGGAAGTAAGCTAAACGTTACAACTGTGATGAACGATGTAAGTAGCTCGCTTTAATCATATATTATGATGTTAGGTAGATAATGTGTAAAAACTAGAATGGTGGGATAAAATGTCTGGTAGTTTAGTGAATTGTTGATAGAGCACTTTTGCAATGTCCCTGTATTGATGATGGGAGGGAAAAAGGAACTTCATAGGTTTGTGGACCAAGAGAATATGAAAGGGGAGTTGCCCTTGAGTCGCTTCTCGTTCTCACAGCCAATTTTTTTGCTAAAAATAAAGCAAGAAGAGGCAGTATTTTTAGTGGAGTTGATGCATGCCATCCCCACCTTGAGAAAAAGCTGCTTACGATGTTGAATTTTTCCCTCGAGTAAATGGAAATAGGGGTCGATGTTGATTAATGCTCATTTTGCAGCTAATGGCGGTCGATATGCACCTGGTTCCCGCCGCCATTGATGCCTACACCAAACTTAATGTCAAACACGAGCCTTTGAGACTCATCAACCCGCAGTTCGAAGCCCCACTACCCTCTCTGCAACCAGCTGTAAGTTAGTAGGTGAAGAATCTTTCAAACTCGTCCACCTTATTTGGGATACGGAGCTTTAATTGCACATTATTCCCCCCTGTCATTTGCCACTCGAAGTTTTCATTGGTCATCGAAGGAATCTTTCTCTGGCCGACTCAGGAGAGTTGTTTATCCTCCAATTTCCCATCACCCTAAGTAGTAGTGTCCACTTAGAGCCCCAACCTTATTGACTAATCCCAAAAACCTAACTGTCCATTGACATAATGGACGTAGCAAAAAGGCTCCAAGCACAGGCTCTTAGAAACCCTCTCTCTACGCACCTATCTCACGCAATATCATCGACTCACTCCTCAGTCAGCCTTCTTTCTCAAACACTTATTCACACTCAACCCATCTTTTACGCGGTATTCCAACCCTTTTACCCCTGACATCTCTATATTCTTTTCTTAAAACTTTTTCTATCTATTACATCCCCAAACCACTTCTGAACACATTCGCAACCTTATTCACACCTGTTTTCCCACCATTTATATCTTTTAACTAGTCCACCCTCACTCTATCCTTCGTACACCAAACTTCCCTCAAGTTATCGATGTCTCCTCGTTCTATAAAATGGTCGTATTCTAATATACCAACGTTGACACCAGCTTATCTGTATGCAGCTTTCCTTAGCATTAACGCTCTGATCGCCCTGAGACTTTCTTTCCATTGAAAACCTTGTGGTCGGAATCGTGATCTGTACCTCTATCATCCACGATCTTAAGTTGCTCTTGGCTAAGATCCATTACTTAGGCCCTGCTGGCTCGACAAACTGTGCCGACCGGACGGTCTTATCCTAGCATTTTAGCCCTCGCATGTATTTACCGGTTTTGTCTAGTATGTAGTTAACTGTCTGATTTTTGGTAGCAGTAAAAGCAGATGTCTGTATCGGTCTGGTCTGTGCTGTATTTGTGTTTAATTGTTGAGCCTTACTAGGGCGAGACGTGGGAAATATGTTCATTGTGGAGAAATAGTGTTAAGACGATGGTTTGGACCATGGTATGTTGAGTTTGTGAATTGTTTTGTAGATAATGTCCGGGTTTTGGGAAAAGTGGGATATCTTTCTATACGATGGAAATGATAGTGGTTCAGATGAAGGAAACCTTGCGACTACAAGGTTTTAAATGGTAGGACAGTCTCTGGAGCTATTAGAGTGTTAGTTAATGACTAGGGTTGGAGTGTTGAATGTCCCAGGAAAGTGCATGAGAATGTGCTGGTGCCAACGTTGGTATATGGGAGTGAGGCTATGGCATGGGAGGAAAAGGAAAGATGTCGAGTGAGAATATGCAAATGGACACCTTGATAGGGATAGTTGGCATGTGAAATGTAGACCAAGGAACAACTGACTAAGATTGTTTATGGTGTGAATGATACTGTGACTGAAAGTGTGCTCGGGTGCTATGAGCATATATAAAGAATGACTGAACATAGACTCGTTGAAAGAACATGCAAGAGTGCCAGGGTGTGAGAAAGGTCGGAAGACCGCATAAAGGCGGAGTGGGGGCGTGATTATGTAAATGAGTTTTTGAGAGAGAAAGCTGACGGAGGAGGATATTTATGATCAGTGGGCATGGAGGGGCGCGTGGCAGGTGGATATGCAAATTTACACACGACATGTGTTAATTCTCTCTCTGGCTTTAAATGCCTCCTTTCAGGCAAAGTCAGTGCAGCCACACCTGGATAAGATGTATACTTTTATTTCTGCGTACATTTCTCCGTCAGCTGAATTCGACGCTCGAGACTTACATCGTGCCACGGTTTTCGAGACCCTTCTCCGAAAATTGAGTGGTCGTCACTGTAGTCCTTCTAGGAGGACTACACGATCAATCCCAGTTGCCAGGTCTTGGCTGACCTGATCGAAGAGCTGGAGATCGGCGTCATGTATGTGGATAATTCACTTATCACCGTCCGGGAACCGTTTCATTTTCTTGTTTCAATATACCCTTGTGCTCTCTGGACGCACAGCCTGATTTTGCGTGAGAATTTGTCGAGGACCTCTATGCTACCTATCATTCCATTTATATATCTTTTGCTGGGTCGCTGCCGCCTGAGAAATGACCGGTGTTCTTTGGATCGTGCGTGGTGGTAGTCCTTCGATAATATGAGTCACTTGTTTATCTCAGTCGAAGAGTTTAGGTCGGTTGATGAAACCGTTGAGTTCTTGGCCTAATTATAATTCCTCTAACTTCTCTCCATTTTGTATTCCGACCGCTTCCTTGGTGGTCAACCGAGTCTGAAACGGCCTCAGAGAGAAGCGATATGCCTATAAGGGTTTCAAAAGTAGCCCAATAGATTTCATCGCTCTTTTTAGCGGACAGGTCTTCACTTAATGGGAAGAGTATCTTGCAATGTTATTGAAGCGTGTCAAAAATATTCGGAGATAAATTTTCGCAGGATCCGTCAGCTTTTAAAGAACCTCGGGGGCTCTCTGAAGCCTGTTGACTGGACTTCATCTCCAAAGGTGGGGAACGATTCAACGACGTGTTTATACAAATATTAGATTAGTTTACTTCCCAGACAACGGAGGCCACCTGTCTCATGTACAGTGCGAGTTCAGCAAGTTTAGCTCCAAGTTGGATGCTCTGCTAACAGTATCAAATGTTATCTGCGAGGAATTTCTTCGTACAAACATCTCGCCGCTGTTTTTTTTATAGGGAGAAGGCCTATACCGCATGGCCATACAGCTACAGTATCGTGGAGACCCTCCACACTATGGGAGCGAGAGAATACCTCAATATTCATAAGTGTTCTTGCGAAGTCGTCGATTCCGCCTACGGGTTGGGGGAGCTCTCAAGTCCAATAGCCCAGGAAGAGGTCGCTCTCTTCCTGGGCTTCAGTGTCACTCTGCCTCGAGTATCAACGGTATCACTTCAGTGGTGCCAGTAAAATTTATGTACGTAAACGATCTTTCGATCTCTTTTGGTGCGGCCCAGATGACTCTTATGGGGCGATGTCTCCTGCAGGTACCTCTCGATATGCGGAAGTGCATTAATTTCTCTTTTATTTGGCAAAGGTTAAAGTAGTGCACTTCTGCCGCCATAAACGCCTCCATACCGACCCGGATTTGTTCCTAAACGGGATTCGCCTGGAGGGGGTAGATTTGCGAAGCTTCCTTGGTCTTAGGTTCGATCGATGCCTCACATGGGGTGCTCATATTCACGGCCTTAGAATCTCTTGTGCCGGCGCCATGGACATTCTTCATTCCGTGACGTTCAGCAATTAGGGTGCTGGTATGGTTACTGCCTTAGTTTTCTACCGATCCCTTGTTCGTTTTAAACATCAGTACCCATCATGAATTCCCTAAGTTGTGTTTGATCCACAACACTAGTCTCCGTTTGGCACCGGTGCATTCCGCACATCGCCGCTTTTCCCATAGCTTCCATAGCCTCGGCAGTGTTGCTTTCGATCTCTTTAGAGCACACGCCCTGTCACACCAAAATCCTAAGGGATGAGGGCGGCTTTCGCGCCTTCTTCCTCTTGTTTAAGTCGGTTGGGCTCTATCCGACGCTCTGTCTCTCTGTTGGCTAGTCTGGTTGCAATACATCGATCGCTGCGGGAGTTTATGCGCTGTTCCTAGTTCAGAAATCAGATTGCGGTTTATAGTTACTTTTAGAGCGCCCTGAATGCTCTCGAGGCATTGGAATATCCGCACCCGCTGGTTCGAAGTATTCGTGAAGCCACGGCTGCCGCGAGCCGTGTGGATATCGTGATTGTCTTCTACTGGGTTCAGTTCATGCACATGTATGGATTAATGGATATGAGCGCGCTGAACAGTGCACCAAACACTCCGCAAGAAGTGGGCGAACGGCCCCGTGGTTCGTTCGTCCTTAGACTTAACTACATGGCTGGAATCAGCTCAGCCTTTCGGACTGACTAGCAAAGAAGATCTGAGACTGCCCACGGGAATCGAAAATTGATGGTATTTGCGCTGCAACTTTTCCCATGGACCTACTTCTAATGCCCTGAAGGTTTCAGGTTCTTTATGTCGTCTCCGAATCGGCACACTCGCAGGACGAATCGCCACTTGATGGACCACTCCCCTGCAGCTTACTGCGGTGACCTCGTGGTTTCCCAGACTGTCTGGCACATTCTAATCCAATATCCAATTCTTGGGGATCTTTGCGTACATTAGCTGTCCTTGTACCGCGAAGAGAGGGGTCGGTACCGATTGTCCCTTGTACTCAACCTGGATTCATCCTCACGACTTTCATGTTCATGGTTGCATGTTCAGGCGCCGGATGGAGGCCGTCCTCTCCCTGGTTCAGGGCAGGCCTTTGCAATTTTAGTGTCCCGCAGAGAAATGTCCTCAGTGTCACACTCTTTGCCCTAATCATCAACGGCATCACCTCGGTGCTACCGGAAGATGTTCTCGCTATGCTCTACGTGGACGACATTTCGATCTCTTTTGGCCCGACCCAGATGCCAACTCTGGAGCCTCGACTCCACCAGGCATTGAACCGCGTCTCTCACTATGCCAAAGCGCACAGATTTTGGTTTTCCTTGGCCAAGACTAAGGTGGTGCACTTCTGCCGCCATCCATGGCTCCCCCCTAACCCAAACTTGTTTATAAATGAGGTTTCCTGGAAGTGGTGGACTTGCACCGTTTCCTCGGTTTTGTATTTGACTGACGCCTCACCTGGGAGGCTCATATTCGGAGCCTTAGGGTCTCTTATACCCGCGCCATGGATATTCTTTACTCTCTGACCTTCAGCGCTTGGGGCGCTGATAGGGCTACTGCCTTACTTTTTTATCAATCCTTTGTTCTTTCGAAGCTCGACTACAGATGGGAGTTTTATGCATCCGCAGCCGAGCGTGTATTGGGGAAGGTGGACTAGATCCACCACACCGGCCTTCGCCTGGTAACCGGTGCCTTCCGCACCATCCCATTGAGAACACACTTGTCGATTCTGGGTAGATGCCACTCGCTCTGCGCCGTGCACAGTGCATCATACGTTTAAACGCGCGAGCCCGGCACCTCCCTCAGTCGCCAACAGCTCTCACTGCATCCGCAGCTGATCTCGACGGTGCCTATGCCGCCGAGAGACTCCAGTCATACCCTAAGCCCTTTGCGTTTACGGCTAGGAAACCCTTTCGAAAGCTCGGGCAGGTGACGCCCCTAGTTCTGCCCAGGGCAGCACCTTTAACTATTTGTCGCAACCCCTCTGTTCCCAAAGCTTGTACAGCGCCGGGAGTATTGCGTTCGGCCTTTATGGAGCACACTCCGTATCACGCTGGAACCGTGCCAGTGTATACGGATGGCTCCAGGTCCCAAGAGTAGATCAGTTTCCACCCCGTATCCACTCTGTTGGAAGTCAGCGGGGCTCTGCCAGGCGTTCTTTATCTCTCTCTTCACGGCCGAGCTGGTTGCAATACACTGCTCGGTATGGGAGATTACGCGACGTGCCTGGTTCGGAGGCCAGATTGTGATTTGTAGCGACTCACAAAGCGCCCTGAGTGCTCTCTGTGCAATGGAATCTCCGCATCTCGTGGTTCGCGATATCTGGATGTCAAGATCATCTGTTAGGTTCCAGGACATGTAGGAATGAAGGCGCCAAAGAGTCCGCGAGAATTGGGAGACCATGCCAGCGTTTCGCTCTTCCTCGCACCGATTACATGGCAGGAATAATGGCAGCCATCCGTCAAGAAGATAAGAGACGGTCGAGGGGAACTTAAAATTGCGTGCCATTGCGCTGCGACTGTTCCCATTGACCTAGCCCCAATGCCGCGACTGCTTCAGGTTGCCTTCTGCCGTCTCCAAATTGGACACACTCGCTAGACGCCCCGCCATTTGATGGAGCGCTATCCTGCGCCTTATTGTGACGCAGACTGTTCGGCAAATTCTTGTTGAATGTCCCACTCTAGGTGATCTTCGCGCACGTTACCTGTCCCTGTACCGGGACGAGCGGGGTCGCTACCATTTGTGCCTTGTACTAAGGACTGGTTCGTGCACACAGATTGTGTACTATACGACTTTTTGGAGGAGACTGGCCTCATCCACTTTATTTGACTGTTTGTTGTAGGTCGCATGTTCCTGCTCCTTCTTTTGCCTTTTTGCTTTCTTTTCTTTTTATTTGTTATTGTTTTTTTATTTAGCCTTTGTCTCTTTTTATCTTTTTTATTTGTTTTTTAATCTAGCCTAGTAGTAGGCTGACTTTTGCACTAGTAGGCAGTCGCCAGATGGGCTCTCATTTTTTTTTTTATATATATATATCTAATTTTGGGGGTATTTTGCTTTTTATTTTTGTCTTTCCTCACTATTCATGGCATCACTCGGACCCGTACCTGTTCCTAGATGAGGTTCGGATTTAAATGGTAGAATCGCAGCGTTTCCTTGGTACTGTATTTACCGACGCGTCAGGTACAACGCCCATATTCGCAGCTTTAAGGTGCGAATATGGACATTGTTCATTCCGTGGCGTTCAGTACTTGGGTACTGATTGGGCTATGCTTTTCTCCCGATCTTTTGGTTCGTTCGAAGCTTTACTCTGGATGCGAGTTTTCTGCAGCCGCAGCCGAGCGTCAATTGCTGAACATCGACTCGAATTCTTTCGCCCTATTAGAATATCTCCAGCCCCTGCTTCGTGGTATCCGTGACGCCACAGTTGCCCGGATGGAAGAGTGATATTTTGTTCGAAGGGGGGGGGGGGGTAATGGCGTGTGTAGATGTAGCTGCCCTCGCCTGCGCGCCCGCTCAGCATGTTGGCAAATAGGCGGCCAGCTCCCTACGCTCGCTGGGATTCAACCCAATACTTAGGCGTTAGAACTCCAACGCCTTACCCACTACGCTCACGAGCGCTCCTGTTTCCCTCGTCTCCAAGTAATCCCTAGGAGGTACGAGTCGCAAACCGTCGCTATGGTAACTGCAACTTCTCATATTTTTGCTGGTACAACTTAGCCAAATACAAACACTGCTTACTGCCATAAACCTGCTCAAACTACATTGGATATGTTTAGTCGACAGATTGGACTCCCGATTGGGGGTGATTTTGCCTCCATTAATCGGATGTGGGCATAACACGTTTGGATAGAAAGGACCTTTGTGTTGGCGATGATGAAGAACTTTAATGATTGTTTAAATGCGAAGTTCCAAATTGACTGATTTTTCATTAATTTGTAGGGAATTTTTTTTTTTTAACTACTGGCGCAGATACGCACTAACTCCACCTTATAGGGAAATGGTTAATGATTGATCTTCTGTTTTTAGGTGTTTCCTCCTTCATTTCGCGAGCTCCCACACCCTCCTCTTGAGCTGTATGATTTGGACGAGGCGTTCAGCTCCGAAAAATCCCGCTTGGCCCAGGTCGGAAAATTGACTTTTCTATTTGAAAAAAAGTGAAAATTATCGAGTGTATTTCCTTCCCGGATCATTTTTTATGATAGATTCGGAATCAACGAGGTGAAGTTAAGAGAAATTGTGTGAAAGAGCTCATTTAAAATACTTTGGGCAATAGGAACGGCGCGCAAGTATCTTATGATAAAGAAGAGGCAACAAATCTGCGGCGCAATTACCTCAGGAAAGCCTAAGTAAAGAGTTTGACTCCCCATTACTCTGTTCGTATAGGCGATTACCCGGAATTTCCAAATACTGCGACCCATTTTAGTGGACAACAACACGTCCACCAGTGGTCTCCCATAGCAGGAGCAGGCAGGTGTGGGGAGAAACAATCTTCTCTCGGACTCTTCTCCAAGTAAAGGTTTCCCTCCACATTACCCCTGAGGTTGAGCGGCGCGGTTTGAAAGTCGCTGATCCGGATGCGCCATCCTACATCCAAGCTCCCCCACATACCCAAAACAATTTACCATCGGATATATTCAGCACATGCCTGGGAATAGAGCACAATTTACACAAAATCTGAGGACATACAATGAGCTGGATCCCTGGTAGGACATCCCCCCATCCTCTATTCGCCAGAGTTCATTTATACTGGTGGTCTAGGGGACGAAGCCTCGTCCAGGGACAAATTAACTAACTCCCCATTTCTGCCATCCTTCGCCAGGTTACCAACAAATGTGGCGACCACGATCTCGAGTACTACATTCGGGAGTGCGGTGAGATCTTGGGCCTCATACCCAACCTGCCGCTCACGTCGAGGGACGCCCGTCACATACTCGAGTACATTCTGATGCAACTGGCCGAGTTCAAAAAACTAAATCAGGTGAGACGAAGTCGAGTGTTTCTTAAGGTTTGAGGAAAGACGATCTATGGTTTGCTCCTCGCGGGAAAAGTGGCAGCTGGCTCTAGCTATAGCCTTACCATCTTCCATTTTATTTGGTGTTGGGTGCGTACTCTAGCGCCGAGCGAGGCGGACCTTTCCCCGATGCCAGAACTGGCATTTTTCATTTTGTTTCTTTGTGCATTTTTTGCTCGTTTTATCGGTTTGTGGTTTTGCTTTTGTTTGATATTTTTCAATGTAGCCTAAATATAGGCCAAATTGGTAGAGCCAATCCCCAGATGACACCTTTAAAAAAGAATAGACCCTACCCTCTACTAAAATGTTGGCTAAACATACAGGTTGCACAGCCTTCTAGCCGTAGACCATTGATAGCCTGTTAAAGACTAACAAAATCAGAGGTGAGCACCAAACCGTTAATTGTTAATTAACGAAGTTAACCTTTTCTTTACGTTAACTCAAGTCCGTTAACCTAAAAAATAATTTAAAGTACATCCGTACCTCATTCCAGTTTCTACGTTTAAATATTCGATAACTGTGCCAAGTGCGCACGCAAGACAGAGTAGCGCTCTCAGTTTGCGTGTGGCAGTAAGGAGGAGGTTGTGTGTGACTGTGCGGCGGTACGAGTACACCGGTGTTTTGAAAGGGAAAGAGAAAAATCAATGTAATCCAGTGCGTCGTGTTTAATTATTATAATAAAATAAAGTTCTAGGGCAATTTGTGTGTTTGTGGCAAAAGTTTCATAAAGTTTCAGATTTTGTAATTAACTAATTATGGCATCTGAATATGTTGACATCATTGATGTTGAAACTGATAGTGCCACTGGCCTCACCTAAACTACTACTTTGTTTAAGTCAAGGGAAGTAAATAAGTTGTATTTCAGCTGCCAGACATGCCTCAATAATCTCAAGCAGCACATAAAGAGGACCCACCTAGCTAAGTTCATAGAGTTTAAGGAGAAGATGAAGGCAGGTTCATCTCGTGGAAAAACCGCATAACACAGGTCGAGGTTTTCCTTTATATTCCAGTAGCATTAGTCTGTTTTCACCTTGTGCCAAGAAAGCAAGCCAGCTAAGTATTGTCGTGTCTTTTGGCATCACTGCTTCTGGAAATGGTTTACCCCAGACTGCTGTTGACCAAAAGATTTTAGATCTGTTTGTAGCCAACATGCTGCCACTCAGCATTGTAGATTCTAACATTCGAGAAGCTGACCAAGGCGATGAATCCTAGCAAGAGATCCATCTCGCGGAGGACGTTGGTCAGACGAATCCTTAAATCGCTTACTGACTTGATCGGGTAATTCTCTCTCTCTCTCTCTCTTTTTTTTTTTTTTTTTTTTTTTTTTTTTTTTTTTTTTTTTTTTTTTTTTTTTGTGTGTGTGTGTCCCCGTAAGGGGCGCGGCGATTTGCCATCCTGGCCGCCGTGCTGACGGGATCCAGCGCCCCGTCCGGCCCCAGCTTAACCTCTCTTCCTTCCTTCAGATAGCCTGTATTCCTATCCTACCTCGTCGCTTTTCATACAACCTCTCCCACAACTTTCTCTGGTCAGCCTCTAATTTCACAGGGTAGAAGCTGACCTTCTTCTCAGCCAATCGTCCCGGATTGGGGCTGAGGGGGGAGGGGACAATGTCCCCTAACCCCTGAGCTCCGGTCTGGGGTGGTTGGCTTTTAACAACCTGCTTCATCCCCACCCATACCTTCCTCACATCCCTTTTCCTCTCCTCTTCAAAATCTATCCGTTTTACGCCGTGTTCAAGGTGGAGCCGCCATGCCGAAGGACTGCCAGGCCACCAGGCGGGAGGGGTGGTCCCAAATGGCGGCGCCTGGCTCTGCCGGGCCTGTAAGCACCTCTTGCAGTGCGGGCTACTGCAAGAGGTGGTGAGCGATTGCGTCCCGTAAAACAAAGAGGGTCACCATGCCCAATGATGAAACAAAAAAACATCTCCCCTTAATTCCCCCTATAACAACAACGGAGCCACCCTCGTGCAGCTCCACAGAAAAGATGGAGGTCCCCCCCCCTGTGCTTGCGCAGGGGACCCTCCATACCTCTTCAACCGGAGAGGAGGCTTACTCCTCTCCTTCGCCTACGGGTGCAGGGGACTCCCCCTCACCCCCTTCTCTGGAGGTGCTTTCGGGCACCTCCCTTTTCCCAGCGGCAGTCCCCTCTTTTCTTTCCAAGGGGACTGCCAAGAAAGCCAGCCGCTCCCCATCAAAGCGGCTCGGTAGGGCAAACCCCCTTAGGGGGGAGAGGCAAGCCAGGCCCCTTCGGTCGCTTCCCTCAAAAGACCTGCTGGCAAAAATATTAAACCTTGCCGGGGTCAAGGACTGTGCCTCCCCAAACAAGACTGGCGACACTGCCAAGGGGACCTGCAATGTCCTGGGAGGGGATGGCCAACTGGAGGCCCCTCCCGTGATAGACATGGTCCTTGAGGAGACCCAGCCTCAGACGGTAGGGCCTTCCATGGGGGGGAATTCGGGCTCGGCGCCAAGCACCGAACCCGAGTCCGCCCCTATGCAAGGTCCTCCTCAAATGGCTGAGGGCTCCGAGGCAGTAGAAGGAGGGGAGGGATCTCCTCCGACAGGTGCCCCTACGACAACCAGGACCTTCTCCATTTCGGAGAGGGACCTGGCTGAGGCCGGTCCATCTGGCCTAGGGGCTTCTGCCGGCGGAGGTGAAAAGCGGATTCATTCCCCGCCCTCCTCTCCAAAAAAGAAAAAGACTAAAAGGACGAAAAAGACTCGGGGCTCCTCTCCATCCGCGGGGGCTGCGGGGACGGATGGGTCTGCTGCCACTTTGGTAGGCGAGCAAGCCAAGATCGGCACATCCGGCCCCTCTACCCCCTCGTGTGCGGAGCCCCTGACTAAGACCAAGAGTGCACAGGGCGGAGCCTCGATGACATCGGGGCCCCTCATTCAGAGGTTACCTGGCGTTTTCGAGCCCGCTGGCTTCAAACGCTTCCTCGTTATTCGCTCCACTGATGGCACCATGTTGTCCAAGGGCAACATGATCCATCAGAGGAGAGGATTAGCTAGTGCAATTGGTAGAGAGCCGAAGGTAACCCGTTTCTCGGACGGGAGCCTTCTGGCGAATGCGGCGAATCCCGCCGAGGCGGCCAAGATAAGTGCTCTTCGGACACTTCATGGCACCCCGGTGAGTGTGACGCCGCACTCTACCATGAACTTTGTAAAAGGAGTAGTTTATGCGAGGGAACTCGTTGACTACTCCATAGAAGACATCACCCTAGAGCTGGCCGACCATGGGGCGGTCAAGGTCGAACGTGTGATGAGAAAACAGGGAGGGGCCTCGAGACCCACCCCTACACTCTTCGTCACGTTCGACTGTGACAAGCTCCCTGAGTCGGTGCGTGCCGGTTGGTACCGCTACCGCGTGAAGGCATTCGTGCCACTGCCGCGGCGGTGCTATTACTGTCACCGCTTCGGCCACACGAATCGATCATGTAGACGTGCAAAATCGGGGTCACCCGAAGTCTGTGTAAATTGCTCCAAGGTCGCACACGATAAGTCCAAATCGTGTGTGGCCAAGTGTGTCAATTGCGGAGAGCCGCACCCTGCTTCTTCGAAGCAATGTGGTGCATATCTCCTTGAGAAAGAAATCCTGGCCGTTCAGGCCCAGGATCGACTCTCATTCCGCGAGGCTAAGGACTTGGTCCTGGCGCGCCCGGCTCTGCCTGGGACGTCATATGCCTCAATAGTTAGAAAAGCACCCTCTGCTCCTGGCCCATCCAGGCCAACGAGCACGGTTGTTTCCGCGCCCATTCGGAGCCCTTCTGCGGGCTCTACTACACCCGGGCGCTCCCCTGGTAGAGCTGGCGGCAAAAAGGGTTCACACCCAGCCCCGGCTAAAACCAGGGCTCCCCCCTCTTCCCCCAGCGTGACCGTTTCCCGTAAGGCGAAACGGCCACGCGCCTCCACCGAGTCGTTAGACTCACAGGAGGCAACACCCCTGAAGATGGTCGCTAGGCCATCTTCCGGGGTTCCTAAAGCTGTTCCCCGAAAGGAGGACAGCAACAAAGGAGCTTCGGCCCCTTCGCCCACGCCCCGAGGTGGAGCGAGTGGCTCGGAGACGGTGGTTCCTCGAAAAGAGGGCCTCCCAAGCCGCAACGCCCGCCTAAGGTTTCGAGGCGGAGGGAGGAAAAGACTCGCATGGCGAGCCCAACCTCCCCCAATAAGTCCTCGAAGGCGACAGCGCCTTCAGCGCTTTGTCCGGCCAACAGCGCCCGGGGTTCTGCCCCCGGGAAGCGTACGGCCATTCCCGTGAGGGTCTTCAATTCGAGGAGGGCCCCCGCGTCTCCTCCGAGCTAGGCCTGGAGGGCATATTCCTTCAATGGAATTGCCGTGGACTCCGGGCCAACTGGGAGGAGCTGCGGAGGCTCGTCTCGTCCCGTTCCCCGTTAGCTATTTTTTTGCAGGAGACCATGCTAGGCGCGTGCCCGCTGCCTGCCCTCCCGGGGTATAAGGGTCTTGCGACCCCACCACCGCGGGATGGCCGGGCTGGGGGATGCGCGGTTTACACCCGGCATGATGTCTCCGTTCTTCCTTTCTCTTTAGATACCTCCTTTCAGGCAGTGGCTGTGCAGCTGCACCTGGATAGGAGGTATACTATCATTTCTGCGTACATTCCACCGTCAGCTGACTTCGACGCGGGGGACTTCCGCCGCGTCGTGGCACGGTTGCCGAGGCCCTATCTCTTGCTTGGAGATCTGAACGGCAAGCATCCTCTCTGGGGAGATTACTCCATAAATCCCAGTGGACAAGTCCTTGCCGATCTGATCGAAGAGCTTGAGATGGGTGTCCTAAACGTGGATGAGTTTACGCATCACTGTCCGAGAACCGCTTCATTTTCTTGCCTTGACCTATATTTGTGCTCTTCGGATGCACAGCCTGATTTTGATTGGGGGGTGGTCGATGACCTCCATGGTAGTGATCACTTTCCCATTCAAATATCATTTTCAGGGCAACTGCCGCCTGAGAGACCACCTCGGTGGTGCTTGGCGCGGGCGCGGTGGCCTGCATTTCAGGAAATGACTGAATTCTCTATCTCAGTCGAGGAGTTTAGGTCGGTAGATGAGGCCGTTGAGTTCTTCTCCGGCAACCTCATCGCCGTAGGCCTGACTACTGTTCCTAGGACGTCTGGCCGTTTTGCACGCCGACCACTCCCATGGTGGTCGGCCGAGTGTGAGACGGCCCTCAAACAGAAGCGTTATGCCTACATGCGCTATAAGCGCCGCCCGAACGATTTCACTGTCGCTGAATTTCGTCGGGCTAGGGCTAGGTTCCGGTATATTTCGAAGCACGCCCGCCGCTCTTCTTGGCGGGCATACGTGTCTTCACTTAACGGGAAGACCCCTTTAGCTGAGGTGTGGAAGCGAGTCAAAAGGATTCGGGGCAAGTTCTCGCAGGACCCCCCTCCCGTTCTCCAGGAGAATGGGACCGCAATCTCGGACCCCGCGTCCGTGGCGGAATCCTTAGCGACCGCTTTTTCCGCATTCTCTAGCCGTGATGCTGCTCCGCCAGCATTCAATGCATGTCGTGATGTCGCGGAAGGCCGCCGGCTGGACTTTACCTCCAGAGGCGGAGAACCCTTCAACGACAAGTTTACTGTGAGTGAGTTGCGTTCCGCTCTCGCTTCGTGCGCGGACACCGCCCATGGTCCGGACGATGTCCCGTACGCCATGCTTCGACACCTGGGTGAGCGAGGCATGGCCTTTCTGTTAGATTTGTTCAACAGGATCTGGGTGGAAGGTCTTCTCCCAGACTCCTGGCGAATCGCTACTGTGCTCGCCTTTCGCAAGCCGGGGAGAGATCACTCTACTCCGACCGGTTTCCGCCCAATCTCTCTAACCTCTTGCGTGTGCAAGTTGATGGAGAAATTGGTAAATGTTAGATTAGCCTATTTCCTGTACAGCGGAGGCCATCTGTCTTCTGCACAGTGCGGCTTCCGTAAGTTCCACTCCACGTCGGATGCTCTGCTCCGACTGGAAAGTGCCGTCTGCGAGGCTTTCCTTCGTAGACAGCACTACGCCACGGTGTTTTTTGATCTGGAGAAGGCCTATGATACCGCATGGCGATACGGTATCATGGAGACTCTCCACACGATGGGGGCGAGGGGACGCCTCCCAATTTTTATATCTGAATTTTTGCGAGATCGTCGATTCCGCGTACGGGTGGGGGGAGCCCTCTCCGGCCCAAAGGAGCAGGAAGAGGGTGTCCCGCAGGGAAGTGTCCTCAGTGTCACACTCTTTGCCCTGAGCATCAACGGCATCACCTCGGTGCTGCCGGGAGATGTTCTCGCTACGCTCTACGTGGACGACCTTTCGATCTCTTTTGGCGCGGCCCAGATGCCAACTCTGGAGCGTCGACTCCAACAGGCATTGAACCGCGTCTCTCGCTATGCCGAAGCGCACAGGTTTCGGTTTTCTTTGGCCAAGACTAAGGTGGTGCACTTCTGCCGCCATCCACGGCTTCACCCCGACCCAGATTTGTTTCTTAATGGGGTGCGCCTGGATGTGGTTGAGTCGCACCGTTTCCTTGGTCTTGTATTCGACCGACGCCTCACCTGGGAGGCTCATATTCGCAGCCTTAGGGTCTCTTGTACCCGCGCCATGGACATTCTCCATTCCGTGACGTTCGGCGCTTGGGGCGCTGATAGGGCTACCGCCTTACTTTTTTATCGATCCTTTGTTCGCTCGAAGCTCGACTACGGATGCGAGTTTTATGCATCCGCAGCCGAGCGTTTATTGCGGAAGGTGGATTCGATCCACCACACCGGCCTTCGCCTCGCGACCGGTGCCTTCCGCACTTCCCCCATTGAGAGCCTGTTGGTCGATGCTGGGGAGATGCCACTCGCTCTGCGCCGCGTGCAGTGCATCACTCGCCTGTACGCGCGAGCCCGGCGCCTCCCTCAGTCGCCAACAGCTCTCACTGCATCCGCAGCTGATCTCGATGGTGCCTATGCCGCCGAGAGACGCCAGTCATACCCTAAGCCCTTTGGGTTTAGGGCCAGGAAACTCCTTCGAGAGGTAGATATAGCTCTCGGGCCGGTGGCGCTCCTGGTTCTGCCCAGGACGCCACCCTGGAGGGTACCACATTTGGCTATTTGTCGCCACGCCTCTGCTCCCAAAGCTTGTACTGCGCCGGGAGTATTGCGTTCGACCTTTTTGGAGCACACATCGTGTCACGCTGGAACCGTGCCAGTGTATACGGATGGCTCCAAGTCCCAAGAGGGGGTCGGCTTCCACGCCGTATCCCCTCTGTTTGAAGTCAGCGGGTCTCTACCAGGCGCTGCGTCTGTCTTCACGGCCGAGCTGGTGGCAATACACCACTCGGTACGGGAGATTACGCGACGTGCCCGGTTCGGAGACCGGATTGTGATCTAAAGCGACTCAAAGCGCCCTGAGTGCTCTCGGGGCATTGGAATCTCCGCATCCCCTGGTTCGCGATATCCATGACGCCACGGTTTTGGCGAGCCGGGCAGATGTCGAGATTATCTTCTGCTGGGTTCCTGGACATGTAGGAATTGCGGGGAATGAGCGCGCCAAAGAGTCCGCGAGGACTCTGCGACCGGACCAGCGTTTCGCTCTTCCTCACACCGACTACATGGCAGGAATACAGGCAGCTCTTCGGACTGCTTGGCAAAGAAGATGGGAGACGGTCGAAGGGAACTTAAAGTTGCGTGCCATTGCGCCGCGACTGTTCCCATGGACCTATCCCTCAATGCCGCGGCGGCTTCAGGTTGCTTTCTGTCGTCTCCGAATCGGACACACTCGTGTGACGCATCGCTATCTGATGGAGCGCTCGCCTGCGCCCTATTGCAACGACTGCGTCGTCCCCCAGACTGTTCGGCACATTCTTGTCGAATGTCCCAGTCTGGGTGATCTTCGCGCACGATACCTGTCCCAGTACCGGGATGGGCGGGGTCGCTACCGCCTGTCCCTTGTGCTTGGGACAGATTCGTGCACACTGACTTGTGGACTTGTTGACTTCTTGGGGGAGGCCGGCCTTCTCCCTATTATTTAAGCAAGGTTTGTTTGTTTGTTTTTGTTGTTTTTTTGCATTTGTTTTGTTTTTTGTTTGTTTTTTTTTCTTTAGTTGCACGCTCCTGCGCCGGGGGGACCTCTCCCCGACGCACCAGCTTGCTTCCTTTCCCCCTTTTGGGGTGTTGTTTTTTTTTTTCTCTTTAATTTCATTTTAAAGTAGCCTAGAACCAGGCCAGTTTTAATACGGCGACTAATGCCCAAGTAGGCAGTCGCCAGATGAGCTCTTAAAAAAAAAAAAAAAAAAAATCATTTTTTTTGTCATCTTTATTCGCAATACTAAGAATGGCATTTTTATATTGCTTCTACCCCTAGACAGCACATGTAATTTCACTAAATTTTGTATTAATGGGAAAATAATACCAATAGGTTAACCCTTTGAGAGGCCAAATTATTATGTTTATTTGTTGAAATAAAATAAAATATTTTGTTTGATATTGACAATAAATCTTCATAAAAATGATATTTCACTATTATTTTTGAAAAATTATAAATAATTAACTAATTTTTAAGGTGGTACTCATAGTGTACCCCCGCCCAAATTTCCATAGTAAAATTTCCCCCCTCCAAAACAAACAAAAATGAAGAAAAAAAATTATTTTTGATTTCCTTTTAACTTCTATAAATTTAATTCCTTTTTGACAAAAAAAAAATTAAGATTTTGTAACATGCATGAGTAGTATGTTTATTTATGAAAATCTTGAAAGCAAGTTTTATTTTTTCCAAGGCAGAGGGCCACCTTGCAAACCGAGCATTCCAACTCTGTTCTGGATGGTTTTGCTTTTGTGCTGCATAAGCCACATCTTCTTCTTGTTCCTCTTCTTGGTTGATGAGTTGATTCTTGCTTCCTGATTTCAAGTGGCATCTGAGGTTTATGCTTATTTATTTTAAAGGATTGGCCTTTCTCTCTTAGCTTTGTGACATAAGTTGCTGAAACAAGTCCGTCAACAATTTTCGAACAAAAGTTTTTCATATTTATCTTCTCAGGTAATATATCCTTAGAGATTATAAAGGCATTTACAACGGCTGCATCGAGGAAATAGAAAAATATTCTGTACCACCATTTGTGGCTTTTTCGATCTATTTCATATAACGCTTTCAGCTGATCAAATATATCTACACAATTCATATGTTCTTATTATCTTTAATAGCTTCAGGACAATTGATTTGACTAGTACTTCCATCTCTTTCTTTTCTTGAAACTTGCACTACGCCAGTTGGGCAATGATAGTTAGATATAACACGCACCATACGTCTATCTTTCCATTTGTACACAGATATTCCATCTTCATTTACATACCAGTCATATACTCCTCGCTTCATACTTTTCTCTTCTTTGAAATTAGATGGAATTTTTTTTCCTATTCTGGTTTACTGTACCACTTAAATGCAGAGAATGCTCCTTCAGATCTTTAACTAAATCGTAACTAGTGCTTTAGGGTACTGCGACCTTTAAATCTGACCATCAACAGCAACTATTTCGCTAGGCAGAAAACTTTTGGGGAAAATTTCCACTAAGCATTTGAAGTAAAGGCCTCACTTTATAAAGCTTGTCGAAGTCTGTGGAATCTCTTTGAGGCATGAATTCATTATCATTCAAATGTAAATTGCCTAAGATCCAATCAAATCTTTTTACAGGCATCAAATTTGAAATGAAGGAATCATTCCATTTTGAATCACTACTCCAGTGATCCCTGTAACTGGGGAATTTTTTAATTCCCATAAGCAAATTAATCGCAAGAAAATTGCTAACTGATACAAACTTCTTTCCTGACTGATGAGCATATAAATTTGTATGAAAAACAATATGGTCAATAATTTGATTTGAAAAAAGTTCAAGAATATTTTGCAAGGGGTAGCTTCATCTAGTTGTCTTAGAGCATCACTTACCCCAAATGACTGAAAATTTGTTCGCTCCTTCCACTGAATAATTTTTTCTCCATTTCGGTCCAGTCGCTTGAGCAGAAGAGCAAATTGTAGAATATTCTTCAATGGGAGATACTATAAACTCTTCACTATCTTCAAGCTCTTCATCAACATCTGAAGTGTCAACTGATGTTTCCGAAGGAATGTCGTCCCAGGCCACATCTTGTAACTCTTTTTCTAATAATTTCTCTTTTGGCTAGCCATCCTGAAGAATGACAACGATATATATATATATATATATATATATATATATATATATATATATATATATATATATATATATATATATATATATATATATAAAGCCCTAATTATCTCAACAATTAATATATGAAGCGCATATGTGAAAGCCTACTTATGTGAGGCAACATACGAGGGGCGGTCAATAAGTTTTGCAATTCGGATATAAGGAAACGAGATATGAGGAAAAGTGTTTTATTATTTTTCATTATAACTACCCTCGACTTCAATGCACTTGCGCCACTTGTTCCTGAGGCTTCGAATTCCCGATAACCAGAAATCTCCCGACTGCTGTTCAATTCACTCCTGGACTGCGAGCTGGACATCTTCGTCCCCAAACCGGCGTCCACGCAGTGCAGCCTTGAGCTGGCAAAATAAAAAGTAGTCGCTAGGGGCCAGATCTGGACTGTGTGGGGGGGGGGTGAGCTCCTCGAATCCGTACTCGCGCAGGGCAGCTTGTGCAACTCTGGCCTTGTGGACAGGGGCATTGTCGTGGAGGAGCAGGACACCGCGTGTCAACTTGCCGCGCCGTTTCTGACGGATGCACTTCTTCAACCCAGCCAGTTCCTCGGCGTAATATTGGCTTGTGATGAGTCTTCCACGAGGCGCATAGTCCACCATCAACACTCCCTCAGAATCCCAGAAGATGGTGGCCATGATCTTCCTGGCTGAGGGTTGGGTCCGGAACTTGATGGTCGGAGAGCCCCTGTGCTTCCAGGCCATGCTTTCGAGCTTGGTCTCGGGATCCCAGTGATGGACCCACGTTTCATCACCTGTCACTATGCGTGACTCGAATCCCGCCGGGTCTTGGTTGTACAGGAGCAGCAGCTCCTCCGAACTTTGACGACGTTGAAGTCGATCATGGGGCGTGAGGTTTTATAGGGGCCCAACTGGCAGAGACCTTGGTCATGGCCATATTGTCGTGGATGATGTTGATAACACTTCCATGTGATATTCCAAGTTCTCGCTGGATTTCTTCGACCTTCACCCGTCGACTTTCGAGGATCATCCTCTCCAAACGGGCCACATTGTCCTCGTTGGTCACGTCTGACGGGCGTCAACTTCAAGGGACTCACGACCATGGCGGAACTTCCTATTACAGCGAGCAATGATTGCATAGGAAGGGGTGGTGTCGGTGTACACTGCAACCATGCGTTCATGTATCTCTTTTGCATTCTTGCCTTCCTTGGTCAAAAATTTGATCACTGCGCGGTGCTCAACCTTCTCCATTGTTGAAATATTTGTGACTGACGATCTGCGATCAGCTACTGCTTCTTAAAAAGCCGAGGCAGGAGCGTGCGGCTGCAGGTCCTGACTTGTCCTAACACCCCCACAAACAGCCATCCCCCTTCCTCTGTTTTGCCCTACCGATTCGCAAAACTTATTGACCGCCCCTCGTATATCTATATATCAGGCGAAAATATGTTGGAAATGCGTAGGCCAATATGAACATCTATAATACATTTGTGCGGGTGGTACAGATAACGTACCACCTTTTTTTCGAATTACTTGAGCGTGTGTATGATTTATTTGATAATATCAACATAAATACTATCTAGGAAACAAAAATATATCAAAATAATTATATTTACCTTACAAAAAACTGAAATTTCTGCTAATTTCATTTAGGGAGTGACGATGACGCAGCATTCTCCTCCAACGGTTCAGCCATACTGAGGGTAAATAATTTTGGCATCCGAATTTGTTGCCAAATTCCTCCAGAAGCTTCAGAGTGCATTTATGAAGGTGGTACAGATTCTGAGCTGCTGTTCAATTCGAAAAATGCTTTTTTTAAAGTGTTACTCTTTTTGCACCACCACGCATCAAACGTAGCTAAACAGGTGGTACATTATTTGAACCACTTCCCTTGAAAACCATCGAACGTTTTATTTGATTATTTCGGATTTGTCATTGTTGAATCTTTTAGTATTTTCAAAATGTCTCGTGATATTTTATAGTTGAATGAGGATGTTGCTACTCTCGTGGAAAGTTTTGTATACGGTATATTTATACCTGAGCTACTCTATACCCACAAATTTACATTTCAACTTTAAAAAATAAAATATTAAAACATTTGTTTTTTAATTTCAGTGTTCTTAACGATGTTCCGTGCGTGGCCATCACAGCAGATTTTTTTATCTGCCCACAAGAAAGCTTATCTTGGCATTCCTGTCCACTGTTTGGACCCAACCACTAGGCAGAGCCTGCATGGAGTGCTCGCGTGCATTAGTCCGACAGGCCATCATACCTATGATGTGCTTGCACAGGCTATATTATGACTATTAGTTCTATTAACACTTCGCATCAGGATATTATTTAAAAATACCTTGTATATTAATTTTATAAATTGAATTTTAATATTTAATAATTGTTATACTTATTTTATAATCAACTTAGAATATATTTCTATTTCAGGGTAACAACAGACTATGGCAGTAACTTTGTTAAGGCCCTGTTCTAGTTTGGGGCAGATGCTGACATGCGCCACACCTGCCAGTGGCTCAGGATGTGGACGACCACCATGATGCTGCTCCTGCTGTGGTTGCCATGTTGGCTGGATCCGTGGACAAGCTCGAGCATGAATTTGAGTAAATCTTCCTGACTGACCATGGACCTGACGATGTCGACACCATCGTTGACAATCCCATCAACCTGCCAGCCCACACGTTTAACGGTGTCTACAAGGTGCAAAGTGTAGTAGTGTTCATGGTGCCATACAGGCCTGCCATAGCATAGGTAGGCGCCGTCTGTAACCTGCAGAATCGCAGCACTGTGGCAGCAGACAGCATTTACGCTGAGACGGGTTTGAGGTTGGTTTTTCCTAGCATGACTGTGGTATTCCTAAACACGATCTTTGACACTAAGAGACCTGCTCTCCACAGAGTCATGGCCCAGCTGAAGGTCAAAAGCTTCAACAACCGGGATGTCGGCTTACTGAGGGGTATACCAAGGTATTAAGTTATTAAATTAATAATAAAAAGAAATTATAAAATTAATATTAACATTTAAATGATTTCATTTGGCAATATATTCTTTACTAGTCTGTTTTCCGGTGCCGGCCCTGGCCTTTCTCAGGAGCTCGGTGGTATTCGGTCGGACAGCCTATGGCTAAGCAACAACAACTAAATTATTAAAAGCTAATACTCCATTGCTTTATTTCTAGTTCATGTCACCTGTAGTCCAAGCCCTCGACAAATCCCAGCGGGAGGTACAAGCCTATCTAGGAAGTCTGCTAACAACAGTTGCTGCGACGGTCTTCAGGCCGAAGAACTTAAATTCAAAAGGGCTTGTCTACTGAATACCTTATGTCGACGCACTTTTAGCAGCCATCGACAAAAGGTTTCGGCACTTCCTGGAATAGGATATCAGCTGGCTACTCCCTTCCACCCCAAGTTTCGCCTTTTGTGGTTGGAGAAATATGACAAAACCTAGGTCTCCAAGGTGAGGAAAAACATGGAGAGTAAAGTCGAAGAGGCCTTGTGGCAGCACATGGACGAATTGAGCAGCAATAGTGGAAGTAGCAACAACGAAGATGAAGAGTATGACTTCTTCACTACCATTACCCAGCAACAAGAGAGCAGCATGAACCACAGGTCAATGAAGGCCAAGTAACAGAACTTGATCAAGACAGCTGGAGACTGACTCTAAAAATTTGCTGACAGATGCTGCTTTCTTGGGAGAGCACGTGTTGGTGGACTTGTTCATCGGGTTCAACACAGCCATCCTTCTAGGGGTGCAGTGAAGAGTTTGTTTTCCTTTGGCAAGGACATCTTGAGGGCGCTGAGATCATCCCTGTCTGATGAAAACTTCAGATGCTACTTTTCATGAAGAGGAACATGCATCTCATAGACAAAATTTATGAGGATAGGGAAACAAAACAAATGCCTCCATCGTCTATCGTCATTTTTTTTCATGTTATTGTGTTTCATTAAAGTTTTTGTTTTCTCACTTTTTTTTCCTTTATAATTTTGGCAATTTTTATATTTTATAGGTTTGAGAGCAAAAAGCTGTCCTGTTTAGTTTTATAATAATAACTTTAACGCTTTGGTCTTAACTTCCCTTACATTTTTAACGGTTTAACAAAGTTAACTTGTTGGTTAACATATTAACGGTAAACGAAGCCAACTTCTTGATTAACTGTGCCACCTTTGTATAAAATAACTTGTCATAAATCTTTTGGGGAAAGGTTATTTCATTAATCAAAATGTGATTAATGTTGATCTAATCTAGAAACTTCACAGCCGAATCTCACACTGAGGCAATAAAGTTTCTTTTTCTTTTTTTGCAGGAATTTGACGCGAATGAGGAATAGTTGCAAATCTTCGAATCTATCAAAAACCCTCTCCCCATCTTCGCATTGGAAATCTCATTTAAGGATTCGCACACCACCTTATCTATTTTAAACTTTCAAAAGGATCTAAAGTAGCTCTTTTGTACAACACGAAATTTTGATCACCTTGAAATATCTCTGACCTGTATTGTTTCATTATGCAAGTTTGTTTTGTGCATTCATAATATAATCTAAAATAAAACTAAGATGTCATTTTAGTTTACAAAGCTTGGTAATAACCTTAACACATATAGGTCATCATCGTCATAAAGACCTCGGTACACAATTATGTAATGGCATAAGTCAGTGGAGATGGACTCCCGATTCGTGTCGGCTTTGCTTTAGCGAACTGTGATTCGGATCCAGGATTAAACCGTACGTACGTCAACACGGAGATGAGCCTCAAATCATTATTAAAATCGGCGTTAAAACTCGTCAAGACAAACGAGTGTGTGCACCATGACTGGTGGGCTGATAGACTTTTTGAGGGAGGCTGGCCTTCTCCCTTGTATTTAACTAGTTGTTTTTTGTTTTTTTTGTAGGTCGCAGGTTCCTGCGCCGGGGGAGGAGGAACTTCCCCCCGACGCAGCAGCTTGCTTCCTTTCCCCTTTTTTGGGGTGTTTTTCGTCTCTTTAATTTTTTTTTTAAAGTAGCTTAGTACTAGGCCAGTTTTAATACGGCGACTAATGCCCAAGTAGGCAGTCGCCAGATGAGCTCTTAAAAAAAAAAAAATCTTCAGTACAATAGACTACAAGAAACGGAGTGCAAATTAGGGAAACCCTGTATCGATTGACATGAACACTGATGGAACATTGGAAAGTTATTGATGCGTTTCCTTTCCACTTCCACTTCCGAACTTACTCTTCTATCCACGAAGGTTCTTGCTGGTCGTCCTCTTAACAGACCTTAGTCGAGTGGCAGTGTATACCGTGAGGTTTTCCCCGTAAGGGGCGCGGCGATTTGCCATCCTGGCCGCCGTGCTGACGGGACTCAGCACCCCGTCCGACCCCAGCTTAGCCTCTTCTCCTTCCTTCAAAACACTTGTTTCCTCGCTTTTCATACAACCTCTCCCACAACTTTCTCTAGTCAGCCTCTAATTTCACAGGGTAGATGCGGACCTCCTTCTCAGCCAACCGTCCTGGATCGGGGCGGGGGGGGGGGAGTGGACAATGTTCCCTAACCCCTGAGCTCCGGGCTGGGGTGGTTGGTTTTTAACAACCTGCTTCATCCCCACCCATACCTTCCAAACATCCCTTTTCCTCTCTTCTTCACATTCTATCAATTTTAGGCCATGTTCAAGGTGGAGCCACCATGCCGATGGACTGCCAGGTCACCAGGCGGGTGGGGTGGTCCGAAATGGCGGCGCCTGGCTCTGCTGGGCCTGTAAGCACCTCTTGCAGTGTGGGCTACTGCGAGAGGTGATGCGCGATTGCATCCCGTGTAAAAGAGAGGGTCACCATGCCCATGAATGACAAAATTAAAAAAAAAAAACTCGCCAATACCCCTTGCTCATCAACGGAGCCGCCCTCGGGCAGCTCCACGAAAAGAATGGAGGTCCTCCCCACTGTGCTTGCACAGGGGACCCTCCATATTTCTTTAACCAGAGAGGAGGCTTACTCCTCTCCTACGCCTACGGGTGTAGGGGACTCCCCCTCACCCCCTTCTCTGGGGGTGCTTTCGGGCACCTTCCTGCTTCCAGCGGCAGTCCCTCCTTTTCTTTCCAAGGGGAAGGCCATAGCGAACCGCAACCCATCAAAGCGGCTCGGTAGGGCAAACCCCCTTAGGGGGGAGAGGGAAGCCAGGCCCCTTCGGTCGCTTCCCTCAAAAGACCTGCTGGCAAGAATATTAAACCTTGCCGGAGTCAAGGCTTGTGCCTCCCCACACCATCTGACTAGTGACGATACTGCCAACGGGACCTGCGATGTCCTGGGAGGGGATAGCCAACTGGAGGCCCCTCCTGTGATAGACATGGTCCTTGAGGAAACCCAGCCTCAGACGGTAGGGCCTTCCGTGGGGGAAATACGGGCTCGGCGCCAAGCACCCGATCCGCCCCTAGCAAGGTCCTCCTCAAACGGCTGAGGGCTCCAAGGCAGTACAAGGAGGGGAGGGATCTCCAACCGGTGCCCCTGCGACCACCAGGACCTCCATTTCAGAGAAGGACCTGGCTGAGGCCGGTCCATCTGGCCTAGGGGCTCCTATTGGCGGAGGTGAGAAGCAGGTACATTCCCCACCCTCCTCTCAAAAAAAGAAAAAGACTAAGAAGAATCGGGGCTCCTCTTTATCCGAAGAGGGCTGCGGGAACGGATGGGTCTGCTGCCACTTTGGAAAGCGACCAAGCCAAGATCGGCACATCTGGCCCCTCTGCCCCCCCGGATGCGGAGCCACTAACTACGACAAAGACCATAACTGCACAGGGTGGAGCCTCGATGACATCGGGGCCCTTGATTCAGAGAGTACCTGGTGTTTTCGAGCCCGCTGGCTTCAAACGCTTCCTCGTTATTCGCTCCACTGATGATCCATCAGAGGAGAGGATTAGCTAGTGCAATTGGTAGAGAGCCGAAGGTGACCCGTTTCTCGGACGGGAGCCTTTGGCGAATCCCGCCGAGGCGGCCAAGATAAGTGCTCTTTGGACACTTCATGGCACCCCGGTGAGTGTGACGCCGAACTCTACCATGAACTTTGTGAAAGGAGTAGTTTATGCGAGGGAACTCGTTGACTACTCCATTGAGGACATCGCCTTAGAGCTGGCCGACCATGGGGCGGTCAAGGTCGAACGTGTGATGAGAAAACAGGGAGGGGCCTCGAGACCAACCCCTACACTCTTCGTCACGTTTGACCTTGACAAGCTCCGTGATTCGGTGCGTGCCGGTTGGTACCGCTACCGCGTGAAGGCATTCGTGCCATTGCCGCGGCGGTGCTATTACTGTCACGGCTTCGGCCTTACGAATCGTTCTTGTAGACGTGCAAAGTCTGGGTCACCCGAAGTTTGTGTAAATTGCTCCAAGGCCGCACACGATAAATCTAAATCGTGTGTGGCCAAGTGTGTCAATTACGGAGAGCCGCACCCTTCTTCTTCGAAGCAAGGTGGTGCATATCTACTTGAGAAAGAAATCATGGCCGTTCAGGCCCAGGATCAACTCTCATTCCTCGAGGCTAAGGACTTGGTTCTGGCGCGCAAAGCTCTGCTTTGGAAGTCATATGCCTCAATAGTTAGAAAGGCACCCTCTGCTCCTGGCCCATCCAGGGCAACGAGCACGGTTGTTAACGCGCCCATTCGGAGCCCTTCTGCGGGCTCTACTCAACCCGGGCGATTCCCTGGAAAAGCTGGCGGCAAAAAGGGTCCACACCCAGCCCTGGCTAAAACCAGGGCTCCCCACTTTTCCCCCAGCGTGACCGTTTCCCGTAAGGCGAAACGGCCACGCGCCTCAACCGAGTCGTTAGACTCGCAGGAGGGAACCCCCCTGAAGTTGGTCGCTAGGCCTCTTCCGGGGTTCCTGAAGCTGTCTCCCGAAAGGAGCTTCGGCTCCTTCGCCCACGCCTAGTGGTGGAGCGAGTCGCTCGGAGACGGTGGTTCCTCGAAAAGAGGGCCCCCCGCCTCCGAAGCCGCAACGCCCGCCTAACGTTTCGAGGAGGGGGGAGGAAAAGACTCATGGCGAGCCAACCTTCCCCAATAAGTCTTCGAGGCGACAGCGCCCGGGTTTCTGCCTCCGGGAATCGTACGGCCATTACCGTGAGGGTCTTCTGTTCGTGGAGGGCCCCTGCGTCTCCTCCGAGCTAGGCCTGGACGGCATATTCTTTCAATGGAATTGCCGTGGACTCCGGGCCAACTGGGAGGAGCTGCAGAGGCTCGTCTCATCCAGTTCCCCGTTAGCTATCTTTTTGCAGGAGACCATGCTAGGCGCGTGCCCCCTTCCAGCTCTCCCTGGGTATAAGCGTCTTGCGACCCCACCACCACGAGATGGCCGGGTTGGGGGATGCGTGGTTTACACCCGGCATGATGTCTCCGTTCGATTCAGATACCTCATTTCAGGCAGCGACTGTGCAGCTGCACCTGGATAGGAGTAATACTATCATTTCTGCGTACATTCCACCGTCAGCTGACTTCGACGCGGGGGACTTCCGCCGCGTCATGGCACGGTTGCTGAGGCCCTTTCTCTTGCTTGGAGATCTGATCGGCAGGCTCCCTCTCTGGGGACATTACTCAATAAATCCCAGGGGACAAGTCCTTGCCGATCTGATCGAAGGCTTTAGATGGGTGTCCTAAACGTGGATGAGCTTACGCATCACTGACCGAGAACCGCTTCATTTTCTTGCCTTGACCTATATTTTTGATCTTCGGATACACAGCCTGATTTTGATTGGGGGGGTGGTCGATGACCTCCATGGTAGTGATCACTTTCCCATTCAATTATCATTTTCAGGGCAACTGCCGCCTGAGAGCCCACCTCGGTGGTGCTTGGTGCGGGCGCGGTGGCCTGCATTTCAGGAAATGACTGAATTCTCTATCTCAGTCGAGGAGGTTAGGTCGGTAGATGAGGCCGTTGAGTTCTTTTCCTGCAACCTCATCGCCGCAGGCCTGACTACTATTCCTAGAACGTCTGGCCGTTTTGCACGCTGACCACTTCTATGGTGGTCAGCTGAGTGTGAGACGGCCCTCAAACAGAAGCGTTAGGCTTACATGCGCTATAAGCGCCGCCCGAACGATTTCACTGGCACTGAATTTCGTTGGGCTAGGGCTAGGTTCCGGTATATTTCGAAGCACGCCCTTGCTTTTCTTGGCGGGCTTACGTTTCTTCACTTAACGGGAAGACCCCTTTAGCAGAGGTGTGAAAGCGAGTCCAAAGGATTCGGGGCAAGTTCTCGCAGAACCCCCCCTCCCGTTCTCTAGGAGAATGGGACCGCAATCTCAAACCCCGCGTCCGTGGCGAAATCCTTCGCGAACGCTCTTTCCGCATTCTCTAGTCGGGATGCTGCTCCACCAGCATTCAATGCACGTCGTCATGTCGCGGAAGGCCGCCGGCTGGACTTTACCTCTAGAGGCGGAGAACCCTTCAACGACAGGTTTACTGTGAGTGAGAGGCGCTCCGCTCTCGCTTCGTGCGCGGACACCGCATATGGTCCAGACGATGTCCCGTACGCCATGCTTCGACACCTGGGTGAGCGAGGCATGGCCTTTCTGTTAGATTTGTTCAACAGGATCTGGGTGGGGGTCTTCTCCCAGATTCCTGGCGAATCGCTACTGTGCTCGCCTTTGGCAAACCGGGAAGAGATTATTCTACTCCGACTGGTTTCCGCCCAATCTCTCTAACCTCTTGCGTGTGCAAGTTGATGGAAAAATTGGTAAATGTTAGACTAGCCTTTTTCCTGGACAGCGGAGGCCATCTGTCTTCTGCACAGTGCGGCTTCCGCAAGTTCCACTCCACGTCGGATGCTCTGCTCCGACTGGAAAATGCTGTCTGCGAGACTTTCCTTCGTAGACAGCACTACGCCACGGTGTTTTTCAATCTGGAGAAGGCCTATGATACCGCATAGCGATGCGGTATCATGAAGACTCTCGACACGATGGGGGCAAGGGGATGCCTCCCAGTCTTTATAACTGCATTTTTGAGAGATCGTCGATTCCTCGTATGGGTGGGTGGGGGGGGGGGCTCTATCCATCCCAAAGTAGCAGGAAGAGGGTGTCCTCAGTGTCACACTCTTTGCCCTGAGCATCAACGGCATCAACTCGGTGCTGCCAGAAGATGTTCTCGCTACGCTCTACTTGGACGACATTTTGATCTCTTTTGGCGCGGCCCAGATGTTAACACTAGAGCCTCGACCCCCTACAGGCATTGAACCGCGTCTCTCGCTATGCCGAAGTGCACAGGTTTCGGTTTTCTTTGGCCAAGATTGAGGGGGCGCACTTCTGCCGCCATCCACGGATCCACCCCTACCCAGATTTGTTTCTTAATGGGTGTGCCTGGATGTGGTTGAGTCGCACCGTTTCCTTGGTCTTGTATTCGACCGACGCCTCACCTGGGAGGCTCATATTCGTAGCCTTAGGGTCTTTTTTACCCGCGCTATGGATATGCTCCGTTTCGTGACGTTCAGCGCTTGGGGTGCTGATAGGGCTAATGCCCTACTTTTTTATCAATCCTTTGTTCTTTCGAAGCCCAACTACGGATGCGAGTTTTATGCATCCGCAGCCGAGCGTTTATTGCGGAAGGTGGACTCAATCCATCACACCGGCCTTCGCCTTGCGACCGGTGCCTTCCGCAGGTTTCCCATTGAGAGCCTGTTGGTCGATGCTGGGGAGATGCCACTCGCTCTGCGCCGCGTGAAGTGCATCACTCGCCTGTACGCGCGAGCCCGGTGCCTCCCTTATTCGCCAACAGCTTTCACTGCATCTGCAGCTGATCTAAACGGTGCCTATGCCGTCGAGAGACGCCAGTCATACCCTAAGCCCTTTGGGTTTAGGGCTAGGAAACTTCTTCGAGAGCTAGATATAGCTCTCGAGCCGTTGGTTCTGCCCAGGGCGCAGCCTGGAGGGTACCACATTTGGCTATTTGTCGCCACGCCTCTACTCCCAAAGCTTGTACGGCGCCGGGAGTATTGCGTTCGATCTTTTTGGAGCACACCTCGTGTCACGCTGGAACCGTGCCAGTGTATACGGATGGCTCCATGTCCCAAGACAGGGTCGGCTTCCACGCCGTATCTTCTCTGTTCGAATTCAGCAGGGCTCTTCCAGGCGCTGCGTCTGTCTTCACGGCCAGGCTGGTGGCAATACACCACTCGGTACGGGAGATTACGCGACGTACCCGGTTCGAAAACCGGATTGTGATCTATAGCGACTCACAAAGCGCCCTGAGTGCTCTCGGGGCATTGGAATCTCTGCATCCCCTGGTTCGCGATATCCGTCACGCCACGGTTTTGGCGAGCCGGGCATATGTCGAGATTATCTTCTGCTAGGTTCCTGGACATGTAGGAATTGCAGGGAATGAGGGCGCCAAAGAGTCCGCGAGGACTCTGCAACCGGACCAGCATTTCGCTCTTCCTCACGCCGACTACATGGCAGAAATACGGGCAGCTCTTCGGACTGTTTGGCAAAGAAGATGGGAGACGGTCGAAGGGAACTTAAAGTTGCGTGCCATTGCGCCGCGACTGTTCCCATGGACCTATCCCCAAATGCCGCGACGGCTTCAGGTTGCTTTCTTTCTTTTCCGAATCAGACACACTCGTGTGACGAATCGCTATTTGATGGAGCGCTCGCCAGCGCCCTATTGCGATGACTGCGTCTTCCCCCAGACTGTTCGGCACATTATTGTCGAATGTCCCAGTCTGGGTTATCTTCGCGCACGTTACCGTTCCCGGTACCGAGATGGGCGGGGTCGCTACCGCCTGTCCCTTGTACTCGCCACGAGTGCGTGAACCATGACTGGTAGACTTTTGGGGGTAGGCCGGCCTTCTCCCTTGTATTTATCTTGTTGTTTTTTTGTTATTGTTGTTTGTTTTTGTTTTTTTGTAGGTTGCCCCTGGGGAGGGGGACCTCCCCCCGCCCCTGGAGCTTGCTCCCGGATTGTTATCCCTTTTTATTGTTGTTTCTATTAAACTTTTTTTTTAAATTAGCCTAGAACTAGGCTGTTTGTTTGCGGCTACTTATGCCCAAGTGGGCAGTCACCAGATAGCCCCTTTAAAAATACCAATAAAACCGTGAGGTCCCTACGTGCTGCGAAGGCCGAAAGCCTGCTTGATGAGGGAAGGATTAGGTACGGGGTGTGCCGGGTCGTAAACTATTCTCACCACATTCCAGTACACTTAAAATGTGGCTACGTCGGCACCATCCTTTATGGTCAAAGGTCGAGGACAATTCACATGAATGGCGGGCGGGGTTGTGAAGGCCCATCTTAGCTCAAACCTTTTGTCCGAGTATGTACAAATGATCACATTCTCGTAGAGACTTTTCTCTTAACCTCGAGAGCCATTGGTAGGTCATAGTATTTATATATTATGCAACTCTGTTTTTTTCATAGACCATTGCTACAATAGAGAGTGGGCGCACGTAGGCGAAAGAGGTAACTTCCAAGCGGCCTCACTCTTCCTAGGTGTTGAGGAGGACAATGTAACACAAAACCGCTGCGACCGTTGTAGGATCTCTCCTCCCACCATTTTGATGCGGCAAAGGGGCTTCCCCTTTGTCATTTTTGAAGCCACCCCCCCAGTAAGGGGCACTGCGATTTGCCTTCTTGGCCGCCGTGCTGACGGGACTCAGCGGTCCGTCCGGCCCCAGCTTAGCTTCTTTCTGAAAGCCTGTATTTTTACCCTACTTCCTCACTTTCCTTAGAACCTCTCCCATAACTTTCTCTGGTCAGCCTCTAATTTCACAGGGTAGACGCCGACCAGCTTCATCTCGCCCATCTGTCCAGGATCGGAGCTGATGGAGGGGACAACGTTCCCTCACCCCTGAACTCCGTTCTGAGGTGGTGGGTTTTTAACAGCATGCTTTATCCCACCCACACCTATACATCCCATTTCTTTCTCTCCTTTTCATAGTCTATTGACTTTACGCCGTACCTAAGGTGGAGCCGCCATGCCGATGGGCTGACATGTCACCAGGCGGGAGGAGTGGCCTCAACTGGCAGTAACTGGTTTTGCCAGCCCCGTATTCACCCCCCGCAGAGTGGGCTACTGCGTGGCGTGATGAGCCTTTACGTCCCGTGGCATTAATAGGGTCAACATGCTCGATAATGAAAATAAAAATAAACTTCTCTCCCCTTTACCTTTGTCAGCATCGGAGCCGCCCTCGGGTAGCTCCACCGAAAAATTGGAGGTCGCCCTCCCCTGTGCTTTAAAGGGGACCCTCCAAACCTCTCCGACCAGAGAGGAGGTTTACTCCTCTCTTATTCATAGGGGTGAAGGGGACTCACCCCATTCTCTGGAGTGGCGACTCACTTTTTCCAACGGCAGTCCTACTTTGCTTTCCAAGGGGATTGAGATGAAAGTAGACAGAAGACCCATAGTTAACCGCTCCCCGATAGGGCCGTTATTCGCCTTCTTCTGATCTATCAGAGAAGAGCCTTAGTTAGCGTGATTGGTAGAGAGCAGAAGGTGACACGTTTCTCGGACGGGAGCCTTCTGGCGAACGTGTCGAATCCCTCCGAGGCAGCCATAGATAATGCTCTTCGGACACTTGATGGCACGCCGGTGAGTGTGACGCCGCAAACTACCGTGAACTTCATGAAGGAGTAGTTTATGCAAAGGAACTCGTGGACTATTCTATAGATGGCATCAACTTAGACCTGGCCGACCATGGAGCGGTCAAGGTTGAGCATGTGATGAGAAAACAGGGAGGAGCTTCGAGACGCACCCTACACTCTTCGTCACGTTTTACTGTAACAAGCTGTCTGAGTCGGTGCATGACGGTTGGTATCGCTACCGCATGAAGGCATTTGTGCCACTACCACGAGGTGCTACTAATGCCACCACTTCGGCCCAACGAATCGTTCATGTAAACGTGCAAAGTCGGGGTTACCTAAAGTTTGTGTAAGTTGCTCCAAGGCCGCACATGATAAGTCCAAGTCTTGTGTAGCCAAGTGTGTCATTTTCGGAGAGCCGCACCCCGCTTCTTCGAAGAAATATCAGTATGCAATGATGCCTTGGACGTCCGATGCCTCAATGTTAAGAAAGACACCCTCTCTTCCTGGCCCCTATAAGCCTACGAGCACATTCGGAACCATTCTGCTGGTTATATCCACCCTGGGCACTTGCCTGGTAGAGCTGGCGGCATAAAGGAGGATAGCAATAAATGAGCTTCAGCAACTTGTCCTCACCCAGTGGTAGGCTTGGTGGCCCGGCGACGGTGGATCCTGCAAAAGAGGGATCCCCACCTGCGTAAGGTTTCGAGACGGTTGGAGGAAAAGACTCGCATGGCGAGCCCAACCTCCCCCGATAAGTCCTCGAAGGCCGCAGCACCTTCAACGCATTGTCCGGCCAACAACCCCCGAAGTTCTGCCTCCGGGGAGCGTACGACCATTCCCATGAGGGTATTCTCTTCTAAGAGCGTCTCTGCATCTCCTCCGATCTAGGCCTGGAGCGCATATTCCTTCAATGGATTACCGCGGACTCCGGGCCAACTGGGAGGAGCTACGGAAGCTCGTCTCGTCCCGTTCCCCGTTAGCTATCTTTTTTGCCGGAGACCATGCTGGGCGCGTGCCCCTTGCCCACCCTCCGTGGGTTTAAGGATTTTGTGACCCCATCACCAAGGGATGAGGTCTGGGTGGGAGAATGCCCGAGTTACACCCGGCATGATGCCTCCGTTCTTCTCTCTGCGTTAGATATCTCCTTCCAGGGAGTAGTAGTGCAGCTGGATAGGAGGTGTAGGATGTTCGATGACCTTCATGGTAGAGATCACTTTCCCATTCAAATATCATTTTCTAGGACGCTGCCGCCCTAGAGGCCGCCCCTGCGGTTGCTTGGCGCGGGTGCGGTGGTCCTTGTATATTCGACCTCATTGACGTGCTGGAGTTAGGTGTCTCCCAGAACCACTTCATTTTCCTGCCTTGATATATCCCAGTGCTCTCCAGATCCTAGCCTAATTTTGGTTGGGAGGTGGTTGATGACCTCTATGGTAGTGATCATTCTCCGATTCAACTGCCAGTTTATGTGCCGCTGCAGTCTGTAAGACCAACTCGGTGGAGCTTGAACGAGCGAGGTGGGCCTCATTTCTGGAAATGACTGAGTTCTTTGTCCCAGTCGTGGAGTTTATTTCGGTGGGTGATACCGTTGAGTTTTTCTCAGACAACTTCATCCCGTAGGCCTAATTACTATTGTTTGAACGGCTGGTCGTTTTGCACGCCGATTCTTCCGTGGTGTTCATTCGAGTGCAAGACTGCCCTCAGACAGATAGGTTATCCATACATGAACTATTAGCGCGTCCCGCACGATTTCAATGTCGATGAATTTCGTCGAGCTAGGACTAGGTTTTGGTATGTTTCGAAGCACGCCCGCGGCTCTTCATGGCTGGCATACGTGTCTTCACCTCACGAGAAGATACCTCTAGCAGAGGTGTGGAAGTAAGTCAAAAGGATTCGTGGCAAGTTCTCACATGAGTTCGATCCTGTTCTCCAGAAAAAAAGGGACCGCAATCTCGAATCCCGCGCCGGTGGCGGAGTCTTTCGCGACCGCTTTCTCCACATTTTCTACCCAAGATGCTGGTCCACTAGCATTCAATGCACCTACTGATGTCGTAGAAGACCGCTCTAGAGGCGGAGAACATTCAACGACATGATTATGTGAGCGAGTTGCGTTCCGCTCTCGCTTCATGAGCTGACACTGTCTCTTGTCTCGACGACGACCCATATGCTAAGCTTCGTGACTTAGGTGTTAGATTTATTGAAAAGGATCTGAACATATGGTATCGTCCGAAACTCTTCGCGAGTGGGTACTGTGCTTGCTTTTCGCAACGCAAGGAGAGATAACTCTATCCTGTTTAGTTTCTCCCCAATTTCTCAAAACTCTTGCGTGTGGAAGTTGAAAGAGAAATTAGCAAATGTTAGATTATAGTTTTTTTTCTTGACAACGGCAGCTACCGAAAGTTTCACTCCTCGTCGGATGCTCGTTTCCGACTGGAAAATGCTGTCTGCGAGGCTTCCCTTCGTACACAGAAATACGCCACGGTGTTTTTCGATTTGGAGAGCGCCAATGATACCACATGGCGATACGGTGTCATGAAGAAATTTTACACGATGGGGGGGGGGATAGGTCGCTATGGAACGCCTCCTAATCTTTATTTGTTAGTTTATGTGAAATCGTCGATTCAGCGTACGGGTGGGGGGGGGGGAGTCCTGTCCGGCCCAATGGAGCAAAAAGGTGGTTTCCCGTATGAAAGTGTCCTCAGTGTCACATTCTTTGACCTGAGCATCTATGGTATCATATAGGTGCTTCGAAAGGTGTCCTCGCTACACTCAACGTTGACCAGTATTTCGATCTCTTTAGGAGCGGCCAAGAGGTCAACTCCAACAGTCATTGAACCGCATATCTCGCGAAGGGAAAGCGCACAGTTTTCGGTTTTCCTTGGCCAAGACTTCTGCCGTCATCTACAGCTCCTTCCCGAACCAGACTTGTTCCTGAACGGGGCTCACCTGAAAGTGTTGGATTCGCACAGTTTCCTTGGTCTTGTTTTGGACCCAATTCCCCTGAGAAGCTTATATTACCACGTAGGTTCTCTTGCCCCGCGGCATGGACATTCTTCGTTATGTGACCATGAACACTTGGTGTGCTGCCTTACTTTTCTACCAGTCCTTTGCTTGTTCAAAGTTTGACTACAGATGCAAGATTTACGCATCTTCAGGGCAAGACTGTATTACCGAAGGTGGACTCGATCTACCGCACTGGCTTCAGTTCGCTTTCTTTCGTCTTCAAATTAGGCACACTCGCGGACGCGCCCCCGTTTGGTGGAGTGCTCCTCTGTACCTTACTGTGACGACTGCGTTATTCCCCCAACCGGTCAGCACATTTTTGTTGAATGTTCCAGTTTGTGCGATCTTAAGGTACGTTACTTGTCCGGGTACCGGTAAGAGCAGTGTCTTTAACGATTGTTCCTCGTACTCGGGATAGATTTGTGCACACGAACTTCTTTCCTATCCGACTATTTGGAGGAGGCTGGCCTCCCCCATTTTTTAACCGCGTGCGACTCTATATTTCACTATGTAGGTCCCCGTTTGGCTTTTTTTCCCTTTTGGTAATAAAATTGAAACTGTTCAGCCGATTCTAACGAAATTTGAAACCCTTATGTTGTTTTACATTCTCTTTCTAATGATATCACTGGGTAACACTAGTTTTGTTTCTTTAACTGTATTTAGTGTTTCTAAGGTAGTTTTACCTCCTGATTCCAAAAGTACCATTGAAAATTGCATAGCATCAATAACCATAAATAGCTGCGACAGTTCACTTTATTTAACATATTCACATTGTCCATGAATAATAGCTGATAATATTTTGTCATGGTATTGCTTTTTAAACTAAGGAGAAAATGTGATTATAATAGATTACCTACTAAAAGTGCAAGGAAGAACGTCCTTTCTTACGCTGAGCTCCTTGATCTTCCCGCACCAGTGACCATATATAGTCCCCAATCAAGTGCTGGTTTAATCTAGTAGCACATGTAACACGTGTTACGGCCCCCGCGCTTCAGGCGGCCCCGCGGGGATGTCAAAAATTAGTAATAATTAAGTTTTTGCCCTTAGGCACAGAAAGCCGAGACAAAATAACTATTCATTTTCATGATTTTTTATATTATTATTATTATATATGATATTACTATATTCTAAGACAAATATAGAAAACTTCACTAGAGCATACTGCATAGTATATATAATAAGTTTGGCATTATGGGTAGTATACAGTGTTGTTATTTAAAAAGGAATAAAAAATATACAAAATAAAACCTTCCTTTTTTCAGTTGAGTCCTCCCAGCCATATTAGCAGTTCTTTTAAATTCTTTAGATAATTTTTCTCTCTCTGCAAAAGAAAATAGGGGTGGTGGTGAGATACAATATATATATATATATATATATATATATATATATATATATATATATATATATATATATATATATATATATATACGGGTGGGGGTACCGCTGTTCCTTGTGCTACAGGACCTGCAGCTCCTTAAACCGGCCCTTCCTCCATCATATCAGTGTCCCATCTTTCTTGATATCTTTTCTCCATTACAGCAATGTCCTGATGGAACTGCTCACCATGCTCCTCACTCACTTATCCCAAATTTTCACGAAAAAAAACTCCAAATGTGAATGCAAAAAGTGCACCTTTAGTGACATTCGACATCCTAAATTCTAAAATTTTCTAAAAGTTTTGCTAGCAGCTGCTTGTAGTTTGGATCTTTATTTTTACCAAGGAATTTATTAACTATATTTCGAAAAGCACCCGACGCCTCACTTTCGACATCACTCATTGCATTATCAAGTTGTACTGACTTCAACATTTTCCTTACTCGCGGTCCAGTAAATAGATCATCATTAACTTTGGCCTCTGATAGCTTTGGAATGAGTAGACGAATCTCTTGAAATGATTAATCGCCATGATCTAATGCTTTTACAAACTGTTTGACCAAACCAAGCTTTATATGAAGTGAAGGTGGCAAAACTTTGGCAGGCTCTACAAGAGACTGTCTAATAAAATCTCGAGGGGCGCCAATTAACCTTCTGGTAATGTTCATGATCAGCCCTACTGTCCCATACACAAAGAAAATATGAATACTTGGTGAACCCACCCTGCATTCTGAGTAAGAAGGCAAGCATTTAAAATCACCACAAACATCCCATTTAAACTTAGTATAGTTTACCTTCTCGAGAAGCTTTTTTACATTGTCATATTCTTCCTTCATCGGTACTGACTATGCTATAGGCAGGGATGGATACTGATTCCTATTATGTAGTAAAACAGCTTTGAAGCCATTCTTCAAGGTTGTGATTAATTCCAATAGCTGTAAACAAGCCATTAATATCTTTGCAGAAGCAGAGATCCTTACTTATATCAACGTATACTTGGAATTCCTCGTGACACTTCCTGTATACTGTTGATCTGCAGTCCTCCCAAAACAGATTCCATTCATTAAGTCTGGATGCCAAAAGCTCAGAACCTGACTAAGTGAGACCCAGGTCCCTGATGAGATCATCCAGTTCACGTTGATTTGTAAAGTGTGGGCTAGTCCCAACTCATTCTTGGTTCAAACGTTTCATCCATTTTTTTTTATTGTCACAACCTTACGACTCTCCTGATGAGACCTCCATCATACCCTCTACCTGAAAAATATATATAAAAGAGATGCATTCAATAGCTAGAGCATAAATATGGATTGCATGTGTAATCACATTACAAGATACCTTACCTAGATGTTTTGAATATTTCAGTATTGATTCTGTTACAGAGAATATAGCTTACAATTTGATAGGATTTACTTACATTTTCTGGCGGCCCTGGAACCAATAAGGTATCATCATGTGGCACAGGATCAATATAGGATAAAATATTGGGATATGGAAAGGACTTTTTTCCCTTAACTTTTCTGTACTTTGATATGTCAATCATGCAAAAATAGCAATCATCGTGATGATTCTTTGGCTCTCGCCAAACTCTCGGCACATCAAATGGCATTGTTTCTCTTGCACCTCTCAGCCATTCATCTAAATTTGATCGACAACTTCCACATATCACATGAGGAGCCAATGGTTTTTCTTGGTCACCCATACTCATTCCAAAATACATTTTATAAGCATTCCAGTACTTTGCACATTTTACAATTTTATGTGATACATGCTTAAGTCCAGCATAGTAACCACACACAAAACAGAACGAATCTGGTGAATTTCTGCATCCTCTTGTAGCCATAATCAAGAAAGTCAATATTTATCATATAAACCTGAAAAAGAAAATAAATAAATTCGCGACAAATGTAAGTGTGCTTTACCCATACCCCATCCATTTCTTTATATTAGCATAATTTGCCATATCTTCAAACGGTCGATGGTAGAGAAAAGGTAATGACACATTTGGAACCAGCGCAAAATTTAGTATTAAAAACACAAAAATGAGGTGAAAATTTGTTACCCATTGTATTATTGGCAATGCCCTCCCAAGGTTTGCCCGGGAATTATTTGGGGGTCAGTAACATCATAACTTGAAACTCTTATGTTGTTTTACATTCTTTTTCGAATGATACAATTGCCAAAGTCACCCTAAGGTTATCCGGAGAAGTATTTGGGAATAACATAACCACTCGGCCGATTCTAACGAAATTTGAAACCCTTATGTTGTTTTACATTCTCTTCCGAATGATATAATTGCCAAGGTCCTTAACTCCTTACTCCCCAGTATAGTGTACGAGAAGTGCAGGCGAGCGGCTTAAAAGCTTCGTTTGAATGAGTATTTTTTTGAGACTCAGGATGGCCGAGTGGATTCGTCGCTGGCTAATAGTGGTCCAGCGACGCAGGAAGCCGTTCGCAACTCGCCCACGCTATTATTTTTTTATTTGTCCCTCTCCTACTCCCCTTATCTACAATGGTGCCCAGACCCGGGAGGGGGAGCGTTATCTCTTAGATAACATTTCTAAACGGGCTCTCTTCATTTCTTCAAAATACGCTCCGCTTCTAGGAGGGGGGTTGTATAGCGTACGAGAAGTGCAGGAGAGCGGCTTAAAAGTTTCGTTTGAATGAGTCTTTTTTGAGACTCAGGATGGCCGAGTGGATTCGCCGCTGGCTAATAGTGGTCCAGCGACGCAGGAAGTTGTTCGCAACTCGCCCACGCTATTATTTTTTCTTTGCCCCTTTCCTACTCCCCCTCTATCTACACCGGCAATTTCCATTCTTGTGATAGCCGAACTAATTAGGCCCCCTAATATTAATGGCTTCTCCAATAATGTGTAGCAAATGGCCAAGGCAGCCGATGAACTTTATAACAACCCTATGTGAACTGGGAAACTGTTCTTCATAACCTTGCAAAATATTCTAACGTCACAACTTTGTAGGTTCAGGGACTGGCAGAGTCTTTCAACGACCGGACGCACCGTAGACAGTTTTCAGCTTCTCCGCCGCCGGATTTCACTGCCGCGTTGGAGAGGATTGACAATGATACCCGTGAGCTGAAACTACGGCAGGGGACATAACGAGAGAACGGGTATGAGCAAGGATCGGAAACCAACGTGGACATTCGAACACAAGAGGTGAGGTGTAACCTTTTTTTCTCTTCCTTCTTCCGCCTATCCGCACCCTCTTAAATTTCATCAATATAAGTTAAGGGGTCTCAGCTGGTACCAGGGGAAATATAGTAGTAACGTTGTACATTGTACACAGTTTTGCCAACATCAGCATTCATTCTATTCCCATTCTCCATCTAATGCTCGCTCTTCTCAATTTTGTCCCTATCATCATGCTTCCTCTATTGTTACCTTCCTTCAACCAATTAAATGTGCCTGTAATTTACATCCAGCACTTTCTTCCCTAACCCTAATCCACCATTCTCGTTTCCACAACAATCAATTATATCTCACACGTCGCATTCTCATTATAATGCTACTATTTCGATTTCTTCAACTCAACTAATTTGAACTAATAAGGCAAGTGGTAAAATAGTCTAGCTTCTCTTCATTTACCCAGGTTGGTCCTTTTTTTTACCACTTTTTGTTATTTTGCTTTTTTTTACTTGGTTAACACTGGTGTTGAATGCAATGTCATCCCGGCCTATTGCATTGATAAATCTGGTTCTCCTTCAAACTTATTCGTAACAGCTGCAATTTGCTCGGATATAAGGACTTTTGAAAAGCATAAGCTTCCAGTTTACCTTGGTTTCCATCGTATTTTCAATGGATCGTCATAGTTCCTGCGCTAGTTTGTCCAATATCGATCTGGATTTTCTTTCCACTAATGACCTATTGGCTGGGTCTCTCCCTAACAAGCTTATATACCGTACAACTTCTCTGACTGTCTCTCTTTTTTTTCTTTAAAAAGTTATATCTTTTCTGGCCCTCTCTATCTCTCTCACCCAGCCCAGTTTCAATGCCTTCCCCACGAGTTTCCAGGTCTTATCTTCCAACTTCGAAGGATAGGCCTATTAAATGCAACGTGGCAAATTAGATTGAGACAACCAGAGGTCCTGTATTATCCCGTGTCCTCGAAAATTTGACTCAGACTTAATGCAATAAAGCAGGAGTTTAATTTTATGATAGATGCTGGCATTGTACGTCCTTCAACGTCTTATTGGGCCTCTCCGCTTCACATTTTTCAGAATTCTACACTTTGTGTATTTCGCGCTGAGAGAGATTAGAGACGTGTGAACGCACAAACTATACCCGACAGGTATCCATTAATATACCTCTTAGATTTCAATTCTTATCTCTTCAGTTGTTTTATTTTTTCTTGACTTGATCTGATTCGTACTTTCAACAGGGTTGCCAGATGGTTTGGAGCATTTTTAGCCACAGGCTACGGAAAAATTAGCCACAATTAGCCAAATGATATAGTACATCAACATTGTTACGATAAAAGGTGAAAATAAAAAATAATTATAAATAAATGACACCTACCTTTATTTAATTGAAAGTATTGTAAAACAATGATATCAAACTACTCAGTTTCTATTTCCTTTTCAATAGTTCAGCCTCTTCCTGGTTACCCTTCTATACTTTGGGTTTGGCTTTGGCTACAACTTTGCAAATAAATCTCACTTGTAAAAAGATTTAGCATTTTTTCTGTGACATTAAAGTTTTTTTACAGCATTTATTATTTAATGATACATTTATTATTTAATGCTACATGATATTTGCGCCTTAAAATGGAGTAAATTGTGAGATGGATTTAGAGGACTTTAAACATTTTTCCTTACTCTTATGCGTTGATGACTTTTCATGCATCATTAAATTATGTTTTTGAAACTGATATTGTACAAAGACATAATTTGCAAAGACATGCATTTTCTTTAAGCATCAACCATGGATGCTCAGCTTCTCATGTGTTATTGTATTTTCTATTACTACTCATTATGGGCAAAAATGCACCGTTTTTTATTTCGAAATATACGGCGCAAAGTTTATTGTATTACAACGAACCGCACAAATGAATTAATAATCAGAGCGAGTCAGAATTGCTCATGTAACACGTATGTAAAAAATGCAGTGGTGCCATTCTCAATAACTAGGATTCAACTGTTAGCAGTATTAACTCAAAAACCATCAAGAGAAATGGCAACTCTGCAGCTGGATTGAATTGTTGCGAACATGTAAAGAACACTATTTCCTAATTTACCAATGGCCGAAAAAATGTTCTCACGTTGAGACTTGAGAGTACGTACGTAACAAACGCAACATGTAAGCTACATGAAAAACTTGTTCAATCTGTATCGGAGGGAAGATTTCATGTAAATTCTTATTGCAATTTTTAAGTGATTTTGATATTAATATTAAAACTAACAGAAATTAGCCACAATTAACTAAATAACTAGTGACTAAATGATTTATTTATTTTTTAGCCAGCAACTTATGAAATTAGCCACATCTGGAAACCCTGACTTTCAACCAGATTATCTATTCGCCCAACCGATATACAAAAGATATTTATCACCACTCCTCTGGGGTACCTTGAGATGCTTCGTATACCCTATTGATTAGGTAATACTGGTTAGAGCTTCCACCGCTTCATTGATCAGGTTCTGAGGGGTTTTCCTTTCGTCTTTTTCCCATAAAGACGACCTACTGATATAATCTTCATTTTTAGATGAACATTTGTCTTACTATCTTAAGGTTTGCCCTCGTATGGAACAGTATGGTATCCTTTTTCAATAATTCTAAGTGGTTTTTTTATGTCCCACAACTTTCCTATCTTGGGCATAACATTTCTCTTGGCAGAATTCGTACTCTCGAGGACAAAGTTGCTGTTAGGCGGGATTTCTCTTGACCTTCACTGAAGTAACTTGGTCGGTTATGTGGTATGGTAAATTTCTACCACAGATTTATTCTTGGCCTTTATTGATTTTTGCAACCTCTCCACACTCTATTCTCTACCATCAAGAAGAACACTACTCTGGCATGGTCTCAGGGGCCTATGAAGCATTAGCTCGTACGAAAGAGTGTATGTCCTCCGCTGTTCCATGGGTCTCGCATGAACCTTGCCTCGGATGCGTTGGCTACCCATGTAGGTGCGGTAGTGCAGCACTTAAGGCCTTCTCCTGCAGCTCATAGAGAAGGTTGGTAACTCTTGACAACCTCGGGTATTCCTTTCTATAGGTACAATATAGGTACATGAATCCACACTTCTTAAAATTTCTCTTTTTACATAAATGAATGGTTGCCTTGTCGTATATGTAACGCTCCTGAAGAGGGTTGAGGAACTCCAGGAGACTTTTTTAACGGATTAAGGTGTTCTTATTATTAGTCTTACCTAACCGCATTGACTAGAACGTTATTGTTAGGTTATCCAAAAAATTAGAAAGGGCGAATACTAAACAATAATTTCTACTTACTCGTGTATCACCACTCGTTTATCTGTAAGTCTCCGTTTAGTTATGCATATGACAAGCTTTTTTTTACCAAGCGCAGTGCCCACAGAGATTTTTATTTATTTATTTAAGGGGCTATCTGGCGACTGCCGACTTAGGCATAAGTCGCCGCAAAACAAACAGCCTAGTTCTAGGCTACTTTAAAAAATTGAAGAGGAAACAACAATAAAAAGAAATAACAATAACAATAACAGAGCAGTAGCAAAAACAATAACAAAAACAACAACAACAATTAAGCATGGTTAAATGAAAAGGAGAAGGCCGGCCTCCCCCCCAAAGTCAACAAGTCCACCAGTCAAAGTGCACGCACTCGTCCCGAGTACAAGGGACAGGCGGTAGCGACCCCGCCAATCCCGGTACCGGGAGAGGTGTCGTGCGCGAAGATCACCCAGACTGGGACATTCGACAAGAATGTGCCGAACAGTCTGGGGGACGACGCAGTCGATGCAATAGGCCGCAGGCGAGCACTCCATCAATAGCGATGCGTCACACGAGTATGCCCGATTCAGAGACGACATAAAGCAACCTGAAGCCACCACGGCATTGGGGGATAAGTCCATGGGAACAGTCGCGGCGCAATGGCACGCAACTTTAAGTTTCCTTCGACCGTCTCCCATCTTCTTTGCCAAGCAGTCCGAAGAGCTGCACGTATTCCTGCCATGTAGTCGGTGTGAGGAAAAGCGAAACGCTGGTCCGTTCGCAGAGTCCTCGCGGACTCTTTGGCGCCCTCATCGGCGCGCTCATTCCCCGCAATTCCTACATGTCCAGGAACCCAGCAGAAGATAATCTCAACATCTGCCCGGCTCGCCAAAACCGTAATGTCACGGATATCGCGAACCAGGGGATGCGGAGATTCCAATGCCCCGAGAGCACTCAGGGCGCTTTGTGAGTCGCTAAATATCACAATCAGGTCTCCGAACCGGGCACGTCGCGTAATCTCCCATACCGAGTGGTCTATTGCCACCAGCTCGGCCGTGAAGACAGATGCAGCGCCTGGCAGAGCCCGGCTGACTTCAAACAGATGGGATACGGCGTGGAAGCCGCCCCCTTCTTGGGACTTGGAGGCATCCGTATACACTGGCACGGTTCCAGCGTGACACGATGTGTGCCCCAAAATGGTCGAACGCAATACTCCCGGTGCAGTACAAGCTTTGGGAGCAGAAGCGTGTCGACAAATAGCCAAATGTGGTACCCTCCAGGGTGGCGTCCTGGGCAGAACCAGAAGCGCCACCGGCCTGTAATTGTTAGGGTGTTTGAGGTCTTTGTTCATTTTGTGTAGGAGTATGTTGTGAGGGACTTTGAATATTTTGGGGAAGTGGCCTGAGGCTAGTGAGGTGTTGAATAAGTGAGTAAGTGTGTAAGTGTAGGGTATATGTTTGCGGGGAGGTTGTGTATTAATGCAGCTGGCAGTCCGGAGGGGACAGGGGTACGTTTTGGTGTTGTTTTAATGTTGTGTTTCGTTTGCTTGACGGTGATGGGAGTGGCCACTGTAGATGTGTTGTCGAGCAGCTCTATTCGTATCAGGGGGCGGGCCTTATCTCGTGAGCGTGGGCCCGACACCACTCCTGGAAGTGCTCTTGCGCCTGTGGTTTGGGTGGGTTGTGTGTGTGTACTGTGTCCCGGTGGGACCTAAATACGTCTAGGATGACGTTGGTGTCTGTGAGTATTTGTTTATTTACTTGGAGAATGATGGGTTTGGGTGGATCGGTGCCTAGCATCCTTTTTACGCGCCGCCAGAAGAATGAGGGGGTCAGTGCAACGAGTGTCGTCCGCGATACGGACGACTTCTCGCCGAGGTCGGTTCCTATCTAGTTGCACTCACTGTAGGATGCAGGCACGAAGGTGAGTGATGTTTCGTTGTCGTGGACCTCTAGTGTAGTGATTGTTGTACTGTGTATAGAGTGTGTATGGAATATGTTATGTGTTTTATACATGTGTAGGTTTTATGTGGTGTGTGTGTAGGCCGCGTGCTGCGGTTATAGTGTTCAAAATTGGTCGTGGCGGAAGACTACATCCGGAGACGTGGTTCCTCCCTGAGTACCGAAGATGTGGGGAAGGTCGGGCCGATGTGCTCGCAGCGATAACGCGGCAGGGCATCGGCCAGGTACCTTCCTGCATCATTCGTAGTATTAGATAAAGGACTGTTGGGTGGAAAGCGTTGAGGTTCCCCGCAAAGAAGATAGGTAAGTTGTGGCTTGATAGAGCCCGGAGTGGGACTTCTATGTTTAATTGTAGGCGTGGAGTTCTGTAGTGCATGACTACTAGGATGGGGCCGGAGCTTGTTTGTACCTTGCAGGCTATAAAAGAGTCATCGTATATTTGAATGAGGCAGTGGGGTATAGAGCACTCTATTAGGATCGTTGATCCAAGGTGCAGCGCTTGTTGAGTTAGATATGTGTGGTGGCCTGCAATGCGGAGTCTGTTGTTGAGAGGGTGTGGACTGGTCGAGTTCAAGAGTATTATGTCAGGTCTTTGTGTGTTTAGGACCCAGTTGGCAACAGTATGGCAAATACCATGCCAACTGCATACGTTTAATTGTATTATGTTGAGGCGACCTATTGACGTGGGCGGAGTGCGCGTGGGGCTGATTTAGCCGGGACCGTTCCCCTCTCCTTGGTTATTCCCAGGGGGCGTCGGGAGGGAGTATCTTTACGCGTACGGCTGTGGTTTCATGCGAGTGGAGAGGTTGTCAGTGGTGTTAATGGGTGGGCAGGCTGTGATAGAGGGGAGAGCGTGTTCTGTGGAAGGGGGGTTAGAGATAGTGGGAGAGTGGGAAGTGGTCATGGAAGGAGGGTTGGACAGAATAGAGTTAGACAATCTGAGCCTTCCAATTTTATGTTTCTTGTAGCGCTTAGTTTCCCCTTAATAATTTCCCGCGCCATGATTGGCCAATTTTTTTTAATACTTATGTTCGCGTAGAAATACTATAAATTATGTAGCAATTTGTGAATAATTACAGACTGGACAGAAAAATTTGGATAAAGCAAGTTTACTCTAAGACATTTTTCGCCGATAAAGCAACCTGCTTATAAACGGGAATTTTTATTCAGGTCTCCCTATGGGGAACTAAAGAAGAGGAATTTTTATAGAGCGCTGATTATTCGACAAATGTCGAACTAAACCTCACTCGCATCCTCCCCTACCAGGGTAAGGGAGTTGAGTCAACTCGGTTACGAGGCGATGCTGAAAGCTTTGTGGAAGAGTTCGCTTTAGTCCTCGAAGTTAATTTCCGGTCAGCACCACAGGGGGACACACAACCGTCCCTGTGTAAGTTGGAAGTAGCATCGATAACCAAACTCCAGACGGGGCGGCACCCCCGGGTAATGGTAGTTGATTCAATCACCACCCATCATTAAGTCCGCCACATATCACCCGTCTGAGGGGCTTTCCCGGGTTCACCCATCATCACTTCATCCCTCCATCCGGCAGTTCACGCTCATATAAGCTCACTTACAACGGTGAGGGAGGGGTGCCCCCTTCAAGCGCTCTATTTTCAAAATATTTTTTTGTTTTTTTGGACACAAAGAAAAAGTCAAAGATTTGGTAACCAGCCTAAAAACCACGAAGGGGCGACCCCTCGTGGTTTACCGCCCTTCGGGGCTCACATTGGGCAGGATGGCTCAAGCTGAGACCACCCGAGTCCCGCTGCGCACCATCAGCGGTCTCACCAGACCGAGCAAAGAAAATGTCTTTGAAGTCGTATACGGGCGACTCAAGATAGCCATGATAAGGCTACTAGAGGTCCCTGCAGGTTATATCGCTATATGCGAAACAGAAAAGGACGTGGAGGCCATGACGAAGAAAGCTGCGATCGGGGTCCTTCGCGAGCTCGGCCTGCAGCCAGCAATCCCTTCCCAGATCCAAAGGCACAGGAGCGTGATCTGTAGGAGATTAGACCCCTTGATTGGAGAACACTCCAAAGTAGAAATAAAGGAAGAGATTGCAAAAAACATCCATGCGCAAAGGTCACTGAAATTGTCAATTTTTTAAAAAAGGGACAATTCTGACTACGCCCATGTCTTCAAAATAATATTTGGAGATACTTCCATGGCCAGAAAAGCAAAGGAATCTGGGTTCCTGCTTTTTAACGCCAGGATCAGCGGGGAACAGAGAGAGGGAGGAGTTTCACCCAATCCAGTTCTGCTTCTGCTATTATAAAATGGAGGCCCACACTACTCGCGAATGCCAGGCGCCCCAAGAGATATACTCCAGGTGCAGCGAACCCGGCCACCATTGTAAGAACTGCCAGAGCCCTCACGAGAAGTGCGTTTACTGCGGACAAGGCCACCGATCAATGTCAATGGCTTGTCCCATGAAAAAAAGAGCTGGTTAAGAGGAAGCAGCAACAGAGTAAGAAAGAGGCGACAAAGAAAGCCAATACAACATACGTTCAAGTCGCAAAGGCTGCTTACTCTGAAACAGAGAATAAGAAAACTTATCTAAAACTACAAAACGAGGAGTCGACCAAAATTCTGACATGCATCCTGTATGCCCATGTCAGAAACCTAACGCAACCTGGCACATTCGCTAAAGAACTGAACCGGATGCTCGCCAAAAATGGCATGAACCAGATGTGGTTCCCGGACGATCCCCCATCAGGGGATGTCCTCCAACTGCAGATGGTCCCAAAATTGACTCAAGAAGAAAGCAAACAAGAGGAGAAACACAAAGAAAAGAACATAAGAGCAGATCCAATAATTGAAGCAAGAAAGGAAAGGGAGGCTGCTACCAGATCAAAGAAAACGCCCAAACCTAAAAACACAGAGAAGAATGTAGACACGGAGGACTCGGAAACCACAGATTCCTCGGACTCAGAGGTCGTGCCAAAAGATGGGCACCGAGAAAAGAGAAAACGGGAAGCCAAAAGACCTCTAGATGCGAATGAGATAAAACTCACAATCTACGCATCAGAACAGTTTCCCTTCCCAAAAGACAAGGACGCCAATAAAATACTAGTTGGCATCAGAAAGAAGTATTATAAGTGTGAATAGGATGCCCAGTGCAAAGAAGAAGTAGTCAAGGAGGCCCTCTTCAACAATAATGTCACTCTCTACAGAGAGACATTTGAAGAGCTTAACACGGCAGACTACAAAAAGAAAAGGAAGGAGAAAAGGCGTCCCACCACCAGAAAACACTAGGAGCCAGAAAAGAGAATGGAGAACCCGAACAACAGGTTAAAAATTGTGACGCTCAACGTAAATGGATGCGAAGGAAAAGCAACGGCGTATGTGAACATATTCCGAGTGCTCGACCCCGGCATCATCTTAATTTCGGAGCACGGTATCGACACAACATCTTATCAAATAAAGATACCGGGCTACAAAGTTGTTACAAAGAACCATTCTCAAGAGGTTTGGCGGCGCCGCGGTTGCAGTTATAGCAATGCCTCTGGGCATTCCTAAAATAAAAACCTCCTAGGAAACTTAAATATATATATATATATATATATATATATATATATATATATATATATATATATATATATATATATATATATATATATCATCATTTATTATGTATAAAATTCATTCAATTATTTTACTTTAACTTTGTTAATTTAATCATTCAATTATTTTACTTTAACTTTGTCAATTTAATCTTCCAATTAATTTACTTCAACTTTTGTAAATTAAATCATTTTATGTTAAACTTAATAATTAATTAATTCATTTATTTTACTTGTCAATTTAATTAACGTATACTGTTCCAAACAACATCTCTTAAATTTCACACACAAACAAACAAACAAACACACGTTCCCCGCTCGATCAAAAGAGCACGCTCTCCTGCCCACTCGACTCGCAGCTTTCTTCCTATAAAGGTCGGCAATCATTCCTTCTTCAATTATTCGTTTACCTCCAAACAAATCATACTTAGTTAATTCCATTTTCTCTTACAATTCTTTGCAAACGACCATACCAGAATCCTAATTATATTTACTTCTCATTGCAGCCCCAATTCAGTCCATCATAGATACTCCATAGATACTCTATATTATATACTATATTATTATTTACTCTATATTATTCACTACATTACTACACTATATTATATATTATTCACTATATTATTCCACCATATTAATTTCACATACTTCAATTCTCTTCGCATCTTTTTACTGTAAATCATATGTTAAAATATCTTACATTGTATACCTAACCTACTTATCTCATTGCACATTCGTTGATTTTATGAATATATTTTTATTTGTGTAATTGTTTTTCTTAAAGCCCAAGTCATTATTCCAAAATTTATTTCGCTGTCGCCTTTAGGCCTAAAACTATCGGCAGACAACTTCGATCAAACAAATTGATGGTTATGGTTTTCGAAACGCTATCTAGGTTGATTTATTAACATAAGATAAATCACATAGATAACCATACACTATACAATCAAAAGAAATCTCTCGTCCATGCACCTTCCAGAACTGGACGAGTCATTCGTGGCGATAGAGATGCCCACATTAGTCGGAAACCTCGTGATCGCGGCGACATATCAGCCTCCTCGAAGAGCGTATTTGCCCCTCAATAACTGCTACCACCCTGTTCGGCTACGGCAGAATGGCATTCGTTGTGGACTACCTCAACGCCAGATGCCGAACGGCTGGCTATGGTAACACGAATAACAGAGGCCATAACTCGTAAATGATTAAATGATTCCCGACCTATATCATCTCTTGGGCAGCAACAAAGCCCGAAATAATCATGGCAAGTGACGGCTTCCCATTCAACTACCATACCGAGCCCGAACCACCAATTCCCAGCGACCATATAGCTATCTTGACCACCATCTCATTCATTCCGATCCAGATTCCAGTGCCTCTCCGCAAAAGCTACGCCTCGGCCGACTGGGATCGCTACGGAGAAATCCTAGGCGTATTTGAACTAGCCGACCTAAGCGAAGAAACTCTAGAAGCTGACGTAAGATGCGCCCCCAGAATCTCGTACAAACTGCTCCTTAACCTAGGTGGACGGACAAAATGAGGGAAATCGCCAGGGAACACAGGAACATCTACGAAGAAGTCGGTAGGACAGGCCCAAACCGGAAGAGAGCAGCCAGAATGAGACAGCTAAGCGAAGAGCTAAAAAAAACATCATCCTAGAGAAGCAAAAAGAAATCTAGGACGATATCATAGGCAGACTAGACAGTGAGAGAAATCCTTTAAGTTTTTTTGGAATAGCTTCCGAAAACGTAAGGAAATGCCTCCCAGGCCTAGGACACAAATAAAAGAAGTCGACAACATCATAAAGGATCTGGAATCTCTCGAAAGGAAATTTAGAAGGCATTGGAAAGAGATCTTTGCAATATCACCTGAGGAGAACGATGATTTAGAACAGGAACTCGAAGACCTCGGAACGATGATACATAAGACCCACCCACACTCGCAAGTATCTAGAGAAAGAGAGATGGTTAACCACGGGCGCCCCATCACCATTGAAGAGACCATGAACACCATAAGGTCCTTCAAACAAAGGGCACCCGGTTGGTCTGGGCTCACTAAGAACAACCTAGTGAATGCCTCACGGCAGATTATTCAGGGCATGAGGAACATCATGAACGCATCCCTGAGTACAGGCTACTTCCCACACTGGTTTAAGATGGCTAAAATTATCTATAACCCGAAAGGGAACAAGCCTCCAAACCAAGTAGCTAACTATCGCCCAATCTCTCTCCTCGAAATACCCAGCAAGATCTTTGGGAAGATTATAGCCGACAGGCTACAATCTCAACTCGACGAGCTAGGAGCGCTTAACCCGCAATAACATGGGTTCCACCCAAAAAAGGGGCACAGAAACGGCCCTGGCGGCGCTCCTAACAGAAAAGATCGCACATTGCCGAGCTTAGGGTCACTATGTAGACATTGTGATGAGGGACGTGCAGAAGGCCTTCGACACATTTGGCTGACAGGACTCCAATACAATATCCTATGCCTCCAGCTAGACTCAGTCCTAGAAAGAATCCTTTGTGACTTCGTCATGGACAGAAGGGCGCGTATCATGATCAAAGAACACAAAGGACAAGAATTCGAACTCAAAGCAGGCGTTGCCCAGGGAGGCTGCATGAGCCCTCTGCTTTACCTGGTCTTCACCATCGACCTCTTTACTCTAATACACAGGGAGAGTACGCAGTCTGCAGTACGCACATGGCGTCACGCAGATCGTTCCCAGTAGGGTGAGGAAAGCCTGGGATCAGGTGATCTACACTATAGCAGAGATCTCTAACATCAACCAATACGAGAGAATATGGAAAATCGGGAGAAATAGAGACAAAATTATGATCCTCCCGCTCTGCCACAAGTCGACGTGGACCATTGTAACAGATGAGAGGAGATACGGCCTCTCCGCAGAAGGCACCATCCTAGGCCTAAAAATTTTCGACCACGGATACTCGAGTCACTACAAGGAGAGGCAGAATATGGCAAAGAGAGAAATCTCTAAGTTCTATAGGTTTAGAAATCTTAGCTCGGCTAATATCAGGAAAATATACCTCATGTTTATTCGGGCTAAGCTCATCTACCCTGCAGTAGTGACTCAAGCGGCCTGTAAGACCGCTATGAGGAGGTTCCAGCGAGTGCAGAATTCTGCATCCCTATGGATAAACAAAACCAGGCCAAGAGAGTATCTTTGGCAACGGGACCTGTACCTCAGACAACGTCTGGAGCCCATCAATGTCGCAACACAGAAACTGGCCAAAAAGGTCTGGTCAACATTGACCAATGATATCATCCCAGAGCTAAGAAGAAGAACAGGTGGCAACATAAACATCCCTGCCAGTTTGCGTGAGAAAGTCGCTTGAAATCGACTTTTCCCAAGCACTAGACTCTGCGTCGAGGAAAACATTACACCACTTTATACATAAACAAGATAGAGTACGACACAACAAATATAAGACAGAATATATAATTACAACTAATGAAAAAACAAACAAATACAACCAGAACAAAACACGAGGTAAACCACAAAATTAGATCAGTAATAAAGGCTCGAAAGCTCAAAAATACACGAAGACTAAATAAACAAAACAAGGATACAAATACACAGAGGAATATAAAGAACACAAACAGAAACAAACAGACACGTCAACAATAGCAAAACACAAACGTACAAAAAAGGGAAAAATCAGTAATTAAAAGTAAACAAATGCCCGCGATGCCCCTCAAACTAAGGCAAACCCTACCTTTTTATCATCTATCTTCTACTACTATCCATATATTCCACTATTAAGTACATCAGAATACATTTCTGTTCATTCCCTGAAGATGACCTAACATGGTCGAAAGGCCTCTCGGAATAAAAAATGTTATTCGTGGATGTTTTTTCTCGCCTCGAAGACTCCGTTAATAAATTCTAAGGAATATTAAGAAAATACAAGTTAAAATTAATAACGCTGCCATAGCTGTGGACTTCAATAGTACCTGCATACAACATGGCCTTTTACCTAATTACACATATCGTCGCCAGGCCAACAGCCAAAGATCCTCCCCGGAACAGAGGACTAATTTTATGCACAGTGAATACGTGCAAAAGAAAAAATCTCTTTGCAGCTATAGCGTACGAGAAGTGCAGGCGAGCGGCTTAAAAGTTTCGTTTGAAAGAGTCTTTTTTAGGACTCAGGATGGCCGGGTGGATTCGCCGCTAGCTAACAGTGGTCCAGCGACGCGTGAAGCTGTTCGCAACTCGCCTACGCTATTATTTTTTTCTTTATCTCCTTTTCTACTCTCCTCTATCTACAACGGTGCCCAGATCCGGGGGGGTGAGCGGTAACCCTTGGATAACATTTCCAAATGGGCTCTCTTCATTTCTTCAAAATACGCTCCGCTTCTAGGAGGGTGGTTGTATAGCGTACGAGAAGTGCAGGCGAGCGACTTAAAAGCTTCGTTTGAAAGAGTCTTTTGGGGGACTCAGAATGGCTGAGTAGATTCGCCGCTAGCTAACAGTAGTCCAGCGACGCGGGAAGCTGTTCGTAACTCGCCTACACAATTATTTTTTTCTTTGCCCCCTTTCCAACTCTCCTCTATCTACACAGCACTTAATAGAGAATTGATTTCTCTACAAGCCTTTCTCGACGGAGCTAATATAACCGAAGATCTTCTATCACAATTAAAAGCATGTCTTCGTGACACATCTGACATACATCTGCGTCAGTGTAGGCGACGCATTGGATGCAAGCTTGCAAAACTGTACGGCGGCCTAGTTGGCATCTCTCAAAAACCAGATCATTTCATCAACCTAAGCAACACGACTTTTAGCCAAGACCAAGTTGATTTCCTTAACTTGGGCCTAAACTGCCAGTATGACAAATTCATTTCCTTTATCTAAGAGAATTGAAATAGAGATCTCCCTCGAAGACATACTCAAGCTCGAACAAGACCGAAAAGTCGATATCAATCCCAACCTCGCTATTGAACTCTCCTAAGAATCGAATAAATGCCGCGGCCACAGTCGGAGCTCCCTTATCACACATCAACTGAGGCGGGCTGCAAAAGAACTAAGAGAGAACAAGGATATTGTCATCCGGAGAGCCGATAAATCCTCAATCTCTGTTATCTTGAGCCAAGAAGAAGACCTCAACAAGATGAAAACAATACTGCACAACACCACCAAATTCAAGAATATAACTCGGAATCCCACTAACGATCTATAAACGACGCTAAACAAACTCATTAGAAAAAAATAACACCACCACCAACTCTATGAAGATTTCCCGAATTGAAGGCGACTTCAGGATGGGCTATGCCTACGGCAATGTAAAAACGCATAAACCTGGAAACCCCACACCAAACGTGACTATCACCTGGAAAAATTCTCAATTCGATCATCGTGCCCTACACCCCATCAGACTACACGCTGCCCTCCTCTGCAACTCTTCTAGATATCCTTCAGACTTCTCAACCAGCAGCCGTACTAGCTTATATGGAAGTAGGATCTCTATTCACAAATGTACCCGTTGATTGCACCATCGAATTGATTATTAATGTCATTTACCATACTTAATGCTCCACACCCATCACAATTCCCCAAAACATATTGCGACAGCTCCTCCAAGCATGCACAAAAGAAGCCCCGTTCTACGGTCCCGATGGGAAAATGTACGTGCAAATCGATGGCGTCGCGATGGGGTCACCCCTTGGGGTCCTATTTGCCAATCTTTACATGGGCTCAGTTGAGAACAAGATTTTCAAAAGCAATATGGCGCCCAAGCCTCCCATCTAAGCGCGCTATATCGATAACATAATTTTGAATACGAATAACCTCGAACAAATGAACGACCTAGTTGAAACATTCAAGAACAACTTGTGTCTGAATTTCACTCACGAAACGGAAGATGAAGGATCCCTTTCCTTCCTTAATATCCTCATAAGTGCCCAGAAGTCCAAATTTGTGAGCCAATTATACGTTAAGGCCACGAATTTGGGCTTCTGCTTAAACGGCTCTTCTGAGTGTCCTGAACGTTACAAGAGGTCAGCCATCAATGCCTTAGTTAACAGGGCAATTTCTCATTCATCCTCGTGGACGGCTGTTGATCTCGAACTTAAGAGGGTTTCCCGAGTTCTCATTTCCCGAGTTCTCTCACAAGAATCCATCAACGCCACCTGAAAGAGAAAATGAACTTGGCTGCTAGTCCTGGCGTCAGGTCTACTCCGAAGAAGAAGAATAATATCGACCTTTATTACAAGGCCAACATGAGCACCGGCTATCGTGAAGACGAAAAGGCCCTCAAAGCCATTCTCCATCGTAATGTGATCTCAACCGACCCTAATAGGGATATAAATCTAATTATATACTGCAAGACCAAGAAAACAAGTAGTTGCATCATGAAGAACAGCTGTCTCCCTCCGACGAGCGAACTCCAGGGGACTAACGTCGTGTACGAATATTCGTGCAAAGTCGTCGACTGCGAACACAGCAACTCAAAGTACATCGGCGTAACCTCCACAACCCTGCCAAGGCGACTGACAGCTCACCTTCAAAATGGCGCGATTAAAAAACACGCCCACTCTCATGGCAATACCCTAACCCGTGAAAAAATGAATAAGGATACCTCCATCATCCTGAGACTTAAAAACCACAGAAGATTTCGGATGGCCGAAGGCGTCATTATTCAAATGAAGAAACTGGCAATTAACGTGCAACTTCAGCCGGAAACCATACTCCCGACATCTCGGCGTCTCCGAGTTGACCGCCGTTGAAAGAAGCACGTTTTCAACCACTCATTTTCCTTTGCCTCCTTTGCCAGAGAACTAGATCGGAGGGACAAATAGTCAGACAATCTGTACCTTCCAATTTTATATGTTTATTGTAGCGTTTAGTTTCCCCTTAAAAATTTCCCGCGCCATCATTGGCCAATTTTTGTAATACTTATATTCACGTAGAAATACTATATATAATGTAACAATTTGTGAATATTAACATGACTGCCTTATACGCCGGTGGAATTCTATTCTCGCGGATCTCGAAGAATCGATAAAGGAGGTTATCAAATAGCTACAGTCAGTGCTTTACCTTCCTAACACATAGAAGTGTTAATTGTTTTCAAACTTTTATTGACTTCAACGAAAACTCGAAGTGAAAAACCGAAGTGACAAAAGTGCAAAATCAAAATGTAGATAGAGGAGAGTAGGAAAGGGGGCAAAGAAAAAATAATAGCGTAGGCGAGTTGCGAACAGCTTCCCGCGTCGCTGGACCACTGTTAGCCAGCGGCGAATCCACTCCGCCATCCTGAGTCTCAAAAAAGACTTATTTAAACGAAGCTTTTAAGCCACTCGCCTGCACTTCTCCTACGCTATAAAAATAAATGTGATATTGCCTAATACGGTAATTAAACATTCAGTGCAAAAGTGAATTAATATTAGTTAAGTGCCCAGATACTCGCCAAACTCCGGAAGTGTTATAATCAGTGAACACGTTAAATAAACTTTAACAAACATTGTTCGCCTGATGCATTGAATATTAAAGTGGGACCGATTGCCACAAATTTAGAAGCAAGTGATCAACTTAGTGAACTCCACGCTCATTCTCCTCAAGTAATTAAACTCATTCAACCTTAGAAGCAGTGCTCCAACAAACAAAGTGAAGAAACAAGTGTTTTTTTAAGTAGTTGAGCCCCCCCCCCCGTAAACTTGAGTATAAATATTAACAATCTACTTACACCGACCCCTTACCAAACCGTGCAAGTGAACAATCAGAAGAAATATCTAAAGGGATATATACTTATCAAAGAAGAAAACTCAGAAGAAAGGTACGTAGACAAGGACATATCAAATTTTCTTTATTCTATATCTTTTCCAACTCCCCCTCTATCCAACTAGGTCTCTAAATATAATTACATACAAATACCATTATAAACAAATAGGCAAGTCATAATGTCCCTCCCCCCACCTTCCATTGTCCTCTATTAATACAATTGTATAGGTATCATAGTTCACTAAAAACCCACTACAAATAAGCGGGAAACTACAAGGATCCCTCTCAAAGCCCTCTCCAGGGAAAGGCCCGACAGGGGGACAGTTTTCGCAACATATATTCTAAAATCAATATTGCTTTGGATAGATTAATCGAGAATCCACAAGGCTATACAGCAATCTGCCAAAATGAGAAGGATGCCGAAACTTTGACGGCACAAAAGTCAGTGGACGTGCTAACAGATATCGGACTAACTCCCAAAATCCCTCCCAAAATACTGACCTATAGAAGCGTGATATGTAGGTATCCAGGCCCATGGGTTGGGTGAAATAACTCTGAAGAACTAAAAAGGGAAATTGAATCCAACCACAGCTGGGCGACAGTGATTGAAGTAATAAAATTTAGATAACATACACATGTCTTTAAGTCGTTTTTAGTGACACGGGAATGACCCCAAAATCAACTGAAACAGGACGTTTGACTTTCAACGTGAGGATCACTCCCGATCAAATATAGAGAGAGGAATTCACAGAACTACATATCTGTTTCAGATAGTACCGCATGGACGAGCACCCCACAAGAGCATGCAAACGAGAGACAGAAAAATGTTATGAATACAGTGCCGATAACCACAATTGGAGGAGCTGTAATAGCGAGCGAAAAAGGTGCCTGAATTGTGGCGGAGACCACCGTACCCAGTCAATGACATGCCCCTTCAAGAAAAATATTACAAAAAAGAAGAGGAAAAAGGAATAACACGTACGCTCAGGTGGCGAAAACATCCAAAGCAGAACCAACCAAGGAAAATACTGTGCTACACGTAAAGAATAAAATTCAACGCAGATAATGGCCTGTATTCATTACGCCAACATTGCGAACCTTTCTAGACCAGGGACTTTCAAGACAGAACTAAACATGATGCTTAAAAATAACGGAATACCACAAATGTGGTTCCTCGACAATCCTCCATCAGAAGAAGTACTGAAAATTAAACTTGTGGAACCCATACAGGGTCAACTACATACTCATGCAGGAAGAAACGCCTCCAACTGCAGGGATCCAAGGATTGCTGCACAGAAAGCGAGAAAGAAAGCGGAAACAGACAAGAATCAAGAAAAACAAGATCATGCTGCAGAGGATGTGGCAACAGAAACTGAGCAGGAACAAATAATAGGAAAAAACTCAGAACGTACAGCCAGAGAACAGAAGAAGTCAAACAGCCAACAGAGGAAAAGATTCCCAACGTTTACCCAGAAGAAAAAATCCCCAACGTTTACCTAGAGGAAAAAACACCAGATTAACGCTAAAAGAATAAATCTCAAACTCTTCGCTACAGGAAACACTCACCTCCCCAAGGAACACCACGCCGAGACCATCACCGAGGCTCTCTACCAAGGAAAAACTAAATACACTCCAGAAATATTCAACAATATCTCTCAGAGTGAATTTAATAAAAAACGAAACGGAAAATGCAGAACACCCCCTCAACAGGCCTCGGGGTCAAAGCAAGACAGAAGAGAAGACTAAGAAAAAGGTACAATCAAGGTAAAACAAAGCAACAAGAAAAAAGGAAGAAACTTTCTACACAATGGACACTGCAAATAAAACCCTAAAACTAATGTACATGAACGTAAATGGTTGGACAAGGAAAAGTTCCGAATATAGAAACATAATTCAGAACCTTGATCCAGATATCATTTTAATATCCAAACACGGCATTGATGCGAAACACAAGGACCTGAAAGTATTCAGGTACCAAGTTTATTCAACAAACCATGCAGATGAGGCCTTCGACGGAGCGGCGATTGCAATCCGAAGAGGACTCATGCACAAAAATCTATCTCAATTAAACAAGTCATACGTAGCGATAGAGGTCCAAACTACCATAGGGCCCCTAACTATCGCTACTGGGTACCAACCCCCAAGAAGAGGGTACATTCCCATCCATAACTTTTGAAGCTGTTTGCCCATAAAAAACGGTGATGTTCGCTGGCGACCTTAACGCAAGATGCAGGGCCACTGAGTACACCTGCACCAACGCGGCGGGACGAAATATAGAACTTCTTCTAGAACGTAACATAGCTGTGCTCATTGGACCAGAGTTCCCGACCTATTATTCACCGAGAGGTGCAACTAAGCTCAACATAGTTTTAACGGCCCAAAGTTTCCCTATAATTATCACATCGCCCCCGGACCCGTGATACCCAGCGACCACCATCACAATAAGGTAGAGGAAGTCATATGTGCGAGCAGACTGGGAGGGCTACCAGGCCGTTTGCCAGAACTACGTTCCGGTGAGCCTAGAAGAAGCTACCCCAGAAGAAATAGACGAAGAATTAAACCACCTTACAACAAAATTATTGGAAGCAGATAGAAATACCATCTCAAAGATAAAATATAAAACCCTACCAGCTCCAAGATAGACACCAGAAATGATTGCCATTCAAGATGAATACAGAGGCTTAGTGGTCTCAATCAACAGATGGGGACCAAACAGGGACCTCCACCAGATGATGCGGGGAAAAAAAGAACACCTGCACCAGCTGATCATTCAGCAACAATCGAATATCTGGGACCGACTCATCGAATAACTAGATGAGAAAATGGACCCAAGAACATTCTGGCAAACAGTGAAGAGGTTAAGAGGAAAGCCAATCACCAAAACAGAAAATATCAAAAATCGGGAAGGTGAAGTGGTCACTGAACCTGAGGAGTTAGAAGAAATATTTAGAGAATACTGGTCAAATATATTTAAAATTTCCACTGAAGAGGAAAAAAATGATACAGAATTGGGGAACGAAATATTAGACCAGTTTAATGAAGAAATAGAGCGAACATATCCATTCAATAACGCTACAGCGGAAAGACCCCTGGCAGGCCTAGGAAAAAAGACCTCCCGACAGGAATTTAACGAAACCCTAAAAACGTTTAAACAGCGTGACCCAGGTCACTCAGGCTTGACTAAGGCAAACTTTAGCAACTCTCCACACAACATAAAACAAGGACTAGTTATCATAATGAACGCTGCCCTCAATACGGGATACTTTCCTGATGTCTGGAAGATATAAAAAATGATATTCATTCCTAAGTCGGTGGTCTCCAATCTCTCCAGCAGACTACCGCCCGATCTCTCTCCTCGAATTTGGAGGAAAAATCTTCGAAAAAATCATCGCCAACAGAGTGCAATCCTACCTGGAAGACAATAACCTGCACAATCAACAACAGCACGGAATTAGAAAGCAGAGAGTTACGGATACAGCACTGGCGATGATAACAGAGAAACTAGCACAAATAGAAATAGAGAAAAGCATGCTGATTTAGTATCGAGGGACGTCAAAATAGCGCTCGACAAAGTGTGGTGCAGGGGACTACAGTTTAAGATCCTCCAACTGAGACTTAATCCCAGATTGGAGAAAATAACATGTGATTACGTCATGGACAGAAGAACATTCATCAAGATAGGGGAGTACCAAGGACCAGAAGTTCAATTGGAAGAGGGCATTCTCAAAGTGGGTGCTTGAGTCCACTGCTCTACTCGATATGCACTAAAGACCTCTCTAGTCCTAGGCTAGAGGAACCTTTGTATATCCAGTTCGCCGACGACGTGACACAGATAGTGGTCTCCCCATACAAAAATGAAAGGACTATGGCAAGGATGACGTCATATGAAATTGAGAACCTAAACATTTACGAACGTCGCTGGAAAATCGCGACTAATCTGAACAAATTTACCAGCATACCAATCAAAAGAAGTAAAACACCCCCAATTTATGTAGAGGATGGAAGATACCCATACAAGAGAACAGGCATAGTGTTAGGATTAAAAATAAATGTCAGGGGATATAAGGACCAAATTAACGGCATAATTGCAAGTATGAGGAAAGATATAGGAGAGTTATAGCGATTTAAAAACCTATGGAGTAACAATAAGAAGAAAATCTACTCTGCCTACATCAGACCAAAAGTATTGTATCCCCCCATGCCACTAGCGGTTATTCCAAAGACTTGGATGATGGAATTGCAAAGAGTGCAAAATAAAGCACTCCTAATAATATGCAACGCTAGGAGAAGGGAAAGAAAACGCCAACAAACACTACATGAAGAAGCAATAATCAAGGCACTAAATAAAGACCTAGGTACCAGAGCCCTCAAAATTTGGCAGAAGGTGGAAGGAAACTCCGACCCAGATTTCATCAGGAATCACTTTGGAATTCCCGACCTATTACAGAACCAGGCTCGGAACAGATTTTCCAGCAGCAGAAGAGCTGCGCGGCAAAACCAGGAACCGATCTACGCATAACTACCGTATAAACAATATATCCCAGAGACAATAAATACAATAGACAAGTCACAGAACACACACCCAAAAAGGCTTGAAAGCTACTATGTACATATGTACAAATGTTTTGTACAAATTAATAATCATGGATTTAATTAAAATATATATATATATATATATATATATATATATATATATATATATATATATATATATATATATATATATATATATATATATATATATATATATATATATATTGGTAATTGATTTGTTCCTTGGGAATCTGATATGTAGCAGGAATATAAAGTCCCAGGCGATTACACTAATCATTTATTGGCCGGACGTTTAGACCTTTACTAGGACCATCTTCAGCGACTATGTCGACTAATCAGAAGGGGAAGGAACATTAATTGATAACAGTTAAAAGAATGCATTAAATAATGGCTACAAAAGCGGAAGAAGGCAAGTTAAAATAATAAAATTGATAATTAATGAAATTAAAGTAAAAACACTAATAACAATATACAAAATTAAATAATACTACCCACTGTAATTTTTAAAAAAAATAATAGAAAGTGAAATTATAACATGAACTTACTTGAATATCACATATTAAAAGTAACTGGAGTAAAAAAAAATAACCTATTATATTAAATTGTGAAAAACAACAAAAAAACCGAAAACAAATCGGAATGAACAAAGTTACTAACCTTTATCGTGGAAGTTGAGAAATCAACTAACTAAACATATAAAACTACTAACGAAATTTGTTCGGTTGGCTAGTTAATCTATTGAAGTGTTGGTTGGTTATATTGTGAATAGTTTAATTGAGGAGGAGTAATTATTTAGGTTTGGATTTATTTTATTGATATATAATGACTCTAAGATTTCTGAATCGAGAGAAGTTAAGGCTGAAGATAATATGGTAAATGAATTTGAATGAAGAGGATGATGGTGATATTCAGAATATTGCCTGATGGAAGAGGCTTCAGGTTTAGAAATGGAAATACCAGTCCTATGAGACAAACCCAAGTGCTTCGCGATCCAGCATTTGAGTTGTAAGCCAGTTTGGCCTACATAACGACTGTGGCAGCTCATACATGTATAATTGTAAATTATACAGGATCGCAAGCCCAAAGGGATTGGCTCCTTATGGAGAAAAAAAGAATTTAACGATACAGGGTTGGAATTCATACAAATGAATTGGCATTGAGGGAAATGGTTGTTGAGGGTAGAGAGAAGGAGTTTGTTAAACTCTGATGTTAAATGCTTGAGATAGGGTAGTTTAATGAAAACCTTCTGTTTAGAAACAGTAGTAAAGGCTTTGAAGCTAATTAAAAAGATGTAAGGAAACGAACAAATACACCAGCGTAAATAAACACGAAACACAGAGATACCCTTTCCACAGGGACCTATTTTATCTATCCCTTATTTCCAAATTTCGCCACTAAAACTTTTCACTAACTAACTATTTCTCTATCTCTTCTCTATCTATCTAATTTCTCCACTTTTTATGCCCAAGTCCAAGTCCAAGAATATTTACATTTCGCCGGATGGCAGTTGATTTATTTTTTCTTACTTGCGAAGAGAAGTGATCAACCCCAGAAAGCCTTAACCTATTGTTTACAAAGAAGACCAAGATCATTCAACTGAGGAAAAGACTCTACAGGACTTAACTGGACCTAGACCTCAGTACAGACGAATACCTCTGCTTCTCTATCCACCCCTTTAGGGCATGTCGTTTGGGGAAGCTGAGCCTCCATAGATACTCATACAGGACGAAGTGATATCTGCACCGGGCGGCTTACGCGGCGCAGGCCCAAGCTTAGCCCAGGACGGGTTAGTACCCGTATGTGCTGCGGATCCTTTTGAGTGGAACAAACTATGATAGGGTCAGCAGAATAAGCCAGAGCAATAACTGGATCAGAGCCGCACTTTATATCAATCTATTCCTCCCCCTTTTTCTCTTCTCATTTCTCAGTCTAGGAGCTCTCAATGAAGAAAATAAAGAAAGAACAGGACTAAATGGAATTATAGATTGTCAGGTGGTTATTACGCCAATACACTTCACAGCTCTGTCACAATAAACTCCCAAACCTATATTTTTGTTATACAAGGGAGATGAAGTTAATCGCTAACGGGAAGTCCGAATTTGCAGAGGAAATCTCCTTAGGCCTAAGGCGGCAACGTCGTGGGAATACTGTATTAAAACAAAGAGATACGAAAAATATATATTGTGGAATAAACAGTTATGATTAAAAAGTGAAGTTATAGTTTATGATTGGATTGAATTTTATGCGGTTGAATTAACTTTGCACGAGTTAATGAGAATTGGAGTACACATATGATGATTGACAAATATTAATTAGATTATAGTTGAATGTTAAATGATTAAGTATTATAAATGTATGATAAATATTTATATGGATTGCTAAATAGATTATATGAGCAAATAGATTATATAGTTAAATGGATTGGTTAAATATTAATATAGATTGATATGTATAAATAGATTGTATGGATTTAATTGGATACATAAATGGATTAAATAGATTGAATAAATATATTATATAAATAGGTAATATAAATAATTATATAAATAGATTACAACAGAGTTGGGGAGGTCTGTAAATGAGAGAAAGAATCACGTATTAAAAACGAGATTCTTTTGGGACATATTTAGCTAAATATTACAATTTCAATATTACAGACCTGATTCCGATGAGCCGAACAAAGTGAATGAATAAGCATGTGATTTTATTTGAAAACGCTCGAGAGATCGGGCGTACCAATCAAACGATTTAAGTTATGGTTACCAACCATTGTTGAAATAATATATATATATATATATATATATATATATATATATATATATATATATATATATATATATATATATATATATATATATATATATATATACAGTTATGATTAAATATTTGCGCTTGTAGGGGTGTAGACCGCTACAGAATCAATGAAAAGGGTCCCTTGTGCACCTTTAAAGGTGCGCAAAAACCAGAGAGAACATCGGTGTTCAAAGTAATATATGGAGAACTATGAGTAGGAATAGTTCTAATTAGATTACTTGACCATGCTTCGAACTAAACTACGTTGCGAATTGTCATACTGAAAAGGACGTCTACAAACTCCTCAGCGAAAGAGCAACAACACTATTAAAGACCATAGGGATAGATGCCAAAGTCTCGCCTCAAATACAATCTCAAAAAGCTATTCCCTGCAGGCAAATAGACCCCTGGATAGGGGAGCATACAGCCTTAGAGATTCAAGAGGAAATTGAACAACGCCAAGAATGGAATGGGCGCTATAGCGTTCTATACCCCTAGAAGTGTAAATATTTATTGCTCGAATAAAAGAAGTGGTGAAATTAAAAAACAACAACTTATAAATAATGAATATACCCATGTCGAAGATCTAGAAAATTTTCAACAACTAGATCTAAGCGAAGCTACTCGAAGAAATAGATGAAGCTATCCATAAATTAATGAAGGCACTAATCGAAGCAGATGCATTATATATCCCGAGACCAACATTTAGAACCTTACCGCACCATGTCCGTACTCCATTAAGTACAGAACTAAAAAAAAACAAATATGAAAACTTAAGAGATAGAATAGAACAAATTGGTCTACTTAGAGGCGATAGGAAACGTATCCTTAACATCAAAAACGAACTGACAGTGGCAATTTTGGCAGAGAGGGGCGCCAGGTTGGACCGGCTAGTGAAGACGTTAGACGAGAAATTAAGCACGACGAAGCTTTGGCAAAAAATCAACATGTTAAGAGGAAATAGAAAACAGAAACATAAAACGGAGAAGACATACACGAACCGCAATAAATAGAGATGGCATTCAGAGAACATTGGACTGAGATTTTTAACATATCTCCTGACGAAAATATGGATTTCGACCACAAACATGAGAACTCTATAGTGGAAGACCTAGAAAGTAACAGAGAAGAAATAACGTCCAACCACACTGCATATCCTACAATATTAGAAGAGCAAGGAGTGGAACCAATAACCCTAGAAGAACTTAAAGCTACTATAATCGCTACTAAACAAAAAGCCCCCGGTGATTCCGGGATTTCACGTGAAAATCTAATAAGAACACCGAATATCTTTCTAGAAAAAATGAAAGACATTTTTAACGCGTCAATCAACGCAGGATACTTCCCCGATGCCTTAAAAAGATAAAAAAATAATATTCCTACCCAAACCAGGCAAACCCCCGAACCAACACGGAAACTTCCGACCCAAAACTTTATTCGAATCCATAGCTAAACTCTTAGAGAAAATAAGTGGAAAGAGACTTATCCAACATCTAGAGGCTAACAATTTAATTCCACAACACCAACACGGGTTTAGAAAAAAAGAGGACCCGAAACAGCACTCGCAATACTTGTCGAAGCGATCGCAAAGGCTAAATACTGAAAGAGATACATAGACCATGTCCTAAGAGACTTACAGAAAGCATTTGACAAGGTATAGCGGATTGGACTTAAATATAAAATTAAAAGGTTAGGACTTCCCAGAATTATAACCAAATGTTTGTGAGATTACCTAACTAATCGCAAAGCACATATCGAAATAGAACACCACCGGACACGAATTCGAGATACATTAGGGAGTCCCTCAAGAGGGATGTCTTAGTCCGTTACTATATAGCATATACACAAGGAATTTACCATAGGTGGAGGTTATCGGTTTTCCGATATTTCCCCCCGCGTTATCGATTCTTCGGTATCGCCGATACTTTTGGTTTCAAACTAGTGATAATCGATAATTTCAGTTTTTTTATTCCATTTTAGCACAGGGGCGAGCCGCACGTACCTTGGGGGCAGAAATAGGTAGGTCCGAGCTGGAAGGAAGATCCTCAAAACCTATGAGGAGATGAAAGAAATAAGCAAGAAATAGGGCAAATAGAGTGCTGGCTTTCATTAAGAGAAATGTCATTTACAAGGGTAAGGAGGTTATTCTTAAACTCTATAACTCTTATGTTAGGCAACATCTAGAGTACTGCATACAGGCATGGTCCCCACATTTTAGACACGATATTAACCTTCTCGAGTCAGTGCAACGGAGGGCAACAAAGATTATTCCTTCCCTAAGGCACCTTGAATATATAGATAGACTGAGGGTATTAAATATGTTCTCGTTCTGAAGGAGGTGTGTGAAAGGGGATATGATTGAGCTCTTTAAATTTTTTTCTGGGATAGATAAATTGGATGTTAGCAAGTTTTTTGAGTTAGATGATGGAAATCGGACTAGAGGTCACCACTTGAAAATTAAAAAGCAAGGGTGTAGGTTGGATTTAAGAAAATATTTTTTCACCAATAGAGTGGTAGACTTCTGGAACAAGTTGTCGTGGAGGGTAGTAGGTAGTCACAATTTAAATGTATTTAAGAGTAGGTTGGATGAGTTTATGGGAAGGGAAGGTTGTGATGGTTCCTAAGTTTTGTATATATTAATATTGTTTGTATATATCTATAGCTGCATGATTTAGTTCTTGACAAGCCTTGATTGGTGATACCCTTGTTTCTGGACGCAATCCTCTGGATGTAGTTTTCTTGGGAGTTTGGGTGCCTTAAAAAGAGGCCGTTTGACTCGGATGACCTATGATGGGCCCTTTTGGCCTTTGTAATCTGTTATATTATATTGTGGGGTCCTTTGATTTTGTCTTCCCCTGGCGATGGTGCTTTTTTGTGGGTTGGTTTTCACGGATGCAGATGACCTTTGATAGGCCCTTGTGGCTTTTGTCATCCGTGAAATTATGTTATGTTATGTTATGTTAAGAAACCAAGAAACAGTATTCAAATATTCTTACTATTGTATTATAAAATAACGATATATATATATATATATATATATATATATATATATATATATATATATATATATATATATATATTATTCTTAATCAATATTGTATTATAATTTTGGATTTATCGGTTATCACCTTATTGGGCGATAAATTGATCGCCGATAAGGTTATCGTTATCGATTTATCGGTTGTCACATTATCGGGCGATAAATTCGCCAGTTATCGATTTTTGCCGATAAGGTTATCGTTATCGATTATCGTGATACATTTTTTCGTTATCGTGCCCACCTACGGGATTTACTAGATCCTATTTTTGAAAGTACTACATACATACAATTCCCGGAGGATATTTTGATAATCACCAAAAGTCCTTATAGGCATTCACCCACGATGGCTAGAATAACTGCAGAAAAAATCGCAAATATTAATAACTATGAAAAGAAATGGAAGTTTATAATTGTACCAGCGGGAAGACGTAAAATATCGTGGGTACTTATCGAATAAAAGAGATATCGATACAAAAAGGATGGCAAGGTTCTCTGGCTAAAAATAACTTCCAACGGATATAAAAAAAAAACATATCAATGAAATAATAAACCTAGGAAAATACAATCTCACAAAATTGGTCCAACTCAGAAATCTGAACCCCCAAATTTTTTTTCTAATGCATTATGCAGATCGTTATTATTGTATCCAACAATAAGACCAACTTCGTCAACTTCAAAGGGTACAAAACAAAAGAGTATTGTTGATTACGAGACGAAGAGAACACCGTAGACAACAAGATCTACACTAAGAAATTAACTTAGAACCAATTAACACAATTCTTCACAGAAGGGCTACGAAAATATGGGAAAAACTAGAACTTGTAAACGAAATAGAAAATTGGAGATTCTCCCATTAATCATCGGAGGAACAATAGGGGAAATTTTAGTAGCGGGAAACCGTTAGTCTGATTCAATCCCGCACCAATTTTACGTAGAATATTGAACAAAAATGATACCTAAAGTAAATAAACCAACGGAGGAAGAATTGAGGCCTATTGCACTCGGTAATTGTTCAGGCAAAATATTTATGAACATTTTAAAGGAGAAAATTGAAGAACAAATAGGAAACAGAGAGTTGTACTGAATGGAGTGAGGTCAGAGTGGAGGAATGTTATTAGTGGCGTACCTCAGGGATCAGTTTTTTGCCCTCTATTATTTATAATCTATGTAAATGATCTTGAGCAAGGTGTAAATAACAAAGTGTCAATTTTTGCTGATGACACTAAATTGGCATCTGTAGTCAAAGAGGTTGAGGGTAGCTTTAAAGTGCAGGCTTACTTAAATTAGTTGTTAGCTTGGGCTCAGAAGTGGCAGATGACTTTTAACCTTAATAAATGCAAAGTTATTAACATGGGGAGAGATAATAGGGAATTTAGCTATGAGATGGATGGGTATTGGCTTAATTCAGTTGAAGATGAGAAGGACTTAGGAGTAGTAGTAGATAGGTCACTGAAATTTTCAAAGCAGTGTATTGAGGCAAAAAATAGAGCAAATAGGGTGCTAGGTTACATTAAAAGAAATGTTAGCTACAAGAGTAAGGAGGTCATCCTTAAACTAACATAACATAACATAACATAATTACACGGATGACAAAAGCCACAAGGGCCTATCAAAGGTCATCCGCCTCCGTCAAAACCCGCCCACAAAAAGCACCATCACCAGGGGAAGACAAAATCAAAGTCCCCCACAATATAATATAACGGATGACAAAAGCCACAAGGGCTCATCATAGGTCATCCGAGTCAAGCGGCCTCTTTTTCAAGGCACCCAAACTCCCAGGAAAACTACATCCAGAGGATTGCATCCAGAAACAAGGGTATCACCAATCAAGGCTTGTCAAGAACTAAATCATGCAGCTATAGATATATACAAACAATATTAATATATACAAAACTTAGGAACCATCACAACCTTCCCTTCCCATAAACTCATCCAACCTACTCTTAAATACATTTAGATTTGGACTACCTACTACCCTCTGCGGCAATTTGTTCCAGAAGTCTACCACTCTATTGGTGAAAAAATATTTTCTTAAATCCAACCTACACCCTTGCTTTTTAATTTTCAAGTGGTGACCTCTAGTCCGATTTCCATCATCTAACTCAAAAAACTTGCTAACATCCAATTTATCTATCCCGGAAAAAATTTTAAAGAGCTCAATCATATCCCCTCTCACACACCTCCTTTCGAACGAGAACATATTTAATACCCTCAGTCTATCTTCATATTCAAGGTGCCTCAGGGAAGGAATAATCTTTGTTGCCCTCCGTTGCACTGACTCAAGAAGGTTAATATCGTGTCTAAAATGTGGGGACCATGCCTGTATACAGTACTCTAGATGTGGCCTAACATAAGAGTTATAGAGTTTAAGAATAACCTCCTTACTTTTGTAACTGACATTTCTCTTAATAAAACCCAGCACTCTATTTGCCCTATTTCTTGCTTCAATACACTGCTTAGAAAACCTTAATGACTTATCTATTACTACTCCTAGATCTTTCTCATCCTCTACTGAGCTCAGCCAATGCCCATCCATTTCATAGTTAAATTCTCTATTATCTTTTCCCATGTTAATAAGTTTGCACTTATCAAGGTTGAAAGTCATTTGCCACTTATGTGCCCAGGATAACAATTTATTTAAGTCCCCCTGCACTTTAAAATTATCATCAATATCTTTAATTACAGCTGCTAATTTGGTATCATCCGCAAAAATTGACACTTTATTATTAACTGCCTCCCCAAGATCGTTTATATAGATGACAAATAATAATGGACCGAGAACTGATCCCTGAGGAACCCCACTGATAACATCCCTCCACTCTGACTTTACACCATTTAGCACTACCCTTTGCTTCCTGTCTTTCAGCCACTCAGCTATCCAATTTGAAACACCCCCACATATCCCAATCATTTTTAATTTATGAACTAGTCTCCTGTGTGGTACCTTATCAAATGCTTTACTAAAATCTAAGTAAATTATATCTACATTCTCTCCCTTATCTACTTGATCTGTTACAAACTCCAGAAAGTCTAGTAAGTTAGTCAAACATGATCTACCTGATCTAAACCCATGCTGAGCATCGCTGATTAACCCCTCCCTCTCTAGATGTTGGCAAATCCCTTTTTTAACTATTTTCTCAAGAATTTTACAGACTACAGGAGTTAGGCTAACCGGTCTAAAGTTATTTGGATCCTCTTTACTACCCTTCTTGAAAATGGGGACTACATTCGCTCTCTTCCAATCATCGGGTATTTCTCCATATTCCAATGACCTAAATGCAAAGTTATTAACATGGGGAGAGATAATAGGGAATTTAGCTATGAGATGGATGGGTATTGGCTTAATTCAGTTGAAGATGAGAAGGACTTAGGAGTAGTAGTAGATAGGTCACTGAAATTTTCAAAGCAGTGTATTGAGGCAAAAAATAGAGCAAATAGGGTGCTAGGTTACATTAAAAGAAATGTTAGCTACAAGAGTAAGGAGGTCATCCTTAAACTATACAACTCTTATGTCAGGCCACATTTAGAGTACTGTATACAGGCATGGTCACCACATTTTAGACATGATATAAACTTATTAGAGTCAGTACAAAGGAGGGCAACAAAAATAATACCATCCCTGAAGCACCTTCAATATGAAGATAGGCTGAGGGTATTAACTATGTTTTCATTTGAAAGAAGGTGTGTGAGGGGAGATATGATTGAGCTTTTTAAAATCTTTTCTGGGATGGATAAATTGGATTTCAGCAAGTTATTTGAGTTAGAAGGTAGTAATAGAACTAGAGGCCACCACTTAAAGATTAAAAAACAGAGGTGCAGACTGGATGTTAGAAAATATTTTTTCACTAACAGAGTGGTGGATTATTGGAATAGTTTGCCACCTGAGACGATAGACAGCCCAAACTTGAATGTTTTCAAGCGCAGATTGGATGATTATATGGGGATGGAGGGTTAATTTCTTACTTTTTGGTATGTGGATATGTTTCTTGACTCATTCCCGTGGATGCAGTTTCTTTTATTGTATATTTTGGGGGACTTTGATTTTGCTTTTGACAGACTCCTATGGAGGCTTTAAATTATATATTGTAGATGCATGGTTGGACATTCCTATGGATTCTTAAATTGTATATTGTAGATGCGTGATCTGACAAAATCCTATGGATGCATTATGTGGGTGGGATTTGATGGATACGGATGACCTTTGATAGGCCCTTGTAGCTTTTGTCATCCGTGAAATTATGTTATGAAATTATGTTATGTTAACACATCATGATAAATCAAGAGAAGAAGGAGGTCCAGACAGGGTTTACAAGAGGGGGCAGAGTAGAGGACAACTTAGTAATTCTTCAATATTGTATAGAGGAAACATACAAGAAAAAGGAAAGCCTGATAATAACCAGTAGATTTTAGCAATGTATATGACTCAATAAAAAGGGAAAAGGTAATAGAAGCATTAATGAAATATAAAGTAAATGAAAGGATAATAGATATCATAAGTAAATTATACACAGGAGACAAAACAATTATGAAAATAAGTGATGAAGATAGGATTGAATTTGAAGTCCCAAGTGGCCTAAAACAGGGGTGCACAGCATCTACTGTACTATTTAAACTAATAACATATTTAATATTAGAAGAAGTGGAAGAATGCAATGTAGGTTTTGAAATTGAGAAGTTCAAGTTGAGAATGCTTTACTTTGCAGATGATGGATTAATTTTGAGCAGGAACATAGAGGAGGTAGAATAGAATATTAAAATTTTTATAAGAATATGGGCTAAAGATAAACTTAAGCAAGAGCAAAAATATTCTATTTAACATAAAAGAAAATGAATAACATAACATAACATAACATAACATAATTTAACGGATGACAAAAGCCACAAGGGCCTATCAAAGGTCATCCGTATCCATCAAATCCCACCCATATAATGCATCCATAGGATTTTGTCAGATCATGCAGCTACAATATACAATTTAACAATCCATAGGAATGTCCAACCATGCATCTACAATATATAATTTAAAGCCTCCATAGGAGTCTGTCAAAAACAAAATCAAAATCCCCCAAAATATACAATAAAAAGAAACTGCATCCACAGGAATGAGTGTTAGCAGTGGAGTTCCACAAGGATCTGTTTTGGGTCCCTTGCTATTCTTAATTTATATTAATGATCTTGACATAGGTATAAGTAGTGACCTGAGTAAATTTGCTGATGATACTAAGCTAGGTAGGGCCATTAGGGCTGATTCTGATGCTGTTGTAATGCAGGAGGAATTGACCATTCTGTCCAATTGGGCTGAGAAATGGCAAATGAAGTTTAACATAGACAAATGTAGTGTACTTAGTATAGGTAGAAATAATCCACTGAATAGTTATAAATTAAATGGGAGAAATTTAGGGAGGACCGATTGTGAGAGGGACTTGGGTATTTTGGTAAGTTCAGACCTTCGTCCTAGAAAGCAATGCCTAAATGCTAAGAATAAAGCTAATAGGATATTGGGATTCATTAGGAGGAGTGTAAGCAATAAGAGTGCTGAAGTCATTCTAAAACTGTATCTGGCGCTAGTTAGGCCTCATCTAGACTATGCAGTACAATTTTGGTCACCATATTATAGGAAGGATATTGATTTGCTTGAGTCTGTGCAGAGAAGGATGACAAAGATGATTGGTGGGCTAAGGAACTTACCTTATGGTGAAAGGCTCAGAAAACTAAATCTACATACATTGGAAAGGAGAAGAGTCAGAGGGGAATTGATTGAGGTCTTCAAATGGGTAAAAGGATATAATAAAGGGGATCTGGGTAAGGTTCTTATACTTAGTGAACATGACAGGACACGTAGCAATGGGTTTAAGCTTGATAAGTATAGGTTTAGGAAGGAAATTGGGAGGAATTGGTTTACAAATCGTGTGGTAGATGAATGGAATAGGCTCACTAGACATGTGATAGAAGCCTCCTCTCTGGGTAGTTTTAAGAATAGATTAGATAAATATATGAATGAAGCTGCTAGATGGGACTGACTTTTTTATGTACATATGTATATATTTTTCTAAGGAGTGGGGAGATTATTTTGCGGTTGCATGAATGGACATAATCCTCTGGATGCATTTTATGTATATTGTAGATTAGATCTGACGAACTCCTGTAAAGGGTGACAATGTTGATGACTTTTCTCTGGTAAGAAATCTTTTGTATGTTGACTGGAACAGGAGCTGCCAAGTGTAGGCCATGAATGGTCTTTTGCAGTCTCCTTCTTTTCTTATGTTCTTATGTTCTTAACCCTCCATCCCCATATAATCATCCAATCTGCGCTTGAAAACATTCAAGTTTGGGCTGTCTACAGTCTCAGGTGGCAAACTATTCCAATAATCCACCACTCTGTTAGTGAAAAAATATTTTCTAACATCCAGTCTGCACCTCTGTTTTTTAATCTTTAAGTGGTGGCCTCTAGTTCTATTACTACCTTCTAACTCAAATAACTTGCTGAAATCTAATTTATCCATCCCAGAAAAGATTCTAAAAAGCTCAATCATATCTCCCCTCACACACCTTCTTTCAAATGAAAACATATTTAATACCCTCAGTCTATCTTCATATTCAAGGTGCTTCAGGGATGGTTTTATTTTTGTTGCCCTCCTTTGTACTGACTCTAATAAGTTTATATCATGTCTAAAATGTGGTGACCATGCCTGTATACAGTACTCTAAATGTGGCCTGACATAAGAGTTGTATAGTTTAAGGATGACCTCCTTACTCTTGTAGCTAACATTTCTTTTAATGTAACCTAGCACCCTATTTGCTCTATTTTTTGCCTCAATACACTGCTTTGAAAATTTCAGTGACCTATCTACTACCACTCCTAAGTCTTTCTCATCTTCAACTGAATTAAGCCAATATCCATCCATCTCATAGCTAAATTCCCTATTATCTCTCCCCATGTTAATAACTTTGCATTTATTAAGGTTAAAAGTCATCTGCCACTTCTGAGCCCAAGCTAACAGCTTATCTAAGTCACCCTGCACTTTAAAGCTACCCTCAACCTCTTTGACTACAGCTGCCAATTTAGTGTCATCAGCAAAAATTGACACTTTGCTATTTACACCTTGCCCAAGATCATTTACATAGATTATAAATAATAAAGGGCCTAAAACTGATCCCTGAGGTACGCCACTAATAACATTCCTCCACTCTGACCTCACTCCATTCAGTACAACTCTCTGTTTCCTATTTTTCAGCCATTCAGTTATCCAATTTAAAACGTTCCCACATATCCCATGCAGCTTTAATTTATGAACTAGTCTTCTATGTGGAACCTTATCAAAAGCTTTGCTGAAATCTAAGTAGATCACATCAACTTTCTCACCCCTATCTAATTCTTTAGTTACATAATGCATAAAATCCAGTAAATTAGTTAAACACGATCTATCTTTTCTAAAACCATGCTGAGCATCATTAATTAACCTGCTACTCTCTAGATGATCAGAAATTCCCTTCTTAACCATCTTCTCAAGAATTTTACAGACTATAGAAGTTAAGCTTACTGGTCTAAAGTTATTTGGATCCTCTTTGCTTCCCTTTTTAAAAATTGGCACTACATTTGCCAATTTCCAATCATTTGGTATTTCTCCAGACTCTAGTGATCTAATAAATATCTTCTCGAGAGCTACTGCAATACTTTCTACACCTTCTTTGAGTATCCTAGAATGAATGTTGTCAGGGCCAGATGCCTTACTAGTATTTAACTGAATTATAAGCCCTTTAATTTCTTCTCTGTCTATATTAATAGAATTTATCACTACTCCCCTTGACCTAGAATTATCATCAATTAATCTAACTGGTTTCTCTTCTGTGAATACTGAAGCAAAATGATCATTAAGGACCTCTACTATTTCCTCATCAGATTCTTTCAAAACCCCTTCATATTTAATAGGCCCTATTTTATCACTGTTAGATTGATTATTGATTCTATAATAGCTAAAGAATTTTTTAGGATCTTTATTATTATTTTTAGCTAAATTAATTTCTGCTGTCCTTTTGGTCTTCTTAATAATCTTATTTAGTTCATTTCTGGTTGACCTATAATGGTTTAAATTATCTAAACTACTCTCACTTTGTAATCTCTGGTATGCCCTTTTTTTCTCTGAAACTTTATTAGCTATTTCTTGGTTCCACCATAATGGTTTCCTACATTTCTTCCTAATAGACTTCATCGGAATACACTGTTCCTGAACCATGTTTAATATAGTCTTAAAAATATCCCACATCTCATAAGTATTCTTTCCATGGAATTCTATATCCCACCTAATCTGATTTAGCATGCTGCGTAATTTATCGTAATCTCCCCTATAAAAATTTGGAATTTTCGTGGAGTTTGTCGTTGTTCTACCCTTAAGAAATTGGAGGGGTGGGGGTAGTGACAGAAATAAAATGCATGGGAGTGATAATTAATAAAGGAAGAAATTTTGGTAATACTTCAGATTTGGGTCGCACGGTAGGTGGCGCTGTTAGTAGGCTACAATTTGGGGTAAATTTTGCGACGATGGCTGGATGTGAATCTAGCTTATTTTTTGGGCTACTTTTCAGTGTTTTTCTGCTATCGCACTGGCCAATCACAGATCTGGATTCAGTTTCATCAATGACCAATCAGAAAGCTGTATTTGTTTCAAGGCTTTTTGTGCTTTTTATATTGATCAAAACTTGGTTTTTCTTTTATTTTAGATGTTTTGTCCCCCTTATTTCTTTTCTATATATCCTACCTACCCTATGCCTGACATTATTTAGTCTTTTTAATTACTTGTTACTGTATTTTCCATTGTTTAATGCTCGATTAAACCATATTTTGGTGTTGTTAATGAAGTCTCACGTCTTAATTCTAACGAAAAAAACTAGTTTTTTTATTTTTTCTCTTCTGTATTTATTTTTCCATATACTCTGCACTTCCTCCCCCCGAGCCCACTTGGACTAGGTGAATGAGTTTGAGTAATACTGAAGATGGGGGGGGCCGAATAGAGCGTGGGTGGGTTGGGATTGCTGTGGTAGTCTAACGGCAAAATCCTATCTTATAAAAATTTTGTTAGTATTATTCTTGGTCCTTCTTGAATTGAATATGGAATCGAGTCACTCCCGAAACTAGCTTCCTGAATAAATTTTGGTAATACTTCAGATTCGGGGTGCACGGTAGATGGCGCTGTTAGTCGGCTACAATTTTGGGTAATTGTGAAGACGATGGCCGGATCCTAGGCCTAGTTTTTTTTTGGCTATTTTAGGCTACTTTTCGTTGTTACTTTTTTTAGAGATGAAATCGAAGAATTTTATGGCGATATTCGTTTTTATACTGGGGGGCTATGCCCCCCAAAGGATTGAAACTCAGGGTCATCGCAGGGTTATCCCCGCGGCGAGCCGTACCCAACAACGAGCCGATGCTCAAAATAATTGTTAATACTTACATCAGACAGGTGGGTAGAGTTTACCGGCAGCAAGCCAGAATTCGGTAAGATGTTCATATCCTTCAGATGACAAATTTGAATAGGCTGCCCATCCGTCAGATACGACTGTCGTGCCAGGCAAAATCCACTTTTTGATCGCTGCGAGGAGGGTTTCTCGATTTTGATTTGCCACCGAAACAATGAAAATGTTCTTTGTTTCACGTTCAAACCCAAAAACCCACTGCCCTTCCATTACACGGCCCATGGGCTTTGAGAAACGCAACATATTTCTCGTTGTCGGTTAAAATAGCACCGAAATGTTGAATAGGTAACAAACAAACCACACAAAAATGACATTTTGACAAATGAGCGGGAAACGGCGTGGGTGGTCGTTTAAATATGAGGCGAGCGGATGGAAAAGTACTTCATTGTTCACAGAAAATTTGTGCCTTTTGTTTTTACTGAAATTGACTAATACTGATAGCATCAATTTGGAACAATAATCTAAATGAAGGTCGTAAAAAAACCTGTTAAAAAAATCAAAGAAGAGAAATAAATACGGAACAGAAAAAATGAAAAAGTACTGTTTTCGTCAGAATTAAGACGTGAGACTTTATTAACAACACCGAAATATGGTTTAATCGAGCATTAAACAATGGGAAATTAAGTAACAAGTAAATAAAAAGACTAAATAATGTCAGGCATAGGTTAGGTAGGATATATAGAAAAGAAATAAGGGGGAAAAACATCTAAAATATAAGAAAAACCAAGTTTTGATCAATATAAAAAGCACAAAATGCCTTGAAACAAATACAGCTTTCTGATTGGTCATTTATGAAAATGAATCCAGATCTGTGATTGGCCAGTGCGATAGCAGAAAAACACTGAAAAGTAGCCCCCCAAATAAACTAGAGTCGCATCTCCCCACAGTCTTCACAATTACCCAATTTTGGGCTACAGCATATCTCTTATGACGTCAGACAGTAACGTCAGATGTGAACAATATTGGCGTAATATTTTTTTATATATGAGTATATACTGGGGGAATGCGCCCCCCAATTGATTGAAACTCAGGATCATCGCAGGGTGGTCCTCCTGCACTGATATCTCCCCCACGAGCAGTCCCCTTGAATTTACTGGGGTTTTTTTTCTCCCCAACAGCTTTTTACTGGCAGAAAAACCTAACCTAATAACAAACAATTCTTACTTTTATAGGTTTCTTGATTATTTTATGCGCCTCTAGATAATCTAAAAGTTTTTGCGATTATACAAAGTAAAGCCGAATTTGAATAACAAAGAAGCACATGGAGAGCACGAAAACACAATAACAAAAGAAAAACATTTGCAAATCGGATCCTATTTATAAGCTACAATGTGTCCAGTAAGAAGCTGTTATCGTTCGCAGTAAACAAAAAATACAAAAACAAAACAAAAAACAATAAAAGACATCAAGAAACCTTACCTAACTTAGAAAAAAACTATAAACAAGCAGAGCGCAGATATTTAGTAAATAATAGACTAAAAGTTACAAATCCCCAAAAGAACAAAAAATATAACGCAGTGATTGTCACATCTGACGCTACCGTCTGATGTCATAAGAGATATGCTGTAGCCCAGAATTGTACCCGACTAACAGCGCCATCTACCGTGCACCCTGAATCTGAAGTATTACCTAAATTTTTACTGAATGACTTCATTTTTTCACAAAAATAGAACAAAGAGGGAAATTTGTACTAATTCTTCTATAAATGAGCATTAAATGTAGGCTTTCTATGAGTAAAATTATAGGTAATTACTTCAGTTTAGGGGCGCTGTTTCTGGGCTACAATTTTGGGCTATAATTTAGGCATCAGATATAAGGCGAAGCCCCTCATTTCATTTCAAAGTAATTAAAAGTGATAATTTTTGGTGGAAATAGCCTAAAGTAGAGGGCGCTATCGTCTTTATTATTTCGATAAATGTGCAGAGCCAATCGCACATTTATCAAAATAACAAAGACAATAGCGCCAGCTAATTTAGGCTATTGCTGCCAAAATTATTATTTTTTTTTTTTAGTGTATACTGGGGGGCTGTGCCCCCCCAATTGAGTGAAACTCGGGATTATTGTAGGGGGGGTGCCCTTGTAATAATATCTCCCCCATGAGCAGTCCCCTTGAATTTACTCAAAAAAGGGGAAACATATTGGAATGAAATATTATGCGGCCAGGACCGGGGAACAGCGGAGGCGAGTACGTGACGCATATCTTCAGGTTTACCCTATCTCCACCTTTTACAATTATAATTGAGCCACACTTCTTTTAAATGAGGCCACGATCTATATAAAAGTCTATTAAATTGGTCGAGGGATTAACACAAGTCTATTCGAAGGTCAGTCGAAGACTGACCTTCGAACAGGTAGCACGTGTTTCGTAGAGCTCTCAAAATATTTTGATTATTTGCTATACTTTAGTGTGACATAGTAAACATAAATATTAAGATATAGATCATATATTTGGTTAATATAACAAAGTTAAATTGTGGTTATTTTGTTTTGGTGAGAAAGTGACTTTTGTTTACTTCAGTGGCCATCTTGATTAGCAGGTTTTAAACTTGCGCACACAAATTTGGGTCAAATTCTTGTTGTTCGTAAGTTTTTGTTTCTATTATTGTTCTTGTTTAAGTATGGCTGACTGTTTGGATGTAGAGAGTATGCCTTTTGGAAGTAGTGTGTGATGTCTGTGGTGTAGAGATGAGAGTGAATGTGTCTGAGCGCCGTGTATGTGCTTTGACTGAGGAGGTGAGTCGATTACGTGCAGAATGCTTGAGACTGAACGATTTAGTGTCTGAAGTGCAAGAGATGTTAAAAAGTTAGTTAGAGTAGCAAGGAGAAATTATGAAATTAAAGTGGCAAATAGGGCAAAGGAAGATCCTAAAAGTTTTTATCAATTATACAAAACTAAGGTTAGAGATACAATAGGCACACTTATAGATTCCAATGAAGAATTAGTGAGTGATAGGGACTCAATGGCTGGAATGCTAAATGACCTTTTTCTCTCAGTATTTACACAGGAGGATACTCTAAATATACCTGAGGTGTCAATGATCTTTTGAGGTAATGATGAAGAGAAATTAAAGGATATCTTGATCACAAAGAATGTAAGGATATGTTAAGTGAGCCCCTAGCATGCATCTTTAGAAAATCATTGGAGAGTGGCATGGAAGAAAGCCAATGTGATACCTATATTTAAGAAAGGGGATAAAACAAATATGTCTAATTACAGACCAGTAAGTTTGACATCAGTGGTAGGGAAAATGATGGAATCTATTATAGCAAGGAATATTAGAGATCACTTGGATAAGCATAAGTTGATAAAAGAATCACAGCATGGCTTTAGTAAGGGTAAATCCTGTCTGACTAATTTGCTGTCTTTTTATAGTAAGGTGTATTAAGCAGCAGATAATGATGAAAACTATGATATTTTATACTTGGACTTTAGTAAGGCTTTTGATCGAGTGCCACACTTACGGCTTCTGAGTAAAGTTAAAGCACATGGGATTGATGGCAGTATATTTAGGTGGATTCAGTCATGGCTTGGTGACAGACAGCAAAGAGTTAGCAGTGGAGTTCCGCAAGGATCTGTTTTGGGTCCCTTGCTATTCTTAATTTATATTAATGATCTTGACATAGGTATAAGTAGTGGCCTGAGTAAATTTGCTGATGATACTAAGCTAGGTAGGGCCATTAGGCCTGATTCTGATGCTGTTGTAATGCAGGAGGAATTGACCATTCTGTCCAATTGGGCAGAGAAATGGCAAATGAAGTTTAACATAGACAAATGTAGTGTACTTAGTATAGGTAGAAATAATCCATTGAATAGTTATAAATTAAATGGAAGAATTTTAGGGAGGACAGATTGTGAGAGGGACTTGGGTATTTTGGTAAGTTCAGACCTTCGTCCTAGAAAGCAATGCCTAAATGCTAAGAATAAAGCTAATAGGATATTGGGATTCATTAGGAGGAGTGTAAGCAATAAGAGTGCTGAAGTCATTCTAAAACTGTATCTGGCGCTAGTTAGGCCTCATCTAGACTATGCAGTACAATTTTGGTCACCATATTATAGGAAGGATATTGATTTGTTTGAGTCTGTGCAGAGAAGGATGACAAAGATGATTGGTGGGCTAAGGAACTTACCTTATGGTGAAAGGCTCAGAAAACTGAATCTACATACATTGGAAAGGACATAACATAATTACACGGATGACAAAAGCCACAAGGACCTATCAAAGGTCATCCGCCTCCGTCAAAACCCACCCACAAAAAGCACCATCACCAGGGAGAGACAAAATCAAAGTCCCCCACAATATAATATAACAGATGACAAAAGCCACAAGGGCTCATCATAGGTCATCCAAGTCAAATGGCCTCTTTTTTAAGGCACCCAAACTCCCAGGAAAACTACATCCAGAGGATTGCATCCAGAAACAAGGGTATCACCAATCAAGGCTTGTCAAGAACTAAATCATGCAGCTATAGATATATACAAACAATATTAATATATACAAAACTTAGGAACCATCACAACCTTCCCTTCCCATAAACTCATCCAACCTACTCTTAAATACATTTAGATTTGGACTACCTACTACCCTCTGCAGCAATTTGTTCCAGAAGTCTACCACTCTATTGGTGAAAAAATATTTTCTTAAATCCAACCTACACCCTTGCTTTTTAATTTTCAAGTGGTGAACTCTAGTCCGATTTCCATCATCTAACTCAAAAAACAGCTCAATCATATCCCCTCTCACACACCTCCTTTCGAACGAGAACATATTTAATACCCTCAGTCTATCTATATATTCAAGGTGCTTCAGGGAAGGAATAATCTTTGTTGCCCTCCGTTGCACTGACTCGAGAAGATTAATATCAGGTCTAAAATGTGGGGACCATGCCTGTATACAGTACTCTAGATGTGGCCTAACATATGAGTTAATGAGTTTAAGAATAACCTCCTTACTTTTGTAACTGACATTTCTCTTAATGAACCCTAGCACTCTATTTGCCCTATTTCTTGCTTCAATACACTGCTTAGAAAACCTTAATGACTTATCTATTACTACTCCTAGATCTTTCTCATCCTCTGCTGAGCTGAGCTAATGCCCATCCATTTCATAGTTAAATTCTCTATTATCTTTTCCCATGTTAATAACTTTGCACTTATCAAGGTTGAAAGTCATTTGCCACTTATGTGCCCAGGATAACAATTTATTTAAACCCCCCTGCACTTTAAAATTTTCATCAATATCTTTAACTACAGCTGCTAATTTGGTATCATCCGCAAAAATTGACATAAGAACATAAGAACATAAGAAAAGAAGGAGACTGCAAAAGACCATTCATGGCCTACACTTGGCAGCTCCTGTTCCAGTCAACACACAAAAGATTTCTTACCAGAGAAAAGTCATCAACAATGTCACCCTTTACAGGAGTTCGTCAGATCTAATCTACAATATACATAAAATGCATCCAGAGGATTATGTCCATTCATGCAACCGCAAAATAATCTCCCCACTCCTTAGAAAAATATATACATATGTACATAAAAAAGTCAGTCCCTCTAGCAGCTTCATTCATATATTTATCTAATCTATTCTTAAAACTACCCAGAGAGGAGGCTTCTATCACATGTCTAGTGAGCCTATTCCATTCATCTACCACACGATTTGTAAACCAATTCCTCCCAATCTCCTTCCTAAACCTATACTTATCAAGCTTAAACCCATTGCTACGTGTCCTGTCATGTTCACTAAGTATAAGAACCTTACCCAGATCCCCTTTATTATATCCTTTTACCCATTTGAAGACCTCAATCAATTCCCCTCTGACTCTTCTCCTTTCCAATGTATGTAGATTTAGTTTTCTGAGCCTTTCACCATAAGGTAAGTTCCTTAGCCCACCAATCATCTTTGTCATCCTTCTCTGCACAGACTCAAGCAAATCAATATCCTTCCTATAATATGGTGACCAAAATTGTACTGCATAGTCTAGATGAGGCCTAACTAGCGCCAGATACAGTTTTAGAATGACTTCAGCACTCTTATTGCTTACACTCCTCCTAATGAATCCCAATATCCTATTAGCTTTATTCTTAGCATTTAGGCATTGCTTTCTAGGACGAAGGTCTGAACTTACCAAAATACCCAAGTCCCTCTCACAATCGGTCCTCCCTAAATTTCTCCCATTTAATTTATAACTATTCAGTGGATTATTTCTACCTATACTAAGTACACTACATTTGTCTATGTTAAACTTCATTTGCCATTTCTCAGCCCAATTGGACAGAATGGTCAATTCCTCCTGCATTACAACAGCATCAGAATCAGCCCTAATGGCCCTACCTAGCTTAGTATCATCAGCAAATTTACTCAGGTCACTACTTATACCTATGTCAAGATCATTAATATAAATTAAGAATAGCAAGGGACCCAAAACAGATCCTTGTGGAACTCCACTGCTAACACACCCCCACTCAGATTTAACTCCATCTATACTAACTCTTTGCTGTCTGTCACCAAGCCATGACTGAATCCACCTAAATATACTGCCATCGATCCCGTGTGCTTTAACTTTGCTCAGAAGCCGTAAGTGTGGCACTCGATCAAAAGCCTTACTAAAGTCCAAGTATAAAATATCATAGTTTTCATCATTATCTGCTGCTTCATACACCTTACTATAAAAAGACAGCAAATTAGTCAGGCAGGATTTACCCTTACTAAAGCCATGCTGTGATTCTTTTATCAACTTATGCTTATCCAAGTGATCCCTAATATTCCTTGCTATAATAGATTCCATCATTTTCCCTACCACTGATGTCAAACTTACTGGTCTGTAATTAGACATATTTGTTTTATCCCCTTTCTTAAATATAGGTATCACATTGGCTTTCTTCCATGCCACTGGCACAATGCCACTCTCCAATGATTTTCTAAAGATACATGCTAGGGGCTCACTTAACACATCCTTACATTCTTTCAAAATTCTAGGAAAGACCTCATCAGGACCGGGTGCTTTACTACTTTTGATTTTATCAATTTCCTTTGTCACTATCTCCTTTGTGATCAAGATATCCTTTAATTTCTCTTCATCATTACCCCGAAAGATCATTGACACCTCAGGTATATTTAGAGTATCCTCCTGTGTAAATACTGAGAGAAAAAAGTCATTTAGCATTCCAGCCATTGAGTCCCTATCACTCACTAATTCTCCATTGGAATCTATAAGTGGGCCTATTTTATCTCTAACCTTAGTTTTGTATAATTGATAAAAACTTTTAGGATCTTCCTTTGCCCTATTTGCCACTTTAATTTCATAATTTCTCCTTGCTACTCTAACTAACTTTTTAACATCTCTTGCTAGTTCATTATATCTCTGCCTTAAGTGATCCTCTCCATTTTTTATTTTCCTATAAATGCCCTTTTTAATGCCAATATAATGCTTAATTTTATCTGTCATCCATTTTGGGTCATTATTTTTAGTCCTAATCTCCTTATAAGGAATGTTAATCATCTGACCTGTAATTAATTGCTCAATTATTCTTTCATACTCCTCTTCAATTGTAATCTCTTCCTCCTGGTGATTATTGTCTCCACTAACTGATATCATTGAATCTATTCCTCAATTGATTTCATTGCCTGGTTTCTGTACAACTGCCTCCAGGTAAGTCCTTAGCCCATTATAATTTGCTCTTCTAAAGTCAGGAATTTTGACATTGTTCATGCTACTATCAATACCATTCCATTTCATCTTGAATCTAATTTCACAATGGTCACTATTACCCAAATTTCCTCCAATCTCAGTATCCTTAATAACTTCTTCCCTATTTGTCAGAACTAAATCCAGTATATTATTACCTCTAGTGGGTTCGTTAATAATCTGCCTCAGAAAATTATCTTGGACAACATTCAAAAATTCCTCAGCCTCCTGATCACCCACAAGAGCTTCCCAGCTTATATTTCTGTAATTAAAATCGCCCATTATACACACATGCTTACTTCTACATGCCCGTTCAATCTCCTGCCACAGAAGATTTGAAGCTTCCTTACTAAGATTTGGTGGTCTGTATAATAATCCTATGACAAGCTTGTTTTTACCTTCCCTTACATTTAGCCATAATGACTCTGTGTTATCATCTAATTTAATTGTAGTGTTTACACAACACTGGAGATTATCTTTAATATAAATAATAACCCCTCCTCCTCTCTTCCTATTCCTATCTGTATGGAACATGTTAAAGCCCTCAATCTCAACCTCAGGTTTAAAGTGATTTCCTGCCAAATCAAGCCATGACTGTTATTGCAATTATATCAAAATTCTCTTCACTCGCTAACGCTCTTAAGAGATCTATCTTATTCCTTATACTCCGACCATTTGTGTAGTATATTTTTAAGGTTTTTTTATTATTCCCATCTTCATTGCATCGTGCTTTTCTATTCCTAGTTATCTGCTCATTCACTTGTGCATTAGTCCCCCTATAACGCATCAGTATGCCCTCTCCCTTAGCTATTCCTCTATCTCTGCATCCCTTCCATTTCCTACACCTGCCCTCTATTCCTGTTATTCCCTTACCTCTAACAGCTTCTAGTTTCCCACCCGTAAGGACCTAATCACACTATCCAGCTCCCCCCATAGAACCTCAACACCTGCCTGACTAAGATGGAGCCCATCCATCGCATACAACCTCCTATTCCCGTAAAACCCTCCCCAGACATCTACAAACACCAATCCTAACTCCTCACACAGTCCTTTCACAAATTCATTCAAACCAATTGCACGCGACAACCATTCTACCCCCACATCCAATCTCGGAAGCACACCAGAAACAACACCTTTTACCCTTCTTTTACTCATCCTTTCAACTAACCTTTTATACTGCTCACGTAACTCACATGTACCCACCTTCTTTACATCATTCACTCCCACATGCGTAATCACAACTGCATCCCTCTCACACCCAGAAACCAGCCTATCATACCTCTCACAAACATCACTTACACCAGCACCCGGCAGACAAACTCTCATTCCCTTCCACTTGCTATCACTCAACTTCCTATCTAAATACCTAATCTGAGAGTCACCCATCACTAGCACCTCAGTCATTCTCCTATTCTGTCTTGGCCTAACATTACCCTCCCTCCTGCTCTCAGTCACCCTACCACCCATCCTGCTTTCATCCACAATCACACCAGGCAAATCACTTTCACACTCTTCCTCTCTCAGGACATTGAATCTGTTAGTCAACCTAACAGGTTCTATGTCCCTCTCATTCACACACCTAACCTGTCCTAACTTATCTATCCTATCCATTTTCACCCACCATTCATCATCACTCACAACTTCCACACTGTTCCCAGTCCTAGCCCTATCTTCCACCCTCTTAGCACTAATCTCACCCTTCAATCGCACACTTGCATCTCTTCTCACCTCAAACACCAAATCATTCAACCTCTTACATTCCCCACTCAACCTCCTAACCTCCCCTTCCAGAAAACACACACGGCATTCAGTTACATTCACTCTCCTTTCAACTCCACATGCATCACACACCACATACACACTACTTTCAAACGGCATGCTCTCACCATCTATACAAACAGCCATACTCTCAGAAATTTACAAAGGAAAAAGTTAACACTCACCCAAAAAAAATTCTTGCTCAGGATTGCTGCCAGTTATCTTCCCCAAAAGTATTAATCACTAATGTATTTATTACACAGTGATTGATGTATTAAATAAATACAAGAAAAACTATACACCCAAATCAGTATTATATCCCAATCTTACAATGAGAATCAAGAGCTTCCTGCAAGACAACCTTCCAGAACAAAGCCAGACAGCCAACGAGAACAAAGCCAGACAGCCTCCCCAAGATCGTTTATATAGATGACAAATGATAATGGACCGAGAACTGATCCCTGAGGAACCCCACTGATAACATCCCTCCACTCTGACTTTGCACCATTTTTCACTACCCTTTGCTTCCTATCTTTCAGCCACTCAGCTATCCAATTTGAAACACCCCCACATATCCCAATCATTTTTAATTTATGAACTAGTCTCCTATGTGGTACCTTATCAAATGCCTTACTAAAATCTAAGTAAATTATATCTACATTCTCTCCCTTATCTACTTGATCTGTTACAAACTCCAGAAAGTCTAGTAAATTAGTCAAACATGATCTACCTGATCTAAACCCATGCTGAGCATCGCTGATTAACCCCTCCCTCTCTAGATGTTGGTAAATCCCTTTTTTAACTATTTTCTGAAGAATTTTACAGACTGCAGGAGTTAGGCTAACCGGTCTAAAGTTATTTGGATCCTCTTTACTACCCTTCTTGAAATGGGGACTACATTCACTCTCTTCCAATCATCGGGTATTTCTCCATATTCCAGTGACCTAGTATAACTTCTCCAGAGCTATTGAGATACTTTTTCCCCCTTCTTTAAGTATCCTAGAATGAATATTATCAGGGCCGGAGGCCTTGGTAGTATCTAACTCACCTATTAGTCCTTTTATCATCCTCCGATCCACACTAATGGTAGTAAACACCTCTCTCCCTGACCCATGAGTACCATACATAAGACTATTTAGTTTCTCCTTTGTAAATACTGATGCAAAATGACCATTTATTACCTCAACTATTTCCTCATCAGTTTCTCTCACAACCCCTTCATATTTGATAGGTCCTATTTTAACTCTGCCAGACTTATTAATTTTATAGTAACTAAAGAACTTTCTAGGATCTTTGTTGCTATCCTGAGCTAATTTAATTTCTGACACCCTTTTGTTCTTCTTTATAATCTTATTTAACTCATTCCTAGCCATTCTATAATCACTTAAATTTTGAATATTATTTTCTAGCTGTAATTTTTTATATGCCCTTTTCTTCTCTGAAATTTTTCTAGCTATCTCGTGATTCCACCATAATGGTTTCCTACTTTTGTTCCTAATGGCCTTCATTGGGATACATTGTTCTTGGACTACATTTATTATATGCTTGAAAGTATCCCACATCCCATAAGCATTTTTACCTCTGAATTCTACATCCCAGTCTACCAAATTTAGCAAGCTTCGGAGTTTTACATAATCTCCCTTATGAAAATTTGGAACTTTTACAGCATTCTTGGTTATTTTACCCTTCTCAATTCCCAAGTTAAAACAAACTATCTGATGGTCACTATTTCCCAATGCTTCCCCAACAGTCAATTCTTGAACTAAATGATCACTGTTAGAAAGTACTAAATCTAATATATTGTCCCCCCTCGTTGCCTGATTAACAAATTGATTCAAAAAATTATCCTCAAAGCATTCTATGAACCTGCCACTTGTTCTATCCCTACCTATCATATTTTCCCAGTCCACAGAGTTTAAGTTGAAGTCTCCAATAATAACTGCATCTGTTTCACATCCCTTACTTATTTCCCTTATCATTAGTTCATCCCTATCATCAGTCTGCCCAGGTGGCCTGTAAAAAGCTCCCAAATGCACCATTCTATTTTTACTAAACCTAATATCTATCCAAAGTGACTCAACTCCATCCTGCTTTATTGAAGTATTTAAACTTGAAATAATGTTGTTTTTTATATAGATAATTATTCCTCCACCAATCCTACCTGTCCTTTGACTAATGTACATATTATAGCCCTGTAAATCAAATTCACTTATAGTGTCACTAAATTCTATTTCATTAACCCATGATTCAGTAACACATAATATATCTCTATCCTCATTGCTAATATAACTAAATAGCTCATCCTTCTTGTTTCTAAGACTACGAGCATTTGTATAGAAACAATTTAACCCCCCTTCCCTGAAGCACCTCTTTAAACCTGAATGACCTCACCTCTATCGCCTTGGAACCTATTTCTGTTATCTGCCAAGTCCATTCTACTTTCAGTACTATAATTTCCTCTTATAATTCCCTGACCACTATTAGTATCTAGTTTCCCGCCTGCAAAGACCTAATAACACGATCATACTCCTCCCACAACACATCTACCCCACTCCCATTCAAATGCAGTCCATCGATCGCATACATTTCTTTCATTCGAACAAACCTATCCCACACATCCACAAACATGACACCTTCCATCTCACACATCCTCCTCACATAATCATTCAGCCCAATCGCAAAAGTGTTGTATTATATTTTTGTTGACTTGGAAAAGGCTTTTAGTAGGGTACCAAGAGATGTAAGGTGGGCAATGAGAAAATTAAGGATCGAGTAGTGGTTGGTTAGGGTAGTCATGGCTCTGGTACGAAGGTTTGACAACCCAGGTGAGGGTAAATGGAGAATTTTTTCAGTTAAATTATCATTATTTAATTCCCCAAATGCACAATTTAAACTAAAATATATACCAGTTTCTTGGATGTCATTTATGCAAAGATGGTTGGACTTTAATTAAAAACAAATTAATTAAGGGGGGTTAACGCCCCCCTTTTAAATATTTAAGTAGTCATAAGTTTTTATTCATTAACTTTAACTCATTTTATATATCTATATACTCATTTAACATTTTGAAAATTATCTTTCAAATAAACTTTAAATCACTTCTAGCTCAATTAGGATCCAAGGCAGAGGTGACTCCAGGTCATCAGCGTCACATTGGGATCATCACAGATTTTGCATAAGACACATGTATAAAAGGTCAAAGACATAATGCATACCACAGACTTATATATGCACTGATAATTTAACAATAAAACAAATATAGTTTTAATATATATATATATATATATATATATATATATATATATATATATATATATATATATATATATATATATATATATATATATATATATATATATATATATATATATATATATATAATATATATATATAAATCAAATAATGACAGCAGCGTACACAACAAACATTAGCCAGAGACCGATCTGAGTGTTGCCTGTACTGTACTCTTGACAAGAGATTCCAGTTAGTCTTTTACACCTACTAGGCTCATTTGTATTAGCCTGTGTTGCTGGATAATTTTTCATTCCTTTAAGAATATTGTAGAATGAAAACCTTTCATACATTGGAATTTCAATCCTAATCTCTATATGAATCTATTGTTTCAAGAAAACATTGAATTTTAATTACTTTTATTTTTTTTTTATTATAGATAACAACTCAGGCTATAACTTCTGAGCCTGAGTCAAGCGTGTATGAACAATGTCGAGAGAATGTCTGCTACGAATGATATTTTTTGATACAGGGCACCTCTAAGACAACCATCATACACTGAATTCAAATATATGAACCCTCGACCAGGTTTAATAAAAGGAGCCCGAGTTATTGGCTGCAATTACTTACTTGAAGTCAGTGTTGGCAGAAATTAAATCAGCTTGCAAATACACATTCACTTTACTAAATTTATACTTGGGCTAGAGTGCCGGAGTTGCCACTGATCCAAGGTATAGCAATTTGAAATTTGGGAGTCCCCTCAACCCCCTAAAATAGGGGTTCAAAACTTTTAAACCATTAGTTGAATTAACCTAAACTTTGAAGTTTATTTGTTGCTTTTCTTGTTTTGTTTTTTTACATAAAAATGCTATATACAAATTATAGCTAAATTGAAAGGGGTGTGGTGTAAGTTTGCATAAATTTCTTCAAATTTAGTTTCCTGTGAAATTTTCATAGAAAATCAAGATATGATAGTATGCAAGTCCTTTTCATGCTTGCTCAAATTTTGGGACCTATCCTCCTCATACTACAAGGACCACAAGTGCTACACAACCAAATCAAACTAACACTTTAAAATTCTAATGAATACCAAATAAGTCAGAAAGCTACTTAAATGCAACTTTCTAGGAGAAAGCCAGGAATGAATTGACCATACTATCCCATTGGAAAGAGAAATGAAATTTAACATAAGCAAGTGTGATGTACTTGGTATATGTATGTGTAATCCACTGAATAATTATAAACTGAATGGGAGAGTTTTATGAAGGTCAGAATGCGAAAGAGACTTAGGTCTCCTGGTAAGTTCTGACCTCCGGCCTAGAAAACATTGTATAAGTGCTAGGAATAAAACTAATACAGTATTGGAGTTTATTAGGATGAGTGTAAGAAATAGGAGTGCTAATATCATTCTGAAACTACCTAGCATTAGTTAGGCCTCAGCTTGTTAATACTTGAAAAATAGTGCTTAGCGTGCTGAATAAATAGAAACAGACAATTCAAATAGGCCTATAGAATAGATTGAAAGTAATTCTTTTTCAAAAACTGAGTTATTCATCACTAGAATTACCAATTCAGCATTGGAAAAGATCTCATATTAGATTTCCATTTGCCTTCCATTTCTTGGAGTGATTCTATTACTCATATAAACATTTCTAACTCTGATGTACCTGGATCTTTTCACTACCCTTGGAATTCACCAACATGTCACCGAACCTACCTTTATTGCTGTTGGAAACACACTTTAGTTAGTACCCACAACTAAACACAATAGAGTGAGTGATGTAAACATTTTTCCTCCCTTCCCACACTGACCACACCCTTGTATGTTATATTTTTCAAACCCTCCAATCTATTAGTAACAGCACAAGTAACTCCCCTAGAACTCTTGATTGATCTTGAGGCAAATATAGTGTCTTGAACTTTATATGACTGAGATTTTGAATTTCTTCCCCTTAACATTGACCTTAACATCTTAAATGACAACTACTTACTACATAGCCCCTAAACTACCTTATAATTAAGTGCCACCATGGTATAAAAGCATCTCAACACCTGAAAAGACAGAAGTCCTTGGCTTCAGCAGAATGTAAGCTAGATGGAACTTTGGTCGCTTCTGGTTTCTCTTTGATATCTAGATTGTATTTTGTTTCCTCTATGTATTTTCTTGCTGTTGTACATCTACTGCTTCTCTTTATTAGGTTGTTTAGTTATTTTTTGTTTTTCATATTTACAAATTGACTATAATGAATCTTGTTAATATTTCCTACTTTGAAGTATGTCAGTTTATAATAATGCATATTTTCTTAAAATGATATATCATATATACTTACAAATTGATAATTATTTTTATATTGTTTTACTCATTTAAATACAATTCAGCATTTAGTCTTTGTTGCTAGAGAAGAATTTGTTTTAAAAGTACATTATTCCATTCAAAATTTGTTGCTTACTCATCTAAAACAACTTTAAGAATGTTAAGTTTAATCATGGGACATTTTGAAAATTTTATGAACTTTTATAATTTTTTTTTACTTATTTAAAATATTACTTGAGAGGAAATTAAATTGGTTTAAAAAGCAATGTTGTAATAAACTGCTATACAAAGCACTCTCCTATATTCTCTATAGAATAGCCTAAATTTAAATTCTTGTTGAATAAGTAGTTTAAAAATTAAAATTTACTTTCAGGAAATTCTCAAAAATATATTGTAGAATTTGTGATTATTACTTACAAAATTCCAATGCTTATGAGAAGAATCAAGTCTTATTTTGGTAACCAAGCTAAATTTGGAATTATCACTAGAAAAAACATTGACTTTGATTCCTAGTATCTCATTATAGCAATAAAATCCAAATATATAACCAATAAGAAAACATGGCAGAAAGTAAAGGGTTATAAAAATTATCTAATTCAGGTAAACAGCATGACTGATGGCATTGATGGTGTTGGAAGCAGCTGGTCATCTGGTAACTCCTTGCCTGATGTAGTAGCAGGGTTATATTATCGATATGGGCTCATAGTTGCTACCCATCCATCAAAGTTTATCACCCTTGCCATAGCATCATTTGTTCTTCTCAGGTATGACATCAGAGAAATATGGGTAGCTCTCTTTATATAATAGGAAATAAATGGTAAAATTCTCTATGCTGATCCAACAAATAATGTTGAATCTTATATATAAATTTAGAGTAACATTTAATAAAAAAATATATTTATAAGCATTAATATTTAGTAATTGGCACATTGGTTTTCCATTAGCCACAACTGTGAATTGCTAGTAGTCAGGAAAGAGTATAGTAAAATTTATAATTAATAAATGGTTCTCTCCTCAAATAGAATTTTACTTTTAAACTTGATGTATGTCTGTATTCCTATAGAGTAATATCCAAGTTAGTTGAATATCCTCCTGAAAGTTTGTGCCACATTAAAATTTTTATTTTTTTAAAGTAAATTTAAACAATTAACATCTTGTTCTACAACCCTTTCCCAATTTTATTGGTCTAAAAAGAATGGGGAAAAAATTCTTTGAAAAAATTAGAATTACGTGCAATTATATTTTAGTTAATGGCATCGCTCCCAAATGAGGACAAGCAAGTTTAGTTAAGCTTTTAACTAGGACTTGCTATTCCTTTACTGGAAATGAATTTTGATAGGAATGAACAAGTTACTAATTGTTAAGAGTAGTGCTAATCTAACTAGGTTAGCCTACATCATTTGTCCCTCGTTAGGGAGAGATGCTTTGTTAGTAAAAAAAAAAAAAGGTTTGCATACCAATTTATATATTTTTTAAAGAATTTTGTTTCATTTTTTTTTTTCAAACCAATAAAATGGAAAAGGTTATAGAACAAAATATGATTGTGTTCCTTAATTAAAAATTTTATTTTTCATTGGTAAATAATTTTTTTGTATAATTTCTTGATTTAAATTATATTAAAATATAGAATAATTAATATTTGAACCTCTTAATAATCTATTAAGTTATCTATTGATTATTTCTGGAGTGACCTTTGAAATTTTGCTTTGGCTAGTTTAAATCAATCAAAAATAAGCTGGTTCCCATTATAAAGCATCTCAACTTATGCAGAGCCCAGTTTAACACATAAAATAATATATATTTGTTACAAATAAGATATCTATGTACCCTCATATAGCTCACATAGGCCTCTAAAGGAATATTACGCTCAGATACTCACAGGCATTCCTGAAACCATACCCACAATCTACACCCTCACTACACCAAAGCATCCAATCTCTAGAAGAAACTTGCCCTCTGACACACTTGTTTCCCTGGGTATGGTACTACTGCTGCACTATCCACCCCAAACCTAAGTTGACCAATACAGACAGCTCTACAATCCACTTCCAGCTTGCATGCCCTTCCAGCCCCACCCACAAGGGATGTTGTGTGTAGCATGGGCAACCTTGGTGTAATTGATATCTGGAGGATTGTGTACCTTTCCAGCCCCAACACTCACAGTTTGCCTTTCCAGCCCAATTCCTCCAGGAGGGTGTGCATCTCTATATCTTGCACACATCTTCACTTTCTTATGCTTCACTACCCTCTTGACAGATCTCTCCTTACAAACTTTGTGTGCTATGCCCTTGTTGGTATTGCATTTTGTGAGAGGGGCAAATGGAGGTGATCTCCCTCAGCCACAGGCTCTTATTTTGTGCCTCAATGGTTGAATGTTGTCTTATTTTTATTTTATTTTTGTTCTTTTTTAGAATTACTTTAAATTAGCCTAGAGATATGGAGGATTTTTTTTATTTCTGGTGGCTTTGGAAACCACTTCTGATTACAGCAAAGTTAAATGACATCAGGTGTGTTAAGTTATTAGATTAAGTCCCCACCTTGAAATTAAAGTCAGTGATAAAACCCATACCAATTTATTTCTACTTTTGGTGACTGTGCCCTCTTTGGTAGCTGCTAGATGAGATTTGCTAAAAAAATAAATCACCCTGGGAAGGAAGGTTCCTATGCAGCCACCACCCAAATTTAAATACACAAATACAGCACTGACTTGACCAATACAGACATTGCCTCCAGGAATTAGACAAAGGTTCACCCATATTCACAACATGCCCAACACAAGCACAGCAGACAAAACCTGCAGCTATATGAAGTCCTGGATCTCTGGGAGAACCCTGTCTAATTGTCCTAGATGACCTAGTCCAGGGGGTTACAATTTTTATCCATTTTGCTCTTAATTTTCTTCCTGTTATTTTTGTTATGGATTCTAGCCTGCTTCCTTGTAGAATAAGCTCAGGTTTAGAAGAGTTGGGAGTCTTCCTGGTCAGTAGCACTCCCAAGTAGTTTCCTTCCACACCTCACCATTTAGTGAACCTACAAAAGATATTTTAGGTGGAGATAACCCTGTTTACAGCCCCCCTCCCCCACCCATTTTTAAAAGAATATTGCTGACAATCATACAGTTTCCACTATGCAGATTGAGTAGCCTATCTAAATCCTGTTTTTATATACACTAGATACGACTAACTATGTATTGTCTAAAATTCTAGTAATTATCAAATAGGCATAAATGCCTCAATATTTACTATATTTCTGCCATTTATATAATTCTTCCAATAACAGGAGATAAAGATAGAAGAAATCACTATAATATCCTTGGGGGAACAGTTTAATTCCATCATTTCTCCTACAATGTAGTTCCAAAACAAGTCTCATATCAAACTGTTTCCAAATGTTGTCTTTACTTACTGGAATGATTTAGAAGCTTTTTTGTATTCATATATAAGATGGATGATGTTAGTGCAGTGCTTATTGAGTGAAATCTATATTGTGAGATGTCTGGGTTGCTTTTATTTAGAGACATTCTTGGATTTTGGATTGGTTGCTGAGTAGGGAAATGGTGGAGTATGATGCAGGAAGATCAATGTGGGTTTTGTTTGGCTTGAGGATGGGTATTATGAGAGCCGAATATTGAAATTGGCAAGTCTCATGATATCTTTTGCTTTATATTTTGTAGTTTAGTGTCTATGAAAGTTTTTTAGTTTGATGTTTGTTCTTGTACACTGAAAGGGTTGGTGAAGTATAATTTGTTCTGTTGTTCCATGCTTGGACGGTTTTAATTTTCATTGGCTCATGGAGTAAGATGGAGACTTTAGTTGGTGAAGGGTTGATTGCCTTTCTCGTGCCCCCTTTCTTTGTTGCCTATTTCATATTTCATTTTGTATTTTGTAACATGGTTCTCAGGGGGGGGGGGGAGTGTTGATGGACTCTGCTGCTGTGGGATGGTTGTTGTTGGGAAAATGACATGTATTGGTAGGCTGTATGGTGTGTTAATATGTGGGTGAAGGGTTGGTGTGCTGACTGTTTGGGTTGTGTATGTGGTGAATCAAAGTTACTCAACACCAACACTTAAATTTGAATCCTGGGCCTTGCTATCAACTCTTGAACCAGTTTTGCTCTATCCCACAGGCTACATGACAGGAATCAGGTCAGCCTTTGAGACTGCATGGCAAAGAAGATGAGAGATGGCTGATAGGAACCTAAATTACTATGCTATTGTGTCCTTGGACTTTCCCCTCAATTTCCCGTAAGGGGCGTGGCGATTTGCCATCCTGGCCGCCGTGCTGACGGGATCCAGCGATCCGTCCGGCCCCAGCTTAGCCTCTCTTCCTTCCTTCAAAACAATTGTTTCCTCTCTTTTCACACAACCTCTCCCACAACTTTCTCTGGTCAGCCTCTAATTTCACAGGGTAGATGCTGACCTTCCTCTCAGCCAACCGTCCCGCTGAGGGGGTGGGGGACAATGTTCCCTAACCCCTGAGCTCCGGTCTGGGGTGGCTGGTTTTTAACAACCTGCTTCATCCCCACCCATACCTTCCTCACATCCCTTTTCCTCTCCTCTTCACAATCTATATATTTTACGCCGTGTTCAAGGTGGAGCCGCCATGCCGATGGACTGCCAGGCCACCAGGCGGGAGGGGTGGTCCCAAATGGCGGCGCCGGGCTTGTAAGCACCTCTCGCAGTGCGGGCTACTGCGAGAGGTGTGCGCTATTGCATCCCGTGTTAAAAAAAGGGTCACCATGCCCAATGATGAAGACCAAAAAAAAAAAACTCAACCCCCAACTTTCCCTGAAACATCAACGGAGCCGCCCTCGGGCAGCTCCAGCAAAAAAATGGAGGTCCCCCCCCCCCTGTGCTTGCACAGGGGACCCTCCATATTTCTCTAACCGGAGAGGAGGCTTACTCCTCTCCTTCGCCTACGGGTGCAGGGGACTCCCCCTCACCCCCTTCTCTGGAGGTGCTTTCGGGCACCTCCCTTTTCCCAGCAGCAGTCCCCTCTTTTCTTTCCAAGGGGACTGCCAAGAAAGCCAGCAGGCAGCCCTTAGCCAGCCGCTCCCCATCGACCTGCTGGCAAGAATTTTAAACCTTGCCGGGGTCAAGGCCTGTGCCTCCCCACACAAGACTGGCGACACTGCCAAGGGGACCTGCGATGTCCTGGGAGGGGATGGCCAACTGGAGGCCCCTCCTGTGATAGACATGGTCCTTGAGGAGACCAAGCCTCAGACGGTAGGGCCTTCCATAGGGGGGAATTCGGGCTCGGCGCCAAGCACCGAACCCAAATCCGCCCCTATGCAAGGTCCTCCTCAAATGGCTGAGGGCTCCGAGGCAGTAAAAGGAGGGGAGGGATCTCCTCCGACAGGTGCCCCTACGACAACCAGTACCTTCTCCATTTCGAAGAGGGACCTGGCTGAGGCCGGTCCATCTGGCCTGGGGGCTTCTGCCGGCGGAGGTGAGAAGCGGGTTCATTCCCTGCCCTCCTCTCCAAAAAAGAAAAAGACGAAAAAGAATCGGGGCTCCTCTCCATCCGCGGGGGCTGCGGGGTCTGCTGCCACTTTGGTAGGCGACCAAGCCAAGATCGGCACATCCGGCCCCTCTACCCCCTCGTGTGCGGAGCCCCTGACCAAGACTAACACCAAGAGTGCACAGGGCGGAGCCTCGATGACATCGGGGCCCCTCATTCAGAGGTTACCTGGCGTTTTCGAGCCCGCTGGCTTCAAACGCTTCCTCGTTATTCGCTCCACTGATGGCACCATGTTGTCCAAGGGCAACATGATCCATCAGAGGAGAGGATTAGCTAGTGCAATTGGTAGAGAGCCGAAGGTAACCCGTTTCTCGGACGGGAGCCTTCTGGCGAATGCGGCGAATCCCGCCGAGGCGGCCAAGATAAGTGCTCTTCGGACACTTCATGGCACCCCGGTGAGTGTGACGCCGCACTCTACCATGAACTTTGTGAAAGGAGTAGTTTATGCGAGGGAACTCGTTGACTACTCCATTGAGGACATCACCCTAGAGCTGGCCGACCATGGGGCAGTCAAGGTCGAACGTGTGATGAGAAAACAGGGAGGGGCCTCGAGACCCACCCCTACACTCTTCGTCACGTTCGACTGTGACAAGCTCCCTGAGTCGGTGCGTGCCGGTTGGTACCGCTACCGCGTGAAGGCATTCGTGCCACTGCCACGGCGGTGCTATTACTGTCACCGCTTCGGCCATACGAATCGCTCATGTAGATGTGCAAAGTCGGGGTCACCCGAAGTCTGTGTAAATTGCTCCAAGGTCGCACACGATAAGTCCAAATCGTGTGTGGCCAAGTGTGTCAATTGCGGAGAGCTGCACCGTGCTTCTTCGAAGCAATGTGGTGCATATCTCCTGGAGAAAGAAATCCTGGCCGTTCAGGCCCAGGATAGACTCTCATTCCGCGAGGCTAAGGACTTTGTCCTGCCGTGCCCAGCTCTGCCTGGGACGTCATATGCCTTAGTAGTTAGAAAGGCACCCTCTGCTTCTGGCCCGTCCAGGCCAACGAGCACGATTGTTTCCGCGCCCATTCGGAGCCCTTCTGCCGGCTCTACCCAACCCGGGCGCTCCCCTGGTAAAGCTGGCGGCAAAAAGGGTTCATACCCAGCCCCGGCTAAAACCAGGGCTCCCCCCTCTTCCCCCAGCGTGACCGTTTCCCGCAAGGCGAAACGGCCACGCGCCTCCACCGAGTCGTTAGACTCACAGGAGGCAACACCCCTGAAGATGGTCGCTAGGCCATCTTCGGGGGTTCCTAAAGCTGTCCCCCGAAAGGAGGACAGCAACAAAGGAGCTTCGGCTCCTTCTCCTACGACCCGAGGTGGAGCGAGTGGCTCGGAGACGGTGGTTCCTCGAAAAGAGGGCCCCCCGCCTCCGAAGCCGCAGCGCCCGCCTAAGGTTTCGAGGCGGAGGGAGGAAAAGACTCGCATGGTGAGCCCAACCTCCCCCAATAAGTCCTTGAAGGCGACAGCGCTTTGTCCGGCCAACAGCGCCCGGGGTTCTGCCCCCGGGAAGCGTATGGCCATTCCTGTGGGGGTCTTCAATTCGAGGAGGGCCCCCGCGTCTCCTCCGAGCTAGGCCTGGAGGGCATATTCCTTCAATGGAATTGCCGTGGACTCCGGGCCAACTGGGACGAGCTGCGGAGGCTTGTCTCGTCCCGTTCCCCATAAGCTATTTTTTTTTGCAGGAGACCATGCTAGGCGCGTGCCCCCTGCCTGCCATCCCGGGGTATAAGGTTCTTGCGACCCCACCACCGCGGGATGGCCGGGCTGGGGGATGCGCGGTTTACACCCAGCATGATGTCTCCGTTCTTCCTTTCTCTTTAGATACCTCCTTTCAGGCAGTGGCTGTGCAGCTGCACCTGGATAGGAGGTATACTATCATTTCTGCGTACATTCCATTGTCAGCTGACTTCAACGCGGGGGACTTCCGCCGCGTCGTGGCACGGTTGCCGAGGCCCTATCTCTTGCTTGGAGATCTGAACGGCAGGCATCCTCTCTGGGGAGATTACTCTATAAATCCCAGGGGACAAGTCCTTGCCGATCTGATCGAAGAGCTTGAGATGGGTGTCCTAAACGTGGATGAGTTTACGCATCACTGTCCGAGAACCGCTTCATTTTCTTGCCTTGACCTATCTATGTGCTCTTCGGATGCACAGCCTGATTTTGATTGGGGGGTGGTCGATGACCTCCATGGTAGTGATCACTTTCCCATTCAAATATCCTTTTCAGGGCAACTGCCGCCTGAGAGACCACCTCGGTGGTGCTTGGGGCGGGCGCGGTGGCCTGCATTTCAGGAAATGACTGAATTCTCTATCTCAGTCGAGGAGTTTAGGTCGGTAGATGAGGCCGTTGAGTTCTTCTCCGGCAACCTCATCGCCGTGGGCTCACTACTATTCCTAGGACGTCTGGCCGTTTTGCACGCCGACCACTCCCATGGTGGTCGGCCGAGTGTGAGACGGCCCTCAAACAGAAGCGTTATGCCTACATGCGCTATAAGCGCCGCCCGAACGATTTCACTGTCGCTGAATTTCGTCGGGCTAGGGCTAGGTTCCGGTATATTTCGAAGCACGCCCGCCGCTCTTCTTGGCGGGCATACGTGTCTTCACTTAACGGGAAGACCCCTTTAGGTGTGGAAGCGAGTCAAAAAGGTTCGGGGCAAGTTCTCGCAGGACCCCCCTCCCGTTCTCCAGGAGAATGACATTCTCTAGCCGTGATGCTGCTCCGCCAGCATTCAATGCACGTCGTGAAGTCGCGGAAGGCCGCTGGCTGGACTTTACCTCCAGAGGCGGGGAACCCTTCAACGACAAGTTTACTGTAAGCGAGTTGCGTTCCGCTCTCGCTTCATGCGCGGACACCGCCCATGGTCCGGACGATGTCCCGTACGCCATGCTTCGACACCTAGGTGAGCGAGGCATGGCCTTTCTGTTAGATTTGTTCAACAGGATCTGGGTGGAAGGTCTTCTCCCAGACTCCTGGCGAATCGCTACTGTGCTTGCCTTTCGCAAACCGGGGAGAGATCACTCTACTCCGACCGGTTTCCGCCCAATATCTCTAACCTCTTGCGTGTGCAAGTTGATGGAGAAATTGGTAAATGTTAGATTAGCCTTTTTCCTGGACAGCGGAAGCCATCTGTCTTCCGCACAGTGTGCCTTCCGCAAGTTCCACTCCACGTCGGATGCTCTGCTCCGACTGGAAAATGCCGTCTGCGAGGCTTTCCTTCGTAGACAGCACTACGCCACGGTGTTTTTCGATCTGGAGAAGGCCTATGATACCGCATGGCGATATGGTATCATGGAGACTCTCCACACGATGGGGGCGAGGGGACGCCTCCCAATTTTTATATCTGAATTTTTGTGAGATCGTCGATTCCGCGTACGGGTGGGGGGAGCCCTCTCCGGCCCAAAGGAGCAGGAAGAGGGTGTCCCGCAGGGAAGTGTCCTCAGTGTCACACTCTTTGCCATGAGCATCAACCGCATCACCTCGGTGCTGCCGCAAGATGTTCTGGCTACGCTCTGCGTGGACGACCTTTCGATCTCTTTTGGCGCAGCCCAGATGCCAACTCTGGAGCGTCGACTCCAACAGGCATTGAACCGCGTCTCTCGCTATGCCCCCCGACCCAGATTTGTTTCTTAATGGGGTGCGCCTGGATGTGGTTGAGTCGCACCGTTTCCTTGGTCTTGTATTCGACCGACGCCTCACCTGGGAGGCTCATATTCGCAGCCTTAGGGTCTCTTGTACCCGCGCCATGGACATTCTCCGTTCCGTGACGTTCAGCGCTGATAGGGCTACTGCCTTACTTTTTTATTGATCCTTTGTTCGTTCGAAGCTCGACTACGGATGCGAGTTTTATGCATCCGCAGCCGAGCGTTTATTGCGGAAGGTGGATTCGATCCACCACACCGGCCTTCGCCTTGCGACCGGTGCCTTCAGCACTTCCCCCATTGAGAGCCTGTTGGTCGATGCTGGGGAGATGCCACTCGCTCTGCGCCGCGTGCAGTGCATCACTCGCCTGTACGCGCGAGCCCGGCGCCTCCCTCAGTCGCCAACAGCTCTCACTGCATCCGCAGCTGATCTCGATGGTGCCTATGCCGCCGAGAGACGCCAGTCATACCCTAAGCCCTTTGGGTTTAGGGCCAGGAAACTCCTTCGAGAGGTAGATATAGCTCTCGGGCCGGTGGCGCCCCTGGTTCTGCCCAGGACGCCACCCTGGAGGGTACCACATTTGGCTATTTGTCGCCACGCCTCTGCTCCCAAAGCTTGTACTGCGCCGGGAGTATTGCGTTCGACCTTTTTGGAGCACACATCGTGTCACGCTGGTACCGTGCCAGTGTATACGGATGGCTCCAAGTCCCAAGAGGGGGTCGGCTTCCACGCCGTATCCCCTCTGTTTGAAGTCAGCGGGTCTCTACCAGGCGCTGCGTCTGTCTTCACGGCCGAGCTGTTGCAATACACCACTCGGTACGGGAGATTATGCGACGTGCCCGGTTCGGAGACCGGATTGTGATCTATAGCGACTCAAAAGCGCCCTGAGTGCTCTCGGGGCATTGGAATCTCCGCATCCCCTGGTTCGCGAAATCCGTGACGCCACGGTTTTTGCGAGCCGGGCAGATGTCGAGATTATCTTCTGCTGGGTTCCTGGACATGTAGGAATTGCGGGGAATGAGCGCGCCGATGAGGGTGCCAAAGAGTCTGCGAGGACTCTGCGACCGGACCAGCGTTTCGCTCTTCCTCACACTGACTACATGGCAGGAATACGGGCAGCTCTTCGGACTGCTTGGCAAAGAAGATGGGAGACGGTCGAGGGGAACTTAAAGTTGCGTGCCATTGCGCCGCGACTGTTCCCATGGACCTATCCCCCAATGCTGCGGCGGCTTCAGGTTGCTTTCTGTCGTCTTCGAATCGGACACACTCGTGTGACGCATCGCTACTTGATGGAGCGCTCGCCTGCGCCCTATTGCAACGACTGCGTCGTCCCCCAGACTGTTCGGCACATTCTTGTCGAATGTCCCAGTCTGGATGATCTTCGCGCACGATACCTGTCCCGGTACCGGGATGGGCGGGGTCGCTACCGCCTGTCCCTCATACTCGGGACGAGTGCGTGCACCATGACTAGTGGACTTATTGACTTTTTGGGGGAGGCTGGCCTTCTCCCTTTAATTTAACCCGGTTTGTTGTTGTTGTTGTTGTTATTGTTTTTGTTATTGCTTCTTTATTGTTATTGTTATTTCTTTTTATTGTTTCCTGTTTAATTTTTAAAGTAGCCTAGAACTAGGCTGTTTGTTTATGGCGACTAATGCCTAAGTCGGCAGTCGCCAGATAGCCCCTTAATTAAAAAAAAAAAAAAAATCGCTATGCCAAAGCGCACAGGTTTCGGTTTTCATGGGCCAAGACTAAGGTGGTGCACTTCTGCCGCCATCCACGGCTTCACCCCGACCCAGATTTGTTTCTTAATGGGGTGCGCCTGGATGTGGTTGAGTCGCACCGTTTCCTTGGTCTTGTATTCGACCGACGCCTCACCTGGGAGGCTCATATTCGCAGCCTTAGGGTCTCTTGTACCCGCGCCATGGACATTCTCTGTTCCGTGACGTTCAGCGCTTGGGGCGCTGATAGGGCTACTGCCTTACTTTTTTATTGATCCTTTGTTCGTTCGAAGCTCGACTACGGATGCGAGTTTTATGCATCCGCAGCCGAGCGTTTATTGCGGAAGGTGGATTCGATCCACCACACCGGCCTTCGCCTTGCGACCGGTGCCTTCAGCACTTCCCCCATTGAGAGCCTGTTGGTCGATGCTGGGGAGATGCCACTCGCTCTGCGCCGCGTGCAGTGTATCACTCGACTGTACGCGCGAGCCCGGCGCCTCCCTCAGTCGCCAACAGCTCTCACTGCATCCACAGCTGATCTCGATGGTGCCTATGCCGTCGAGAGACGCCAGTCATACCCTAAGCCTTTTGGGTTTAGGACCAGGAAACTCCTTCAAGAGGTAGATATCGCTCTCGGGCCGGTGGCGCCCCTGGTTTTGCCCAGGACGCCACCCTGGAGGGTACCACATTTGGCTATTTGTCGCCACGCCTCTGCTCCCAAAGCTTGTACTGCGCCGGGAGTATTGCGTTCGACCTTTTTGGAGCACACATCGTGTCACGCTGGAACCGTGCCAGTGTATACGGATGGCTCCAAGTCCCAAGAGGGGGTCGGCTTCCACGCCGTATCCCCTCTGTTTGAAGTCAGCGGGTCTCTACCAGGCGCTGCGTCTGTCTTCACGGCCGAGCTGGTGGCAATACACCACTCGGTACGGGAGATTACGCGACGTGCCCGGTTCGGAGACCGGATTGTGATCTAAAGCGACTCAAAGCGCCCTGAGTGCTCTCGGGGCATTGGAATCTCCGCATCCCCTGGTTCGCGATATCCATGACGCCACGGTTTTGGCGAGCCGGGCAGATGTCGAGATTATCTTCTGCTGGGTTCCTGGACATGTAGGAATTGCGGGGAATGAGCGCGCCGATGAGGGCGCCAAAGAGTCCGCGAGAACTCTGCGACCGGACGAGCGTTTCGCTCTTCCTCACACCGACTACATGGCAGGAATACGGGCAGCTCTTCGGACTGCTTGGCAAAGAAGATGGGAGACGGTCGAAGGGAACTTAAAGTTGCGTGCCATTGCGCCGCGACTGTTCCCATGGACCTATCCCCCAATGCCGCGGCGGCTTCAGGTTGCTTTCTGTCGTCTTCGAATCGGACACACTCGTGTGACGCATCGCTACTTGATGGAGCGCTCGCCTGCGCCCTATTGCAACGACTGCATCGTCCCCCAGACTGTTCGGCATATTCTTGTCGAATGTTCCAGTCTGGGTGATCTTCGCGCACGATACCTGTCTCGGTACCGGGATGGGCAGGGTCTCTACCGCCTGTCCCTCATACTCGGGACGAGTGCGTGCACCATGACTGGTGGACTTATTGACTTTTTGGGGGAGGCCGGCCTTCTCCCCTTTATTTAAGGTTCCTTTTTTTTGTTATTGTTTTGTTTGTAGGTTGCACTCTCCTGCACCGGGGTGACCGCTGCCGGAGATTGCTTCGATTGTTAAGTTTTTCCAATTTATATCATTGTTAAGTTTTCATATTTTTACTTTAAAGTAGCCTAGTTCTAGGCTGTCGTGTTTTTCGCGACTTATGCCCAAGTGGGTAGTTGCCAGATGGGCTCCATAAATTTTTTTAAAAAAAATTGGGGGAGCACACCTTGTGTGTTGTTTCCCCTCAATTCCTTGAGTAATTTTAGTCTTTTTATGTTGCCCCTAAATCAGAAACACTTGTGGAATACAGTTCCATTTGATGGGGCTCTCCCTGCACCTTACTACAATGTGTGCTCAGTTATCCCAGACTCACCAGCAAATGCTCCAGTCTGGGGGATCTTTGCCTGTTTTACCTCTCATATTACTATGTTGAGTGGGGTCATTACCACTTGTTCCTTGTACTCTTCACACTTTTGTGCACTATCAATTCTGGGGTAGTTGTTTTGGGGGGAGGCTGGTTTTGCCATTTTGTATATCTAGCCTTCTTAGGGGGCATTGTTGGTCTTGAGACTCGAGGGAGCAGGCCTTCCTCCAGCATCTGATTATGGTTTTATTTTATTCTTTTGTGGTTGTAGTTTATTTGCTGCTTGTTTATATATTTAGCCTATTTATAAGTTAAAATTGTGGGTTGAGGGGGGCATAATTCCAGTAACTATTTCCCTGCTGGCAGTTGCCAGGTGTGAGCCTTAAAAAAAATGGATGCAACCAATCTCAATGGTGCCTATACTGATGATGGATACCAATCATGCCCTAAACCATTTTGGTTCAGGGCTAGGAAAATCCTCTAACCATTTTTCTAACTCTCAGGCCAATGGCATTGGTAGTTTTCCCCAAGGATACTACCATAGAATGTTGTTGCCATAGCCCTGCTCCCAAAGCTTCCACAGTACTAGGACTATTGTAGTATCTTGGAGTGCACACTGTCACACTTGAACCATGCCCCTTTACACTCGGCTCCAAGTCTGAAAGGGGACTTGGCTTTCATTTCTACCGCTCCCCTTTGTTTGTATTTGATGGAGCTCTTCCAGGCATTGTGTCTGCCTTCATGGCTGAGCTGGTTGCAATATATTGCTCACTATAAGGTATTTACATGCTGCACTCATTTCAAAGACTATTTTGTTATCTATAGTGAGTCAAAGAGTGTTCTAAGTTCTCTAGAGGCATTTGAATCTCTTCCTCTTAATACTCCCAGGATCTGTGCTGCTATGGCTATTGAGAGTCAAGGGAATGTCAAGAGTCTCGATTCCTGGGCATATTAGACTTGCTGGAAATAAGCATGCTGATGAGAAGGCCATGCTGGCGGCATAAAATGCGCAACTGGATTAACGTTTCATTTTTCTCCACAATGAGTACATTGCAAAGATAATGTCAGCTATTTTGGCTGCCTGGCAAACAACATGGGATACTGTGTGCATGGATTTAACATTGGGTCTCAATGTTTCCCATGGGCCTCTCCTCAAAGGTATCAAATCATTTTGTGGCATCTCTGAATGGGGCACATTTGCAGGACAAGATACCATCTGGTGAAGCACTTTTGTGATATCCCCTGGCTGTACTCTACTTTTTTAGTGAATGTTTTAGTTTGGGGAGCTTCATGTGTGGCAACTGTTCTGGTGCTGTGATAAGTGCGGTTGCTATCACTCATCTTTGGTGCCTGGTGCTGGCTCTTATGCATCAGTTTGTGATATCATAGTCTTTGGAGGAGGCAAGTTTCCTATTGGGCACCTGCACAAGCCTTTTTAATGTTTTGTTAGTTAATTATTTGAGTATTGTTAAATTTTGATTTGTTTTTGCAGCTTTACCCTCATCAGCAGCTACCAGATAAGTGCTGTAAAATTAAAAATTTTATCCCCCTCATTACAAAACAATCCATATACAGAACATAGCCTGCCATCCAATCTCTGCATCCAAACCATACCACCCCCAACTGCCCTCACTGATGCCAACATTTCCATCTAATGCCACCTGGAACCAGACACAGCTCAATAATAGTTGCATATCTAAGACAGATACACAGAATTTTGGATCTTCTGCAGAACCCCATCTGGGGAGGATCTTAGCCATTGGTAACTGAAGTAAAATGACATCTTATTTGAGAATATTTACGTTGGAGATAAGAGTTGGGAGACAACTATTTTATAGTAAGTAATTACAAGAGACATTGGATTGGACAATAATGGAAGTTTCTTTGTACATGTTTCATCACTGATTAGTTCTACTTGGCACATATCCAAACCATAGGTTGCTACCACAAAGTTAACCTGAATTGTAATACCATTCCACTTATTTTCATATCCTTTAGCTTTACCCCTTTATTTTACAGATCTCTCCTTAAAAGTTTTGCATGGCACACTCTCATTGCTATTGTTTTATATTCAGGTTGCGAGGGGGGGGGGGCTGTGACAATGTCTTATGTGCATTTTGTTATACCTTATCCATAATTTTTTACAACCCTCTGCAAACTTTCTGCCAGAGATCCCCTTATAGACTGACCAGTGAGGGCTGGGGTCACTAATATTTAGCCAGAGCCAGGGTGGAAAAAATAACCGGGGGTAGCTGCCTGAGCAGTCTATACTCTGCTATAGACTGATCGGGGTTGTAATTTTGCTTGGAGTGCAGCCAGGGTCACTAATATTTGGCTGGGGGCCCCTTCGGTCTATAGATCCCCTTCATGTTTGTTTCTTAGTTTTAATTAAATAATATCCTGGTAATCTCCCCTTATCATCATTACAAAAACCACTACCCTTAATTACCACACAAGTGAATTTTTCCATTACTTATCCCTCCTGATGAGTGGACAATTTTTTAATTGTTTCCACTTAATGATTAGTAGTATTATGACGAACCAGTAAATTGTGATGATTTTTTTAATTTAAATTATTACATTTTATTTAAACTGTTATTGCCTAGATTATACACATTTTTACTATAATTTGAGAAAATGTAACCCTGTCATATTTATATTTATAGTACTCCATTGTGGTATCTTCCCTTTCCGGGATATCTTCCTCAAGACTATGTTACCTCTATCCAGAACTATAGTGTTCCACCTCCAGCCCCTGAAGGAGGGCTTCAGCTTAGCCCTTCACCAACACCAACCCCTCTCTGGTATCAAGGACCACCTCGAGCTTACATTCAACAGGTATGCATTGATTTTTTTTTACCCTTTGTACATCTTTAAATTTGGAGGATCCATACCTGAAAAACACATATTTATGGAAAATCTGTATTATTCAATGACCTAAACCCAGTAGAGGGGTACCCTGACTAGTCTCTGATACCTGGTACCTGGAGGAGCAACACACCCTTCTGACTTGAGTGCAAATAGGAAAGACCCCACTCACCGAGTTGACTTGAACACTGACAGGGCCTGTGGAAGCTGGTCCTCTTCCCCTTGGTTCTTCTCAGCACTCCCTTTTTTTTACAACTATCCCTTCAACCCTATCTCTACCTGCAGTAAGGTCGATGGTGTAGCCAGTGCTACCAGCTCTGCTACAATTGTAATGTGGAGGAACAGCATGACATCCCAGTCTGAGGGATAGTAACACCATGACTGGTGGACTTATTGACTTTTTGGGGGAGGCCGGCCTTCTCCCTTTCATTTAACCCGGTTTATTGTTGTTGTTGTTTTTGTTATCGTTTTTGTTATTGCTTTGTTATTGTTATTTCCTGTTGAATTATTTTGAAGTAGCCTAGAACTAGGCTGTTTGTTTACGGCAACTTATGCCTAAGTCGGCAGTCGCCAGATAGCCCCTTAATAAAAAAAAAAAAAAAAATGAGGGATAGTAAACTGTTACACCCAATATCCAGAGGAACTGCGCATCCTCACAGCCTAAGTGAAAATAAGGGAGGCCCTATTCACTGGGTTGACCAGGGAAGCTGATGTGGTTCCTCCTTGTCCTAATCACTCACTTTTTTCTATGATTTTCCCCTCTATTGTTTGTGGTCCCCCTCCCCGCAGGGATGAGGGACCCCTCTCTTTATTATGAAACAAAAGGAAGTCTTGTTTATTAAGACTTTTAACAAAATAAATCTTACAAACGAGGTGTCTCCTTATTTGGGACACCTAACAAAGGAAGACAAATTGTCTCTTTATCTGAGAGACCTAACAAAAAGGAAGGATGCTGGAAGGACGGTGGGAACCTTAAGTCCACTCTAATGCCCAGGTAGGTAATGGGTTTACATGGAATGATAACACTTTTTTCTCTATTCACATTTAGCTATCTCATGCTGTGTCAGAAGAGAGGTTTGGAACTTCAATAAACAACCCCTGCTGATTTCAAGAGACCAGGACTTGAGAGGTCCTGAGGGTTGGGACGTGATTAATAGGAAGATTGGTTTTGCCCCAATAAGACCTTCCCTATGCCTAATGGGCTGAGCACCACCCTGCGTCTGTTATTGAGTGCATAAGGCAGTACTGCTTATGCAGGTGTGCTTTACTGCCTTGTTTGCTGCCAGGCCAACAAAAAATCTCAAGTTATCTTTGGGTATGCCACATCATCTTCCAATCCCGGCCTTCCTGTTGATTAGTATGATATAGTAAGGAAATCTACCCTGTTGCCCTGACTTCTGGTTGCTCATTTGTAAGCTGTGGCTCTTGGGGACAGACTGCCCACTGGGCAACTTCTGGTTAGTGTGCATCACTGCACAGTTGTCAATACCATTCCTTAACACACCCAGGAGGAGACCTTAAAGTCCAAAAACTATAGCTGGGATAGATTGGAGCAGCTGGCTGGATACATGATATATCCTACCAACCTCCTCCTCATCTTTTTTTTTTTATTGGTTGTAAGCTATGGAATTTTCATGTGTTGATAAACTTTCACAAAATTCTGGATTACATTTCCCTGTCAAACCTTGCCTTACCTTTGGTATTTGTGTGCATTAGGAAAATCATATCACCACTCTTAAATGTTAGAGGTGCTTCCTTCCTACCATTTGTTTGCGGGATGAACTTCCACTTTGCCATCTTTAGAGCCTTCTTTGGCAGCTCAATGTATGTGATGGAGGTTGTAATGGACCATCCTGGTAACTACTCATATATATATATATATATATATATATATATATATATATATATATATATATATCTTAAAATTTCTTCATATGTCATTTAAACTTTTTATGCTTTATTATATGATTTGTTTATATATTTAGATTGAAAACTATCTGTTTCTACTAATTAAAAATGCAAATAATCTCTTTTCAGTAAAATAGTCACTCCAACAATAATGTCTTATTTTCCTCTCATAGCATTTAGATTCCATATATTCACTCTATATTTTCTGCTAATGAATGTTTTAACTCCATGATGAACAATACACAAAATCATCTGTTTTAAGAGTTTTTTTCTATTTTTATATAATCTCTTAGATACTTTTATTGTTTTGTTGTGTGATTGTGTGGAGTGCAATCTTCCATTATCTTTGTGTGCAGCGCAGTGTTGTATTCTGGGTAGGTATTTGTTTATATCGCACCCAGACTTTTCTGGTAGCTCAGCAGTGCTGGGTGTAGTCCATATACCACAACCTGGTCAGGTGAACTCTGTTCTCATGAGGAAAGGTAGATATCATGGGGACATGCACACAGCAAATCTTTGTCTGTGACTGGATAGTGTGTTGAGTGTAATGCATGTGGATATTTTTCTAGAAGCTTGGGTAGGTGGGGTGGGAGAGTTGACAGTTTATCTCTGTTGTAGTATATATTAGGTATTGTTTTAACATTTCTTTGCTGGAGTTGGTTCTTTTGGTTTGTGGAGGCTGTGGTTATTATTTGTGTGCCTCTCATGGCAAGTAGCTGGGTGTAGTAGCTGTGCAACCTGTGGGGTGTTGTTTTTTTACATTGAATTATTAATATTTGTTTCACATTAACACTTGGTTGGTATTTAATAAACCTCTCATAGGCCTCCCTCTGCATCCCTCAAGTGCCCTAGGCTTATAAGAACATCAAAACCAAGAAGAGCAAAATGGCTACTAGGGCCCATGTCGCCCCGTTCCCCCTCCATCTGGCATGTCCCATTCCTTTCCTAATCAGACAGGCAATAATATATAGTTATATGCTAGGTCAAGCTTATCTAATCCACATATCTAAAAATTCTTGTATACATCTATAGTAGGCTCGATGGTGGTAAAGAAGGTATGGGCAGTGTGGTTGTGTTACTGAAAAATGTAAGAAGAAAAAGGATCCACCCCTATAGCTGCATGGGTTTTGGGCAGGGGTTAAAAATGCACAAATAAAAAAAATTGAGTCATTACAAAGTATAAGATCATCCCATAAGTAATACTCCATTTTTTCATGTTTAGTATTCTTTACAGTTAGAAATAATTGACCATTATTCATATTTTCTCCCTTTATTTAAAAGGTGGTCATTCGTTCTGTTGTGACTCCTTGGCAGAAAGGAATTACTGTTTCTGAGAGTGTTCGAGGCCCTCTTTCCACTGTATTTCATCTGTCTCAGATCATTGGTGATTTCCAATTAAGAAACAAGTATGTGAATTTAATTATTCATAGTTTTCTTTTGTTTGTTTTTTGTCAATATTTTTATATCTTAGAAGGATTTGGATGTTAAACTTGCCTTCATTTACCAGTTTGCAACAGTATCACAGTGAAAAGTACGATTGTATTGGTATTTTTAATGAAATTTTAGCTGCAAAATTGATCCAAAATAGACCCAAAGCCAGTCATATATTAGGGGTGCTGTAAAGTAATTTATTTTTAAATAAAATAAATTTATCAATAGAACCACAATTTACCTCAGCAATAACATTTGTCGATCATGAAACAAGTTGCTTATTCCAAGGTTAAAAAAAATCTTTAATAAAGAAAAAAACATTTAATTGGTCTCATCTTCATTGGCTGACTGTTTTCTCCTTAGTTAAATTGTTCAAGCAACCCAAAGGAAAGTTTTTATTTATTTTTTTATTCAGCAAACTGTTAAACATATAGCTTTATCCTCTGGGGGTGACCCATGAGGCATCCAAATCTCTATACACCTTTCCAATTTTCTTGTGATTTTCTTGAATAGTAAACTAAGGCGGAAGTCTGATGTTATGGTGTGGAGTCTTTTCAACTGGAGCTCTTCTTCTCATTAATGAGAACAATCTTCATGCTCACAGTTCATTGTGAAAATCAAAATCACTTTTCTTAAACACGCTGTAGCATTTCTGGCATTTATGAACATTGGCTCTCTCAAGATATACACTGTTCTTCATTGCATGAGTTGTATTGTTGTCTTTATGAAATTTGGAAAACATGCAATGTCATCCATGTGTTATCAGATACAAAAAATCATACACTTCATCTTTTAAACCTGATAACTTCTGTGCACCAAGAGTTAAATTAAAAGGCAACATTACTTTTATGGTACCCTTAATATTTATAATATTTTTAATTGAAAGTTTACTAGTCAATAAAATAGGTCTTCCATTTTAATCATTGGATAATATATTACCAAAATCATTAGCTTCTAATTATATCTTGTGATCCCAAATGCCCCAATCTCTCCCTTCAGCTACTCAAGCCATGTAAGTTGTGTATATTTTCACTTTCCTAACTTCACTGAATCACTTTTTGACCAAGAATCAACAATGCCAAGATGTTTTCTCTGGTTTATAGCATTCGCATAATATGTTTTACTCTATAGCAATTACATATATATCCAGGAAATAAAGTGGTTGGGTTGATTAATTAAATTTCTTTTAGTGGCACCATAAATCTTGGGTCAGAGTGTCTCTTAGTGGAAGATGTGGTGCGAAAGATTGAAAGTAGTGTTCCAAGTTTACCACATTTCAACTGCCTGATGCTGTCTCCAGCAGACCTGTGGGGAAGAAATTATGAAACCTTCAAAGCTGATCAAGATGTTCTGTTGACTGTCAAATCCTTAAAGGTGAGAATACCATTTTGTTATGATAGGAGACTAGACTATGACCAAATCACACCAAGGTTGCATTGTATGTTGTAATGGATGAAATGGAGTATGATTTAATTTAAAATAATACTGGTTTCAATATGATTTAATAATGTGGTTTGCAAGCCACATTGTGCTGTCTCCATCAAGATGGTGTCAAATTTTAGGTGCTAATCACTGGTAAAGAGTGAATTTGTCTCTGCATCATTGTGTAGGTGATGGCCTAATTTAAGGCACCACCCCTGATGCCAGGGCACTTCATTCTTGTTGCCTTTCTGCTTTTTCCTATTATTGTTTTAGTTTGCTTTTTTTTGCCTGTGCTTAGTCTTTTTCTTTATTTTATCCTTATTTGTTATTTACATGTTTTTTTTTAATCTAGCCTACTAGTAGGCTTTAACGTGAGTATGGCGACTTTTGCCCTAGTAGGCAGTCGCCTGATGGGCTCTCAAAATAAAAGGAAGGAAAAAAGTGACTGGGTTGACATGAATTCTCTCATGGGGCCTGGGAAAATTGTTGGTGTGCATCCCCCTCCCTCACTCCCTCCCTCTCACTGCGATTTTATCTTTTTTGTTTTTTATTCATTTATTTTTTTGCCACTATCCCCTCACCCTTATATCTATCCACACTTTGTACAAAGAGGAACTGTTGTCACCTGGACAGAGTTCAGTTCACTAGAAATGGGGCCTGAGTGGACTGCACACCATCTCAGGGTCACATAGTGCTGGGGTATGATGTGTGCCATTCAGACACTTAATGGCATGCCGGTGAGTGTGATGCCGCACTCTACCATGAACTTGGTGAAAGGAGTAGTTTATGCGAGGGAACTCGTGGACTACTCCATAGATGACATCACCTTAGAGCTGGCTGACCACGGGGCAGTCAAGGTTGAGCATGTGATGAGAAAACAGGGAGGGGTCTCGAACCCCACCCCTACACTCTTCATCACGTTTGACTGTGACAAGCTCCCTGAGTCGGTGCATACTGGTGGGTCCCCCTACTGCGTGAAGGCATTCGTGCTACTGGCGTGGAGCTGCTACCCCTGTCACCGCTTCGTCCATACTAAGCGCTCCTATATATGTGCAAAGTCAGGGTTAGCCGAAGTCTGGGTAAGTTGCTCCAAGGCCGCACAAGATAAGTCCAAATTGTGTGTGGCCAAGTGTGTCAATTACGGGGAGCCGCAGCCGGCTTCTTTGAAACATTGTGGTATGTATCTCCTTGAGAAGGAAATCCTGGCCGTTCAGGCCCAGGATCATCTGATTTCATGAGGCTAAGGACCTGGGCGGTCAAGGTCGAGCGTGTGATGAGAAAACAGGGAAAGGCTTCATGACCTACCCTCACACTCATCACGTTCGACTGTGACAAGCTCCCTGAGTCAGTGCATGCCGGTTGAGACCCATACCGCGTGAAGGCATTCGTGCCACTGGTGCGTAGGTGCTACTAATGTCATTGCTTCGGCCATACTAATCACTACTATAGATACGCAAAGTCTGGGTTAGCCGAAGTCTGTGTAAGTTCCTCCTAAGCCGCACACGGCCGCATTGTGGTGCATATCTCCTTGAGAAGGAAATCCTGGCTTTTCAGGCCCAGGATCGTCTCTGATTTCAGGAGGCTAAGGATTTGGTCCTGGTGTGCCCGGCTCTGCCTGGGACGTCTTATGCCTCAATGTCAAGAAAGACACCCTTTGCTCCAGGCCTACGGGCACGGTCGTTTCCGAGCCCAATCGGAACCCTTCTTCGGATTCTACCCCCCTACCCCCGGCACTCCCCTGGTAGAGCTGGCAGCATAAAGAGTTCCCACCCAGCCCCGGCTAAAACCAGGGTTTCCCCGCTTTCCCCAGCGTGACCGTTTCCCGTAAGGCGAAACGGCCGCACGCCTCCACAGAGTCGTTAGACTCACAGGAGGCAACACCTTTGAACTTGGTCGTGAGGCCATCTTCCGGGGTTCCTAAGGCGGCCGCCTGAAAGGAGGACATGACTAAAGGAGCTTCGGCTCCTTTGCCCACACCCAGTGGTAGGCTGGGTTGCTCGAAGACAGTAGATCCTCCAAAACAGGGACCCCCACCTGCCTAAGGTTTCGAGGCGGAGGGAGGAAAAAACACGAGTGGCGAGCCCAACCTCCCCGGATAAGTCCTCGAAGTAGACAGCGCCTTCAGCACATTGTCCGGCCAGCAGCGCCCAGAGTTCTCCCTACGGGAAGCGTACGCCCATTCCCGTTAGGGTTTTCTCTTCGAAGAGGGTCCCCGTACCTCCTCCGAGCTAAGCCTGGAGGGCATATTGCCATGATGTCTCCGCTCTTCTCTTGGCTTTAGATAACTCCTTTTAGCCAGTAGCTGTGCAGCTGCACCTAGATAGGAGCTATACTGTTATTTCCACATACATTCCACCGTCAGTTAACTTCGACGAGGGGGGACTTCTGCCGCGTCGTGGCACGGTTGCAGAGGCCCTTTCTCATGCTCGGAGATATGAACGGTAGACACCCCACTTGGGGAGACTACTCTATTAATCCCAGGAGTTAAGTCATTGCCGACCTGATCGACGAGCTGGAGATAGGTGTCCTAAATGTGCATGAGTTTATGCATCACTGCCCGAGAACCGCTTCATTTTCCTGTTTCGATCTCTCTTTGTGATCTCCAGATGCAGAGCCTGATTTTGGGTGTGGGGTGGTAGATGGCCTCCATGGTAAAGATGACTTCCCCATTCAAATATCATTTTCTGGGACGTTGCCGCCCGAGAGCCCGCCACGGTGGTGCTTGACGTGGGTGCGGTGGTCCGCATGACTGATTTCTCTGTCTCAGTCGAGGAATTTCGGTCGGTAGATGAGGCCCTTAAGTTCTTACCCTATCCCGATCTCGAGAAGATGGGACCGCAATCTTGGCCCCCGCGTCCGTGGCAGAATCCTTCGTGACAGCTTTCTTCACATTCTCTAGCTGGGATGCTGCTCCGCTAGCATTCAATGCACGTCGTGATGTCGCGGAAGGCCCCCGACTAGACTTTACATCCAAGGCGGAGAACCCTTCAACGACAGGTTTACTTTAAGTGAGTTGCGTTCCGCTCTCGCTTCGTGCGGTAACACTGCCCCTGGTACAGACGATGTCCTCTACGCCATGCTTCGACACCTGGGTGAGCGAGACATGGCCTTTCTGTTAGATTTGTTGAACAAGACCTGGGTAGAGGGTATCCTTCGAGATTCCTGGCAAATCGCTACTGTGCTCGGTTTTCGCAAACCCGTGAGAGATCATTCTACCCCGGCTGGTTTCCGCCCTATCTCTCTAACCTCTTGCGTGTGCAAGTTGATAGTGAAATTGGTAAATGTTAGATTAGTCTTTTTTCTGGACAGCGGAGGCCATGTGTCTCCACAGTGCGGCTTCTGCAAGTTCCACTCCACGTTGGATGCTCTGCTCCGACTGGAAAATGCCGTCTGCGAGGCCTTCCTTCGCAGACAGCACTACGTCACGGTGTTCTTCGACCTGGAGAAGCCCTATGATACCGCATGACGATACCGTATCATGGAGACTCTCCATACGATGGGGGCGATGGCATGCCTCCCTATCTTTATATCTGAATTTCTACGAGATCGTCTATTCCGCGTAAGGGTAGGGGGAGCCCTCTCCGGCCCAATGCAGCAGGAAGAGGGTGTCCCGCAGGGAAGTTTCCTCAGTGTCAGACTCTGCCTTGAGCATATACGGCATCACCTCGGTGCTACCGTAAGATGTTCTCGCTATGCTCTACGGTTTTCCTTGGCCAAGACTAAGGTGGTGCACTTCTGCCGCCATCCACGGCTATACCCTGACCTAGACTTGTTTCTAAATGAGTTCGCCTGGAATTGGTAGACTAGCACCGTTTCCTTGGTCTTGTATTTGACCGACGCCTCGCTTGGGAAGCTTATATTCGCAGCCTCTTGTACCCGCGCCATGGATATTCTTTGTTCCGTGACGTTCAGCGCCTGGGGGCGCTGATGGGGCTATCGATCCTCTGTTCGTTCGAAGCTCGACTACGGATGCGAGTTTTATGCATCCGCAGCCTACCGTGTATTGCGGAAAGTGAACTCGATCCACCACACCAGCCTTCGCCTGCCGACCGGTGCCTTCCGCACTTCCCCCATTGAGAGCCTACTTGCTGGAGAGATGCCACTTGCTCTGCGCTGTGCACAGTGAATTATTCGCTCGTACGCGCGAGCCCGGCGCCTCCATCAGTCGACAACAGTTCTCACTGCATCTGCAGCTGATCTCGACGGTGCCTATGCCTCCGAGAGACGCCAGTCATACACTAAGTCCTTCGGGTTTAGGGCCAGGAAACTCCTTCGAGAGCTAGGTATTGCTCTCGGGTCAGTAGCACCCCTCGTTCTGCCCAGCACGCCACCCTGGAGGATACCATCTTGACTATTTGTCGCCACGCTCTGCTCCCAAATCTTCTACAGCGCCGGGGGTATTGCATTCGGCCTTTTTGGAGCACACTTCGTATCACGCTGGAACTGTGCCAATGTATACGGATGGCTCCAAGTGCCAAGTGGGGGTTAGTTTCTACGCCTTATCACCTTTGTTTGAAGTCAGCGGGGCTATGCCATCCGCTGCGTGACGCTGAAATCCGTGATGCCACAACCTTGGCGAGCCTGGCGGATGTCGAGATTATCTTCTGCTGGGTTCACGGACATGTAGGAATTGGGGGAAATGAGCGCGCTAATGAGTCCACGAGGACTGGGCGGCTAGACCAGCGTTTTGCTCTTCTTCACACCGATTACATGGCAGGAATACGGGCAATTCTCTGGGCTGCTTGTCAAAGAAGATGGGAGACGGTCGAGGGGAACTTAAAGTTGCGTGTCATTGCGCCGCGACTGTTTCCATGGACTTATCCCCCAATGCTGCGACGGCTTCAAGTTGCTTTCTGTTTGTCGTCGCCGAAATGAATATACTCGCGGGACGCACCGCCATTTGATGGAGCGCTCGCCTGCGCCTTATTGTGAGGACTGCGTTGTCCCCTAGACTGTTCGGCACATTACCTCTCGGGATCGCTATCGCTTGTCCCTTGTACTCAGGATTGGTACTTACGGACTGTATGACTTTTTGGAGGCGGCTTGCCTCCTCCACTTTATTTGATTGTTTGCTGTGCGTCGCGTGCTTCCACGCCGGGGGGAGGCGGGCCTACCCTCGACGCTGGAGCACGCTTCCTTCTTGCCACCTTTTTCCTTGTTGTTTTTAGCTTATGATTTTTTATCCTTGTTATTTGTTTTTTTTTTATATAGCCTAGTCGTAGGCTGTACTGAGTACGGCCACTTATGCCCACGTTGGCAGTCGCCTGATGGGCTCCTTAAGAAAAAAAGTTGATTTTGAGCACGTTACCTGTCTTGCTACCGGACGAGCGGGGTCGCTACCGTTGGTCCTTTGTACTCGGGACGGGTTCGTGCACACTGACTTCTGGACTTTTGACATTTTGGAGGCCTCCACTTTATTTGACACTGGTGTCTTTTTTGTAGGCCGCTTGTTCATGCGCCGGGGGCGGGGGGAGGGGGGAGGCCGGCCTACCTTCGAGGCTGGAGCGTTCTTCCTTCTTGTTACGTTTTTTCTTTTTGTTTTGTTTTTAGCCTTACCTTTTTATCGTTGTTTTTTATTTTGTTAATATAGCCTAGTAGTAGGCTGTGATGTGTTTCGACTTCTGCCCCAGTAGGCAGTCGCCAGAGGGGCTCCTAAAATAATGAAAAAAAAAAAAATCATGACGCCACACTTCAAGATTTCACCCTAGACCAACACATACCCTTTGCTTCCTTTCTCACAAAACATTCCTCGAAAGCCATGTCCAAACTCAGCACCCTCACAATACTAACAAATTCCAACTTTGGATAATAGAGAACTGGCATTCTTTCCAGACTTCATCTGCACAATGCTGAACTACACATCCCAAGAATGGGCACCTACTTTAGATTTGAACAGTGCAAAACGTGCCCTCCACATCACTACATGTTGTGCAAATACCACTTCAATGCACCACTTCCAAACCAAAAGAAAAATCTTTCCCAATCGAGGATCAGCTAAACATGATAAGCACACAGTTGTTAACTAAACTGTTATGGCCATCACACACCCTATACCCCCATCCACCTCTATCCCATCCCCCAGAATGCCCTAAACCACCCCCATCACCCACTACACCTAATTAATAACTGACCTCCCACTGATCCAAAACACTATAAAGCACCCACCTACAAAACACCATACTCCAAAATGCCCCTACCCTTCCATATCCATTAATTCCAAGCAACCATAGATTACTTAACCACAGTTTCACTGGCCTTCTGCCATCCCACCCCTAAGTTCTTCACCCCCCAAAGACTACCTTTTCTTATCCTGCCCCCTCTTAACTCTCTAAAGCACTTTCAACATAATCTCTCTAGGAGACCTGAAGAAGGCCATATGCCATATCATCTTTCAGGAGCACAGCTGGGTTCTATCGAAGAGATCCAGGGGGTGGGGGCAAAGTAAGTGGATGATATGGTATTGTGTTACAGGGTCTGTGGGTGGTTATTTTACCTGATTAATCGTTAGGATATGGGTAAATTGAAAAGAATATGCAGGAGATAGAATGATTGAAGAATTTCTCTTTCAATTCTTTAGGCTAAACACGAAGAAGAGACCAGCACAGCAGATATTCTATTTGGATTGCCATCAAAGGATGTTGGCATTTCCATTAATCCAAGTCACCCTCAAGTTATTAGCTATGCCCTAAGTATTGCACTGAAGCAGTATTCAGAAGAGTAAGTGAATGCCAGATTTTACTTTATATGTATTAATTTTGCATTAGATAATTTGACCCAACAAGGAGGTGTCTGGTGCATGATGGGCAACCATGCTACAGTGACATCTGGATAATTGTTTGACCTCTGCTCCAATGTCTGCAAAATGATCTTGCAGCTATTTTGAAGGCTGACCAAGTTCTGGGACATTGCATACCCTCCTGGTCCGATCTCCTTAGTTGTTAGCCTTTTAGACTGCGCGGGTTCTGTTTCTCATTTCAATTTCCCCTTATTTCACTTCTCTTAGCGGCAAAGTCACCACAAACTTTCTGCTCGAGATGCCCTTGTTAGTTTCTGCTTCTTAGTTTCAAGAATTCAACTTCAACCAGTTTCCCATGGATTAGGGTTAGCGAGCTTCAATACAACTAAAGAAAAATACCCCTACCCCTTTATGCCCCTCGCAGGGGATACCCTCTGTAGCCCCGTCACTGAGTCGAGTTGAACATTAATGGGGATTGGGGAAGTTGTTGCGCTTACTCCTCGCTCCCTCTCAGCGTTATTTTATTTTTTTTACTTTAGGACTTTCCTCGAGCGAGTTGTTAGATTCACATGAGGCATACCCCCGAAGATGGTCGTGAGGCCGTCTTCCGGGGTTCCTAAAGCTGCTCCATGAATGGAGGACAGTACAAAAGCATCTTGGCTCCTACGCCACCACCCAAGGCTGGACTGGGTCGCTCGGGTGTTGATCCTCCAAAGGAGGGACTCCCGCCTCCGAAGCCGCATTGTCCGGCCAACAGCGCCCAGAGTTCTGCCTCCGGGAAGCATACGGCCATTCCCGTGAGGGTCTTCTCTTCGAAAAGGGTCCCCACATCTCCGAGCTCGGCCTGGAGGGCATATTCATTCACTGGAATTGCCGCGGACTCCGGGCCCACTGGGAGGGGCTGCGGAGGGTCGTCTCGTCCCGTTTTCCCTTAGCTATCTTTTTGCAAGACACCATGCTGGGCGCGTGCCCACCACCACCACCGGATGGTGGCTAGACAGGAGGATGTGCCATTTACACCTGGCATGATGTCTCAGTTCTTCTCTTTGCTTTAAATACTTCCTTTCAGGCAGTTGCAGTGCAGCTGCACTTAGATAAGAACGATACCGTTATTTCGGCGTACATTCCACCGGCAGCCAACTTGTTTCGTGGCACGGTTGCCGGGGATTTGAGCGGTAGCCACCCCATCTGAGGAGCCTATTCGATCAATCTTAGTGGTCGGGTTCTTCCTGACCCGATAGACAAGCTAGAGATAGTCCTAAATATGGATGAGTTTATATACCACTACTCGAGAACCGTTTCATTTTTCTGTCTTGAACTATCCTTTTGCTCTCGGGATGACGTCCATAGTAGTGATCACTTTCCCATTCAAATATCATTTTCTGGACTCCTGCCTCCTGAGACGCCCACGGTGGTGCTTCATGCAGTCGCAGTGGTTGGCATTTCAGGAAATGACTGATTTCTCTGTCCCAGTCGAGGAGTTTAGGTCGGTGGATGAGGCCTTATGTTCCAAGGGATGAAAAAAAACTTCATTTCTAACATTGGTCGATTGTGAAAGGCAACCCAGGATGAGAGTTGTCTCTAGAAGCTCCTTATCTGTGGGTCCTGGTTTTTTTACTATGGTATTTGGGTTCTAGCTCTTTAACTGCTAGTCTGGGAAGCCATGTACCCATAAGTTTTTGTTTTACAAGTGCATAATGCCAATTAATCCACATCTGTGAATAGGGCGTGTGTAATTAATGTGATGTGGAAAAGAGGGTATTGATTATAGTCAATATGTTTAAAAAGAGATTACAAATGCTTGCTTTGTGTGGGATGGAGTGACTGCTTTTGCGTGAGGACTGGTATGATACTCGTTGGGTATGTATGTCTTCTACCCCTTTGCACACCCTGGCACACTCGCACATAAATTATGAGATTACTTGGGGCTGTATTTTCATGGATGCTATACTACTACCCATATTACACCATCCCTACGAAGGTCAATTGGACATGGAAGTGGTTTTGTGCTTTGTAGGGCCGCCTCACTGTTGCAAAATGGTAGATGTTAAATGCCTTCTTGAGCTTTAATGCTGTTTTCCTGCAATAAATATCCGCCATGTTTATTTAAGCCTTATTTCAGCATGATGATAGTTGTTATAGTGCACATTTTTTTTGTCAGGTTCATTCATGGCTTGGAGGAGGAATTGGGGAAGAGATTTCCCTTGCATCAGCCGGTCGATCCCCCGAGGCAGTCCATCGTCCATGTTTACTTTCCCTCTCGCATCTCTATTTGGGAGTTTATGATCCTAATCTTTTACTGCTTCGTGTTCTCCTCCATTTGCTTTTCCGTGCTGAAAATGCAAGGGCTCCACAGCAAATTTGGTCTGGCATTCAGCATCATGTCTGCCCTGGTGGCTTCTCTATTTATCGCGGCCAGTGTTTCGGCCCACTTCGGGTTGCGTCCCCTCCATAGCAAAGGGAAGTACTTTTATCCCGTGCTGGCGGGGTTGGTTGGGTTCGAAAACAGCATGGCACTCCTCAGAACGGTACTATCTACGCCCGATCACCTCGATGTCAAGATCAGAATAGCGCAGGGGCTCGCCAGGGAAGGGTGGACCATCATGAAGTACTTCTTGTCTATGATCACCGTCGTCACCTTGTCTTTCTTCTTGTTCATTCCTTTGGTGCAGGAGATCTGCATCTACGGAAGTTTGGTTCTTCTATGCGATTTGTATTTGCAGCTGCTCTTCATCACGGCCGTGATCGCCGTCGATTTGGATCGGTTTCAAAATTCGGAGCGCCACCGGCGGTCGAGTCTCGTCAATCCACTCTTCAGATATCCACAGATCCCTCCTCAGTCGAGTATCAGGCTCGTGAGCCAGGATCGTCGTAGTACCAGCGACCAAACCTGCGTTCCTAATCTCCACAAAAGACATACCCCTGCTACACGTGGCGAGGATCGTCTCGCACCTCCGCAATCTAAGCCGCAGCCCCCAGAAAACATCCCAAAGCGACTTCGTCTCACATATTTTGTGGCCAGGAAGCGGATGTTTCAGCGAATGATCATGTGTACCTTCATCGGTTGGATCGTTTGGACCATTTACACCTCAGAGATGGTCACACATCTGACAGATCCCATGAATTCACACCAGCATCACCGAGACTTGGCCTCCGTCATCTTCTCCTTGACAAACCGGTCCGGTCCGGTCAATCAGTCGACGTTTAGCTCGAATAAGGAGGCATCAAAACACCCTCTTCCCTCTTCGAACTCGTCGATCAGTGGCCTTCCTCCAGTTAAAGTCGCCGACCCGTCTCCTGGTGGGGACGCCAGGAATCTTACCGAGATGAGTTTCCTGCAATTGAAGCACAAACGAAGGTCTTTTGCAAGACGCTTGCCTATTTCCCACTGGCCTGTTTTATTTAGCTATTACAATATTAGTTTGAGGGGTCATTACTTGAGCATACTACCACCCATATTGCTGTCGTTGCCCATTACCCCAGAGGAGGCGAAGTTAACTGGCAATCCACTTGATCCCAACTCCAAGGAGTGGAATCCTCAACCTCCCGGTAAGTAGACTAGATTAATGCATATTTTATTCTTATAATCTTTAAGAACAACAACGCCTTTACAATCTCTTAAACAACTCAGTACTATGGACATTCCTACTTGACATAGCCAAGGACGAGAAACAACTACTCAGGCACTAGAGTCACCTCATCCAGACTCAGGTCTGGCCCCCCTAATCCCTACAGTAACACACTAAACAAACGGCACAGTACATCTAATAGAACATTGCTCAAACTTCGAACCTCCCAGACAATCGCAACGTTTCGTTAGTAGAAACTTGTGAGTTCATTCCTCCTTGGTGTATTCTTTCCTGTGGCACGGGGCTTGCCATAATATTAACGCAGGGTGCAAAAGAAGTTTCTAAGAAAATTTCTCTGGATTCATCAATCTCTAAATTTAACCAGTACTTTATCATTTCATCCCATTGAAGTAATTATTAATTTTAAGTTTTTTAATGGTTTAAATCTTAGTATTTCTCGCCTTCTAGGTGATTTTTGCCGTGTATGTGGTCATAGACTAATCCGCTTGGACTACCAAAAATGCTTGGCTTTCCTAAAGAGTTTTACCCTGGTTTTCATGCATAGAATCCGGAGTTATCGTTGCTATTGTAGTCTTCATCTACTTGTTGGCAGCTATTTTGTTTTCTAAGTTGGAACTGGTGCCTTTGCATGTCACCTACAGAGAACCTCCATGTCACCTGAAGGAGTATCCAATTCATTTTACCCTGCATAGAGTGTATCATGCCCTTGTATGTATGTATGCATGCGTTGTGAATCTCTCCCAGTCACCAACGGCTCTCATTTCGTTTGGTTGCTATCTCAACGGTGCCTAGGCTGCTGAAAGGCTCGGACTAAGCCCTAAGCCATTCCAGGTTCAGGGCAAGGAAACTCCAAGAGTTTGATGTAACGCTCAGACCAGTTGTGTCAATGGTTCTTTCCAAGACAGCATCCTGGAAGAGCTGTGTGTTACCACACCTCTGCTCCCCAAGTTTCTACAGCATCAGGAGTATTGCTTTAGTATTTCTTAGAGCATGCATCTTGTCGCACCGGACCTCTGCCGATGTACATTATAGCTCCAAGTCTGAAGCGGGAGTTGGCTTCCTTGCGACCTCCCCTTTGTTTGAAGCCGGCGGAGTTCTCCCTGGTGCTACACCTATATTCATGGCCGATCTGGTTCCATATACCACTCGCGGGAAGATTACATGCCATGCTTGGTTTGGGAACCTTTTTTTGTAATTCACAGCGACTCAGAGTGCACTAAGTTAGTTTCCTTGGGCCATTGGAATCTCCAAATACTCTGGTTCGCAGTATCCATGATGCCAAGGCTGCTGAGAGTTGAGATCGTCTTCTTTTGGGTTCTTGAACATGTAAAGATTGCTGCATAGATTGAGCAATTAGACCGCCGTTTCGCTCTTCCTCACATTAACTAGAGAGCAGGAATCGGGTTAGCCCTGAGACTTGACTCCTCAGGTTATTTAATTTTCGCACTTTTACTTCACCAATTTACGAACCTCTCTTCACCATGTTTTTACCCCACATGAACTCGTTGGTTTTGCTTCAAAGTAAATAGTAATGAAACTTTTAAGTTTTTGCTCCAGTTTAAATAAAATAATTCCTCAGGAGTTGGCTACTCATGACTTTCACTCCCTTTACCTTCTCGTTCAGTTGTTCCAAAGCGAGTAACGTAACTCTTAATGGATCCTGGATTTATTTGATCTTTTTCCTTCCCTTAGGCCCGGACGCCGCCTCGAATTACGAGGACTGGCAGGAAGAATCCGCGATCATCCCATCGTCTCGCGGGGAGTTATTTATCACTGCTGTCTTGGTCATCCCCGCCATTGCCGTGATGGTTTACGCCACGATTGCCCTTTACCGTTGCATCTGCTCGAGGAACTATGCCGAGTGGAGGTCGTCCAAATGGGGAAAGGACGACTTCAAGGACGAAACGGCACAGGTTTGTACCGCTGTCCATTTGCCGTCTTGCCTGTATAGGAGTCAGGACGCACCATTTCTTATTTTACTTTTGCCACTTAGTGTATTTTCCCTCTCTAATCTATTCAACCCGTTTTGTTGTTTTTTCATTCTTTTTCTGGATTAGTGGGATGTAGGAGGGGGGGGAGGCAAGTATATGATCGTTTTTTGTTCCGATCGTTAAAATTTTGATCGGCATGGAATCTGTGATTCACGGGTGTATTGTAAGTTTTCATTTTGTAGTGGGGAATTAAGGCAGAATGTGATTTTAGTTTAAGACATTTGGTTGGAACGACTGACTTATGTGTGAATAAGATTCAATGATAATCAGTTGTATGGTATGGGATAACTGTGCGGACTTAGTTCCATCTCACGTGCTGTGGTTCACGCGAAGACATCACATGGATTCGGCGGCTGTTGAGCAGCGCTCTTTCCCCGAAGTAGCCTTACTCTCATGGACTTAGTTGGTACAAGAGGCTGTTTGTATGTCTTTTCTCCCCAACTTAACTGCGAGGGAATGTCATGTTAAGCATGGGCAACCTTGTTGTGGCTGACATATGGAGGATTGTGTACCATCCCAACCACAATGCCTGCTGGATGATCTGTGCTTATATGTCTTCCACACATTCTTACTTTCTATAGCTTTACCACATTAACAGATCGCTCATTGCAAATGTGATACACCCTCGTTGGTATTGCACTTTAAATTCAAAGAAGATATTTCCCCAGCTTCACTTGCATGTTGGGAGTATGTGCTGAGCTATGTTTGGTTATCACCCGATTGGGTAGATGGTGACTGCATCGGAGACGTGCGAGGGTGACTCTTGTGTGAGGTAGTAGGAATGTTTCTTATGGTTCGATCGATGACCGGTGGAATTGCTTTCAGGAGAGGGTTCGAATCCAGAGCATGGAAAATTTGGTATGCTATTTATCTACCGACAAATACGTATATCTTGGTTACTTGCCTGTGCTTATTTGACTGAATAAAGCCATTATCCAATGTTTCAAAAGCGTCGTGCAATGTAAAGGAAGCTCATTGGTTTCGCATTTCGAGCCTCTTTCAGATCATAGGCGAGGCTGTGCCGTTGGTCCTGGTGGGGCATCCGCATGATGTGGAGTGCCTCTCGACGGATGGCTCGATCGTTGTTTCGTCGTGCCTATCAGGAGTCATCTGTGCATGGGACCCTGGCAACGGGGAGTGTCTCGCTTCCATTAATAGGTTAGTACAATTTATTCATAAAATGGAAATAATATAAGGTAATGCTACACACCACTGCTATGGCGTAATGTCAGCTGTGCTTTGTAGTATATGAATAAAGATGTGAACACATGCTTAAAATGAGGCAGAGACTTTCTTAAGAACCCGCTCTCTTGTATACAGTATAATCTTGTTGGTGCATTAAACAAAGTAGGAAGTACTTCCTATCCTGAGCGAAATTGTCTCAATGAGTATGGTTAGTTGCCATTTGAAGGCCTGATTCAAATTGTTTGCTTGGATGACTGACATATGCTGTCGCAACGCGTGGCTCAGACGCCACATTAAATAATGTGTTCTCACTTTGATTGGAATCACACAGTGAGAATCGAAGTACGGTGTTATAAGTGTGGAAACTGTTTACAAACATGTCACCTTTCTTTTGTATTTCATTCCATCTTATGACCCTTTGGGTCACACTTCCTTATCTCTCTCAGGACCAGTCACTATTTCAGTATATCGAACACACACACATACCCACATTTTCTTTATCTCCATTATCCCAATATTTACTTTAGCACGTCGTGGCACGGTTACCTAGGCCCTTTCTTCTCCTCGGGGATTTGAACGGTAGGCACACCCTCTCGGGTGGGGTGGGGGGGGGGGGGCAACACGAGCAATCCCAGGGGTCATATCCTTGCCGACGTGATCGAATAGTTAGAGATAGGTGTGCTTAATGAGGATGAGTTTACGCATCACTGACCGAGAACCTCTTAATTTTCCTCTATTGATGTCTCTTTCCTTGTGCTCTCCGGATGCACAGCCTGAATGAAGACTGAGAAAGCACCTCAGTGTTGCTTGGAGAGTAACAAGGAGTAACAAGGAAAGTAAGTACCCTAGGAGACCTTACGGTCCATTCAAAGAGGGTACCTTTGGACTATCAATCGAGCAGGCACATGACTGCTCAATTGTTTTGCGTCCCTAAACGGCCACTTTTCAAGACCTTGTCTAGTCTTGACTTGAACTGGTCAACAGATTCACTGTTGACAACTTCCACTGGAAGTGCGTTCCACTTACCGCAGATACTGTAGGTGAAAAAATTTCCACACATATTGCGGTTGTAACGCTTCAGTTCAAGTTTGAAGCCGTGATTGCGCGTTCTGTTCTCACTCAGTGTGAAAATATCCCGGTAGTCAACATTGTCGAACCCTCGAAGTATTTTGAAAACTTCGATGAACTGACCACGCAGTCTACGGGTTTCCAGCGAGAACAGATCTAATGTCGGATAGAGGGAATCAGTTTGGTTGCCCTAGCTTGTTCGCGTTCAAACCTTGCGATGTCCTTTCGAAACGAAGGACTCCAAAATTGTACGGCATACTCCAGGTGCGGCCGAACGAGGGAGTTGTACAGACAAAGTACTATCTCCTTGTTACGGTATCCAAACTGGCGCTTTATGTAGCCTAACATCCTTTGGGCTTTCTTCTCTGCCTCGATGCACTGTTTCGAGAACTTGTGGTCGCTAGTGATAGTAACACCCAAGTCCTTCTCAGTGTCACTCGATTCAAGAGCAGTGCCCTTAAGGATATACTGAGATTGGGGGTTTCTGTGGCCGATATGCATTACTTTGAATTTGTTCACGTTAAAAGGCATTTGCCACGTGTCCGACCACTCCCCAATCTTCACAAGATCTTCCTGCAGGCGGGTAGTATTTCCATCCTTTGCAACGTTCATACCAAGCTTGGTATCGTCGGCAAATTTGGAAATCTTGGCAACCATGTCACCGTCCATGTCGTTGACGTAGATGATGAATAGTAGTGGTCCCAGGATAGAACCTTGCACCCCGCTAGTAACGGGCACCCACTCAGAAGCCTGTCCATTTACCACCACCAGTTGCCGTCTGCCACTTAGCCAGTTCTCGATCCAACCGGCTACTTTTCCGTCTATGCCCAGCGCTCGCACTTTCCGGAGAAGGCGGCGGTGTGGTACCTTATCAAAGGCTTTCTGAAAGTCTAAGTAAACCACATCCACCGCCTTGTCCCGATCGTGCTCACTGAAAACGAAGTGGAAGAATTCCACAAGGTTCGTCAGGCATGACCGTTGCCTTCGGAAGCCGTGCTGGGAACTCTTCAGTAGCAGGTTTGACTCTAAATACGACGTGATTTTGTCCACCATCATGCTTTCCATGAGTTTACCGACTATCGAAGTCAGACTGATAGGTCGGTAGTTTGACGGATGGCTGGGGTCTCCTTTCTTGAAGATCGGAGTCACCTCCGCCTCACGCCTGTCTCTAGGAACGCATCCGGTCCGGATTGACATGTTAAAGATAGCGCACAGATGTCGTGATACTTCATCGCACACTTCCTTCAACACTTGGGTAGAAACCCGTCCGGTCCGGGGGACTTATTCGTCTTTAGGTCAGCGATCTTTTTCTTTATTTCTCCTTCGGTGAAATCCATTGCCTCCAGCTTTTCCCCCGAGTAGGAATACGTGGGTTGGGGGATGGGACCACACTCTTTAGTAAACACTGAGGAGAAGTAGTCATTGAGAAGGTTAGCATTTTCTGCATCTGAGTGAGTTAATGCACCCTCCTCGTCCACTAAGGGCCCAATCCTACCATGGATTGGTTTACGGCTATTTACATAGCCGAAGAACTCCTTGGGATTCTCCTTGCAGAGTCTCGCCACTCGGAGTTCCTCAGTACGCTTAGCCGCCCTTATGCTGGACTTCACTCTCCGGGCTAGCCTCCGGTACTCGTCAAAGGCACCCGAGATCTTCGATCGCCGGTACGCATTTCTCTTCTCCCTACGCAGTTGGCCGATTTCTCGGTTAAACCACTTTGGTTGAAAAGAAGACCGACGGAGGCATTTCAGAGGGATGCAACTAGATTGAAGACCCATGAACTTATTTTTGAAATTGTTCCACGAATCCTCAACCTCTTCGCATACCGCTAGCCTTACATCAGTCAGCCCAGCACGAAGGCTTGCAAAGTCTGCTCTTCTCAAGTCAAGTTTCCTTGATTGACCGGCAACAGACCTTACCTTCGGGATCTTGACGGTAAATCTAACTAGCTGGTGATCACTGCCACCGAGCTCTTCGCCTACAGAGACATCCTCAACGATATCATCCTCAGAGGTGAAGACCAAGTCGAGGATATTGTCTCCTCTCGTCGGTTCTCTGACCCATTGAGTGAGGAACTCGTTGTTGGCGAACTCCAGGAGTAGCGCGCTCTCGCCACAGGCTGCTCTGGTGGAGCATTGCTCCACATTTCAGAAAATGACTGATTTGTTTATCCCTCCGAGGAGTTTAGGTCTGTAGATGAGGCTTAGTTTTTCTCCGGCAACCACATTACCATGGGCCAAACTACTATTCCTAGAACATCTGGCCGTTTTGCACGCCGAATGCTTATACGGTGGTTAGTTGAGTGTGACACAGTCCTCAAACAAGCGTTATACCTACATGCGCTATATAAGCCGCTCGAACGATTTCACGGTGGGTGAATTTCGTCGAGCTAGGGCTAGGTTCCGGTATGTTTCGAAGCACGCCCGACGCTCTTTTTGGCGGGCATACGTGTCTTCACTTAAAGGGAAAAGCCTTCTAGCAGAGGTGTGGAACGAGTCAAAAGGATTTGGGGCAAGTTTTGGCATGACCTCGATCCCATTCTCCAGGAGAATTAGCCTGCAATCTCGGACCCCGCTTCCATGCGACCCCTATCTCCGCATTCTCTAGCCGAGATGCTACTTAGCTAACATTCACCGTGATGTCCCTGAAGACTGCCGACTCGACTTTACTTGCAGATGTTGCTGACCCTTCACCAACAGGTTTACATTGAGTTGCATTCTGTTCTCACTTAGTGAGAGGACACCGCTCCTAGTCCGAACGATGTCCTTCATGCCATGTTTTTCACCTGGGTGTGGGAGTCGTGCATGGCCTTTCTCTTAGATTTGTTCAACAGGTTCTGGACAGAGGGTATCCTCCCAGATTCCTGGCGAATCACTACTGTGCTCGCTTTTCGCAAACTGAGGAGATATGAATGACTCCACCCGGTTTGATGGAGAAATTGGTAAATGTTAGACTAGCTTTTTTCCTGCACAGCGGATACCACCTGTCTTCAGCACAGTGCAACCTCTACAAGTTCCACTCCATGTCGGATGCTCTGGAATTGGCCAATGATACTGCATGGCGATACGGTATCATGGAGACTCTTCACACGATGGGGGTGAGGGGACGCCTACCAATCATTATTTCTGAGTTTTTGCGAGATTATAGATTCCTCATATGGGTGGGGGAAGACCCCGCTGACCCAATAGAGCAGGAAAGTGTCCTCAGTGTCGCTCTTTGCCGTGATCATCAACGCTGCTACCGGAAAATATTTTCGCTAAGCTCTACGTGATGACCTTTCGATCTTATTTGGTGCTGCCCTGATGGCTGAGACTAAGGTGCACTTATGCTGCTTTCCGCGGCTCCACCCCGACCGGGACTTATTCTTAATCGGGGCTCGCCTGGAAGTGGTAGATTCATAACATTTCCTTGTTATTTTCAACCCACTCCTCACCTGGGAGGCTCTTGTATCCTCTCCATGAACATTCTTCATTCTACGACGTTTAGCACCTGGGGTGTTGATAGGGGTACTGCCTTGCTTTTCTATTGTTTCTTTGTTAGTTCGAAGCTTGACGACGGATGCGAGTTTTATCCATCGGCATCCGGGCGTGTATTGCATAAGGTAGACTCGATCCACCCAACCGTTCTCCACCCGGCGACCCGTGGCTTCCGCACGGCCCCCATTTGGAACCTACTTATCGATGCTGAGGAGATGCCACTCGCTCTGCGCCGTGCATAGTGAATTAGGCGGGTGTATGCGCGAGCCCGGCGTCTCCATCTGTCGCCAATGGCTCCCACTGCATCTGCAGCCGATCTCGAGGGTGCTTATGCTGTCGAGAGACGCCAGTCATACCCTAAGCCCTTTGGGTTTAGGGCAGGGCAACTTCTTAGACAGCTCTGTACCTCTCGGGCCGGTGGCGCCTCTGGTTCTACCCTTGATGGTAACACATTTGACTATTTTTGGCCACGCCTGTGCTCCCAAAGCTTCTACAACGTCGGGAGTATTGCCTTCGGCCTTTTCGGATCACACTTTGTGTCACCCTGGATCCGTGCCAGTGTATACGGATGGCTCGAAGTCCCAAGAGCGGGTCGGTCGCCACGCCGTATCCCCTCTCTGAATTCAGTGGGTCTCTACAAGGCGCTGCGTCTGTCTTCACTGCAGAGCTAGTTGCAATACATCGCTCGGTACGGGCGATAATGCATCATGCCCGGTTCGGAGGTCGGATTGTGATATTTATCTACTAAGAAACCGCCCAGAATGCTCTTGGCCTATTGGAATTTCCACACCCCCTGATTTGTGCTATCCGAGACGCCATGATTGCTGCGAGACGGATGGATGACAAGATTATCTTATGCTGGGTTCCTGGACAAGTGGGAATTGCGTGGAATGAGCGTGCCGATGAGGGCACCAAAGAGTCGGCCAGATCAGTGTATGGGGCTCTTCCTCACATCGCCTTCATGGCAGGAATCAGCGAACCCCGCAGGGCTGCTTGGCAAAGAAGATGGGAGATGGCAGAGGGCAACATAAGGTTGCTTTCATTACACCGCGACTCTTCCCCCGTACCCCCCACCCCACCCCACTGTCGCGATGGCTTCAGGTCACTTTCAGTGGTCTCCGAATTGGACGCACCATCATTTGATGGGGCCTTTTCGCCTGCACTTTATTGCGCTGACTGCTTTGTCTCCCAGATTGTTCGGCACATTCTTGTTGAATGTTCCATTCTGGGTCATCTTCACGCACTTTACTTTTCCCAGTATCGGGATGAGCTCGGTTGCTACCGCTTGTACCTTGTACTCGGGATGGGTTCGTGTATACAGGCTTGTTGACTATCTGACTTTCTTGTAGATCGCCTGTTCCTGCGCCCGGGCAAGGCGGGCTTTCCCTTCACGCCAGAGTGTGCCTTCTAATTCTTTTTGGTTATGTACAGTATTCATTTGTTTTTGTTGTTTTTTTCTTTTTAACGTGATCTAGGAATAGGCTGGATGGATTACAGCGAATTTTAACCCTGGTGGTGGTCGCCAGATGGTCCTTTAGAATAATAATAAAAAAAAATCTTTCGGAGCGTTTTTCGTGTCATATTGGATCCGTGCCATTGTACACGGATATCTCCAAGTCCTAAGAGGGGGCCAGCTTCCACCTTGTATCCCCTCTGTTTGATGTTAGCGAGGATCTACCTGACGTTACCTATATTTTTAATCCCAAGCTGATTGCAATACACCGTTCGGTGCGGGAGATAGCGTTTTGTGCCTTGTTCGGAGACTGAATCGTGATGTATAGCGACTTACAAAATGCCCTGGGTGCTCTCGAGCCATTGGAATCTCCACCTTCCCTTGTTCGCGGTTTCCATTACGCGACAGTTGGCACGAGCCGGGTGGGATGTCGAGATTATCTTCTGCTGGGTTCCTGGACATGTAGGGATTGCTGAGAATGAGGGCACTAACGGGTCTTTGTTGTTTTTTGTTTACTATTTGTAATGTTTTTTGTGCCTCGTGATAGGCTAACTTGATTGCAGCGACCAATGCCGATACATGCAGTTTCCAAGATAACCTCTTGCAAGACAACAAATCCCAATATTCACTTGTATTTGCAGGTGTGTTTCCATTTCCCCTTCTGTCCACTTTTTTTTCTTTTTTGTACTGACCTTGAAGGGGTCTTAGGTCTTCTCAGGTTTGCAATTCTGTATTTTTTTGATTAATTAAGCAACCCACGAATCTGAATGAATTGAATTTTGATTTCCTCTTTCAGGTGTAAGAAGAGAAAGACCTCAAGCCTTTCTTCTGACGATAGGAATCAAGCTTCCTTGAGCGAGTGCCACTGTGGCATTTTTCGGGAATATGGTCTCCCTGATCACTCTGTGAGGAAGAGGTAGGTCTGTCTCCTTGATCATTCTGTGAGGAGGAGGTAGGTCATTCTCCTTAATCACTTTGTGAGCAGGAGGTAGGTTGGTCTCCCTGATTGGTCTGTGATGAGGAAGACGTAGGTCGATCTTCCTGCTCAATGTGAGGAGGAGGAGTATGGTTATCTTGAGCCATCTGTCAGGAGGATGTACATCGGGCTCCTGGATCATTCTGTGAGGAGGAGGTACCCTGGAGGGTACCACATTTGGCTATTTGTCGCCACGCCTCTGCTTCCAAAGCTTGTACGGCGCCGGGAGTATTGCGTTCGATCTTTTTGGAGCACACCTCGTGTCACGCTGGAACCGTGCCAGTGTATACGGATGGCTCCAAGTCCCAAGAGGGGGTCGGCTTCCACGCCGTATTCCCTCTGTTTGAAGTCAGCGGGGCTCTACCAGGCGCTGCGTCTCTCTTCACGGCCGAGCTGGTGGCAATACACCACTCGGTACGGGAGATTACGCGACGTGCCCGGTTCGGGGACCGGATTGTGATCTATAGCGACTCACAAAGCGCCCTGAGTGCTCTCGGGGCATTGGAATCTCCGCATCCCCTGGTTCGCGATATCCGTGACGCCACGGTTTTGGCGAGCCGGGCAGATGTCGAGATTATCTTCTGCTGGGTTCCTGGACATGTAGGAATTGCGGGGAATGAGGGCGCCAAAGAGTCCGCGAGGACTCTGCGACCGGATCAGCGTTTCGCTCTTCCTCACACCGACTACATGGCAGGAATACGGGCAGCTCTTCGGACTGCTTGGCAAAGAAGATGGGAGACGGTCGAAGGGAACTTAAAGTTGCGTGTCATTGCGCCGCGACTGTTCCCATATACCTATCCCCCAATGCCGCGACGGCTTCAGGTCGCTTTCTGTCGTCTCCGAATCGGTCACACTCGTGTGACGCATCGCTATTTGATGGAGCGCTCGCCTGCGCTCTATTGCGACGACTGCGTTGTCCCCTAGACTGTTCGGCACATTCTTGTCGAATGTCCCAGTCGGGGTGATCTTCGCGCACGTTACCTGTCCCGGTACCGGGATGGGTGGGGTCGCTACCGCCTGTCCTTTGTACTCGGGACGAGTGTGTGCACAATGACTTGTTGGCTTCTTGGGGGAGGCCAGCCTTCTCCCTTTCATTTAACTAGGTTTAGTTGTTGTTTTTGTTATTGTTATTGCTTCCTAATTATTTCTTTTTATTATTGTTTTCTGTTCAAATTTTTTAAAGTAGCCTAGAACTAGGCTGTTTGTTTACGGCGACTGATTCCTAAGGGGGCAGTCGCCAGATAGCTCCTTAAAAAAAAAATGTGAGGAGGAGGAGGTAGGTCAATCTCCTTGATCTCTCCATGAGGAGGTAGGTCTCGTGGGGTTTCTATCGTCGAGGTGCCGGGTTCAAACGTTAGTCTATGTAAAAGTTTCACTGCACTGTTCAGTATGGGAGTTAATTCGTCATCCCAACTCTGGACTGACTGACTGTCTGTAGAGGCTGGCCTCCTCCATTTTGTTTGACCTATATTTGTGTGTGTTGGGTGCATGCTCAGCTACTGGTTGGTGGTAGGCCTTGCCTTAATGCAGAGCATGCTTTTCTCTGCTTTTTTCAGTTTTTGTTTTTCTGTTGGTGTGTGGAGGTATTTTATTCCGTAGGGGGGCTTTTAGTATAGCCCCATTTTTAGGCAACTTGATTACAGTGACTCGTGCCCTTTAAACCAGGATTGATTAATTAAAGGAAAGGTAGGTAAAGTGCATGGAAAATTCTGTTTTGTCATATAAGAAGGATAACAGGGATTCATAATGGGTTCTTTAAGAGTGGTCAAAATTTGGAATCAATTACCCAATGATATTCTCTCGTCTCCTAACATCTCTACATTTAAGTCTCGATTAAGTGGTAATTTATTACAGTAACTCCTCATTCATTATTTGGAATTACTAGGGGCTTGTTTCCTTCTCTTGCCTCTGCCTTTCTTCAGTACCCCTGGTATTTTGTGCGAATTCAATTCTGTTGTATCTGCACCCTGGGGGAAGGCTTTGGTATCTTGATGATAATAATAATAATAAAAATAAGACTTTAAATTGTGTGGTTGGTCCATGGATCTGGAGAAAGTTTTTGATTGTGCAGATAGAAAGTTTCTGGAGTGAGTAGTAAACTTTTGGGATGGTGTTAAGAGTGCATTTGGGTAAAAGATAGTTGTGGTCTCACCATGGTTTAATTTATTTATGTATGTAAAATGAGAGAAGGATACATGATAATGTGGTAAAGGTGTGTGTGATTGGTGAGGGATGGGTTATATGACTTGGTGTTGGTTGAGAGTGAAAGAAATTTGGAAATGGTGATCAAAGCTTTTGACAGGGTGGTTGAGAAGAGAGGTCGAAGGTAAATGCAGAGGCAGTAAGTTAATGGTCTTTGAGGGAGACTTTGATGGAGTGCAAAGTTTTAAGTATCTAGGATGCATTGTAAATAATAATAGTACAGTTCAAGGAGATTGTAACCACACAGTTTTCATTGTGAGTCACTGAGACGATTAGAGCATTAGTGAATGGCAAAGGGTTGCCTCAAATGAGCCATGGGACTGCTGGTTCCAACATTGGGTTAAGAGAGTGAGACTATGGTATGGAATGAGAAGGATGCATCTCGAGGTAGGTGGGACAGCTCATATGGGCGCCACTGGCGTGGGAAGCCACGTCCCTAATCCCTCTCGCCCCTGAGGGCGCTACAAAATGGGCTGCCATAACGCATTAGATAAATAACAAATTTGTTAATGCTATTTTTTCAATTTTGTTGTTTTCTTCAATCCTGACAAAATTTATTTACACCCACAGGAGCAAACCTTTTAACTCAGGTTTGTCCCAAAGATCGAGTTTGGATGAAAGTGCCTCGATTTCGCTCCAGTCTTCGCATTCCTTGCCGTCGCTGGTTTCCGCATTGCCCGACCTCTCCCCTTCCATCGATCTCAGCTTCAAGGGACCCCCTTCCACTGGGACGCCACCTCCCTCTCGTTTCGAGCACATCCGTCAACTCTATGAAGGGTTACGTCTTCATCAGTCCACAGAGGGTGAATCCCTTTTCTCAGAAGTATCACCCTTGAGTTCCTCCTATAAGGGCCTGCGTTCACGCAAGCAACATTACCGTCATTCTCGGAACCTGAGCGCTGGGAGCATACCTCAAAATAGTCTTCCTCTTCTTCCTTCGAAGCTGGAGAGGAGTTTCAGTGCTCGTAGCGACGTTGGCACTGAGCGAAGTTTGGAAGAGTTCAACTGTAGTCCAATTTGGTGCCTAGAGTGCATGGATGGGTTCGTGTATGTCGGCACTGGCAGTGGCACCCTTGAGGTGTGGGATATTTTCACATCCACTTTAAAGGTATGGTTCCTGGATGAGGGTAGGTTTGGGTCCGAGTTCCTCTCTAGATTCTTTTGACACATTTCTTCAATCCCTTTCAGAGTTACCATGATGATGGAACTGGAGTGGGAATAACTGCCATCAAACTATTTGGGAACAGAGTAGTAGCTGCTCGTCTCTCTGGTGCTGTAGATATATTTATCTTGGAACCAGTTAACTGCAAAAAGGATCAGAATCACTATAGATGTAAGTAGCGTTGCTCTTCTCGCATTTAATGGACCTCTACAAATGTTGAAGCAGTGATTGATAGAATGTCCAGTGGAGATTCAGTACTCTCCCCAAAATTTCTTCCACAGCTATTAAATGCATTCATGAGATTATTGTACACTTATGCATGGGTATTTGGTACATTTAGACCCACCATATACACCTCAGAATTGATACCAGAGCTCATCATAATTTTCCTCCTTAACAAGAAGCAAAATTTACCCAAAGTTGTCATAAGGAAGTGTGATGATTAGAACAACCACTATTGAGTTGCTCTCTGCTTGTATTTTAAACTTTTATCTTAGTGATAAATCGTCCACTAATTAAATAACACATTACATAAATCATCAACTCACAGAAAACACACAAAACAATACATGGAAAGCATGAAAAACAAAATCATTACAGAAAACTAGAAAACAATCAAATCCCTGCGCAATGACCTGCCCCCACCCTCCCCAGGAAGCTCTCATAACAGGTAGCATTCCCCTTTTCTCTCACTTCTGGAACTTTTCTCATTAGAGACGGTTCAGACACCTTCCAAATTCTCCTATCATACTTTGCCCCTATAAAGCTATATAATTACCCAACTTTACTGCAGAAAGAAAGAAGCGCCTCAACCTGAAATCTTGGAAATATAAACATTACATCACATTTCATTTTAACCATTGGCAGGCCCAAATACAAATGACTCTCTTTTTGAAATGAGGCGATGGCATTATAAACCTCTACAGTACTGTCCAAAAAGAGCACAATGTCAGTATTTCTATCAGATCATCATCCATAACTTTTGTCAAAAAAATCCAAGGTTTCCAAACTATTTATGGTAAAAGATTATACAAATCTTGATGAATAAAACGAAATTTATCAACAGATAAGTAATTTACTAGACAAAATGGTGTGTACAAAGTTATCTGAACGACATTAGAAACAAATATTGAAATATAAAGATTACTTTTTCAGTGGAAAAATTCGTGTTATTAGTATTTCGACCTTTATTCTCGATGATGCTTTGACATCTGCCCCAGGAACCAACCAACTGGTAACATTTTTGCACATTAATCTTGCTTTATTCATCTATAAGAATTTCTCAGACTTCTCGAACTGGTCAAAGTGATGCAGGTCAGTTCTTAACAGTAATGTTCTCATCTTCCAGGAAGATCTTCACTGACTTGTCCATCTGACAAGGGCTGTTATCCTGCATAAAAATTGCAGGTTAGGTTTTTGGAGCTTGCCGATGGGGCAAAGCATCTTGTTGCAGCAATTCCTTGTACACTGTGCATCTAGTTTGTCCTGTAAGCACACATGTAGCCCAGTACCTACTACCAAATTTCCGCCTCAGACCATGAGGTTTCCTTCGCCAAACTTTGCACTCCTTTTGGTTTTGGTGCAATCAACAATCTTTTGCCTGCTCTGCGATGAACGAGCCTCTTTTCATCAAATCCAAGCAAGTTGAACTTAAATTCATCACTGAAGTGGACTTGGCTCCATTAGTCATGTGACATTCGCTGGTGAATGCAATGCAAACTTTCCCGTTCTTCGGACTGATCAATGGCTTAACCATATGTGCACGAATATGAAGATTTTCTTCCTCTAACCCACTTTAAAAAGTCTCCCTGTAGGCATTGAAGGCCAAGATCTCACTATCTTAAGAAACTGTGGCAGCCATCTTGAAATGGCCCTTCACAATTTAGTTAATTGGTTGGCTTTCCTTGGCTTACCGTTTGATTTATCCAGCTTACATACACCTGTTTTGTTATAGGTTGACAGAATATTATTAATGACTACACTTTTGGAGTACTTGATAATGTCTAAAATGGCTCCAATTGAAAGACCATCTTGGTGGTGCCACTTTACACTGAGCTCACGGATAGAGAGAGGCGTGACAGATTACACTTGCCAACACCAACTTTATTGTCTATTTTTTTTTTAGCGGGCTTAGTACAATTTTGATGTGCTGAATCCAAAAGTCACTTTGGGTTTTGCTCCCTCAGGTCAACTTTTTGATTTAGTGCCAAATGATGTTTTTTACAGGTTTTATCTTTACATGTACAGGCTTTTTTCTATTTATATGATGCAAAAATCTTTCTTTCTTTGAATAAATGAATTCTGAAGAGTTTACATGCAGAAATTTTTTACTAACTGGTATTAATTATTCTTTTGCTTGTGAATGAAATTGATTTGACCAGAAGATCTTGCAAAAATATGCCCAATGTATTCTGCTACATCTGTGGCAAATACACCGTTGTTTCTAACAGAAATCCAGTCACAAGTTTCATAAAGCATGCTTATCATGCTCATTTTGGCATGAAACTTGGTGACCAGGATAAAGCTTGGGCACCACACAAGATATGCACTGAGTATCTGTGTCTTTGAACCAAGGGCAAGAAGAATTGTCTGAAGTTTGGAATTCCCGTAGTTTAGAGGGAGCCAACAAACCATGGCACTGACTGCTACCTCTGCGCTATCTGATTTGACTGAGCCACCTCAAGTATCTTCATCTTCAATTAGCATGTCGTCCTGTAGCTCACTTGTGATGAAATTCAAGTACCTATCTTAGGAGAACTTCCTGACATTAGGGATGAATATTCTTCTAGTGTTGAAGAAAATTAAGTGGTTTTTGACAATGATGCTCCACATCCTTTTTCCAAAAGGTTCTAAATGATTTAGTTCGCTATCTCATCTTGTAGAAGTTCTCTTCCATACTGTTGGTCTCGCGATTGAAGAAAAAACCCTCTCTGACAGTGCTCACATCACCTTTCGATCGCGACAGACATTGAGTACCTTCGTTTTTTTCTCTGAAGAGAATGATTTGGTGAACTGTACAGATATTGCACAGCTTCTGCACAAGCTTGGGGATGCCACAGTACCAACCCGAAGATTGAAGACTGTTATTGACAGTAGCAAGCGATCGCTGAAATGTGTTCTGCTGCACAACAGAACCAGTTTGGCTCTGTACCCCTCGCTCACTCGACTACATTGAAGGAAAAGTATGTGCTAGAAAAACTTCATTATGATCAGCATGTGTGGTTGATTTGTGTTGACTTAAAGATGATGAACCTTTTGTTAGGACAACAGTCCAGGTTCACCAAGTACCCGTGCTTTCTGTGCATGTGGGATAGTAGGTGAAAAAAATTAAAGTTTTTTTTATCTAAAAAAGATGCTTACAAACTCAATATCTACGGCCCTCTTCTTTCTACTAAAGAGCTTATCCGCATGAGTTAAGGAAATAAATTATAATATGTAAGGGTGTGTAAGAATATTGTATACAAAAGTTATTTCAGAAAAATAGTAAAAGAATATAACTCCTTCTAGGAAAAAAAAAATAAGTTCCACCACCACCAGGTAATAACAAAAAAAAAACATTTTCTTGTCCACAATTTGTCAAAATACAAGTTCACTTATTGACAAATTCCTTAATCATATATTGTATAATAATCACATCCACCTTTATTATCAAAATTAATTTTTATATCTCCAATTGTCTATGTCTGTAAATAGATAGAAAATTGATTAAATTATATATTCCAATATATACATTTTAATTAAAATCCACTTATCTTTCCTTCAACCATCAATTTTCTTCACTTCACCATTTCTTTCTTTCATCCCTTCTCTCATCTATAATAAAACTTCCTTTAGTCTTTCCCCACACTCTCCCTAGATTCTTATCACTAGAGTCCAAGCTCAGCATTATTACACAAAGTAGGACTGGCCTGTACGGAAAGAGTTGGTGCATTGAAGAGTAAGGAACATCATAGACAACCCTCTGGTGGACAGAGACAAAATACTCTTCCCACTGCTGCACATCAAACTCGGCTTGATCAAACAGTTTACCAAAGCTCTGGATATGAATGGTGGCTGCTTCACCTGTGCCATGCTTTTCCAGGATTGACCATGGAGAGGTTGAAAGCTGGCATCTTTGATAGGTCTTAACTTTGTCAGTTAATCAGACATCCAGACTTGGAAAACTCAATGAACAAAGTGGAACTGAAAGTGTGGAAGGCTTTTGTTATGGCCATGAAGAACTTTCTTGGCAACAAGAAAGCCAGGAACTACACAGAAATTGTCACCATAGCAATATGCTGACTGCTTTCAGAAACCTCGGATGTAACATGAACATCAAAATGTATTACTTATTCTCACATGGATCGGTTTCCTGAGAATCTGGGATCAATATGCTACAAGTAGGGGAAGGGATTCCATTGGGACATGGAAGAGAGAGATCTTGGATGCAGTTATGACGGCTGATACCTGTTGGACTCTGAAGAAAGCCTCCCTACTGCTGAGCATTCTAGGAGTTCGAAGAAACGGATGTTCATGTCCTGAATTCTGAACAATGATGACCTAATATCCAATTTACATGTACTTACCTTTATTAATGTCTCCTATTCAATGTCCCCGTAAGGGGCGCGGCAATTTGCCTTCCTGGCCACCAGCTGACGGGACTCAGCGCCCCGTCCGACCCCAGCTTAGCCTCTTCTCATACTTTGTGGTCTCCCCGACGCACCAGCTTGCTTCCTTTCCCCCTTTTTTGGGTGTTTTTTTGTGTTTTTTTCTCTAATTTTGTTTTAAAGTAGCCTAGAACTAGGCCAGTTCTAATACGGCGACTAATGCCCAAGTAGGCAGTCGCCAGATGAGCTCTTGAAAAAAAAAAAATAATAATCTCATTCTTTGTGACACCCTGTCTTCTTACCTACTTCCTCACTTTGCATACACTCTCTACTACAACTTTCTCTGGTCGGCCTCTAACTTCACAGGGTAGATACTGACCAGTTTTTTCTCATCTAACCATCCCAGATCGGGCCTGAGGGGGGAGGAGTCAAGGTTCCCTCACCCCTGAGCACCGGTTTTGGGTAGTGAGTTTTTAACAACCTGCTTGACCAGCTTTCTCTCTTCTTTTCACAGTCTATCGACTTTACGCCGTGCCTAAGGTGAAGCCGCCATGCTGATGGCCTGCCAGGTCACTAGGCAGGAGGAGTGGCCTCAAATGGCGGCAGCTGGCTTTGCCAGCCCCGTGTTTAACTTAAAGTTGCGTGCCATTGCGCCGCGACTGTTCCCATGGACCTATCCCCCAATGCCGCGGAGGCTTCAGGTTGCTTTCTATCGTCTCCGAATCGGACACACTCGTGTGACGCATCGCTATTTGATGGAGCGCTCGCCTGCGCCCTATTGCAACGACTGCGTCGTCCCCCAGACTGTTCGGCACATTCTTGTCGAATGTCCCAGTCTGGGTGTTCTTCGCGCACGATACCTGTCCCAGTACCGGGATGGGTGGGGTCGCTACCGCCTGTACCTTGTGCTCGGGACAGATTCGTGCACATTGAATTGTGGACTTGTTGACTTTTGGGGGGAGGCCGGGCTTCTCCCCTTTATTTAAGGTTCTTTTTTTTGTTATTGTTTTGTTTGTAGGTTGCACTCCTGCACCGGGGTGAGGGGGACCTCCCCCCGCTGCCGGAGATTGCTTCCTGATTGTTAAGTTTTTCCAATTTTTATCGATTGTTAAGTTTTCATATTTTTATTTTAAAGTAGCCTAGTTCTAGGCTATCGTGTTTTTCGGCGACTTATGCCCAAGTGGGTAGTTGCCAGATGGGCTCTATAAAATTAAAAACAAAACAAAACCGTGTTCACCCCTCGCAGAAGAGGCTACTGCGTGGGGGTCATGAGCGTTTGCCCCCGTACTAAAGAAGGGGTCATTCATTCCCAATAATGAATTTTAAAAAAATACTCGCCTTTTACGTTTCCCTCGACCATCGTCGGAGGGCCCTCGGGCAGCTTCCCTGAAAAAATGGAGGTCCCCCCTTTGCTTTCTCATGAGACCCTCTAAACTTCTTCTACCGGAGGGGAGGCTTACTGTAGGGCCAACTCCCTCAGGGGGTGAAGGATGGCAGGGCCCATCGGTCCTTGCCCCCTAATATCCTGCACTTGTGTCATAAGAGCCTACAGGGGGTAACTGTACATGCTCCTCTCTCTTCCTCGACGGATGCTGGTTCGCCGGCATTAGGTAAAAAAGATACCTCAAATGGGATCTGTGATGTCCGGGGAGGGGGGGCACATGAAGACCTTTCCCTGAGATCGCCATGGTCCATGAGGTGACCCTGCCTCAGACGGTAGGATCTTGCATGGGGTCGAACCCGAGCTCGGTGCCAAACACAGAACCCGTCTCCGCCCTTATGCAAGCTCCTCCTCCGATAGCTCGGATCCCTGAGGCCTCACAAGGAGAGGAGGGATCTCCTCCCCAGGCTGTTGCTCATATGATACGAAAGACCTCCATTTCGGAGAAGGATCTTTCCGAGGCCGGCCCATCTGGCCTAGGCGCTCCTGCCGGTGGAGGAGAAAAGCAGGTTCATTTCCCCCCTCCTCTCCAAAGAAGAAAAAGACTCGGGGCTCCTCTCCCGCCGGCGGACAAACGGGTCTGCTGCTATTTCGGTAAGCGACTAAACCAAGATCGGCACGTCCAGCCCCGTCGCTCCCCCAGGTTTGAAGACCAGATTACGTCGGGGCCCTTCGTTCAGAAGCTACCTGGCATTTTTTAGCCCTCTGGCTTCAAACGCTTCCTTGTTAATCGCTTCACTGATGGCAGCATGTTGGCTAAATGTAACATGATCCATCAGAGGAGAGCTCTAGCTAGTGTGATGGGTAGAGAGCCGAAGGTGACCCGTTTCTCGGACGGGAGCCTTTTGGCGAATGCATCGAATCCCTCTGAGACGGCCATGATTAGTGCCCTTCGGACACTAGATGGCACGCCTGTGAGTGTGACGCCGCACTCTACCATGAATTTCGTGAAAGGAGTATTTTATGAGAGGGAACTCGTTGACTGCTACATAGATGACATCACCTTAGAGCTAGCCGACCATAGGGCTGTCAAGGTCGAACGTGTGATGAGAAAACAGCGAGGGGCCTCGAGACCCACCCATACATTCTTCACGTTTGACTCTGATAAGCTACTTGAGTCGGTGCATGCCGGTTGGTATCGCTACCGCGTGAAGGCATTCGAGCTACTGCCGCGGAGGTGTCATTACTGTCACCCCCTTCGGCCATACGAATCGCTCATGTAGACGTGCAAATTTGGGGTCACCCGAAGTCTGTGTAAATTGCTCCAAGGCCGCACACGATAAGTCCAAATCGTGTGTGGCCAAATGTGTCAATTGCGGAGAGCTGCACCTCTCTTCTTCGAAGCAATGTGGTGCATATCTCCTTGAGAAGGAAATCTTGTCCGTTCAGGCTCAGGATCGTCTCTCATTCCGCGAGGCTAAGGACTTGGTCCTGGCTTCCTTGGACCTTTCTATGCCTCAATGTTGAGAAAGACACCCTCTGCTCCTGGCCCCTCCAGGCCTTCGAGCACGGTTGTTTCAGCGCCCATTCGGAAGCCTTCTGCGAGTTCAACCCACCCTGGGCGCTTCCCTAGTAAAGCTGTCGGCACAAAAGGTTCAAACTCAGCCCCAGCTAAAACCAGGGCTTCCCTCCCTTCCCCCAGCGTGACCGTTTAGCATAAGGCGAAACGGCCGTGCGCCTCCACCGAGTCGTTAGACTCACAGGAGGCAACACCCCTGAAGTTAGTCGTGAGGCCATCTTCCAGGGTTCCTAAGGTTGCCCCTATCCCCACCCCGAAAGGAGGGCAGCACTAAAGGAGCTTAGACTCCTTCGTCCACAACCAGTGGTAGGCTGGGTGGCTCGGATACGGTGGATCATCCAAAAGTGACACTCCCGCCTAAGGTTTCGAGGCGGAGGGAGAAAAAGACTCGCATGGCGAGCCCAACCTTCCCCGATAAGTCCTCGAAGGCGACAGCGCATTGTCCAGCTAACAGTGCCCGGAGTTCTGCCTCCGGCAGAACGGGGGCCCCCGTTAGCTATCTTTTTACAGGACACCATGCTGGACGCGTGCCCCCTGCCCACCCTCCCTGGGTATAAGGGTTTTACGACCCCACCACCACCGGATGGGGGCCAGGCCGGAGGATGCGCGATTTACACCCGGCCTGACGTCTCTGTTCATCTCTTCACTTTAGATACCCCCTTTCAGGCAGTAAATGTGCAGCTGCACCTGGATATGAGGTATAGTGTTATTTCCTCGTACAGTCCACCGTCAGCCGATTTCGACGCGGGGGACTTCCGCGATGAGGTTGCGGGGGACGCAACCTCATTGCCGTGGGTCTAAGTACTATTCCTAGAACGTCTGGCCGTTTTGCACGCCGACCACTTCCATGGTCCGCGTGCAAAACGTTATGCAAACATTGGTTATAAGCGCCGCCCGAATGATTTCACAGTCGGTGAATTTCCTCGAGCTAGGGCTAGGTATCTTGGCGGGCGGGCGGGCAGGCATACATTGTCTTCACTTAACGGGAAGACCCCTCTAGTAGAGGTGAAAGCGAGTCAAAGGATTCGGGACAAGTTCTCACACGACTCCCCTCCCGTTCTCCAGGAGAATGGGACAGCAATCTCGGATCCCGCGTCCGTGGAGGAATCCTTCGCGAGCGCTTTGTCCGTATTCTCTAGCCTGGATGCTGTTCCGCTAGCATTCACTGCGCGTCGCGATGTCACGGAAGGCCGCCGACTGGACTATACCTCCAGAGGCGTAGAACACTTCAACCTAGGTGAGCGAGGCATGGCCTTTCTGTTAGATTTGTTCAACAGGATCTGGATAGAGGCTATCCTCCCAGATTCTTGGCGATCGCTACTGTGCTCGCTTTTCGCAAACCGAGGAGAGATCACTGTATCCCGGCCGGTTTCCACCCAATCTCTCTAACCTCCTGCGTGTGCAAGTTGATGGAGAAATTGGTGAATGTTAGATTAGACTTTTTTCTGGACAGCAGAGGCCATCTGTCTTCTGCACAGTGCGGCTTCCGTAATTTCCACTCCTCGTCGGATGCTCTGCTCCGACTGGAAAATGCCCTCTGCGAGGCCTTCCTTCGTAGAGAGCACTACGCCACGGTATTTTTCGATCTTGGGAAGGCCTATGATACCGCATGGCGATACGGTATCATGGAGACTTTCCACACGATGGTTCACTTCTGCGGCCATCCACGGCTCCACCCTGACTCAAACTTGTTTCTAAATGGGGTGCGCCTGGAAGTGGTGGACTCGCACCGTTTCCTTAGTTTTGTATTTGACCGACGCTTTCCTGGGCGGCTCATATTCGCAGCCTTAGGGTCTCTTGTACCCTCGACATGGATATTCTTCGCTCCGTGACGTTCAGCGATTGGGGCGCTGATAGGGTTACTGCTTTATTTTTTTATCGATCCTTTGTTCGTTCGAAGCTCGACTACGGATGCGAGTTTTATGCATCCGCAGCTGAGTTTGTATTACGGAAGGTGGACTCGATCCACCACACTGGCTTTCTCATAGCAACCGGTGCCTTCGCACTTTCCCTATTGAGAGCCTACTTGTCGATGCTTGGGAGATGCCACTAGCTCTGCGCCGTGCACAGTGCATTATTCGCCTGTACGCTCAAGGCCGGCACCTCCAGTCACCAACAGCTCTCACTGCATTCGCAGCTGATCTCGACGGTGCCTATGCCTCTGATAGACGCCAGTCATATCCCAAGCCCTTCAGGTTTAGGTCCAGGAAACTCTTCGTGAGCTCAGTGTAGCCTCCGGGCCGTTGGCCTCCCTGGTTCTGCCTAGGACGCCACCCTCGAGGGTACCACCTTTAACCATTTATCGCCACGCGTCTGCTCTCAAAGCTTGTACAGCGCAGGGAGTATTGCGTTCGGCCTTTTTAGAGCACACTTCGTGTCACGCCGTATCCCCTCTGTTTGAAGTCAGCGGGGCTCTGCCAGGCGCTGCGCCTGTCTTCACGGCCGAGTGGTTCGCAATACACCGCTTAGTACGGGAGATTACGTGACGTACCCTGTTCGGAGAACGGATTGTGATTTATAGCGACTCACAAAGTGCCCTGAGTTCTCTCAGGGCATTGGAATCTGCGCATCCTCTGGTTCACGATATCTGTGACACCACAGTTTTGGCGAGCCGGGTGGATCTCGAGATTATCTTCTGCTGGGTTCCTGGACATGTAAGAATTGCTGAGAATGAAGGCGCCAAAGACTCCGCGACGACTGGGCGACCAGACCATCGTTTCGCTCTTCCTCACACCGGATTACATGGCATGAATTCGGGCTAGTTGGCAAAGAAGATGGGAGACGGTCGAGGGGAACCTAAAGTTGTGTGCCATTGCGCGCCGCGACTCTTCCGATGGACCTACCCCTCCAATGCCACGACGGCTTCAGGTTGTTTTCTGTCATCTCCGAATCGGACACACTCGCGGGACACACCGCCATTTGATGGAGCGCTTGCCTGCGCCTTATTGTGATGACTGTGTTGTCCACCAAACTGTTCGGCACATTCTTGTTGAATGTCCCAGTCTGGGTGATCTTCGTGCACGCTACCTGTCCCAGTACCGGAATAAGCGGGGTCGCCACCGCTTTTCCCTTGTACTAGGGATGGGTTCGTGCACAGACTCGTGGACTTTGACTTTTTGTAGGTCGCTCGTTTCTACACCGGTTTGAGGCTGGCCTCCCCTCAATGCTGTAGCGTGTTTCCTGCTTGTTGCCTTTTTCCTTTCTTTATTTTTATTGTTTTTGGGGGGTTTTCTTTTATCTATTGTTATTTCAATGTAGCCTAGTACTAGGCTGTCATGAGTATGGCAACTTATGCCCAGGTAGGCAGTCGGCAATTTTTTTTAATCGTATTCAATGTACACTTACATTTTTTAACATTTAATTAATAAATTGTGTTAGAAAATGATGTTTCTTTATCTTAAAAACCTATTTCAGATGAAAAATATTAACAAAAATTAACCACAAATTTACAAAATAAATGTATGTAATTCATTTAGTTATAAGATTGGATTTTTTAAGAATTAACTTAACACAAAACTTTTATCTGATTGGAAGAAACAAATGTCATTTTTGGATTCAGTGGTGCGAAAATGCCCTAAATCAGTTTAAAAAACTTAGATGACTTACAAAAATTTTTTTTGTAGCTCTGTGTTATCTATTTTATCTGTATGACAGCTGGTACAAGAATGATCTAACATTATAGTTTTTAGTCTACACTTAATCAGATTTTAAAAGTTTAGTAATTTCACTTACAGGTTAGAAAAATGAGTTTCAATATTAGTTCTTCTTGAATGTTGGAGTTTCTTTTTTTTTTTTTAGATCTAGAGACAACTCTAAGCTTTACGAATCCAAAAACATGAATCCTTTTCTTGCAAGAATTTACAAAAAAACCCCTTTCTGTTCAGTCTTCTTCCTTTTTTCATTTTTGCTCCTCTCGTTATATTTAGGGAGAGAGAGAGTTTCTTAAGACTGTAATTCTATAACATAAACGAGATTGAACTGAAATTATTTGCTGTACAAACCTTTCCAAATTTCTTTACAAGAAACTTAGATGTTTGATCATTTTGGTTTCTTTAATTTTTCTAGTAAATTGTTTATCTGCTGATAACTAGTTTTATTCATCCATTTTGCTTAATCCTTAACCATATGTAGTTTATACCTGTAAGTTATTATACACCAATGTTGAAAAATTTGTGATAGAAATACAAGCTTTCTCATCTTTTTAGACAGTACTGTATATCTAACAACTTGGATACATTGAATAGGCAACACACAAAAACACCCAGACAAACAAACATACATGTCGACATTCACTTGATACTCCCAACTTCCCAGTCTCCTTCCACAATGAAAGAACTCACATTTGATTTGTCAAAACAGCCTCTGGTAATTTTCTGTGGCCTATAAATCGGTCACACTCCCTGGACACATCTCCATTGATGCACAACTTCCCCCCTACTTTACTGCGATGGCATTCTTGTCGAATGTCCAAGTATATAAGATCATAGTGTATGGTAGCGGGATTGCCGTTTTTTCCTTGCACTCAGGACAGGTTCATCCTCATTGCCTATGCATGCCTTCCTCCTCCACCTGATCTTATATTTTTAATCTTAGTCTTTGTTGCTGTCTTTTTTGTGGTTTGTTTACTTTTTGCTTTTTTGTTTTTAACTTATAATTTAGGGAAAGAATATATTAGCTATTAGCAGAGCTGGGCGTTGCGGCAACGAGTTGCAACTTTGCCACACTATGAATTTTGAAGTCGCAAACGTTTTGAAAAGGTTGAACTAAGCAAAGTTGCACCACCAATTTTCCACAAATTTGAACAGGAACAAAGACAACTTTTTTGAAAGAAATTGCTGCAGCTGTTATAAGCCAGTTTTAAAGCCTGATTTGGCTAAAAATGTCAAATTTGAGTTGGTAGGAGCTAACTTTATTTTTATCTGATTTTTAACTTTCCTTTTACGATAAATTAAATTCTTCACATTATATGAGACTGATGTTACATGAAACTACCTAAATGTACCCCCCAAAAGTTTGTCACTGAATTTTATTATAAATTAGTAAAATTACATACATTTTCAGGCGTGAGCCAAGTTTTAAACCTCTCTTGTCAGTTAAAAACTTTCGAGAATGTGTTATGCCTTGTAGCATTCATCGTGTAAATTAATCTCATTTTCTCATATTTTAATATGTGCTTATACTTTTCTTGTGGCTAAGATGAAAAAATTACTGTGACTTACTTATTCATTAAGTACAATACCCCCCTCCCCAGCTCTGCAGCTGTAGGTAGAGAGTCTATTCAGCATGGCCGGGGATGTCCTCATGTCTACAAGAGGTCCTCCCTGGATGAGGTCAACTTTGAGGAGCTTGTGTTCCTCAAAGAGAACATGGACCTCCTGGAGGAGAAGATGGCCCAGGAGGACATGGAGAAGGAGGACCTGTAGATATTAGTTTAGGCTGTGTTTTAACTCAAAAATAAAAAAATTAATAAATATGTTTTTCTGCATTATAAAAGCATGTTTCTATTATCACACTAAAGTTTACTTTGTAATTTAGCAGAGTTGCATCAGAAAAAAAAAAAAAGTACTTCAAGGCAAAAATAGAGTCGCAAAGTCACCTGAAAAAATTAAAGTCGCGCCCAGCTATGACTTGGTGGCATGGCAGTCACCAGATAGGCTTTTAACCTTCCCCCACCCTGGTTTAGTTGAGAATTACTCAAGAACATTCTCAAGTTTCATAGCAATAAGTGTGCTTGAATAATGAACAAGCCTATCAATTTTTGGTAATAGAAAATAAATAATTTAGGCAGCATTCAGCCACTTCATTTACTGTTCACTATTATCATTAATTGTACTCGCCATTCCGCTCTATTCATATTTTGTGTGTTCTTTTCTCAAAGTTCCTCGTAACTCTCCTGTTGTTTATTATTACTGTGAGATTCTTTGTACTTCTCATTTGCTTTCATCTCACTCATTCAAGTTTGGCGAAGTTAATCTCCCAGCCCCTTGAAGGTGAGTTTCAACCAACATCAAATTGATCTACATATCTTGTTTTGTTCAAAGTTTAGTTGTATATATAAATCCTGTGGTAAAAACATGGTTTTCTTTACCACTCCTGGGATTAAGATTGTGGCAAAGAGTGTATCCCATTCCCATGAAGAGTGCTAACAAACCTGACATATATAGCTGCAGAATAGATTAAGTATAGCTGAAAAGAGGGATTAAGTGAGGTAAAGTATGCTGGGTTCATGGATCTAGAAAAAGCATACAATTGGGAACATTATTGTAGGTGTTATGTTAGGTATTAACTTTACTTTGCCAGCTCCCCTACCTCTTCTGCGAGATGGACAGCTCCTAAGAAAGCCACTACGCTGCTTGATTGCATCCACAGGTGCCTAAGAGAGATAATGAGTATTAATGTATGGAGTGAGTGGTGAACTCTTTGATGATGTAAAGATTATGTATGTTGGAACTAAAGCATGAGTTAAGTTGAAAGATGGCTGTTGTTAGTAGCTTCACATATGTGACCATAAAAACAAACTTGTGTTATGTTACCTTGGCCCTTTAATATCTTTATAAATGAAGTACCGAGAGAAGTACGTATGGCACTCATGGAAAGGGAGGGGCGTGAGATAGATGAGGGATAGATTCTCTGTTGGTATATGCTGACTGTGTTAGTGGCTTAGAGTAAGAGGGATTTTGAAATGTTGATCAAAGCTTTTCACAGGTTGTGTTAGAGGAGATGTTTAAAAGTGAAGGCAGAAAAGAGTAATCTAATGATATTTGGAGATGAGAATGAGATAGAGTGGTTATCTGAATCTGGTCTACCCTTGAACAAGTGAAAAGTTTTAAGTATCTAGGATGCATTGTAAATAATAGTGATACAGATCAAGCAATTGTGACCAATAGGTTTTACATGTTAGGAAAGTCTCTTGTAGATAAAAGGAGAGGTAGGGACTGGTAGTTTTTAGTGGGGTTGAAGTTGACCAACCCCACTTTGTGGCCAACTAGTTGATGTTGGTCTTGAAGTTTTTAACCTCATCATCATGACCGCCACTTTACCCCTTTCTGACCCATGGAATAGGTGCTGGCATGTATCAAATGTTGTAGAAGGGAGGAGAAAAAAAACCCAATGTCTTAATCCAAGGCCTACCCATATACCAGCTAGAGACTAGTTTATTAAGTCTAGTCTCCGTCAGTCTTGACCCTCAAGTATTTCATTTCTTTTATCTCAATATTTTCTCTTTCAACTTTCAGATAAAGAAGGATCAAATACAACGAGTTTTACATTTGAATCTAGTGATTGGACATTCAGCCCAAATGAGAGCCTCCGACTCATTCGCTTAAGCTTGGTCAAAGCTCACCAGCAGCCCATTACCGTCCTCACCTGTGATAATAACCGAATTATTACAGGATCTCATGACCACACGCTTAAGGTAGTTTCACTTAGTTTCCCAAATTGTTATGAATTTGTTGTGTCCAATTACAGATCCTGTTATAGGGTTATAGCAAGTTTATGACATCACCAAAGACCAACATACTTACTAAAGGCAAAGATGCTGCCAATGATTCGCTTGCACATACTGTTTTTTCTTGCATGTCAAAATTTTTTTGAGTAGAAGAGAGGGAATGTAAGTGAAACAAATCTAAGGAAGTGCTAGTCAATAGTGCAAGGGCTATGTTGCTGGGCCAGAACTGGAAAGGGGAAAACAAAATGAAATGACAATATGTAACGTGTAGCGGAGAGCAAAACAATGACAGGTAGATGCAGATGTAGTAAGTGAAGTTTGTGGATGGAAAAGGAATCAGGATCCGGATGGGAATGGTAGAGTACTTGTGAGCAATGAGTAGGTCATAATTAGATGTTAAGATTGCTTTGAGTTATACACTAGTGGCATGTCATATTGTAGCACGCCAAAAATCTATCCTCTAGCCCAAATTGATCCAACTCGCTTTCTACACTAATTCGGACGTGAGAAATCAAGGGAAAAATTAAATGGATTGTATGTATAGTCTTTTATTTACAAGAAAAATATGGGGTAAATATTTATAGGAGATAGGGGTAAATAAATTTGAGATCTTTTATAAACAATCCTACTTATTGGTGAAATATCCACAATCTTATATAACTCAATCCTACTACCAAACAAACAAGAGATAAATGAAAAAACAACAAATGCACTAGACGAGATGAATGTACAACAAAATAATACAAAATTGTATCAAGGAGGCCTAACAACCATACTTGATCCAAAACAATACAACAAAGATAAGGCCTTGTAGCGGGCCGAAAATATATCTCTAATCCCAATCGATAATCGATCCAACCCGCTTCCTACACTGTCTGGACGTGAGAAATCGAGGGAGAATAAAACGGATTGTATATACAGTCCCTTTACTTACAAAAAAAAAGTACAATAATAGTTACAGTTATATTTACAGCAATTTATATTCACAAGGGAAGTGTGCACACTTCAAAATGAGGCTGGATTTCCCAATCCAAATACGATACCAAACGAGAATTTTATAACCGGTGAATACAACAATTTACTTATATTCTACACAAAACAAAAAAAAACACAACCACAGCCGAACGAAAAGGGGGCACGCGCTATCACTTGTGTGCTGGAGGTGGGTGGTAGTAGGCTAACTTAGAAGGAGGCAGGATTGTCAACGAAGGCGGGTATGGCGGTTCAGGTGGTTAGAGAGGCACGAAAGCCCTCCGTCTCAGGGCTGGGCGGAGCACTCGTCTAGAGAACCCCTCTTGCTATCAGTCCACACTTCCACTCTCTCTTTCCAGAATATGACGCTTTGATAAAAGTTTATTTTAAGCAAAGTACAATATTATTATAGTGATATCTCAAAATTAGCTACTATCTTTCCAGAATATGACGCCTGGAAAGAAAGAAAAACATGGTAATTATTTTATACATAAAATAAACAAAAATAAAACAAACCCATCCCCATTCACACACATTCTTACAGAGGGAGGGAGAGGGTACTGAGAAAAGGGGTGGGAGAATGGCCCTTTTACACACACTCACATTCGCTCCACCACACCCCTCCTTCCTTAAGCCATTCGACCAGCCACTCACTAAACCCTTTCAATCACTCTTCACGGTACCACTTGTGCTCAATCGCACCCTTCTGCACCCATTCACACTCTTCTACTGGTCCCTGGCTACGCCTAGCAATTAGTCGGGGTTGTTCGTCAGTCGTCCTGTCAGTCTCATCGTCACTATTTATCATCTCATCAACCATACTCTTAGCCCTCATTACCAGTTCTCCCATCTCACGACAGAATTCTTTCATACTCTTCCGTTCAGAACCCTCACTCTTCATACCCCCATTCATCAGCTCCTCACTCACAGCTCTCATCCAACTCAAGGTACATTCTTGCGAAACAGACAGGTCACTCACATCCCCTGTATTCTCAACAGGCATACCAGAAACCCCTTCGACTGGTTCCCACCAGAAACCTGAAAAACCAGCCACTTCATCATTCACTACATCAAACTCATCCCTACTATTACCATTTGTAAAACCCGAAAAATCAGCCACACTAGGTTCATTCTGCCCAAACACACTGTCATTCATACTGTTCCCAAAACCAGAAAAATCAGGCACAGGCAGCTCACTCACTCGTCTACTTATACCAGCCAGATCACTCACCTGTTTACGCAAAAACTCAATCTCCCTTTCAAGATCCCCCATACCAGAAACACTCTGCTCAGACTTACTTTCATTCGTACTTGCATTCTTCCTTTCACTCTTCTTTGTACGCTTTCTACTCCTCGAGACTAAGACTAGCTCTTTCCCAGACAGATCCATACTATCACATTCAATCTCATCATCATGCACTTTACCTCTCTCTCTACACAGTCCATACACCGGATGGCTCACCAGGTAGTCAGGAGGTTCTCTCCATCTCCTTAACTGACTCTGATGAGCCCGCACTCTCTCAGTCATGCCGTCATTCAAACTCTCCAAAACATACGTTACCCCATTTTCCCAAACTCTCACAACTCTATAAGGTCCATCAAACTTCTCACTCATCTTTGACACATTCAACCTACCCTTCACTTCTTTCACCTTCAATACTTTTGTACCTAATTCAAATGAACGGAACCTTTCATGCGCCTCACGCCATACACTCTGCTGACTTTCACTCAAACGAAACCTATCTCACTCGCCTTTCAAAATTCATCACAAACTGACATGGGGACATTCCAGTTGCACTATGCACAGTTGAATTATATGCCCACAACACTCTCCCCAGACACACATCCCAGTCATTCACTGTCGTACTCATCATTCTCAACATCTCACACAAGGTTCTTATAGTCCGTTCAGCCAATCCATTTGAAGACGGTACATACGGAGTTGTTCTCACATGCTCCACACCATTCTCTCTCAACATTTGCTCAAACACTTCCCCTACAAATTCAGGCCCATTATCACTCAGACATCTTCTAGGCTTCCATACACACATAGGAAAGAACAACTGCTCAACCACACGCGCAACAGTCACACTCCTTTTATCTCTCACAGGCGCTGCATACACAAACTTACTTTTATGATCAACCATAACAACCATACCAACATTCCCAGCACTTGTACGTGGCAAAGACACACAATCAATCACTACCAATTCAAACGGTTCTTTCGCATCAACTTTCAACATCGGTGGTTTCACTTGCACACCTTGCACCTTTCGCTTCTGACACCTTTCACACGTAGTTGCAACATCATTCACAACAGTTCTCAGAAACGGGTGGAACACACGCTCCTTCATACACTCCCACAGCTTAAACTTACCCATATGCCCATAATTATCATGCACAACCTTCACCAGACCAATCATACCAACTAAGGACATCACAGGTACATACATATCATCACCACCCTTCACATGCCTCACAAAATATACAACATCCATACAAACAACAAAATCCTTAGCATACCTTTTAAAATCACTTAAACACTCTGGCCATTCATTCAAATCAACACGCATCATTACACACCTCTTCAACTCACTAACAAAAGGACACATCTCTTGCATCTCTAGAATATCATCATCACTTAAAATCTCATTCTCATCATCCATAACCAACTCAATCATGCCACAAAATTTGACAACATTCTTCGCACACTCATTCAACTTCATCACCTCACATTCACCTTTCATAAGACGATCCTTATCAGCATCCAAAGACAAATCATTCAATCTCATAAAGTCTACACCAAGCAAGAAACAACAAGGCATTTGCTCACCTTTCAGAATCACAAAGTCATGCCTCACATTCACACCATTACCCAAACTCACTTTCAGACTAACCTGTTCCCATGCCACTATCAAGCCATTCCCTAATCCACTTATCCGTAACTTCACAGGTTTATGCTCGCAACATTTAAACTCATCATACTTACTCAGAATCTTCTCATTCACTAAAGACACCTGCGCTCCAGTATCAATCAAACCACAGAACAACCTTTCACCAACTTTCACTCTCGCTTCCATCATATCAGGTCCACCATGTTCGCAATACACCGAAGGAACAAGCACACCAACATCAGCACTGATATCCACACTGTCATTAACTCCCATATCATCACTCAACACACACTCATCTTCATCCAGACAATCATTCTTCTCTCTTATATATGAACACTTTTCAATTACCCAATTGTAGTGCACACCGCTCAAACATTGCAGATGTACCACATTAGGATTCAAACCCTTCATCTTCTCATCCTTGTACACAATCGGCCTCTCACCACCAAAGTGCACATAAACAATCACTCCATACAAACGACTGACTACAATCAACACTTCCTGAAATGGCGGGACCCCTTGCATACACATCGCTCTCAATTCTTTCATGAAGTTCCGCACCTTTGCCATACAAATGCTTTCAGGCTTCCTACACACTTCATTCATTACCTCCTTCCTTAAATCATCTACACTATCGGGCACTCTCACATCTACTCCATCACTCTTCAAATCTTGCAAACCATTCCATACACTCTCAAACAAGGAATCACCACCACCCTTACTCTCTTTTCCATTCATAATCCCTTTCGGCAAATACTCAGGATCACTCACTCCACACACATTTTCATCATTCGTACCAGGATACCTTGACATCAAATCAGCCACTCCATTCCGTTCACCAGGCACATACTCAATCACATAGTCAAAGTCACTCAAATCTTCCAAAGTCCTTGCAATCCTACTATCAGCCCACTTCATACGCTGCAGATACACAAGAGGTTGATGATCGGTTTTTATCACAAACCTCACACCATACAAAAATGGACGCAACACTTTCAAACAATATCTTATCGCAGCCAGCTCTCGTTCCACAGTCGAATACTTTCGTTCTGCAACATTCATAGCCTTGGATACATACTCAATTATTCGCCTGACATTCTCTCCATTCAAACGCTGCTCTTGCATCAGAAAACCTCCCATACAATACCCACTCGCATCTGTATACAGTTCAAGCATTTTAGCATTTACACTATAATCTGGGTAAGCCAATTCAACATCTTCAGCCGCTGCCTCTTTCAGTCTCTCATACGCCTCATTCATCTTATCATTCCACTTGACAACCGTACTACCTTTCTTGCCCATCCACTCAGTCAGAGGCTTACTCACACCAGAACAATCACGTATAAACTTTCGCTGAAACTCAATCAAACCCAAAAATGACTTCAGTTGCTTCACAGTCACCGGTTTAGGAAACATTCGCACCTTCTCAACATACTTCGATGATTTTCGCAATCCATTCTCACTCACCATATGCCCAAGGAATTCCACTTCTTTCGCAAACCATTCACACTTCGCCACTTTCACCTTCACACCAACACTCTCCAACGTTCTCAACACATCATTCACCAATCTCATATGCTCCTCAAAAGTCTCAGTCATAATCAAAATATCATCTATAAACGCAATCACATTCTTACTCGCAAACTTACTCAACACAACATTCATTGCCCGCTGGAAGGCTCCGGGAGCATTAGCCAACCCAAAGCTGAGGTTCCGGAACTGGTAATGCCTCTTTGAGGAAGAGAAGGCAGTTACTGGCCGGCTCTCCTCAGCAATGGGCATCTGGTAATACCCCCGTACCAGATCCAGCTTCGTAAACCCCTCCATCCCATGCATACTATACACACACTCAGATACCACACACATCAGAAACCTTTCTTTCACCTTTCGATAATCCACACACAGACGCAATCTTCCATCCGGCTTACGTACAGGTACAATTGGACTATTCCATGCACTCTCGCTCTCTTCAATCACCCCCAATTGCTCCAATTCCAAGCACTGCTCCTCAATCTCATCAGCAACCGGACGTGGGAAATGCCTTGGCCGCTGATAGATTGGGGAATCCTCCTTCAGGACAATCTTGAATTCCGGGAGCTTTGCAACCCCAAAATCCAGATCGCCCTTACTGAGGGCTCCCTTTCGTTCAAATATCATTCGATACACATCCTCCCTTTCATACTCAGTTAAACATCCATCCAATTCCACCATGCTCTTCACCTCATTATACATCCATTCGCATGTCTTTTCATTCGCAACATTCACCCTGATATCCGTACTATCGTCCATACCTACCTCATTGACAGTGGAGAGGTGGCCCAGTACATCTCCGACTTGGATTCCCCTCACCTGCCCTTTCACACTGGGGTCCGCCTGCACACATACAAAAGGATCATTCATTCTCATCAAGCCATCAAACACACAAGCAACACGCCTTACCTTATAACATGCATCCTTTCCATCCAATATCACAGTGTTCTCACTAACATCCTTACTCCAACTCACTCTAACAGACACCCTTTCACCCTTCACAAGCCTTACATTCTCCATAGCAGTCACCTCAATACCAGTAAACACACTCCTCAAAACGCTACCATCTTTCCCTACATACAACTTATAGACCCCATTTTTACCAATCTTTCTCTCAATCTGATCACTCGCAGGATGCACAACCATACGATTCATTTTCATAAAATCATACCCCAAAATCACACCATACTCACTACTCACCTTATCAATCACAGAAAATTCACATTCATTCATCATCATACCATGCATTCGAACAGCTGACCTTATCATTCCAATCACAGGCACTCTCCTATTACCAATACCTACTAAACTACCCTTGCACTCAGACAGGAGGGCTTTCTCGCTAACCTTGTCATACACATCTTTATACACCAAGCTCGCCTTGCATCCAGAATCTATTAAAGCCAAACACTCAATTCCATTCAATTCCACCTTAACACTCAGACACTCATACTTCCTACCAGACAGCACTTTCACACTAGACAGACTTACCAACACATTACTCACACTCATGCACCCAGAGGATACTTCAGCAGGTACCCTCTTACCATTCAGTTTCCCGCTTCAGACTTTCCATTCACACCTTGCACTCTCAGTCTAATCCAACACTTTTCACTTGAATGTCCTTCCATCGCACAATAGCTACATACATTCCTCTGGTCACGACACATCCTTGCATAATGACCAGCCTTTCCACAATTACCACATGCATATTTCATACTTTCCCCACCAGTTGCTCCACCATTCAACCTCGGACAATCTTTCTTCAAATGGCCTATTTCTTTACACTCGAAGCACTCTTTCACACTTTCCTGGCAATCCTTTATCATATGCCCTTTCTTACCACACCCAAAACACGCACCAGATGTCCACCTACATTCTGCCAACATATGACCTTTCCTTCCACACCGACGACATTCCAATCTTTCTCCCACCATTCGGTCTCTCGTTTGCTGGGACATACCTCGGTTTCTCTCTCATATATCCGTTCCCACGCTTGAAATTCATCTGCCCCCTTCCATTCGACCACCCTCCATTTGCCCATCCATTCTGCCGGCCCAGGAAGTTTGACATCACTCCAGCTGGTGCAGCCTTCAGGGCATCCCTGTAGCTGACAAACTGCTGGGGTGGATGAAAGCTCCTGGGCTTCTTACCCCCAACATTCACACTGTACCATCCATCCTCTTCTAGATCGCTTTCATCATCAAATCGTCCATCTTCTAACAGTTCCAACACATCCTCCCACATCAACCGTTCACCTGTCAGTCTCATTCTCTCCTTTCTCTTTCCACTCAGCCATTCACTCACCTTTCGCGGGATCGTGTCCAAAAACTTCCTCATCAGTGGTTTACATTCATTTACATCATCATCACCATACCTCATTCTTGCCATACTCTCAAGCCTATGTGCATACATATTCACACTTTCACTCTTCCCCATTCGAGCCTTCTCAAATTCATTCACCCTCTTATACTTCACACTCTCTTTCATTCGTTTCACCTGCCCAATCAATCTCTTCTTCACTACATTGTACTTTGGCTCTCCCACACTCGTTATCACTCGCAAGAACTCCAACACTTTCCCATCCAAACAATCTCCCAGAACACTCACCCAGTGACCCTTGTTCTGCGGGTACTTGAGCTTGCAGTACCGCTCAAAATCCCCGAAGAACTCATCCATACTCTTTCCCCCATGCAATCTAAACTTATCAATCCTTGGCACTTCCCTAATCAAAATTCCTTTTCCCACATTCACTTCACTCTCCGAAGAGTTACTCTCGGTCTCACTCATTCCAATCATATCGTCACTCTCTCCCTCATCTGAGTATAGCGAATCCACACTCTTCCCTCTCGCCTTCCTATCCTTAACCTTAGAACCATGCTTACTTCCTCTCTTACTTTCCACTCTCTTCCATTCACCCCCTTTCCTACCACTCACAGTATCTTCTTTAGACTCAATCCTACTGCCATCCATTCCATTTAGCGGAGTCCCTTCAGTAGGAGCAGGGGTCAGGGTTGTAGGTCCTGGGACTGATCCAGCCCCTGTCATCATGTTATACAGGTCCTGCATCCGTCGGTCCGTCTGATCCTGTCGGTCTCCCATTTCCTTCTTCATCTTATCAGTCTTTTCATTCATCCCTTTTATTTTATTCTCCATTCCCTCCATCATTCCCCGCAACATTTCACACTCCTCTTCTTTCTTTCTCAACTCCAGTCTCAATCGCACTACTTCTTCATTCAATGTTTCCGCTACAGCCATTGTTCCCAAGTTAGTAAAAAGATAGGAGGAGGGAAAAATCAATCAAACTACTTGTCACACTAATTGGGTATGGACTGCAATCCAATCCAGTCACGCTCCCAGTTTCGAAGTCTCACGTCCCTATTCGGGCGCCAAATGTAGCGGGCCGAAAATATATCTCTAATCCCAATCGATAATCGATCCAACCCGCTTCCTACACTGTCCGGACGTGAGAAATCGAGGGAGAATAAAACGGATTGTATATACAGTCCCTTTACTTACAAAAAAAAAGTACAATGATAGTTACAGTTATATTTACAGCAATTTATATTCACAAGGGAAGTGTGCACACTTCAAAATGAGGCTGGATTTCCCAATCCAAATACGATACCAAACGAGAATTTTATAACCGGCGAATACAACAATTTACTTATATTCTACACAAAACAAAAAAAAACAACCACAACCGAACGAAAAGGGGGCACGCGCTATCACTTGTGTGCTGGAGGTGGGTGGTAGTAGGCTAACTTAGAAGGAGGCAGGATTGTCAACGAAGGCGGGTATGGTGGTTCAGGTGGTTAGAGAGGCACGAAAGCCCTCCGTCTCAGGGCTGGGCGGAGCACTCGTCTAGAGAACCCCTCTTGCTATCAGTCCACACTTCCACTCTCTCTTTCCAGAATATGACGCTTTGATAAAAGTTTATTTTAAGCAAAGTACAATATTATTATAGTGATATCTCAAAATTAGCTACTATCTTTCCAGAATATGACGCCTGGAAAGAAAGAAAAACATGGTAATCATTTTATACATAAAATAAACAAAAATAAAACAAACCCATCCCCATTCACACACATTCTTACAGAGGGAGGGAGAGGGTACTGAGAAAAGGGGTGGGAGAATGGCCCTTTTACACACACTCACATTCGCTCCACCACAGCCTCACGTTTTACCCCTGGTGGGAAGTCCTACCGGCTGCCACTCGAGTGTTCACAATTTGTTTATTTCCAAAAAAGGCTGGCGCCTCCGAGCTGATATAATATAAAGCGATCTTGTTGCAGTATTGAGGCTATATAGAAGCCCTCCTCCTTCCAAATGGGACATACAATAACTTTAGTTAAGTTACTTTGAATCCTACAATCTCTGCATCTCTTTACAAATTGAAGGATTATCCTGTTGAATTTTGGCAAAATTATAGAGTGGCCTTTCGCAAAATAAGAATAAACAATTTGCTGAGGAAGAAAAAAAAAAACATTGTTATACAAAAACATGAAATTCAATTATATATAAAAAACAAACAAACTGAAAAACATTCCCGTTCATACACACATTCTTACAGAGGGAGGGAGAGGGTATTGGGAAAGGGGTGGGAGAATGGCCCTTCACACACACTCACATTCGCTCCACCACAATGGCATAGGTACTTAGTATTGTGTAGAACCCTTTTGAACTAGCGGAGTGCAATAACATCCTTTGATGAAAACTGGATACCTCCTTCATACACTTTCCTCTTCATGATCGACCAGAATTGTTTGATAGGGTTTAGGTCAGGAGAACAGGGAGGCCAGGTCATAACTGATTGGCCTGTGATTCCTAAAGTTGCGATGTACAAAATTGTAGCCTTGGCTGAATGCGAAGGACCATTACCATGCATAAAAATCAATCGCCGTCGACGTGAGAATGGCAGATCATATAACCATGCTGCAAAATACTCCTCCAGAAATGCCGTGTAGGAGATGCTGGTGGGTTTGACACCTTCTGGAACTCGAAAAGGCCCGACAAGTTCATTTCCTGTGATTCCGGCCCAAAACATAACACCACCACCTCCTTGTCGACGCCGAATGCAATGCGGGTGAGAGGCTCCAAGAGGTACCCAAACTTTGGCCCATCCATTGGGGCCATTCAGAGTATTTCTGGCTTCATTCGTGAAGAAGACATCTTGGAAATTGATCTTCATGTACTTTCGCGCCCAATCAATACGATTCTCTTCGTGATTCTTGCTCAGGATGGGTCTAGCGATGCATTTAACACTTCTGGACATCTCTTTAAGGATCCTACACCGGGTGCTTCTGGACAAAGGAGCAATTCCAGCACCTTCAAATATGACAGCACTTGTGCTACGGAGGTCTTTTCTTACTTGTCTACCTATTTTTCGGATGTCACGTTGGGATACACTTCTTCTCGTACCTTTATCTTGCCTTGGTTTGATGATGGGGTTTTGCACATGCGCCTTCAATGTTCTTGTATCCCGACCAAGCTCTTGGGATAATTCTCCAACAGATAAGCCTTCTGCGAGACCTGCAACAATCCGTGTCTTTTCTGCAGCTGTCAGATGTCGTTTCAAGGGCATTTTTTGTATGTACCTACCTAGGATATTTCAGTGGACCAAGTTTTACGTTTGACCTGCAATAAAGCGTGATACACAGTTTATTATTATAGTTATTATTATCATTATTTATTAGTATTATGATATACTATTATTAATTATTACGAGTATTATCATTATGGCTTCCCGCTCAACCTTTTATCCCTGCACTTTGCACCAGGAGTGTTTCCACCTGTACAGAGTTTGGTCCGATAGTCATGGAGCCCTGGTGAACTGCATGCCATCGTGGAATTACTTTGCACTAGGGTATTATAATAAGAGGTAGCACCCACCCTACTCATTAGTGGACCCACCTATCTCTACTTCTCTTTATTACATACCCTCCTACCCCTTTCCACACTTATTCTCCTATCCGCAGATTTTCTGGCTGCCTGGCGCACTTTCATCCTTTTATGATCTTTAGTCAAGTGGCAGTGTATACTGTGAGGTCCCTACCTACTGCGAGGGCCAAAAGCCTACTGGCTAGGGCAAGTAATATGTATGAGGTGTGCTGGGCCGTCGACTCTGCTCACCTTGCTCTAGTACACATATAAGGTGATTATGTCGGCACCATCCTTTATCGTCTAAGTTCCAGGACGATTTCGCCTAAATGGCGGGCCGGAGTCTATTATTAGTCTGTAGCGTGATTACGGCGACTTTTGCCCTAGTAGGCAGTCGCCAGATGGGCTCCTAAAAATATGTTAACCGGAGTCCATGGCCTCATGGGTTTGTTCACACCACGCCACATGTCAGCCATCCAGGTTCCAATTAGCAACATCACTAGCCCAAGTGCAGTGCTGTCTGGTGGCATGGTGTTGACAGGGGCACTCTGATCTTCTGCTCCGATATCCAATTGAAGATGAACACCAGTGACTTGATGGATATGCATTGGATAAAGATGCATTTTTAGCCTTGTCTGTTACAATGGACATTTCTAGCCACAGGCCACTGGCCATGATCATTAAGTATAAGTAGTCACCCACTTTGGTACACGTAACAGAATGTTAAATGTCCGTAAGTTTCACAAATGGAATGTCCCATCCGTGAAGCCCTCCACTATCATGCCCCTTTTGAACTTCGATAATTCCCATCGCCTTGCCATGAGCAGCTGCTACTGTTCCCACTGACCCACAAAATATCAGATCACAACTGAAACAGGCCTGGGAATTTCCATGATCTCCACCATTATCTTCACATAGGGCTATTCCATGACTTTTGGTACTGCAAAGAAGATGGTAGATGGCTTAGGGGAACTTAAAGTTCTGTGCCATTGCAGCGAGATTGTTCCCATGGACCTACTCCCCGATGCGGCGATGGCTTCAGCTCACTTTCCGTTGTCTTAGAATTTGGCGCACTCGCGGGATGCACCGCCATTTGATGGAGCGCTTCCCTGCGACGACTGTTTGGCTCATTGTTGAATGCCCCAGCCTGGCTGATCGCGCACATTACCTCTTCCTGTACCAGGATGAGTGGAGCCGTTACCGCTCGTTTCCTTGTACCCTGGATGAGTTTGTGGACTGACCTTTTGGGGTGGGGGCTTGCTTTCTCCATTTTATTTGGCTCTCTTTACTGTTGGTTGCATGATCCTGTGTCGGGTGAAGGCATCCATCTCATCCATGTCAAAGCATACTTCCCTTTTGTTTTCTTGGGTTTTGTTGTTTTTTTCTTGGTGGGGGGGGTTGCTTATTTTTATTTTAATGTAGCCTAGTGTTGGCCTTGTAGGCACTCACCAGATGGGCACTCTTAGAAAAAAAACATATCCTTGATCACCTAATGCAACTTGGTTATTCCATGCCCATGATCTAACAAGCCTAAGTTGTTCCAAGTCCCTGATCACCCTGTAGCTTCACCTCATTCCCTTCAGGACTTGAAAAAGCCTTTTTTTGTGCCCTTAGTCACCTGACGAGCCTGGATTATCCTATGCCCTTGATCACATGATGAGCCTGGATTATCCTATGCCATTGATCACATTACGAGCTTGGGTTATCTTATGCCCTTGATCATCATTGTGTACCATGTAAAAAAAAATTCTGGTTATTGGTTTATTTAATTAGTTTATTTTTGTTTTTATTTTTACCCTCATCACTCACTAACTTAAGATAACACAAATAAATATTGCTGGATATTTACTGATAAAGAGAATAATAATAATTAACCTAGATCATTTACTGAGGAAGGATTTCAGGAAAGTGGTTGGCTGGATCATCATTTTCATTTCTCCTCAAATCAGGTCTTCAACCTAATGGATGGATGCGGCCTGTTTACCCTCCATGGCCACTATGGCCCAGTGACATCAGTAGCCCTTGGAGGCCCGTTGGGCGGAACTGATTCATCATCCGTGGGTATCACCGTGGACTTTGGTGGGGTAGGGGCTGTGATTGCCAGCGGAGCGCAAGATGGAAGTCTGTGTGTGTGGGATTTCCACACAGGGGCATGTGTGTACAGGTAAGAAACTGGGTTTGGGGGGATGTAATCACACTTCTATTTGCTGGAATGATTCTCCTACAGGAGGAGTGCAAAACTACTCTCACTAGAATACAAACTTGTACTCATGGCTGTGTAATATATTTGCAATACCTGGTAGTGTTTAAGCACCCTCTTCCTCCCCTGTCATTTCATGGATGCCTCCTACCAGGACCTCAATTGCAGGGCAGTGACCAGTTCAGGAGAGTTGTGTGCCCTCTAGGTTCCTTGTGCTGAAAGCTGACTATTGACGTTATGTATCTTGCACACATTTTCACCACTGTATGTGCCTCCCTTCAAAAACTATCAAACATGCGCACGTTAGTTTTCATTTTATTAAGGGCAAAATTGTATCTGCCACCACGTACACCATTACCTTTCACCTACACCATTACCTTTCACCTACACCAGCCCCTTTTACTATCTCCCCGTTAGAGTTCCTGCTAGCCGAGTGGTTAGGGCGTTGGTCTCCCAACGTCTGCATACCGGGTTCGATCCCGGCATGAGTGGGCACAAATATCAGCACATGTAGAGATCTGGCTACCGACTGGTGGACACGCTGTACTGGGGATGGGGAGATCATACACATTTCTCATCATCACACACAGCCAATTACAACACTGCTTTCCTCTCTCTCTCTCTCTTCCAAGGAATGTTGCTGATGTGTATCTATATCCACATACCTCTGGTGCAAACCAGGCCCCCCTGTCCCAGGGCGATGAAGGTTCCACCTGAGCGCTGCTTGCTATCAAAAACATAATACTTCCTGTCATCTCTTCCCAAAGAGAACTTGCTCCTGGTACCCTCAGGCTCACCAGTGATTGTCATACAGACTTTTATATATATTTCATTATCTGGTCAGGATCTGCTAAGGCAGGATTGCGAACTACAACTACTACTATCGCCCTGTAAGAGGATGTCCCATGTAGACTGTTAGACCTAGCCTCTGGAAGGGTGCATGCTCCTAGCAGTCTCAAACTAGATTGAGATTACCTGTGTTTTATCCCTTCTAGACATTTTTGCCATCTTTACAAACCTCTTCATTCTCAGTGGTGCGGTGCCCTCGTTGGTTGATACCATGAAAAGACAAACCTATTAAACTTAAGCTCCCATATTATATTGTAATGTCTTTTGTGTGTGTCCATTTTTCTCCAGCCTCGTTTACCCCCTCTCTCTCACACGTTTCCGCCCTCCACCCTGACTTGGCTTTGTCGCTGCTCGCTCGTTTCAAGGTTACTGCACGAGATGCCCCATTGGCTTTTGCTTTTTGGTGATAATTAATATGTTTGTTTCGCTGGTTGTGGGGGGCAAGAAGAATACATGTACTGTCCTGCTTTGTCTTATAAAAGGCAACTAAGCTCGGATATGGGCTGTTGTCCTGGGAAGTCGAGCACTTAATAGTTTTGTACCTGCGAGTGCAAAGGGCAGGTTTATCGCAGATCCTGTCCACTCTTGCTGTTAGTGACATTGACGCGTCCCAACCCCATCTTTATGGTAATGTAGTTAATTATGATGTTGAATTTTGCCTCTCTTAACCGCCCCTGTCACTTTTCGGGGACCAAATTCTGGTTGCAGAGGTTGGATGTGCAATTCTCTCTTAGTTTATGGTTCCTTCCTTAAACCAGCAGCCTCAATGTACTCCACCTACTGGAATGGATTCTCTCACAGACGTAGCTTTGTAGTTTGTGTCTAGATAATAATCCTATGGGTGGATTAAATCTATAACATTGCCCAATTTGGAGACTTGACTCTTCTGATGATAAAAGGTAAATTATTCCTTGAATTTGGTCAGTTGATTTATCCCTCTTCTGCACAGCGTGGAAGCACATGATGGTGCTATTATGTGCCTCACTTGCACCAGCAGCTACATTCTTTCACTTGGTGCAGACGAGAAGATGTGTGTTTGGGAGCGCTTCCAAGGTCACTTGCTCAATACCCTCATCATGGTAAGGAGCCTTAAAATTATCGTAAGGTTGACCATAAATCCCACACTCTTTTTTAAAACCTTAGGAATGCCAATATCCCTGGCTAATGAATTGTTGATCTCTTTGATTCTTATTCTTTTGAATAATTATTTTGATGAGGATCTTTGAGATCTTAACCACATACTAGCCAATGGCTGAGCGTTGGCATGCTTCAATGCCATAAGAGAATTTAGGGATGGGTAAAGATATAATAGGCTGGATAATCCTTTTACCCAACCTTAAGCCATTTGATGCACTAAGGGTTTCCTATTCAGTATATTTGGCTAATTTCGCGTGTGGCTGCTGTTGCAGATGGGGATATGTTTTCTATGCTTAAATTAATTCTCTCTCTCTCTCTTGTCAGACTCAAATGTACTGCAGTAGTATGGTGATGCTTACTAATAGACTGCTAATTACCAACCAGCAGGTAAGATCTCTCTCTTTCTTTTTTTTACCCTCCTCTTCTTTTTCTTCTAATCCTTTAGGCTTCACGATTGCTTTAGTGCAGTGGTTTTCAACAGGGTTCAGCAGCACCTTTGGGTTCTGCGAGAGCCAACTAAGGGTGCCACAGGGATGACCAAGAAATTTTTAAAATGCCTAAATTGCAAAAAATAAAGTATTTTGAAACTAGCTTATCTGCATTGTTTAACATTAAAACAAGGAAATGAGACAGATTGCAGACAATGAATGAAGAAATTAGAGTTGCCTTGTCAACTATACATCCCAATATTAAAGAATTATGTGTTACTCATCAAACTCAAATTTCCCATTAAACCTCGTAAAGTTAAGATTTTTTTCTCTAATTTATTTTCAAATTTTTGTCTTATTTCAATTAAATTAGGTTAAATGTCAATCGTGGTTAATTTGGTTAATTAAGTATTTATAAGTAAATTATTTTATTTGGGGGTACCCCAGTTACTTCTAGAGAGCAATTAGGGTGCTACTATCAATAAAAGGTTGAAAACTCCTGCTTTAGTGGATATGTGATTTAGAATTAAGCGACCCGGAGCTGACTTTGGTGATGGCCTCTTATGGCCTTTATATCATTGTGTTAGGGTGAAGGATTATATACTGGCAGCTGAAAACTCAACACTTGTTCAATTCCTGTTGCTTCAAGATGAGAGCCAGTGCTTGGGAATCTAAAGTCGCATACCATTGCGCCCCGCCTTTCTCCTGGGCCTAACCCCCATTGCCTCACCAGTACCAAGTTATTTTCTGTTGTCTCAGAATCGGACACGCCTGCTGGGCGCAGCCTGATCTGATAAAGCGCTCCCTTGGACAAACTGCTTGTTTCCCACATTTGGGTTGAATGTCCCAGTGTGGGGGAGCATAGTGTACGGTAGTGAAATGGGCCGGATCATTACCCCTTGTCCCTCGTTCTTAGGTCGGGCTCTCACACACTGGGTTGTGGTGCAGTCCAGTCCTGTTTCTGTGTAATATTGGCACACATTTCCTTTATCAGGTAGTATAAGACTGAACGTGGTATATGCTTACTATTTTGCACACCAACCACAACTGGCTGATAGTTTTTAGTCATACAAAAAGAAGGGATGAGTTCACCTTCCAGACTCATATATATATATTTGTATATACCACATAAGGAAAAGGAAAGATTCATTGGAGTTAGTAACGTTCCTAATCTCGAGCACAAAGGAGAGAAATGTAAATATTAGCCCTGGTTTGTTTTCCTTAGATCCAGTCTCTATCTTTCTTGCTCAAATTAGACTTATCAGAGGTAAAATAAATCTGTTTATTTTATTTGCCATTGTGAGTTTGGAAATTTTAAGATAACGAAAGTACTAACTCCAATCAATCTTTCCTTTTCCTTACGTGGTATATACAAATATTTACACTTATCACGTGTTACCTCTTGTGATTTTTACCCATATATATATATATTTTTTCTGTGTGTAGAAGAAATAGACGATTCAGCTGCCAGTCCCATCCCTTTATATATATGTGTATATATATCCAGAATTATTAGCATTGGCGCAATTATAGTTATGCAGTTAAAAACTCAATGTTGTAGCTAACTAACCTCATATTTGCTGGCTTATGCTATATCCTCTCATGACTGTGAGATGAGATCCTTGTTGAAGAGCTTAGTTAGCTACAGCATTGCCTTTTTAACTGCAGCTAAAAATCAATAAAACAACTACCACTGTTGTTTAATTCAGAGAAAGAGAATTACAAATTTTGAGAGTTCCATTGTTTATTTGTCATAGACATCTTTTGATTGATATGGTCATCTTTAGGTACTTGAATGAATATATGGTGTGGAAGAAATTGATGATTCACCTGTCTGTCCCATCCCTTCCTACCCGCTTTTGCTGATTGGGGCAGGAAGGGAGGTGACCACCAGTCAACCCCTCCCCCCTCAGTTCAGATAGGACAGATGCGGAAGGGTCAGTGGGGGCTTTAGAGGAGTTAGAGGGGAGGGGGGATATGAAAGATGATTGAAAAAGAAAGTATAGTTGGAGAAAATAATTGATCTTAATTGACCCTTTTGAGTCTGCTGATTAATGTGGAATCGAAGCCATACGTTTTTTCTCCAATTTCATTCTATTCTTCTTTTTTTGTTGTTCTACTGGTGTGTCATCACTGCTTCTTTATATGTTGTTCTTTCATTCATGTGTGAATTTTTTTGTGTTGCTTAGCTGTCTAGTTATGTATATCTTAGTTATTTGTACTGAACATATTGTTTGCATGTATTGTTTCTGTTAAATGTATGTTTGAAGGCTTTATTCCACTTTACTCACTTTGTTAACTGACTTCAATTTGGTTTTCTTATTTCAATCTGGTTTTCACCACTTCACTTATGGCATTATGATTCATTAAATCCACTTTGAGGTTTATATTATTTCACTTTTGTCACAATTTCTAAAGACCTTTCGATCAGTCAGGTATACTGGGCTATTGGGTTGTACTATTGTTTCACTTTTGATTAGTTGTTCACCAGATTAAAGTCTCACTTTCTTGATGTCTTGATTGAGGCATTTAGTCTTAATTTGTTAGATTATTTATTGAAGCTATTTTTCATTGGTCATTTGATCTCCTTATGAGCCTATCACTACTTTGATCATGTTTATTCTCTCAAGTGTACAATGTCCCTTCCATTATTCTCTGTTGAATTTTTCAACTTCAGAATCTAGAATTGAAAGGAGCATTTGCTCTGGTGTTGATATTTTCTGCAAAGATTAAAGGAAGAGAATTAATATTCCTATAAATATTTTCAGCTCTTTTTATTTTGACACTTTTTAGTCATTTGATCTTCCTTACTTAATGTAGGGCTCTTTGGGTTCTCGTTTCTTTGATGTTGATAAGCTGTTGATGAGTGCCACCCTTCTTATTGTGAGATAGCTTTCTTTTGTTTTTTGTGCTTAAGCTTCTTCAGGAGTATAAAATGGTTAGCACTATTGTGGCTTTCAATATTCTTTCAGTTAGGTGTTGTATGTAGCCTGAAGTTAACTGATATCATCCAGAAGGCGAAGTACTCGGATTAATCCCATTATTTTGCCTTCTGGCTGATATCAGTTAATGGTGTGGAAGATAGGTGAATTGGCCACAGGTCCTTTCCCCTCATGCAGCATGTTGGCTAAGGGTAACATGATCCATCAGAGGAGAGCTTTAGCCAGTGTGATTGGTAGAGAGCCGAAGGTGACCCGTTTCTCGGACGGGAGCCTTTTGGCGAATGCGTCGAATCCCTCCGAGGCGTCCATGATTAGTGCCCTTGGGACACTTTATGGCACGCCTGTAAATGTGATGCTGCACTCTACCATGAACTTCGTGAAAGTAGTAGTTTATGCGAGGGAACTCGTGGACTACTCCATAGAGGACATCACCTTAGAGCTGGCCGACCATGGGGTGATCAAGGTCGAGCGCCGTGTGATGAGAAAACAGGGAGGAGCCTCTAGACTCTTCGTCACGTTCGACTGTGACAAACTCCCTGAGTCGGTGCGTGCCAGTTGGTATCGCTACCGCATGAAGGCATTCGTGCAACTGCCGCGGAGGTGCAACTACTGTTACCGCTTCGGCCATGTAGACGTGCAAAGTCGGGGTCACCCGAAGTCTGTGTAAGTTGCTCCCAGGCCGCACATTATAAGATTATAAGAGGTCGGAGCCAGCAAAGACCGTGTGGTCCGCTTCTGGGCCAGCTCTCCTTCAAACCACGCCGATGCACTTAAGAGTGTGCATCGAAGCGGTTCTTAAATATGTTTATGGTTGTTGATTTAACAACGATCTCCGACAACTCGTTCCACAAGGAAACCGCCTTGTTTGAGAACAAATTATTTGCTAAATTTGTTTCAAATCTTCGTTTCTTAAGTTTGTATCCATGGCTTCGGGTTCTTGAGGAAGCGTCCAACTCGAAAAGGGTTTCAATTTTTACTTTATCAAAATTGTTTAGGATCTTAAAGACTTGTATGCGTTCTCCTCTTGACCTTGTAAATCTCAAGTGATTGCAGGTTGAGTGCTTTAACTCTAGCGAGTGCTTTAAGTGTGTCAATTGCGGAGAGCCGCACCCCGCTTCTTCGAAGCGATGTGGTGCGTATTTCCTTAAAAAGGAAATCCTGGCCGTTCAGGCACAGGATCGTCTCTCATTTCGCGAGGCTAAGGACTTGGTCCTGGCACGCACAGCGCTGCCTGGTACATCCTATGCCTCAATATTAAGAAAGACACCTTCTACTGCTGGCCCCTCCAGGCCTACCAGCAGGGTCGTTTCCGCGCACATTCGGAACAATTCTGCGAGTTCTACCTACCCAGGGCGCTCCCCTGGTAAAGCTGGTGGCTCAAAGGGTTCACACCCAGCCCCGGCTAAAAACAGGGGTGCCCTCCCTTCACCCAGCGTAACCGTTTCCCGTAAGGCGAAACGGCCGCGCGCCTCCACCGAGTCGTTAGACTCACAAGAGGCAACACCCCTCAAGTTGGTTGTGAGGCCATCTTCCGAGGTTCCTAAAGCTGACCCCCGAAAAGATGACAGCACTTAAGGTGCTTCGGCTCTTTCGCACACACCCATTGGTGGGCTGAGTGGCTCGGAAACGGTGGGGCCTCCAAAAGAGGGCCACCCGCTTACCTAAGGTTTCGAGGCAGAGGGAGGAAAAGACTAGCATTGCGACCCCAACCTCCCGCAATAACTCCTCGAAGGCGACAGCGCTTTGTCCGGCCAACAGCGCCCGGAATTCTGCCTCAGGAAAGCGTACGGTTATTCCCGTGAGGGTCTTCTCTTCGAAGAGGGTCAACTGGGATGAGTTGCGGAGACTCGTCTCGTCCCATTCCCCGTTAGCTATCTTTTTTTTTGCATGAGACCATGCTGGGTGCGTGCCCCCTGCCCATCCTCCTGGGGTATAAGAGTTTTGCGCCCCCCCCCTCCCCCCCGCACCACCACCACAGGAGGGGGGCCGGGCAGGAGGATGCGCGATTTACACCCAGCATGATGTCTGTTCTTCCTTTCGCTTTAGACGTGCCCAGTTCAGACCCGTATTGTGATTTATAGCGACTCACAAAACGCCCTGAGTTCTCGCGGGGCATTAGAATCTCCGCAACCCCTGATTCGCGATATCCGTGACGTCACGGTTTTAGCGAGCCACGGATGTTGAGATTACCTTCTGCTGGGTTCCTGGAGATGTAGGAATTGCGGGGAATGAGCGCGCCAAAGAGTCTGCGAGGACTGGGCGACCAGACTAGCGTTTCGCTCTTCCTCACATCGATTACCTGGCAGGAATACGGGCAGCTCTCCGGGTTGCTTGGCAAAGAAGATGGGAGGCGGTCAAGGGGAACCTAAAGTTGCGTGCCATTGCGCTGCGACTGTTCCCATGGACCTACCCCACAATGCCGCGACGGCTTCAGGCTCCTTTCTGTCGTCTCTGAATTGGACACACTCGCGGGACGCCCCGCCATTTGATGGAGCGCTCGCAGTCACCATATTGTGATGACTGCGTTGCCCCCCAGACTGATCGGCACATTCTTGTTGAATGTTTCAGTCTGTGTGATCTTTGCGCACGATACCTGTCCCGGTACCGGGATGAGCGGGGTCGCTACCGCTTGTCCCTTGTTCTCGGGACGGGTTCGTTCACACTGACTTGTAGACTTTGTGACTTTTTGGAGGAGGCTGGCCTCCTCCACTTTATTTAACTGGGTTTTGTTGTTGTTGTTTTTTTAGGTTGCACATTCCTGCGCTGGACCTCCCCCCGAGGCCGCAGCGTGCTTGTTGCCCTTTTTCCTTTTTTTGGTTACTGTTGGTTTTTTTGCTTATCGTTATTTTAAAGTAGGCTAGTACTAGGCTCTCGTGAGTACGGCGACTTATGCCGAAGTAGGCAGTCGCCAGATGGGCTCCTAAAAATAAAAAAACAAAACAAAAACATAGGGTGAAGGTCAAGAAATAAATGCATGGCAATGCCTTACTGACCTATCTGCTTCCGCTGCCTCCTAAAACACAACTCAACATCTATTCACCTCATGCCTGACACTCGCACACCTAAGAAAATCTGCAGATACTTGAAGTGATGCATCTCCTGGAGAACCTCCTCCTGTAGGCGGGATTCATCAAAGTTGAGGAGTCTTCACGCCCAACCGCAAGGTCATTCATTGAGTTATGCGACAGGGCAAAAATAAGTGTTTGCTGCCATGTTGTCACAATGGTTTTAACTGATGTTGCTGAATATTGATTATGGTGTATGATTGCTTTTTATTTCTCAACCTTCCCCTGCCCAATAATTGGGTTTCTTCATTTTAATTTGTGTAATTTTAGGGTTCACTGACTGTTTGGGACATCACTGCCGGTGCCCCAGTGAGGGTTGTTCGCCTGGGTGACCTGGACAGAACCGTTTTCGTGAAGCACCTTTTGCCTGTGGCTGGCTCCATCGTGTGTGACTATGGCACTCAACTGCGAGTAGTCAGACTGCTTGTTGCGGAAAAACTGGACTAAACATTCTGGCAGGATGCGAACTTAATACCATAACCAATTTCAAGTCTTTTTATCATCTGGTGCTGGGAGATTGTTTCCTTTCACTGGGTCTCTTTGCAAAAGGAGCCCTTTGCGCCACCCTTTTCCGTCCTCCATGTATGGCACTGACGATGTTTTGTTCAATATGTATCCTTGGAGTGACCTCGTGGAAACCTGGTGTCATCTCGCATCTCTGATTTTTTTTTCAGATTCTGAGTTTTATTACTGCAAGTGAAATGCTCAAAAGATTTAAATTGATCGACTGTAACAATTTCTGTACCTTTTAGAAAGACTACGCTAATGCTCTGATGGCCATATTTGGCAAAATTATTTTTTTATTGGTTTGAAACTATTGTGTGAAATGTTTATCCAATTTTGTTGTTTAGCTTAGAGAAGTAGAATGTTAGGTGTCAGTGGACTATCATTGACTTTATCTAAAATATAGACAGCTTTGAGTAACTGAGTCATATTTGTCAGGATTTTTTTACCTAAAAATTTGGTAAAACTATAAAATTGTGAAATGATTTCTTTATATGAAGCCATTAACTTGCAAAATGCAGTGTGTGCTTGTATTAAAATGCATAGTCTCCATCTTATTCCATGATAACTACTTGTATCTACTGCATCGGGCATTCAGAGATTATGCAGAAGTGGGTAACAAAAGATTTTGAAAAACCCTTTTTAGTCGGATGAGCCTCATTCGTTACACAGTACACAGGAAGAATACACGGTTTATTGAATGTATTGTTTGGGTGTAAGGCTTCGATGTTTGTATGAAATATTTCCTCTGTGATAATGGAATGGCAAACGTCGTGGGGGGGTATTTTGAACTGGGTTCTTCGTTTGGCTTCAGTGGCCTTCCGCTCTCAACCAGTGGTCAACCTTCATGCCAAGTGTTCCTTCTCTATTAGATAGACGTGCCTCCCAGTCCGCGAAGACTCCTTTGCTTGTGCCGGGTGCTTAGATCCCCAGTGTTCCCGCTGGTGTCCATTAACCCTTCTACTTAAGACCACTGACACCTTTTAAGTGCATTGGTAGCAATCTTCTCCTTACCAGATCTCTTTCACGAGTACCCCACCAGAGATGATGACTACCCCAAAAATTGAACCATCTCTTGCAGTTGGCAAGTCCTTGAAGCTCCTTCGTGTTCTCCTGTCAGAGCTCTTTAGCTACGCCTCCGCTCATTCTCTTGGCACGGCCATCTTCACTGATGGCTCCGGTTCCCTCCACAGCCTGGTTCTCCATAAATAGTCTTTCCTCCTCCTCCTCCTCCTCCTCCTCTTCTTCCTCCTCCGTCTCATTCTTCTCTTTCTGATGTAATTGCTCTTGTGTTCGCCCTCTCCCGTCCCTATTTTCCTTTTTCCTACTTCCTGATAATAATCAGCTGCCATAATTGTGGCGTACTTCCGTTAAACGGGGGTCACTCCCTCTCCCAATTACATGTGAAAATGTGATTTTGATTAAATCTGACCAATAGCGAGTCCTTTGTATGTAGATTGTATGTAATCTGCCAAATTTATTTTTTCTATTGTTGATATTTTAGTAAAGAGTTTGCCCATTGAAGTTTGGTAAAATTATTTTAATGTAAAGATTTTGTTTTCTCTGCAAATCAAATTTATGGGCAAGTCCCCCCAACTCATGCCTTTATTTTACATGAAATGGCCTGTGGATGTAGGTAAGATCAATCTTAGTTTTTCTCTTGAAATAATCCATGTTTAAGTTACCCAGATAAGGGCAAATTTATGATAGTATGATTTGAAGGTTATATGAAATCGGGTGAGAGTGAGGTTGCCTAAATTTGTTTTTACCGATCATTCTCCATTTTTCATGGCAGATAAGGGTTATTACTATCCATTAACTGAGATTCTACCTCTACTTCACCTGGTGATTGAGATGCTTTAGCTCGCAGTAGACCATGATCATTTCTTGTAAAAAAAAAAAAGAAGTTATCCCTTTGTGTTATTTCCTATTTGGTCATTGCTAACTGGCATTTTCATATATGAAAATGCCCCCCCATCCACATTTCGTGACTACAGTGACTGTCTGTAGTCATAGTCCTACATTACTTAGGTACATTATGAAAAAACTGGCAATAGCTGCAATTTTATTCCTTGTACCTCATATTTTTCCTATCTTAAATACTGAGTTATGAAAACTTGCAATTTACCTTTTGCCTTGGGTTTTTTATGTGTACATGGCTCCAGCTAATGGCCTCACAGTGGGCCATGACCCCCAGTTTGGCAACCACCGCACTAGAGGATAGCTAGTACGCTAGTTTCCTAATGTGTGGCACACTTAAATATGTGTTCTTAGTTCAAAGCAAACCACATAATGCCTATTTCAAAGTGATCCACCTTACACGCACCAATCCTAATCCACTCTGGATCGCCGAACCAGTCTCTCTGTCTCGTCTCCGGCCAGGACCACTCCTCCCTGCATGTGTACAATAAACCCCGACTAACCCGCCCACCCATTGCTGTAACCTGTAAACCGTGACATTCTGATCCTATCCTGCCCTTCCCTAGCCCATCTCAGAATATCTTTCAATATAACCTTTCTAAGGGACCTCTGAGAAAGATCACGTGCTGTGGCCTTATCCATGATTGCTGTCGGGTTAGACCGAAGAGAACCCGTGAGATGACAAAGTAAGAAGGAAATGTACATTCTGAGGGCTCATTATGGACTATAATGAAAATTTGAATTTCAGTTTTGCCTTATTCGGCAACGACCGGCTTGTCCACTAACCACAGCACATGAAAGCTCAAATCCCCTGCCTAGTATAACAGGGGGGGGGGGGGGGGGAGGGCCAAAGGTACTATATATGCACACTCCGCAGTCCCTTCAAGCACATCTTGTCCGTCCCCTGTTTACTGGGAACACAGTTCCTCGTCACTACCACATTCACGGTTCATTTGTCATCGTGACTCAGCATCCCTGCCAGGACTCGCATAGTCCCTTGAGCGATGTGTAGAAGAGCTCCAAGATGCTCACTGGAATTTAGCTGATCCTTGAAATAGCTGGTAAGGCCGGAGTCCCTACCCACACTAGGTGAGCCCGATAGCGCTAAGAGCTTCGTAGGAAAAAAAAAGCACAAGAGTCTCCCACCTGCTTCCAACGCGTGGCCCCGTTACCGGCAGAGGTCGTCAACATTGCTCATATTTAGTCCTAACTTTGGATGACCTGATTTCACCGTCGCATCAACTGGTATATGAGCGATTTCCAGTAGTGTCAGGTTTAGGTCCACTCACCATAGGGGCACGGGGCCGTATGCACACTCTCCCTTGCTCTTCAGTCACTTAGGCCATGCCTCCTCTCCACCTACGACCAGTGGTGCAACTTCCCCAAATGCAGTACCAGCCATTAGCTAAACAGTGTTCATCAACTCATTCGTTAATTTCATCTTTCCGCGTCGTTTCTGAGATAGCAAATATCGCCTCACTTCAATTGCTTTGAGCGAGTTATTGCATGCCCTTCCAACCCAATCACCTGCACGTGAATCTGTGACTATTTCTTCCTAACACAATTTCGCTTCCTCGTTGCTTTATGCTTCTTAATTTTAAGTAATAATAATCATAATACCCCCTCCCCCCCTTTCTCCTTCCAGTCTCATTGCCATAGGTAGCTCCGTTCGTTTTCACTAGACTTTGGGGAGGGGGTTGGCGGCATCGTGCCTGCCAGTCGACCTGATTATGTAAAGGAATACCTGAAATGTTTTCTCCAAAAGATTATGCGGCTGTGATTTTGTGCCAAAAGAGCAAGTGAAGTATTTCGTCTTTGGCCTACTTTCATTCGATCTTTATTCAAGAGTTTTATTACTTGTGGAAAACTTTACTGGTGTTGAAAAACGTTCTTGAACCATTTGAAACCCTTTTCTCTTGGTTTCTTATTCCCTTTTTGCTCCTAATGCCCACTTCATACCTTAATGATCGCACAGTCTTATTCACCATCGTCCTCCCAAAGGTGGTCGCCATACAGTCTGCTTTGCTCATATCCCATCACTTTATCAAATTGTCGAGGTCCAATTAAACGTTGGTACTTGACAAACTGGAAGGATAAAAAAAACTGTCATACATTACGCATCTTCTCCCTTATATCACTATTTTGGTGATGGAGAAGCAAGGAGCCGCACAAGGCCCACCATTAATATGAGTTGCATATTAATGTCTCTGAAATTGTCCTTCAGTCATCAGTGTAATACTCCACTTTATTTCCACCATTCAGCCAAATTATTCTTTATTGGGCATATAATGTTACTCCTAAATCCTATTTAAGGGAATTAAATTTTTAACGAATGTTTTTTTATGTATGAGAAAGCTTGCTAACATCTCATCTACTGTTAAATGTAGCCAAATATTCAAAATCGGCATCTTCTATCAATCTTTGTATCAATTTCATAAAAACCTCGCATCTACTCAACTTTGAATTCAATAATCGATTTATGAGGAACTTTTGCATTGGAGAGATGGCTATGAAAAAGGAAATGCTTAGTACTCTGACCTATCAATCCATGACTAAAATGTGCTAGATTCTTTTTGAACCTGCTTTAGTGTGCCATGTCTAATTTATTGGGTGACCTATCAATCCATGACTAAAATGTGCTAGATTCTTTTTGAACCTGCTTGAGTGTGCCATGTCTAATTTATTGAGTAAATTTATTGAGGTAAATTTAGAGTTAAAAAATGTATACCATTAAACATCAAAAAGCAAATTGAAAAGACCAAAGATAATAAATCAAAAGGTTAATTTAATTACTCTTATTACTTGATAAAACTAAACATTTTTTTCCGCCCATTTATTTGCCTAAGGTTTGACATGATAGGAAGTTTTTTTCTTGTGTATCGTTTTAATGTATTTTTTACCACAATGGAAATGACCCAAATTCGCCTTTTCTATGAATTTTATAATTCACTTAAACTTAATGAAAATTAACTATCGCGTAACTTATGGTCTACCAGGTTTTGCAAAAGTTATGTTACTCTCAGGTGTTTTTTTTGTCTTTCGAGAGGTTTACGTGTGTGATAGAAAAAGTTTCATCAAGCAAAGTTAAAGTTCTACTTTTGCAGCATGTGTTATTAAAACGTTTTTTTTCATTGTGTACAGTTGTGTTGAGATGGAAGTAAACAGAATCGAGATCTCTGCTTTCCCGCGCGTGGGTCACAAGTCCGACATCGCCAAGCGGCTCAACGTCATCCGGATGACCGTCCACAAAGTCGTGGAGAGGCTCAAGAACGGGGGGGGGGGGGGGGGGGGTGAGCTTCGAAGCTTAAAATGACCTCGCTCGCGAAGAAGAAAATCTCAATGGCCACCATGTGTAGCGCCATCAAGGAGGAAGGCGGAAAGGCCTCTGCTCACCGATCGTATGCGAGAACATCGGGAGTGCTGTCGTTGCCTTGCCAACGACTTGGAGTCATGGCAATCTAATTCTCACATGGCCAAGACCGTGTAAGAGTGGTTGGGGTCGAAGGACTTTTGGCCACCCCAGTCACCTCACCTCAATCCAATCAACTACAGCGTGTGGGCAAGGACTGCAAGGTCTGCCAGGTCGACGAGCTGAAGTCCTCCGTCAACCGCGTGTGGGCCAGCATGAGGAAGGACTTCGTCCGCAACGTGGGCGCGTTATTCAAGTCTAACCTGGAGCGCGTGCTCGCCGCCGAGGGCGGCTACATTGATTACTATTTCAATTTCAACACAGATTTATATGTTAAAACAATAAAAACGTGTCTAACTGCATCAAAACTATCCTTTTGTCCTTTTCTGAGTCTTAACAATTGTAACAGGACTTTTGCAATACCCCGTAATTATTTTTACCTTGTTTTGCCATTTATTCCCAGTAGCAATTCTCTTTCCTCTCCAAGTCTGTTCCATTGCCTATTTGTTAATGGTCAGTTTTGTCGGTTTTTCCGGTGGACAAGGTGCGTTTCCACGGCTGGCTACCAGGTTCCATTCCTGGCGATAAGAAATTCTGCCGTTCGCAGGGAGCTGCCCCACTCAAGTCTGATATACATATTTCATCACGCACATGCAAACAATCACATCACCACTGCCCCCCCTCCCCCTCCTCTTTGTGCGCACAATATATCACCCGTCTCAGATCCTCCAAATGAGTAGCTCTCACTTTGGCCCCTAAATGTTCCCTGCGCGCTGATCGATGACAAAACACTATTACCACTTTCTGGTCGGGGAGGTAGGGGTGGTTATCGTTCCTTGGAAAGAGTAGTAGTATCATATGGCCAGATAGTGGACATTAATATGCATTGGTACCATAAGATAAAAAAAACCCCACTGAACTATATGTAACAGGGCTCCTGAAAGTAAGCCATGGTTGGCGAGTTCATAATCTACTTACACACTTTGACCTCCTTTCAATGAGGTGGGCTGGCCCCAGAAACTTTAGCACATTTCCCTGGTGCCTCTACGGACCTCTGATGTGTTAGATCGTGCCTGTGTGAGGTTAGAGTAGTCAAAGAGAAGGTGTTGAGTGTCATCTAGTTCTTGGTTATATCTGAAGATTTAGTGTTTTGGGAGAAGGGAAGGTGGTTCATTTAGGAGGTTATTTCGCGTGAGGTGGTAGGTGGACGGTGATGTGGATATATTTTTTTAAGTTGGGATTTGAGGAGGAGGGGGTTATTGTATTGCTCTTTGTAGTGTGTGCTGGGGAATTCTTTTCTGTGCTCTATTGAACTGTTGGTTTCTTATTATGTTTAGGTGTATTGCAATTGGTAATATTTTGGCTTCTGCATGTAAATGAGAGTGGTTTGTGTGCGTGATAATTTTGAGTGCTTTATTTGATATTGTTTGGAGCTTGTCTGTGGATGGCTAGAAAAAGTTATGGTCGAGTAATCTTTTCTGAATCTGTGTTGTGTGTGAAAGGTATGCCTGGACCTATTCCTTTGTGTTATAATTTTTCAAGGATAATTTACCTAGTAATGAGGGGTCGGTATGAGTTTGGTTGTGTTGAGGGCTTGCTTGGTTTGAGTATTGGTATGACGGGTCATTTTTACCAGATTGGTTGAATGGTATTGGTGAGCAACCACTTCTAAGCCCGTCGTTACCCACTTCATTTTCCCCTTTCCAGACTACTACACATGCCCTAGACCTCCCCCCCCTCTCTGTTTCCTGCCTTCCTCTTCCATCCTCCTGTCCCTTCACATTAACCCATCTGCCTGAATGAGGTGCACTAATTAATCACTCGACGGTCATAATTCTATACAAAACCTATTAAGTTCAGGTTTTTATACTCTCCTTTGTCTCGCGATTTATCGTGGGTTTTTTTTTTTGTTTTTTGAAAGAAGACTGTTTTTGCTGTTTACAATTCCGCTTTACCCCTCTTCTCTCCATCTGTTTGACCAAGTTCTTAATCATAGTTTTCGTTTTGCCATTAGCCACCATTGGTATAGAATCTATGTCCCTTGTCTATCAAATAAACTTCTATCCGCAAAGTCATTCGCCTTCGCCAGATGCCAACAGCCCCACTTCCCGCTGAAGACTACTAGCAGCCCTCTCAAAGACGGTGCTTCCGCTCTTTCCTCCCCTTCCACTTCCTCTGCCCCAGTCCATCATTTCTCTTTCATGGGTGTTCCTACATGGATGATGTCTACAACAAGAACCTGCAACCGCCTCGCCAGGAGGCAAATCTGGAAGTAGGCTGGCGTTATCCTGTCACTTCCTGAGCTATGCGTCTACCTTGCATGGTAGTCTTCACCGATTACTCCTTCTTCCTCCATAGTTTCTCCGCTGTTCTCAGAGTGAAGAATGCGCCGCGGCGCCCCCCCCCCCTCCCCACTTTCCAAGTGTGCAGCAGAGCTGTACACCATATGGGAGGCAGTCCATAGTATCTGTCCTTCTACCGAATTCATGGTGCTCACAGATTCCCGAAGCGCTATTTCTGCATTATCACATTACTCGCACCCCAATCCTTTAATTCACTCATCTTCCACATACGAAAGAGATCCTTAATGTACAATAGCTTGCTTCCTAGTAAATCGGTCCCTCTCCAAACTCGCATTATCCCCCACCCCTATCCCCTCTGCTACTGACCCTCATCCTTCAACTCGCCATAAAAGGGCGGTGTTGGCTTGGCTCTACCTGGGTCTGACTACGCTAACCCACCGAGGAATTATGTGCCGCAAAATCCCTCTCGCCTGTAACTCCTGTCGTGCCAGACTACAATGCCGCACGTTTTTGTTGATTGCCCTCTGTATTCCATCCCTCGCCACCACTTGTCTCATCCTCCCTGACACAAAGCACACGTTTAATTCTGGCAGAAGGTCCCTATTTCTCCGAAAGTAATCTTTTATCACTTGTCTCTTTTCTCACACAATTGCGCCTATTCTCGCGCTCCATTTTCCTTTTCCTACTCCTTTGATATCGACTGGCTTCGCTGCGTGGGAGGCATATGTGTCAATTGGTGGCCAACTCTCATCATAAAATATAGCTTAATTGGGGTGCTTTTTCTGGCATCCTCCGCCAGTGTAGCAACCTTGTGATAGCTGCCTGTACCCTATTTTTCCACGCATTTGGCACATATTATCTATATAGCGATAATAGTTTTACCTTTGTGTGATAAGTGGTATTTCAAAAAGTTATAGAAATAATGCAACAAAGTATAGATAGGACACAAATTCCACCATCATAAGAATGATGGTTTGAGAAAAATACTCTCCATTATCATTATTGTTGTTTTTTTTCTTTAATCATTAAATAGTCAAATTTCATCCACACCTTGTTTGTAACTTAACGTTCTCACTTTTGCATTTTTCTCAAAAGCATATTGGCTTAGTTTGAATGATTTCCAAGTTAACCTCTAGTCACTTTTGTAACTGGTTGTATTTTTGCTCATGTTTCTCTCACAATGAATATTTTTAAATCATTACTTAAAATATTCGAAATAGTAGTGGCCTTGGGGATATTATTAGATGTTTAATCAAGATTTTTTTTTTAGCCTCCCAAGTTACCAAAAATTATTTGAAAAACAAAGTGCCTCTTATATATCACGGTTGTCTGCTTTTAGTAAACATTTTAGTAAAATGTCTGTGGCGTTGCATGGAATCGTGATGAGTGCAAATCTTTAATGGCATTGAAACTTCAATTATGACAAAAAATTGTAAGCCAAATAGAAGGGGGTAAATCTATTTTTTCTTTCTTACTAGTTTTACAAATAACTTCCGAATTAATATTCCATATCTTAATGAAATTAAAAAACTGCACTTTTACTTAATGATTCGATTTTAGCCCAGACTCGTTTTCCGAATCATAATACCTAAAGAAAGACATTATTTACAGTTATTATCAATAATGCTTGTAATTTAATAGACCAATTTAATGATTAGAGTTATCTTCTAAAACTTAAATATTTAAGAGCTACGTGTGCCTTCAGGATTTATTGACTTTTAAAGGACTTTAATTTTTCTAGGCAGAAGTAAATTTTGAATTTCTGTAATGTAGTTTATTATTTATCTGCTTTTTCTACTTTAATGTTCAGATTTTAGAGAAGTTAGCATCTTGTTATAATTTTATGAATATTAAATTTCTATCTTCGTGTACATAAATTAAATACTATTTTGTAGACAAATAAAATATTTTGAACTATTTGAATGTGTTTGTTAAATTTAACCGATCTTTCAAATTCCGATATTTTTGTTCTGAGTTTTTTGGTTTGTTTGTTTTTTTAAGTATGATTTTCACAATAGTAACACTAATCTGTATAAGTATGGTACTGGGTCGAGTATGGTCACTACCGCTTGTCCTTTGTACTCGGGGCGGATTCGTGCACCTCCGACTCGAATGTGACTTTTTGGAGGATGCTGGCCTCCATTTTGGTTTCATGCCTTAAATAGCGGGTGTCACTCAGGCGCTTGACAATACATTTTCTTATTTTCATGTCGTTTGTTTGTGGAGGTTTATTGGCTTTGTTTTTCCTCTCATTTTCATTTTTAATGTAATCAGAGATGTTTAAAAAAAATTAAAAATTGGATATCTTCCCATCCACCTCCTCGGCCTTCCTTGGGCTCTTTGCGAACGGGCTCCCTCCCCGCTTCTCGATGGGAAGATTTTTTTTTTTTTTAGAGCTCATTTGGCGACTGCATACTTGGGCATTAGTCGCCGTATTAAAAACTGGCCTAGTACTAGGCTATTTCAAAATAAAATCTAAAGATAACCTCCCCCCTCCCCCCCAAAAAAAGGAAAAAGGAAGCGAGCAGGAGCGTGCGACCTATAAGGAAAAAAAACAAAACAAAAAAAACCCTGCGTAAAAATAATAGGGAGAAGGCCGGCCTCCCCCCCAAAAGTCAACAAGTCGACCAGTCAGTGTGCACGCACTCGTCCCGAGTACAAGGGACAGGCGGTAGCAACCCCACCCATCCCGGTACTGGGACAGGTAACGTGCGCGAAGATCACCCAGACTGGGACATTCGACAAGAATGTGACGAACAGTCTGGGGGACGATGCAGTCGTCACAATAGGGCGCAGACGAGCGCTACATCAGATAGCGTCGATGTGGAGAGGGGGGTTAGCAGACTTTCCTTTGAACAAGAGGACTTTTATTATGCATTTGAATCTCGGCATCCCCTAGTTCGCCATATCCGTGAACCCACGGTTTTGGCAAGCCGGACGGATGTCGAGATTATCGTCTGCTGGGTTCCTGGACATGTAGGAATGAAGGCGCCAAAGACTCCGCGAGACTTGGGCGACCGGACCAGCGTTTCGCATTTCCTCACACCGACTACATGGCAGGAATGCGGGCTGCTTGGCAAAGAAGATGGGAGACGATCAAAGGGAACTTAAAGTTGCGTGCCATTGCGCCGCGACTGTTCCCATGGACCTCCCCCCCCAATGCCTCGACGGCTTCAGGTTGCTTTCTGTCGTCTCCGAATTGAAGACGCGCGACGCACCGCCATTTGATGGAGCGCTCGCCTGCGCCCTACTGTGAAGACTGCGTTGTCCCCCAGACTGTTGGGCACATTCTTGTCGAATGTCCCAGTCTGGGCGATCTCCACGCACGTTACCTGTCCCGGTACCGGAGTGGGTGGGGTCGCTACAGCCTGTCTCTTGTACTCGGGACGAGTTCGTGTACATTGACTGATGAACTTACCGCCCCCCGACTCCGGAGCTTGCTTCCTGCTTGCTATCTTCCCTTTTTTATTGTTGTTGTTTTTTTGTACATTCTTATTTTAATGTAGCCTAGTGCTAGGCTGTCGTGAATTCGGCGACTTGTGCCCAAATGGGTAGTCGCCAGATGGGCGCCTAAAATAAAAAAAATGCATTTATTTACCTCCACCCAACCATTTTCTCCCACCTCTCTTTGCTTCTCTTTCCCCCTTTACCCTGGTCATTATGAACTAGACCCTGAATTTGATTAGCCTCGTTTCTTAGTACTAAAATTTAATTCTGATACTGCTACTGGTGGTAATGGCGTTCTCTCCCCGTACCCAACATGATGTTTCCCCTTAATGCGTCTTCAAAGAAGAGATTCGAGGATAAGCGGAAAAGGTTTCGTCCCATCACAGACTCAATTTCGTTAAAGGCGTGATTAGATCCGATGAATGATTATGACCTGCCTTGGCTACAAAGCAAGTTGGCTGGTCAACGTATTACTAATGATTTTAGGATAACAAAGCCATCTGGTTCAACTTGTGCACCTTGTACAAGTTGAGAGGTGTTCATCTCTCCCCATCACTTCATTTGAATAACTCAAGTATTGAATTTGTCAGAGTTCAAATTCCTGGGTGTAATCCTCGATTACACATTGACATGGCTAGCCAACTTGCCCAACCTTACGGTCAAATGCCTGAAAGCCAGTGATTTCTTAAAAGTTTTATCTCTATGTCATGGGGTAGTGACAGACACGCGTGGATGTTGTACACTGCCTTTGTCCTATCTCCTTTATATTATGGGTGCCAAGTATACTCCTCGGCTTCCCCATCGACCTTAAGGCTATTAGACCCCATTCGAAATCTATGCGTGCGGCTATCCAGTGGTGCTTTTCGCACATTATGTGTCACGAGTATATGCTGAGTAGCGTTCTGTCGCTCTCTTACCATAGACTGGAGGTGTGCTTGTGCTATATCTTCTGCGTGCAGCAGACCAACTACCGCAGTTCACTGGTGTCTCTGCGGCCTCATCTGCACAGTAGTGTGACAGACCACCGTCCATGTCCAGACTTCTCGGACTCAGAATGGGTGATCACATGTCCCTGTTGTACTCTCAATTTTGCCTGTGCCAGTCTTGTTGCCCCCCCCCCCCCTTAACATACGCACCTGCATGTGGCATTTTAAAAAGGGTCTATTGGCTCATCTCTCCTACTTCGTTAGCTGTTCCTGGGGCCTGCCTCTTTTATTCAATTTTAAATAGCGAAGTGAACCTGCACGTGTTCTTAGTTTCTAAACTCTCTAAGTCAATCAGAGCCGTGAGTCCTCTCGACACAACTGACGTCAGAGATTTCAACCAGTCACCAAATAGGTTAATTCACGGCACTAGTGACGTCAGTGATTTCAACCAATCAGCGAATAAGCTAAATTCGATCGGCACCATGTTTTTTGAGGCTGACACATCTCGGTCAGTGGACTTATTTTATATTTAAAACTTATATGAGTCGTATCACAGAAAAAAAAATATGCCTGGGGCCTCCATATTAAAGCCTTTTGCTTCAAATGCAAAACAATTAAGTAGGTTATAAATTCCCCGAACAAAGCTTTGAACAAATACATCCCAAAAGTGCATGTCTCTTTTGTAAAATACCTGAACGACATGACAAAGAAAAGAATTATCTGATGAAACTCATGAATTTGTAAACAGAATAACTGCCTTAAAATCAAAAGATGTGACTGCGCCATCAATGAAAATCAAATGATTTCCATCGATCTAAAAGTCGCGAGATTAGGACAATCTCTTATGCTGTTAGGAAATAAGATTGAACATAATACCTAAAAAAAGAGCAATTTATCACGACAAATTAGGCCTAAAACAAACGATAATTCATAGATAGAACTAGAAAATAGGTTTTCGGAATTGAAAGAAGTTATTTATTTGGCGACTTTTTAATCAGAAATCAGTCTAGTACTTTGGTGCGAAAAATTCAAGACAACTTAACTTTAAAAAAAACAAAAGTGTCCACTAATAGCCAATGTCGGAAGCAACGACGTCTTCTCGGGAATTAACTACGCCGGAACTGAAAAAAATAATTGAGCATACTACGGCGGTAAAAAAAAATCAAATGTAAAACTAAGAGGTGTGGTAATAGGCATACTACCAATATTGAGTTCAAATAGAAAAGCGTTGAGTCGTCTCGTATATGCGATTAACGATCACCTAAAGAGGAAACTTCAGAAGACCTACGCCGTATTTTTAGTTCTAAAAACGGTCGTCATATATGATATCAGTTTGGTCCGGTGATACATATTTTTTAAGATACTCTACCTTGATGGGGTTAAAGTTGAAATTTAAAATAAGTCCACCTTGCCTTCTCTTGATGTGAAAAGAAACCAGGATTTTCACACAATGGCATTACTTAATTCGACCTTATTTCAAACATTGGCATTCTTGAGTGCAAGCACTTATAAACAACGCTAGTTCGAATTTAACAGCCAAACCCGTGTGGCTAATTTAATACTTTTGTATAGTTCATGGCCTCATTTTAAAATCGAAAAATTGCAACGGATGTGGAAACGAGGCATGGCTCGATTATACTATCCCAAGCACTAAATAGCAAGTTTTGTTTGTCTATGCCAGGGGTGGGCAACGTTTTTAAGTGGGTGTGCCAAAATCGGCCAAATCTTTTGATACAAAATTTTCTCACGTGCAAATAATTGACCAAAACACAATAAGAGGACATAATATTAAAGATATTCTTTTATTCATTCTTAAACACGTATGATGCCTAAAAATTACAAGGAAAAGATAGTTATTTTACCTAAAAAATTACATATTATATTAAACAGAATTGAATCTTTATGATTTTAAGAGGAAAAGAACAAAGCCAAACTAGAGAAAGAAAAATTGTGGAGTTTTTATTTATTTACCACCAATGAGACTTCTGCTTCTACATCAATAAAACAGATAATTTATAAGAGATTGTACAGCATGCGGTTGCGATATAAAAGAAGTTAGAGACACATTTACTTAGTTTTCTTAAGTTAAGCATTTGGCTTCGCGTGTCGGTAAGAAGCCGTTGGTGTGCCACGTTTGGCACGCGTGCCAAGGGTTGCCCGGGCCTGGGCTAGAGGCAGCTGTCCTAAATATACTCGTTCCTACGATTTCCTCTTCTTGTAGTTGGAGTTAGATTGTATATTTAGTCTTGGTTGTTTTTCTTGAATATATATTGCCTCAAGTGGGAGTAATTTGCGTCTATTGGGAGCATAATCTAAAATTTCGGTGCTTTCTTCCATCATTTTTCTGTTAAGAGGAGTTCCATGTATTTCTTGTGTATATTTTTAGGTGCACCATTGTTGAGGTGGTATGATATTTTTCTTGAGAGTGTGGTTTCAGTCATTCCGATATATGAGTTGGGTAAGAGCTCACAGTCTCCTAAGGTACATGTGTACTCATATCAGATGGGTCCTTTGTTTGGGTTGAGGTGGAGGTTTGGGGTTATTTTTCATGAAAAGATTTGATGTCTGTCTGATTTTTTTCGGCATTTGTAGGTTTTATTCCTCGGTTAATAGTGTCCTCGATTGCTCTCTCGTTTGCATGGTGTTCTGTGCTCAGTGTACTTGTAAAAGAGTTCTATAATGTTTTCCTTGAATCTATTTCTAATAGGTGCCATCGGTCCATTTTAATCCTTATAGCTGTCTGTATTTCTTTATTGGAGAATCTGTTATTAAAGAGTACCTGGGTGGCTCTCTAAAGTTCATTGTATGTATCCTTTCATGTACTGTAGTCGGTGAAGACACGGTTAATATACGATGTAATCACGCTTGTTCCGTAATTTAGGGCATTCGCTGTCTGCATTCATGCAAAGTCCCGGGTTGGTGGCTTTAACATGTACTTTGATCGTTATTGTTTCATTAATATTGATAGTGAGGATGTCTGAAAATAATAATTGGTTATTTTGGCTTTCTTCGATGGTGTAGTTGAGGGAATAACATTCTGTAAAGGTTCTTTCCAGCTTATGTATTTCCTCTTCTGTTTATACATTAATGTAAATGTCTATGTACCTGCAATAGATGTGGGGTTGGGTACTTTTGAGGAACCCCTTTTTCTTCGACCGGTCCCAAATAGAAGCTAGCGAAGAGAACTCAACTCCCAAGGGAGGGCCCAGAGCGACTCCATCAACTTGGCGGTACATCTATTAGGTTTATAAAGAAGGGGTTTCTGAAGTGCAGATTTGTAGGAGTTTCCTCATGTCCGCCCTTGGTATTCCAACGGGGGGAGGGGGGTCATTTTGGTCATGACGTGTTCTAATATTATTTATGTCTATCGTTTCGGCGACCGATACATTAGTGAACAATGATTCTACGTCCATGGAGGCTATTATTTTCTTAATGGAGGTGGATCGAATGTTATTGATAAAATCGGCCAAAGATTTGAAGCTATATTTGTTAGGCACATATGGAGTTAATATTTTGTTTAGGGATTTACCAAGCTCATACGTAGGGGTGGGAATTTGACTAATTATGAGCCTGAGGCGACTTCCAGCCTTGTGGGTCTTCACAGTCCGATAAACGTATCCAGGGCTGAAATCGCCAATGATATTCTTCATTTGTATATTTCTTGGTCGTTTGTTGATCCATTCTATAATTTGGTTCACTTTTTTTTATGTCTTCGGTGGGGTTCTTCGAACTTTTCCGCAATTTACCTTGATCATTTAGGATAGTGTCCATTTTTGTATGGTACTGTTCTATCGGCATGATGCCATAAATTACGGCTAGAATGCCTAAAAACACCATTAGTATTGTTTTTACTACTAAAAACACGCCGTAGATCTGCGGTGCTCATGTCGTAAAATAGGTAAGCCTGTGGTACCCAAATTGTAGGATTTAATAGGCCCAGCGAGGAACTCCACAAATGGACACTCGGTGAATCTATCAAATCCCTAAAATAACTATTTGTGTAAATTAATGAAATAATATGCCACGTGTACTAAATAAAGAACCAAATAGAATTAGAAAAGAAACAATATATATATATATATATATATATATATATATATATATATATATATATATATATATATATATATATATGCAGATACACCCACAAAGGAAAACTGAAAAACGATTCCGAGCGCTTTCGTCTTTATTCTTAAAGATCTTTTCAAGGAATGAACAGGAGGCTGGACATACATTGGCTTAATTAGGGGGTACAAAATTCAGAAAAAAACTTTAATTGAGATTTTATGTATGTAGTGCTTCCGGGAAGTGGCGGCTCGTTGCTAAAATGAGGGAGGTTGGGGGTGCATCAGATTTTTTTAACAGTTTAAATATTGTGTAAAAGGAAATAAACATAAACATAAAAATAAAATTTATAGATGAATTTGATAAAATCCTAAACACAACAAAAAAAAAATACTTAATAATATACAAAAATTGTTATTTAAGCTTGATCCATTAATTTAAAAACGGCCTCGTAAGGGAAGCATCGATTTGCCTTCCTGGCCACCATGCTGTCGGTACTCAGCGCCACGTCCGGTCCCAGCTTAGTATCTTCTCCTTTCTGACTGCCTGTGTTTTTACCCTACCTCCTCACTTTTCCTACAAGCTCTCCCACAAGTTTCAGTATTAGACGATGGTCCTTCATGCAGCGGTGTTAAAGTAAAGACATTACCGGAGTGTTTTGCGGTGAATACTAAGAAGGTCAAACAATCTGTTCTTGATAAGCTGATTGCATATTTTATCATACAAGGTGTGCATCCCCTATCAATCATGGAGCGAGCAGCTTTTGTGAGTTTAATTAAAGGTGATTTCTGAGTTACAAATGTTGTTTACAATTATAGTATTAGTAGTACAGGTTAAGCTCTTATAAAGACCGAATCCTAAAGCGTTCGGATTATTGGTCACTACGTAGGCTATATAACGAAGTTAAATAAAGGAAGACATAAACAAACAACAGAGATTAATATATTGCAATAATTTCATGAGAATCCAAATACATATATTCTTAAAGCGCGCTATCATTTACTGGAAGATGGTATTGAATAACAAATTTTCATAAATAATTAGTACAATTATTCCTCGATTATATGTAGTTATTAAATGAATTCCTATAACGATGTATTTCGTTATAGTATCAATACCTGTATATCATTATGTCAAAACTAGCATGTCCGCCCGTCAAAAATGTATGAAACAAAGCTTGATATGTATATATTCCTAACAATACTGAAAGTCAATATTTTACTATGTAATTCTGAATATGATGGACTAATAATATATTTGTGAGTAAATGTACGACCTATATAGCTATAGGATATTCATATACTACATTTTATATATAAAATTTTATATGCATACCATATATTCTCATTTCACTGTGAAGATCAATTTCACTCACAATAATCACACATTCCACTACCGCAAGTCTAAATTCTTCAGTTGACGTCATTTCAAGGCGAACACTAGGTCAAAATCTTATAGAAGAGAAAGTGACAAGAGCTCTACTGAAGAATAAACTAGACAGCACCTCTTACTTATGTCTTACTGCAGATATTTGGTAAACTCGCCACCGTAGTTTGTTTGGCGTTACAGTTACAAGGAGTAACAAGGAAAGTAAGTACCCTAGGAGACCTTACGGTCCATTCAAAGAAGGTACCTTTGGACTATCAATCGAGCAGGCACATGACTGTTCAATTGTTTTGCGTCCCTAAACGGCCACTTTTCAAGACTTTGTCTAGTCTTGACTTGAACTGGTCAACAGATTCACTGTTGACAACTTCCACTGGAAGTGCGTTCCACTTACCGCAGATACGTAGGTGAAACAATTTCCACACATATTGCAGTTGAAGCGCTTCAGTTCAAGTTTGAAGCCGTGATTGTGCGTTCTGTTCTCACTCAGTGTAAAAATATCCCGGTAGTCAACATTGTCGAACCCTCGACGTATTTTGAAATCTTCGATGAGCTGACCACGCAGTCTACGGGTTTCCAGCGAGAATAGATCTAATTCCCTTAGTCTATCCTCATAACTTTTATGTCGGATAGAGGAAATCAGTTTGGTTGCCCTAGCTTGTACGCGTTCCAACATTGCGATGTCCTTTCGAAACGAAGGACTCCAAAATTGTACGGCATACTCCAGGTGCGGCCGAACGAGGGAGTTGTACAGACAAAGTACTATCTCCTTGTTACGGTATCCAAACTGGCGCTTTATGTAGCCTAACATCCTTTGGGCTTTCTTCTCTGCCTCGATGCACTGTTTCGAGAACTTGAGGTCGCTAGTGATAGTAACACCCAAGTCCTTCTCAGTGTCACTCGATTTAAGAGCAGTGCCCTTAAGGATATACTGAGATTGGGGGTTTCTGTGGCCGATATGCATTACTTTGCATTTGTTCACGTTAAAAGGCATTTGCCACGTGTCCGACCACTCCCCAATCTTCACAAGATCTTCCTGCAGGCGGGTAGTATTTCCATCCTTTGCAACGTTCATACCAAGCTTGGTATCGTCGGCAAATTTGGAAATCTTGGCAACCATGTCACCGTCCATGTCGTTGACGTAGATGATGAATAGTAGAGGTCCCAGGACAGAACCTTGAGGCACCCCGTTAGTAACGGGCACCCACTCAGAAGCCTGTCCATTTACCACCCCCCGTTGCCGTCTGCCACTTAGCCAGTTCTCGATCCAGCCGGCTACTTTCCCGTCTATGCCCAGCGCTCGCACTTTCCGGAGAAGGCGGCGGTGTGGTACCTTATCAAAGGCTTTCTGAAAGTCTAAGTAAACCACATCCACCACCTTGTACCGATCGTGCTCACTGAAAACGAAGTGGAAGAATTCCACAATGTTCGTCAGGCATGACCGTTGCCTTCGGAAGCCGTGTTGGGAACTCCTCATTAGCAGGTTTGACTCTAAATACGACGTGATTTTGTCCACCATCATGCTTTCCATGAGTTTACCGACTATCGAAGTCAGACTGATAGGTCGGTAGTTTGACGGATGGCTGGGGTCTCCTTTCTTGAAGATCGGAGTCACCTCCGCCTCACGCCAGTCTCTAGGAACGCATCCGGTCCGGATTGACATGTTAAAGATAGCGCACAGATGTCGTGATACTTCATCGCACACTTCCTTCAACACTTGGGTAGAAACCCGTCCGGTCCAGGGGACTTATTCGTCTTTAGGTTAGCGATCTTTTTCTTTATTTCTCCTTCGGTGAAGTCCATTGCCTCCAGCTTTTTCCCCCCGAGTAGCAATACGTGGGTTAGGGGATGGGACCACACTCTTTAGTAAACACTGAGGAGAAGTAGTCATTGAGAAGGTTAGCATTTTCTGCATCTGACTGAGTTAATGCACCCTCCTCGTCCACTAAGGGCCCAATCCTACGATGGATTGGTTTACGGCTATTTACATAGCCGAAGAACTCCTTGGGATTCTCCTTGCAGAGTCTCGCCACTCGGAGTTCCTCAGTACGCTTAGCCGCCCTTATGCTGGACTTCACTCTCCTGGCTAGCCTCCGGTACTCGTCAAAGGCACCCGAGATCTTCGACCGCCGGTACGCATTTCTCTTCTCCCTAAGCAGTTGGCCGATTTCTCGATTAAACCACTTTGGTTGAACAGAAGACCGACGGAGGCATTTCAGAGGGATGCAACTAGATTGAAGACTCATGCACTTATTTTTGAAATTGTTCCACGAATCCTCAACCTCTTCGCATACCGCTAGCCTTACATCAGTCAGCCCAGCACGAAGGCTTGCAAAGTCTGCTCTTCTCAAGTCAAGTTTCCTTGATTGACTGGCAACAGACCTTACCTTCGGGATCTTGACTCTAAATCTAACTAGCTGGTGATCACTGCTACCGAGCTCTTCGCCTACAGAGACATCCTCAACGATATCATCCTCAGAGGTGAAAACCAAGTCGAGGATATTGTCTCCTCTCGTCGGTTCTCTGACTCATTGAGTGAGGAACTCGTTGTTGGCGAACTCCAGGAGTAGTGCACTCTCGCCACAGGCTGCTCTGGTTTCCCAGTCAACTTGTCTGTTGAAGTCGCCCATAACGATGCACACTCTGCCTTGAACAAGCTCACCCAACAGCTGATACAGTTCCCTGTCCTTCTCAACGGGTTGGGAAGGGGGTCTGTAAAGCACCAGGGTCCTGTATCTGATAGGACCTATCTCTAGGTCAACGCCTAAGAGCTCGTGATCGGATATAATGTTGGAATTCGTAGATTTGATTGAATCCTTGACATACAACATTACACCGCCACCCTCTCTTTCTGGCCTATCTTTGTGGAAGAGTTAGTAACCAGGAACCGTGAATTCGCCTTCAAAGTCTCGGTTTGAGGTTTTTATCCACGATTCTGTTATGGCTACCATTTCGGGTTCTTCCGTCGCTACGAGGCCACGGAGCTCAGGAAACTTGTTCCTGATTGACCTCGCATTGAACAGAAGAACTTTCAGGGAGTCCCCGACTGTAGGACTCCCTACGCTCTTCCGTTTCCCGGCTTGTTTGTTGGCGAGGCACCCCTTTTTGCGACCTCTGAGAAGGTCGTTCCTGGAGTGACACGGGCGTACTGGCGTACGTCCGCCCTCACTCTGGGCTGGATACTCCTTTCAGTCCTCTCTACGACATCTTGGATCATGTTCGACAGAAAGGCCTTTCCTTTAAAGGAAAGATATACCCCATCCCTTTGGTAGAGATCATTTCTACCATAAAAGGTGCGGTACGGGTCCACAAAAAAGACCCCTCTCTGCCGTACACAATTCTGCCAGGCGCCGGTTTAAAGACAGATTCATCGAGTGAGCGGTCCGTGTTGGACTTCTCCTCGGGAGCATCCCGACTACCACGCGCTTGCGGGTTTTCAGCCCACAGTTGTCCACGGCACCCATGACCGTGTGGAGGATTTTATCTGTAGGGCCTACCCTACCTCCTCTAAGGTAAAAGTCGTTTCCACTGACCAAAAGAACAACGACTGAGCTCTCAAAAATCTGTGATTTCTCAGCCTCTACTCTGATGTGGTGGTTACCACATCCTGACAGGCAGCTTACCTTAACGCTTGTGCGAAGGCGGGCCGCTAGCAGGGGGTATAGTAAGATTTTGATGTTTATGAAATTGAAAATGTCTTTACAGTTAGAGTTATCAGCTCTTAGCTGAAAGCAGACCTATTTGTTGGTAGAATTTATCTCGATTATATCAATATGTAAAATTTATGGAAACATTTTTGAGACAAACATTGGACTGTTATTTAATATCTTTTTCAGCTTGAGGAAGCTGCTCTTGTCCGTCTAAGCATGTGCGCTGTGCTTAACACAGCGCCACAACTGATGCAAAGCAGGCACAGAAACCTCTTCTTAGGCAAATATCAATAATGCTGCGATGGAGAAATGCTCAGCATTATGGAACAAAAGCGGTCGTCCAAAATCAGCAGATTATCAAAACTGTTATCAATTACTCATTGAAGGTATCTTGCATTACAAGGTGGAACACTAAGTTTGATGCATTGGCATTACTTTTAAAACACAAGGACAAATTACATTCAACTCATGACGTTCCTTGAACTTCCAGTGTTCAGAAGTCACGAAATTAAATGTCTTGGGGAGTATGTCTCAGTTTTGGCTCACATTGCAGTGGCAATTGATCGCCTACAAGGAGAGCAAAACTGATTTTATGGAGAATTGCTTCCTACCTTGCTCACTGGGGAGAAAAAGCTGAAGAGCCTTCACTTACGTTCTCTGAAATTTCGCCAACTTCTTCTAAGTGAAGTACCTAAGGAGTTTGGAAAGCTCTACCAATCTTATTTGACCTTGGCAAAAGAAGACAGCGTTACAGATGCCATTATTGCATCAACGAGCCATCCCTTCTTCAAACTCCGCTAGTTAGATACCAGTATTTCATGGGACAGTTAAAGCCGCAAAAGACTTAAAAATATTATGATTCAAGTGCTTGAGAATTTAGCAGAGGGACCCTGAAGCTGAATCATCCAGTGGTGTATTGGACAGTGACAATTATTTTGGATTTACAAAACCCACTCAACCGCAGATTTAGAAGTGTTTAGTTACCCTAAGGATTCAAATAAAACACATCAGAGTTTAGATAAATATCCAAACATAAAAAAGTTATTTATTAAATACACCACCACCCTTCCATCGTCAGCTCCTGTGGAACGGCTATTCTCTTTAAGAGGATTGACCTTATCTCCAAAACGGAGTTCTTTATCTGAACAAACATTTCAGCAACTGATATTACTTAAATGTAATGCTGATATAAATAGCTGAAATTTCAATTCTATGTAACTTTCTATTTTTTTGTGTAGTACCCAAGTAAAATTGTCATCAAAACCTACATTAGTAATTATAATATAAATTTCATTTTAATGGATATTTTTTGTAGCGATACCAATGGTCTTTATCGATGGTCATTATATATCATGTATTTGAAATGTATCTAAATACATTTAATGTTTTTAGTATTTAAATACATTTTCAAAATGTATTTGATACTTAGTATTTAAATGCTTTAAATGTATTTAGTGCCACCTCTGAATACACCGCTCGGTATTGGAGATAATGCGACGTGCCAGGTTCGGAGACTGGATTGTAATTTCCCCGTAAGGGGCGCGGCGATTTGCCATCCTGGCCGCCGTGAGGATGGGACTCAGCACCCCGTCCGACCCCAGCTTAGACTCTTCTCCTTCCTTCAAAACACTTGTTTCCTCGCTTTTCATACAACCTCTCCCACAACTTTCAATGGTCAGCCTCTAATTTTACAGGGTAGATGCTGACCTTCTTCTTAAGTCAACCGTCCCGGATCAGGGCTGAGGGGGGAGGGGACAATGTTCCCTAACCCCTGAGCTCCGGTCTGGGGTGGTTGGTTTTTAACAACCTGCTTTATCCCCACCCATACCTTCCTGACATCCCTTTTCCTCTCCTCTTCACAATCTATATATTTTTTACGCCGTGTTCAAGGTGGAGCCGCCATGCCGATGGACTGCCAGGCCACCAGGCGGGAGGGGTGGTCTTAAATGGCGGCGCCTGGCTCTGCCGGGCTTGTAAGCACCTCTCGCAGTGCGGGCTACTGCGAGAGGTAATGCGCGATTGCATCCCGTGTCAAAAAGAGGGTCACCATGCCCAATGATGAGTATAAAAAAAAACCCAACCCCCAACTTCCCCTATAACATCAACGGAGCCACCCTTGGGCAGCTCCAGGAAAAAATGGAGGCCCCTCCCCTGTGCTTGCTCAGGGGACCCTCCATTAATCTCTAACCGGAGAGGAGGCTTACTCCTTTCCTTCGCTTACGGGTGTAGGGGACTCCCCCTCACCCCCTTCTCTGGAGGTGCTTTCGGGCACCTCCCTTTTTCCAGCGGCCGTCCCCTCTGTTCTTTCCAAGGGGACTGTCAAGAAAGCCAGCAGGCAGCCCTTAGCCAGCCACTCCACATCGAAGCGGCTCGGTAGGGCAAACCCCCTTAGGGGGGAGAGGGAAGCCAGTCCCCTTCGGTCGCTTCCCTCAAAAGACCTGCTGGCAAGAATACTGAACCTTGCCGGGGTCAAGGCCGATGCCTCGCCAAAGAAGACTAGTGACGATACTGCCAACGGGACCTGCGATGTCTTGGGAGGGGATGGCCAACTGGAGGCCCCCCCTGAGATAGACATGGTCCTTGAGGAAACCCAGCCTCAGACGGTAGGGCCTTCCATGGGTAGAATCCTGGCTCGGCGCCAAGCACCGCACCTGAATCCGCCCCGATGCAAGGTCCTCCTCAAACGGCTGTGGTTTCCGAAGTAGTACAAGGAGGGAAGAGATCTCCTCCGACCGGTGCCCCCACGACTACCAGGACCTTCTCCATTTCAGAGAATGAGCTGGCTGAGGCCAGTCCATCTGGCCTGGGGGCTTCTTCCGGCGGAGGTTAGAAGCGGGTTCATTCCCCGCCCTCCTCTCAAAAAAGACTCGGGGCTCCTCTCCATCCGCGGGGCTGCGGGGGCGGATGGGTCTGCTGCCACTCTGGCAAGCGACCAAGCCAAGATCGCCACATCCGCCCCTTCTGCCCCCCCCCCCCCCGGTTGCAGAGCCCCCTGACTAAGACTAATACCAAGAGTGCACAGGGCGGAGCCTCGATGACAACGGGGCCCCTGATTCAGAGGTTACCTGGCGTTTTCGAGCCCGCTGGCTTCAAACGCTTCCTCGTTATTCGATCCACTGATGGCACCATGTTGTCCAAGGGCAACATGATCCATCAGAGGAGAGGATTAGCTAGTGCAATTGGTAGAGAGCCGAAGGTGACCCGTTTCTCGGACGGGAACCCTCTGGCGAACGCGGCGAATCCCGCCGAGGCGGCCAAGATAAGTGCTCTTCGGACACTTCATGGCACCCCGGAGAGTGTGACGCCGAACTCTACCATGAACTTTGTAAGAGGAGTAGTGTATGCGAGGGAACTCGTTGACTACTCCATTGAGGACATCACCCTAGAGCTGGCCGACCATGGGGCGGTCAAGGTGGAACGTGTGATGAAAAAACAGGGAGGGGCCTCGAGACCTACCCCTACACTCTTCGTCACGTTCGACTGTGACAAGCTCCCTGAGTCGGTGCGTGCCGGTTGGTACCGCTACCGCGTGAAGGCATTCGTGCCACTGCCGCGGCGGTGCTATTACTGTCACCGCTTCGGCCATACGAATCGCTCATGTAGACGTGCAAAGTCGGGGTCACCCGAAGTCTGTGTAAATTGCTCCAAGGTCGCACACGATAAGTCCAAATCGTGTGTGGCCAAGTGTGTCAATAGCGGTGAGCCGCACCATGCTTCTTCGAAGCAATTTGGTGCATATCTCCTTGAGAAAGAAATCCTGGCCGTTCAGGCCCAGGATAGATTCTCATTTCGCGAGGCTAAGGACATGGTCCTGGCGCGCCCGGCTCTGCCTGGGACGTCATATGCCTCAATAGTTAGAAAGGCACCCTCTGCTCGTGGCCCATCCAGGCCAACGAGCACGGTTGTTTCCGCGCCCATTCGGAGCCCTTCTGCAGGCTCTACTTAACCTGGGCGCTCCCCTGGTAATGCTGGCGGCAAAAAGGGTTCATAACCAGCCCGAGCTAAAACCAGGGCTCCCCCCTCTTCCCCCAGCGTGACCGTTTCCCGTAAGGCGAAACGGTCACGCGCCTCCACCGAGTCATTAGACTCACAGGAGGCAACACCCCTAAAGATGGTCGCTAGGCTATCTCGGGGGTTCCTAAAGCTGTCCCCCGAAAGGAGGACAGCAACAAAGGAGCTTCGGCTCCTTCGCCCACGCCCCAAGGTGGAGCGAGTGGCTCAGAGACGGTGGTTCCTCGAAAAGAGGTCCTCCCGCCTCCGAAGCCGCAACGCCCGCCTAAGGTTTCGAGGCGGACGGAGGAAAAGACTCGCATGGCGAGCCCAACCTCCCCTAATAAGTCCTCGAAGGCAACAGCGCCTTCAGCGCTTTGTCCGGCCAACAGCGCCCGAGGTTCTCCCCCCAGGAAGCGTACGGCACTTCCCGTGAGGGTCTTCAGTTCGAGGAGGGCCCCCGCGTCTCCTCCGAGCTAGGCCTGGAGGGCATATTCCTTCAATGGAATTGCCGTGGACTTCGGGCCAACTGGGAGGAGGTGCGGAGGCTCGTCTCGTCCAATTCCCCGTTAGCTATCTTTTTGCAGGAGACCATGCTAGCCGCATGCCCCCTGCCTGCCCTCCCGGTGTATAAGGGTCTTGCCTCCCCACCACCGCGAGGTGGCCGGGCTGGGGGATGCGCAGTTTACACTCGGCATGATGTTTCCGTTCTTCCTTTCTCTTTAGATACCTCCTTTCAGGCGGTGGCTGTGCAGCTGCACCTGGATAGGAGGTATACTATCATTTCTGCGTAACTCCACCGTTAGCTGACTTCGATTCGTCCTGGCACGGTTGCCGAGGCCCTTTCTCTTCCTTGGAGATCTGAACAGCAGGCATCCTCTCTGGGGAGATTACTCCAAGAATCCCAGGGGACAAGTCCTTGCCGATCTGATCGAAGAGCTTGAGATGGGTGTCCTAAACGTGGATGAATTTATGCATCACTGTTCGAGAACCGCTTCATTTTCTTGCCTTGAACTATCTTTGTGCTCTTCGGATGCACAGCCTGATTTTGATTGGGGGGTGGTCGATAACCTCCATGGAAGTGATCACTTTCTCATTCAAATATCATTTTCAGGGCAACTGCCCCCTAAGAGCCCACCTCGGTGGTGCTTGGCGCGGGCGCGGTGGCCTGCATTTCAGGAAATGACTGAATTCTCTATCTCAGTCGAGGAGTTTAGGTCGGTAGATGAGGGTGTTGAGTTCATCTCCGGCAACCTTATCGCCGTGGGCCTGACTACGCAGGACCCCCCCCCCCCCCTCCCGTTCTCCAGGAGAATGGGACCACAATCTCGGAGCTCGCGTCCGTGGCGGAATCTTTCGCGACCGCCTATTCCGCATTCTCTAGCCGGGATGCTGCTCAGCCAGCATTCAATGCACGTCGTGATGTCGCGGAAGGCCGTCGGCTGGAGTTTACCTCCAGAGGCGGAGAACCCTTCAACGACAAGTTTACTGTGAGTGAGTTGCGCTCCGCTTTCGCTTCATGCGCGGACACCGCCCATGGTCCGGACGATGTCCCGTACGCCATGCTTCGACACCTGGGTGAACGAGGCATGGCCTTTCTGTTAGATTTGTTCAACAGGATCTGGGTGGAGGGTCTTCTCCCAGACTCCTGGCGAATCGCTACTGTGCTCACCTTTCGCAAACCGGGGAGAGATCACTCTACTCCGACCGGTTTCCGCCCAATCTCTCTAACCTCTTGCGTGTGCAAGTTGATGGAGAAATTAGTAAATGTTAGATTAGCCTTTTTCCTGGACAGCGGAGGCCATCTGTCTTATGCACAGTGCGGCTTCCGCAAATTCCTGGTTAAATGAAAGGGAGAAGGCCGTCCTCCCCCCAAAACTCAACAAGTTAAAGTGCACGCACTCGTCCCAGGAACAAGAGACAGGCGGTAGCGACCCCGCCCATCCCGGTACCGGGACAGGTGTCGTGCGCGAAGATCACCCAGACTGGGACATTCGACAAGAATGTGCCGAACAGCTTGGTGGGACGACGGAGTCGTTGCAATAGGGCACATGCGAGCGCTCCATCAAATAGCGATGCGTCACACGAGTGAGCCCGATTCGGAGACGACAGAAAGCCACCTGAAGCCGCTGCGGCATTGGGGGATAAGTCCATGGGAACAGTCGCGGCGCAATAGCACGCAACTTTAAGTTCCCTTCGACCGTCTCCCATCTTCTTTGCCAAGCAGTCCGAAGAGCTGCCCATATTCCTGCCATGTAGTCGGTGTGAGGAAGAGCGAAACGCTGGTCCGGTCGCAGAGTCCTCGCGGACCCTTTGGCATCCTCATCGGCGCGCTCATTCCCCGCAACTCCTACATGTCCAGGAACCCAGCAGAAGATAATCTCGACATCTGCCCGGCTCGCCTAAACCGTGGCGTCACGGATTTCGCGAACCAGGGAATGCGGAGATTCCAATGCCCCGAGAGCACTCAGAGGACTTGGTGAGTCGCTATAATCACAATCGGGTCTCCGAACCGGGCACGTCGCGTAATCTCCCGTACCGAGTGGTGTATTGCCACCAGCTCGACCGTGAAAAGAGACGCAGGGCCTGGTAGAGCCCCGCTGACTTCAAACAGAGGGGATACGGCGTGGAAGCCGACCCCCTCTTGGGGCTTGGAGGCATCCGTATACACTGGCACGGTTACAGCGTGACACGATGTGTGCTCCAAAAAGGTCGAAAGCAATACTCCCAGGCGCAGTACAAGATTTGGGAGCAGAGGCGTGGCAACAAATAGCCAAATGTGGTACCCTCCAGGATGGCGTCCTGAGCAGAACCAGGGGCGCCACCGGCCCGAGAGCTATATCTACCTCTCGAAGGAGTTTCCTGGCCCTAAACCCAAAGGGCTTAGGGTATGACTGGCGTCTCTCGGCGGCATAGGCACCATCGAGATCAGCTGCGGATGCAGTGAGAGCTGTTTGCGACTGAGGGAGGCGCCGGGCTCGCGCGTACAGGCGAGTGATGCACTGCACGCGGCCCAGAGCGAGTGGCATATCCCCAGCTTCGACCAAAAGGCTCTCAATGGGGAAAGTGCGGAAAGCACCGGTCGCAAGGAGAAGGCCGGTGGGGTGGATCGAATCCACCTTCCGCAATAAACGCTCGGCTGCGGATGCATAAAACTCGCATCCGTAGTCGAGCTTCGAGCGAACAAAGGATCGATAAAAAAGTAAGGCAGTAGCCCTATCAGCGCCCCAAGCGCTGAACGTCACGGAACAGAGAATGTCCATGGGGCGGGTACAAGAGACCCTAAGGCTGCAAATATGAGCCTCCCAGGTGAGGCGTCGGTCGAATACAAGACCAAGGAAACGGTGCGACTCAACCACATCCAGGCGAACCCCATTAAGAAATAAATCTGGGTCGGGGTGAAGCCGTGGATGGCAGCAGAAGTGCACCACCTTAGTCTTGGCCAAAGAAAACCGAAACCTGTGCGCTTCGGCATAGCGAGAGACGCGGTTCAATGCCTGTTGGAGTCGACGCTCCAGAGTTGGCATATGGGCCGCGCCAAAAGAGATCGAAAGGTCGTCCACGTAGAGCGTAGCGAGAACATCTCCCGGCAGCACCGAGGTGATGCCGTTGATGCTCAGGGCAAAGAGTGTGACACTGAGGACACTTCCCTGCGGAACACCCTCTTCCTGCTCCTTTGGGCCGGAGAGGGCTCCACCCCACCCGTGCGTGGAATTGACGATCTCTCAAAAATTCAGATATAAACATTGGGAGGCGTTCCCTCGCCCCCATCGTGTGGAGAGTCTCTATGATACCGTATCGCCATGCGGTATCATAGGCCTTCTCCAGATCGAAAAACACCGTGGCGTAGTGCTGTCTACGAAGGAAAGCCTCGCAGACTGCATTTTCCAGTCGGAGCAGAGCATCCGACGTGGAGTGGAACTTACGGAAGCCGCACTGTACAGAAGACAGATAGCCTCCACTGTTCAGGAATAGGCTAATCTAACATTTACCAATTTCCCCATCAACTTGCACACGCAAGAGGTTAGAGAGATTGGGCGGAAACCGGTCGGAGTAGAGTGATCTCTCCCCGGCTTGCGAAAGGCGAGCACAGTAGCGATTCGCCAGGAGTCTGGGAGAAGACCTTCCACCCAGATTCTGTTGAACAAATCACAATAAACTTGTCGTTGAAGGGTTCTCCGCCTTTTGAGGTAAAGTCCAGCCGGCGGCCTTGCACGACATCACGAAGTGCATTGAATGCTGGCGGAGCAGCATCACGGCTAGAAAATGCGGTCGCTAAGGATTCCGCCACGGACGCGGGGTCCGAGATTGCGGTCCCATTCTCCTGGAGAACGGGAGGGGGGTCCTGCGAGAACTTGCCCCGAATCCTTTTGACTCGCTTTCACACCTCAGCTAAAGGAATCTTCCCGTTAAGTGAAGACACGTATGCCCGCTAAGAAGAGCGGCGGGCGTGCTTCCAAATATACTGGAACCTAGCCCTAGCCGGACGAAATTCAGCGCCAGTGAAATCGTTCGGGCGGCGCTTATAGCGCATGTAGGCATAACGCTTCTGTTTGAAGGCCGTCTCACACTAGGCCGACCACCATGGGAGTGGTCGGCGTGCAAAACGGCCTAGACGTCCTAGGAATAGTAGTCAGGCCCACGGCGATGAGGTTGCCGGAGAAGAACTCAACGGCCTCATCTACCGACCTAAACTCCTCGACTGAGATAGAGAATTCAGTCATCTCCTGAAATGCAGGCCACCGCGCCCGCGCCAAGCACCACCGAGGTGGTCTCTCAGGCGGCAGTCGCCCTGAAAATGATATTTGAATGGGAAAGTGATCACTAGCATGGAGGTTATCGACCACCTCCCAATCAACATCAGGCTGTGCATCCGAAGAGCACAAAGATAGGTCGAGGAAAGAAAATGAAGCGTTTAGGACACCCATCTCAAGCTCTTCGATCAGGTCGGCAAGGACTTGTTCCCTGGGATTTATGGAGTAATCTCCCCCGAGAGGATGCCTGCCGTTCAGATCTCCAAGCAAGAGATAGAACCTTGGCAACCGTGCCACGACGCGGCGGAAGTCCCCCGCATTGAAGTCAGCTAACGGTGGAATGTAAGCAGAAATCAGAGTATACCTCCTATCCAGGTGCAGCTGCACAGCCACTGCCTGAAAGGAGGTATCTAAAGAGAAAGGAAGAACGGAGACATCATGCCGGGTGTAAACCACGCATGCCCCAGCCCGGCATCCCGCGGTGGTGGGGTGGCAAGACCCTTATACCCCGGAAGGGTGGGCAGGGGGCACGCGCCTAGCATGGTCGCCTTCAAAACGATAGCTAACGGGGAACGGGACGAGCCTCCGCACCTCCTCCCAGTTGGCCCGGAGTCCACGGCAATTCCATTGAAGGAATATGCCTTCCAGGCCTAGCTCGGAGGAGACGCGGGGGCCCTCCTCGAACTGAGGACCTTTACGGGAATGGCCGTACGCTTCGCGGGGGCAGAACCCCGGGCGCTGTTGGCCGGACAAAGCGCTGGAGGCGCTGTCGCCTTCGAGGACTTATTGGGGGAGGTTGGGCTTGCCATGCGAGTCTTTTCCTCCGTCCGCCTCGAAACCTTAGGCGGGCGTTGCGGCTTAGGAAGCGGGGGGCCCTCTTTTCGAGGAACCACCGTCTCCGAGCCACCCGATCCACATCGGGGCGTGGGCGAAGGGGCCGAAGCTCCTTTGTTGCTGTCCTCCTTTCGGGTTGCAGCTTTAGGAACCCCGGAAGATGGCCTAGCGACCATCTTCAGGGGTGTTGCCTCCTGTGAGTCTAACGACTCGGTGGAGGCACGTGGCCGTTACGCCTTACGGGAAACGGTCACGCTGTGGAAAGAGGGGGAAGCCCTGGTTTTAGCCTGGGCAGAGTATGAACCCTTTTTGCCGCCAACTTTACAAGGGAAGCACCCGGGTTGGGTAGAGCCCGCAGAAGGGCTCCGAATGGGCGTGGAAACAACCGTGCTCGTTGTCCTGAATTGGCCAGGAGCAGAGGGTGCCTTTCTAACTATTGAGGCATATGACGTCCCAGGCAGCGCTGGGCGCGCCAGGACCAAGTCCTTTGCCTCGCGGAATGAGAGACAATCCTGGGCCTGAACGGCCAGAATTTCTTTCTCAAGGAGATATGCACCACATTACTTCGAAGAAGCAGGGTGCGGCTTCCGCAATTGACACACTTGGCCACACACGATTTGGACTTATCGTGTGCGACCTTAGAGCAATTTACACAGACTTCGGGTGACCACGACTTTGCACGTCTACATGAGCGATTCGTATGGCCAAAGCGGTGACAGTAATAGCACCGCCACGGAAGTGGCACGAATCCCTTCACGCGGTAGCGGTACCAACCAGCACGCACCGACTCAGGGAGCTTGTCACAGTCGAACGTGACGAAGAGTGTAGGGGTGGGTCTCGAGGCCCCTCCCTGTTTTCTCATCACACGTTCGACCTTGACTGCCCCATGGTCGGCCAGCTCTAGGGTGATGTCCTCAATGGAGTAGTCAACGAGTTCCCTCGCATAAACTACTCCTTTCACAAAGTTCATGGTAGAGTGCGGCGTCACACTCACCGGGGTGCCATGAAGTGTCCGAAGAGCACTTATCTTGGCCGCCTCGGCGGGATTCGCCGCATTCGCCAGAAGGCTCCCGTCCGAGAAACGGGTCACCTTCGGCTCTCTACCAATTGCACTAGCTAATCCTCTCCTCTGATGGATCATGTTGCCCTTGGACAACATGGTGCCATCAGTAGAGCGAATAACGAGGAAGCGTTTGAAGCCAGCGGGCTCGAAAACGCCAGGTAACCTCTGAATCAGGGGCCCCGATGTCATCGAGGCTCCGCCCTGTGCACTTTTGGTCTTAGTCAGGGGCATGGCAACAGGGAATGGCAGAGGGGCCGGATGTGCCGGTCTTGGCTTAGTCGCTTGCCAAAGTAGCAGCAGACCCATCCGTCCCCACAGCCCCCGCGGATGGAGAGGAGCTCCGAGTCTTCTTAGTCTTTTTCGTCCTTTTCTTTTTTGGAGAGGAGGGCGGGGAATTAACCCGCTTCTCACCTCCGCCGGTAGAAGCCCCTAGGCCAGATGGACCGGCCTCAGCCAGGTTCTTCTCCGAAATGGAGAAGGTCCTGGTGGTCGCAGGGGTATCATCGGGAGGAGATCCCTTCCCTCCCTGTACTGCCTCAGAATCCCCATCCGTTTGAGGAGGACCTTGCATAGGGGCGGATTCGGGTTTGGTGCTTGGCGCCGAGCTCGGATTTCTCCCCCATGGAAAACCCTACCGTCTGAGGCTAGGTTTCCTTAAGGACCATGTCTATCACATGAGGGGCCTCCAGTTGGCTATCCCCTCCCAGGACATCGCAGGTCCCCTTGGCAGCGTCACCAGTCTTTTGTGGGGAGGCACAGGCCTTGACCCCGGCAAGGTTCAAGATTCTTGCCTGCAGGTCTTTTGAGGGAAGCGACCGTAGGGTCCTGGCTTCCCTCTCCCCCCTAAGGGGGTTCGCCCTACCGAGCCGCTTCGATGGGGAGCGGCTGGCTAAGGGCTCCCTGCTGGCTTTCTTGGCAGTCCCCTTGGAAAGAAAAGAGGGGACTGCCGCTGGAAAAAGGGAGGTGCCCGAAAGCACCTCCAGAGAAGGGGGTGAAGGGGAGTCCCCTACACCCGTAAGCGAAGGAGAGGAGTAAGCCTCCTCTCCGGTTGAAGAGATATGGAGGGTCCCCTGCGCAAGCACGGGATGGGGGGGAACCTCCATTTTTTCTGTGGAGCTGCCCGAGAGCGGCTCCGTCGTTTCTACAGGGAAAGTTAAAGGTTTTTTTTGGTTGGACTCATCATTGGGCATGGTGACCCTCTTTTTATTACGGGATGCAACCGCTAATCACCTCTCGCAGTTGCCCGCACTGCAAGAGGTGCTTACATGCCTGGCAGAGCCAGGCGCCGCCATTTCGGACCACCTCTCCCGCCTGGTGGCCTGGCAGTCAATCGGTATGGCGGCTCCACCTTAGACGCGGTGTAAAAATGGATAAAATGTGAAGAGGAGAGGAAAAGGGATGTGAGGAAGGTATGGGTGGGGAAGAAGCAGGTTGTTAAAAAAAACCCATCCCGAACTGGAGCTCAGGGGTTAGGGAACATTGTCACCTCCCCCCTCAGCCCCGATCCGGGACGGTTGGCTTGAGAAGAAGGTCAGCATCTACCCTGTGAAATTAGAGGCTGACCATTGAAAGTTGTGGGAGAGGTTGTATGAAAAGCGAGGAAACTAAGTGTTTTGAAGGAAGAAGAAGAGGCTAAGCTGGGGTCGGACGGGGTGCTGAGTCCCGTCAGCACGGCGGCCAGGATGGCAAATCGCCACGCCCCTTACGGGGCGACAGAAAGTGATCTGAAGCCGTCGCGGCATTGGGGGATAGGTCCATGGGAACAGTCGCGGCGCAATGACACGCAACTTTAAGTTCCCTTCAACCGTCTCCCATCTTCTTTGCCAACAGTCCGAAGAGCTGCCCGTATTCCTGCCATGTAGTCGGTGTGTGGAAGAGCGAAACGCTGGTCCGGTCGCAGAGTCCTCGCGGACTCTTTGGCGCGCTAATTTCCCGCAATTACTACATTTCTAGGAACCCAGCAGAAAATAATCTCGACATCCGCCCGGCTCGCCCAAACCGCGGCGTCACGGATATCGCAAACCAGGGGATGCCGAGATTGGGCGGGGATGAAGCAGGTTGTTAAAACCCACCATCCAAAACCGAAGCTCAGGGGTTAGGGAACATTGTCCCCTTCCCCCTAAGTCCTTATCCGGGATAGTTGGCTGAGAAGAAGTTCAACATCTAACCTGTGAAAATAGAAGCCGACCAGAGAAATTTGTGGGAGATGTTGTAGGGGAAGTAAGGAAGTAGGGGAGAAACACAGGCTGTCTGAAACAAGGAGAAGAGTCCCGTCAGCACGGCGGCCAGGAAGGCAAATCGCCGCACCCATTACGGGGTACAGGTGTAGGAGGAAAGAGAGGAAGGTATAGGGTGTACCTCAACCGAGGTGATGTTTTTATAGAGGTTAATTACCCGCCCTTTTTGGAAGTTAGCTTCCTTAAGAGAGGGAAAAAGTCTGAAGATATATTACGCTTGGGCAAGAAGACCTGTCATGACTACGTCAGAGCCGAGCGCCTGAGTAGATTCAAAATAGGCTTGAATGGCGTTGTCTCCAGAGTGAACACCGAGAATTGAACGCCCTCTGCCGGCGCGGGGGCAATAAGGGGAGGAGAGATAGGAGGTATACTAGGGGACCAGGGTAGAAGATGAGGGTTACGGTAGTGCTGCATTCCAGGATGCTGGTGGAACAGATAGGGTACTATAAGAGATACTTGGACGAGCGGGACGCGAGTCCGTTGCCATCCATAGGACATCGGAGAACCTGACGCCTCCCGCATATCAACCTTAGCAGAATCATGGAGAGCTAAGACACTTTAAAAAAAAAAAAAGTAATATGCGTGTGACACTTTAGAGAAGATATACTGGCACAATTTACAGTTGTACAGCAGCAGGGATGGTCGCAGTAATGACCAGGGTAGGCCTGCGCGAAATTGACGTATGAACGTGGGTAGCGGCAGGTAGTGCTTACATGACCAACCATATATAGGCTTTGACTAGTATTCGTAAGTAACCCGCATTAATATGCTGACGTTAGGCACATCGTTAGTGTGTTCTCCCGAACCCCAGCGTCGGTTCGCTGTTGTCTATGAATGTCAATAATCCGCTGGGTAGCCAGCTTTGATTGAAGCATCTCGAGGTCATAGTCCATTTGAATGGATAACACTTTTCACAGAGTTGAAGGTTGGGTGGGATGAGACAGCAAATAATGGTCTAGAGGGCTTGCACAGAATCATGTTGCGGGTCGGAAGTGGTTTCCATCGTACGAGACCACATGTTGCGCGGTTCGTCAAAATCCTTACTGACATAAAAACTATTGTTTTGATTGGGGAATTTTGGGTTTCGTTCGAAGGACAAAAAACGCTGGTAGTCCAAGTCAGGGTTTATCTCTGGGGAAAACGGATCTGCCGTGAGAAAGCGAGAAGAGCTGGAACGAGATCCAGAATCGGGAGGAGCGGAAGTCAAAAACTTCTGCGAAGTAATTATTTGTTTATTTTTCTCCATATAGTACATTATTTAGGATTGGGGCAGTAGGGCTCAGTGTGGAACCAACCTACGCAGCTGCGTCACCTGATGCGCACCCTAGAAGGGAGAGAGAGGCCCGTGCACTCCTCAAGCAGCACTGCCGTTTTAAAAAGGTGAGGCTGCCTTCGGGATTTTCCCTTTGAAGGCACAAAGACCGCGCTAGGCAGCAGCAGCGGTCCTACACCCACCACATCAAACACAGCGTGGTTCAGACACTGAACGATGCACACCGGTGAGGCAGGACCGGTGCACAGAAATTGCAGCCACATATTCATTCAGTCACACACTGCAACCGAACACACAGATACGCTCAGGCGCAATGAAGCACAATTGAGAAGGACAGGAAAAAAAGGGAAGGAGATAAGAGGGGGAGGGGAGGAGACCATGAATAACATAACAATGAGACCATAAATAAAGGTCGATGTGGGAGGAGAGAGGTATAGTAAAACTCCACTTCGTAGTCCGCTTTAATGAGCGGGCTGAGCCCCTTCTCCAACGAAAAGGCAGGAGGACTCTCGCGGCAAGCCTCTGGAAACACCGCGAGCGTGGAGGGCGCTTACATTGGATTGTAATGAATTAATCTAACATTAAATTCAACTCTATGACTAATACCGGTTAAACACCACTTACATTTGGTAATATTTAGTTTAAACTTAAATAATACACATAATATCAATAACACGCAGAGTATAGGCCTAGTTACAATCAAAAAGCCCAAATCAGTGACGCAATGGTGAAAAAATATATAAAAAATTGCACGAGTATGATACTTCGTCAGAGTTGAAAGTTGTTGTTGCCAGACGCAAGATCTTTTCAGCTTTGGCATCTTAAGCATTGAAAATGAAATGCCAATTCATGTGAGCTAATCATCTTACTATAATAATTCACTAATCAAATTTAAATAATTTAAAAATAAAACAAAACATATCTTAATTACATAATTTAATGTAATTAAAACTAAAATATAGAGGTAACAGGGAGAAAGACCAGGAAGTTCTATGCCCCCCCCCCAAAAAAAAAATCCTCAAAATTTTGTGGCCCCCTTATAATTTGCCAGGTCCCTAATTGAGAACCATTGCTCTAGGCCCCTACTCAGGCGTCCAACGGTGCGACTTGTGGGGAAACGAGCAAAAGACAACCTACACTCTCTATGATCACCGACAACAATTTCATGTCAACATTCCAAACGCGATTCCTGATCGACTTTGAATACCGCGGATTCAGTATGCTTTTAGACCTTTATTGGGGAAATTCACATGTATTGGCCGAGCTTGAATAAGGACAAGTGGTATAGAGTTTCGCCTTTCCTCTCAACAAGTTCACTCTATTCACTTTGATTCGATGCCCCAAACAACAATGCATACTTGTTGATGAGACTAATTCGATGCAGCCAGGTGTCTCTTATCTATTTAAAAGTATCATGACCAGACAAAATGTCAAGATTCAAAATAAAAAAAAGCTTTCAAAGTTGGAGAAGAAAGGAGATGACAAAGACCTCTCTTGGATAATATGATAAGCATAAAGATAAATATAAAAAGGAATCTAAAGTGGATAATAATCCAATGAATACTTTATATAATATTGGAATGGGTCGGGGTTTTTCTCGTCCTAACATCTCTTAATGCACCCTATTCTATTTTAACTACTACTTTTATCACCTAATAATAATTTTCTACTCTTTTTTTTTAATCCTATGGCACTGACGAAATATGGTATGCCTAGCTGCCTTTGGGTATTAGGGAGGATGTCGGTGCTGCAAGAAAAAGTTAATAAATTTAAGCCTTTTGATTCTGAATGAGCTTCATTCATAACTACTCGTGAAAGATGGCATTAAACTCATTCAAAATATGGGAAAAAACAAGGGAAATACTCCAATAATATAAACATTAAGAAGAGACAATCTTGGGTTACAGACGGAAAACACCGCACCTTTGTGAGCAATTTTTTTTTTTTTGCTCTAGTAGGAAAAAAAATAGTGGCCAAAGAATACCTCATGGCAAAATCAAGTACTAACCATAATAAAGACTAAGATTAGCGAGCGTTTCTTAATTTAATTAACTAATAAATAACAGCAAAACGTAATTAAAACATAAAAAAATAATTGATAACAGCACACACTTTCAAGACGACAGTGGTCTAAAATAGGGTTAGATGACCCCCCCCCCTCCAAAAAAAAGATACACACACTCAAAAAACAAACAAACCCCGTATCACTGAATGTTGGTACCAACAAGGCGAACAAAGAAACCTTTTCATTCCTTGAGCACTAATTTTCGATCCCCGAACAAGGCGGAAAATAATAAAGGCAACTGCGAGAGGAAGTCTAAAATTACGAGTACGAGCTGCAATTCGAGAACACGGCCAGCTAAAGCAAACCATTTTAAATAAATTATATAGAAATTACTCAGGAGGTTTATATTGTGGCTCAAAAATGCCGGGGACATTGTGTCTGGCGAGAAAAACTTATCTAAAAAGAGTCCCGAGGGTTAGCTGATTGGGGATGTCTGCGTGGCTGCTGAGAAAGTCTCATCAACAAGTAATTTGCGTATCAGTATTTGAAAGCGCCGTGTTGGGCCGCTCTCTGAATGAAATTCTTGACGGTCAGTTCATCTAAGGCCATAAATGCTTCGGTCTGAGCGACTTCAGTCATGTGGTTGAGCGCAAACCGGAAACAGAATTCTTCGAGTTCCTGAAAATAACGAGGTTAGTGAGCGATAAAAAATGGCGGATTTTAATTGACGTCATTTCCACCTCCAACCATTCTTGTATTTCATGCCACATGGTCCTACATATGGGCATATATATTTTATACTCGTTGCACTTGGGTTCGGAACCTTCTTGCCGTTGGGGCAGGCACCTCGCCGAACAGGATTCTCCAAAGATCCACCACTCAATGTATCTGCAACTTTTGTTTTGGTGGTGCTTATGTTGGTCATGTAAATGTATTGAAATGGGTCTAGTTCCTCATTGCAATGAGGGCAGATGTCCGTATTGGTCATACCAGTGCAGTATTTGTATTTAATTCTGGCTGGTGACCCGCACTGTGTGTGACGTGTGAGGAAGGTTACTTGTGCGTAGATATCCAGTAACATGGCTGACATTGTAATGTGCGCAAGAAATGTTTTTGTGCGATGGCGGGCTGGTTTCGAGGGACTGAGGTTCATAGTAGTATCTTGGTTGGGTCTATCACTTGAACATGGCAGTTCGCCGTGATACCGAAGATGGTACGGACCTTGCACAAAATGGGGCTAACGCGTCTCATTGTGGGTAGCATTCGCAAGAACAAGACTTCAGAAAACTCGGCTTCACAGGCCAACGACCGCTATCCGGGTTTTGTTGTCTTTTACGACACATCTGGGAAGACATGTGAATTCTTACCGTCCCACACATGATAAAAATAAATATACTGATGTAACAAACTAGGATAGTTACAGTACATATTTTTAAGTTTATAAAGAACTTAGTGAAATAACAAGTCAAGCTCAAATAGGAAAGCACCTGGAACACAAAAAACCGCAGGGAATTTATTTCTCATTTCGAATTTAAATGAGGTCGTAGATCGCAGATGGTTTATAAAGAGATCTGTAAAGAAAGTGGACAAACAGAGGGGATAGGGCGTGGAAGCCGACCTCACCTGGGACTCATAGCCATCCGTTACATTGGCACGGATTGAACGTATCACGAAGTACTAAAAAAAAGCTGAACACAATACTCACGATGCTGTCAAAACTTTGGGAGATGAGGGGTGCCAACAGAGTCAAAGGTGGTACCTTCCAGGGTGGCGTCGTGGGTATAACCAGGAAAACCACTGGCCCGAGAGCTATATCGAGCTCTCGAAGGAGTTTCCTAACCTTAAATCCAAAGAGATTAGGGTATGAGTGGTGTCTCTCGGCGCAAAGGCACGGTCGAGATCGGCCACGGATGCAGTGAGAGCCGTTGGTGACAGAGAGAGGCGCTGGGCTCGCGCGTATAAACCTCGTATGTGAGGCATCGGTCGAAAACATGAACAAGGACACAGCGCGAATCTACCACCTACAGGCGAACCCCGTTTAGGAACAACTCGAGGTCGGGATGGAGCCGTGTGTGGTGGCAGAATTGCACCACTTTAGTCTTGGCCAAGGAAAACCGAAGCCTGTGCGCTTCGGCATAGCGAGAGACGGGGAACGGGGTTAAATGGCTGATGGAGTCGACGGTCTAGAGTTGGTATCTGGGCCGCACCAAAAAGAGATCGAAAGGTGGTCCACGTAGAGCGGAGTGAGAACATCTGCCGACAGCACATATATGATACCGTTGATGCTCAGGGCAAAGACTGTGACGGGCATGAGCCCCCCCCCCCCTCACACCCGTATGCGAAATCGACGATCTCAGAAATTCAGAAATAAAGATTGGGAGGCGTCCCCTCGCCCTGCTGCATCATAGGCCTTCTCCAGATTGAAAAACACCGTGATCTAGTGTTGTCTACGAAGGAAGGCCTCGCAGACGGCAGAGCATCCGACGTGGAGTGGAACTTGCGGAAGACAGGTAGCCTCCGCAGTCCAGAAAAAAAGGCTAGTCTAACATTTACCAATGTATCCATCAACTTACACAAGCAGGAGGTTAGAGAGAGTGGGTGGAATCCGGCCGGGGTAGAGGAACGATGCCGCCTCATACCCCTATAAGGGCTTCTGGTAGTTCACCTGACCCCAACAGAACGGCAAGAACCGAGGCGTTGCGTCCTTTGTCTTATTGTCTTTCTAGCGGACCTTTGAGAAAGCAAAGGGGGACGGACCTGCTGCAAGTGGGGAGTCGCCCGGACACACCTCAGCTAAGGAGGAAATCCAAGAACCCGTCAAAAGAGAGGGAGAAGCGCCCTCTCCGCTTGAAGTCTTCGAGGGCGTCTGAGAAAGGGCGGATATCCTTACTGGGAGGTACTAATCCTCGACAGGACGGCCAAAATCACGCCCTAACCCCGAGGTCTCCTCGAGGCCTGGTTTCTTTCAATTTGCAGCAGTTAAATGGTGTTGTTTAGAGAGCTTCCAAAACCTCTCTTCTGACACGGCATGAGGTCACTGGTCAGGCCCTTAAGCCTAGACACAGGGTTTGTTGGCTGCAACAATCAGGCGATTTTGTTTGAGTCCGTGTTATAGTGTCAAGCAAGATTGGGACGTATTGTGCTGTGAGCGAGCGGTTGGTTATTGGGGGTTGTGGTTGTGGGATGTCATGTGGATAGGTTGAATATTAGGGGGTGAGAGAATGTCTCCTTATGGGGCGCCATTGTAGAGTGACACCGATCTCTTGCTCGTCGATCAGGTCGGTGAGGTCCTGACCCCTGGGAATGATCGATTAGTGTCCCCAGAGGGGGTGTCTACCGCTCCCATCCCAAGCAGTAGAAATGGCATAGGAGGAAATCCCCCGCATCGAAGTCCGCTGACGGTGGAATGTACGCAGATATAACAGTATACCTCTTATCCAGGTGCAGCTGCACAGCTACTGCCTGAATGGATGTATTCAAAGCAAAGAGAAGGACGGAGACATCATGCTGGGTGTAAATGGCGCATCCTCCTGCTCGGCCCCCATCCAGTGGTGGTGGGGTCACAAAACCATTATTTGGTCAGGGGGCACGCGCCCAGGAAGGTGATGCCGGGGCCCTCTTAGAAGAGAAGACCCTCACAAGAATGGCCGTGCACTTCCCGGAGTCAGAACCTCGGGCGCTGTTGGCCAAACAAGGCGTTGAAGGTGCTGGCGGCACCTTTGAGGACTTATCGGCGAAGGTTGAGCTTGCTATGCGAGCCTTTTCGCCTAGGAACCTTTGGCGCGGGAGGGAGGAGGGGGGGGGCTTCCTACTATTGAAGATCCACCCTCTCTCAGTCTAGCCTTGTGTGGGGGCGGAGGAGCCGTAGCTCCTTTGGTGCTGTCCTTCATTCGGGGGGCAGCTTTAGCCGAGGCTGGGTGTGAACCATTTGTGCCACTAGGTGGGTAAAACTAACCCGCAGAAACGACCGTGCTCATAGGCCTGGAGGAGCCAGGAACAGCGGGTACCATTTTTAAAATTGAAGCTGGGACTGGGACTAGCGCTGGGCGCGCCAAGACCAGGTCTTTAACCTTGCGGAATCAGAGATGGTCTGCATCCTGGACGGCCATGATTTCCTTCTTCAGGAGATACGCATTACATTGCTTCGAAACAGCAGGGTGCGGCTCTCCGCAATAGATAAACTTGGTCATGAATAGACAATAGGGACTTATCATGTACGACCTTGGAGCAACTTACAAAGACTTCGAATAAACTCGAGCCTCTTCAAGACTAGATGAGCCGTTCGTATGGCCGAAGCGGTGACAGTGGTCACACCTCCGCGGCAGCGACACAAATGCCTTCACACGATAGCGATACCAACGGACACGTACCGATTCAGGGAGAATATGACGAAGAGTGTAGGGGTAGGTCTCGAGGCAACTCCCTGTTTTTTTTCACCCTCCACCGTCTATAATCCCTTTCTTCTTTTCCAGGCTGTGCGGATCACAAGTCGGGACGTCGTCGCTCCGGATGGGGGACTCGATAGACTCCTTTTGTATCCACCTCCCCCGGCAATGTATTTCAAACAAAACCTAATTTAAAAGCATGATTGACGAGATAACGAGACTTGCGATTACAGAGTGAAATATTGTGTGCAATAAATAATGTTGTTTTGGAAGTGAAAAGAAGAGCCGGCTGGCGGAAAATAGGTGAGTGTAACTCCTGCGTGAAAGTGCGGTTGAGAGTGTTAGGTGTAAGGATGGTTGAGTGTGGCAGTGAGTCGGTGACTGGCAATGCCTTCTCTTTTCTAGCTGTGGTGCCGGTGATAAGTCAGTCATCCTATTGCTTTTAAGAGGTGGCAGGAGTCAGTCGAGACCCTACTCGTGGCACTCACTTGAGAAAGGGACCGATTACAAGTGTGGGCCCTAGAGAGCACCTCCCAGTCTCTAAGTCGAATTGGAGACTGGGAGGCACTCCAAAAAGCGGTTGGAACCCGAGTGTCCAAGGTCCCTGATGAGTTGGGACATTTCGCCGAGTCTCGGACCTCACGCATCCCTCAGAAGGCGGGCCCGCCTCCCCCCCCACAATATAATTGTAAGGCCACTTATATAGGAGATTAGTGTGTATATTTAATCATTTTGAGTTTAGGTAATAAGGTATATTTATTTTAAAAAGGTTTTGGGGCTATGATTTTAGTTTATTTTGCATTATTTATTGGTTTTTAATAAAATTAAAAAATAGACTATCCTCGAACCACCGAGCGGACCTTGTTGGGGCGGCGGGACCTAGTTGGAACGGGCGTCGCGAACCAGCCGCCACATTGGGAATATTGGATAGCTCCTGGCTCTTCTGACCTGGTTAATCAGTTCCATCTTCTCTTCGTTCATTTCCTGATTAAGCATAACTTGCGTATTCCTAGTCCGTTTTCTATGGCTATGTTAATGGGTTTTATCCCCGCCTTCCTGTTCAACTCTTCTTGGCATCTTCTTTCTCGCTTGCGAGTACCCGTAATTAGGTACACGGTTTGTTCAGCACGACCTGTAGTCTCTGTTTTGCCTCCTCGAGACACAGGAAAGGGCGGAAGCGAGGTAGTGCAGCGTAGATTTTACAAGTGCAATGTAGATCTTCTTCTTATTGCTTTATCAGAGGTTTCTGAACACGAATAGAGTTCTGACTGCGGCCGAAGCTATGGAAATTCGAACAGTGACGTGCTTCCTGTACCTGGATGAAATAATTTTCATACCACGTACATTGCACTCCGACGGGTAGGGATAATTCGTACCCCCAACCCCCTTGGACAATGGGTTTAAGGTAAGTTACCAGTGGGTTGCTGCCCAATCCAAGTGGATTCTATATGGCCGCTAGGGTGAAACGAGAGATATCATCTATAAAAGGTGGAGGAGACCACTTTGTGACAAAAATTTTAAAAACGACGGGTTAAAAGATTCCTCCGCCAATATGAATTGAAGACGGGTGTGTTGATGAATAGTTAAAAGGGTCGGGAAACAGGACAACCGGAGAGTGGTAAAATGGCTACAATCCAATAACATGGGCAACCGATTGGTCCCCACCACAAAAACGACAGCAAGGGCTGATATGAGCATCACCCGAAACAAGATGGCCGTGAGTAAGTCACGTGTGGCCAATGCGAACTCGGCAAAGGGCCACCTCCAACGACCGCATTCTATGACGACTCGAGGGCCAAGAGCGAATAGAATTTTTTATTTTGTATAGTTTGGATGATAAACAGTCATCCTATTCATTCTGCCACAGTTGAAAAATATACTTTCTTATTGAAGGAAAGTAGTCCCTAAAAGGCAGAGCCGAGTTCTCATGAAACACATAATGTGCTGAGCGGGCCAGCCGATCAGCCTTCTCGTTGCCCAGGACCCCCACATGCCCAGGAACCCAGCAAAAAATAATTCTATATCGGGATGCATTTGGATCAGCCAGTTGCAAATTTCTGTGACCAGGGGATGGGACGCATTAAAAGATCTAATTGATTGTAAGACACTATGAGTGGGAAAAAATGACAAAATCACTAAAAGGTCAAATTTGGATGAGTCTAAAGGCTAAAAGGATTGCTGAAAGTTCAGCGGTAAAAATGGATGCTGCTGGTGGCAAAGATAGAGTTAAGAATTCTCCTCCTGGGTAGATGACTGCGGCGCCCACGCCACCGTCCGACTTAGAGCCATCCGTGTATAGTGGGCAGCATTGTTTGTGGGAGATCGAATCCTCTAAGAACAGGCTTTTAATGATGCGAGGGTCCATGGAGGACTTCTCCAGGCTCAACATGTTGGTACATACTGTGGGGAGAGGAGCACGCCAACTAGGGGTCAGTAAGGATGGAAGGGTGAGGACCTTTGGAGCACCCAGGTTAGAGAGATGATCTCCTATGCGAAGGTTCAAAGGGCGGGGTAAAGATGGGAACTTATCATATGCCGCAGTTGATTCGGCAGAATACAGGCATCTATAGACCTCTGATACAGGGGCTTGCTGTACTCGGCAGGGGTATCGCATGCAGATTTGAAGTCTATGGTAGGGCAAAGGAAGTACCCCACTCTCGCAGTAAAGGCTGTTGAGAGGAGAAGTACGGAAGGCTTCACTAGAAGGGCGAACTCCGAGGTTTCGAATGGGGTTCAGCATTTTAAGGGCTGAAGGGAAAGCCGATGAGTAAATTTGACAGCCATAATCCAATTTGGATTGAACGAGTCCTGTGTATAATGTCCACAATGTTTGTCGGTCACTGCCTCACGAAGTGTGTGAGAGGACTTTCAAAATGTCTAGAGCCCGCAGACAGACTGTTCGAAGTCGGCGTAGGTGTGGTAACCAGGATAACTTTGGATCGAGAGTTACGCCAAGGAACCGAAACTCGGAGACAAACTCTATATCTTCGCCTTGTAGGGAGATAGATTGCGGAACAAGAACCGCTCTGCCTCGGTGGAAATATATAGCTTTGATTTTGCTCGTGGAAAAGCGGAATCCCTTAAGTTGTGCTCTTTTGGATACAGCATCGACCGCCAGTTGTAGCCGACGCGCTGCTGATGGAAGGCGAGATGAGGAACAGTATAGTGCTAAATCATCGACAAACAGAGTTGCCGATACAACCTCTGGGAGAGACGAAATAATATCATTGATGGCAATTATAAAACATAAGACACTTAAACCACTGCCCTGAGGAACTCCCTCCCCTTGGGGTTGCAGGTCAGAGTATGCGTCTCCAACACGTACCTTGAAGGATCGAGATGCTAAAAAACTCTGAATAAATGAAGGTAAAAGGCCTCTCATCCCCCAGACGTATAACTACTTCAAGATGCCGTATCTCCATGTTGTGTCGTAGGCTTTCTCAATATCGAAAAATATGGCCAGGACCCGATGCTTTAATGAGAAAGCTTTCCGGACCGATCCCTCGAAACGTACTAGTAGGTCATAGGTACTATGACCTTTGCGGAAGCCACATTGAAATGGAGAGAGAAGTTGATTGGTTTCTAGGAGCTAATTTAGGCGCTCCAATATAATTTTTTCCGGCAACTTACTCAAACAGCTGGTGAGAGCTATAGAGCGGTAGTGATCTGCATCCAACCCGTCCCTGCCCGGTTTGACAAAGGCAAGGATGATCGCAATGCGCCATGATGACGGGTAAAAACCCTTCACCCATATAAGGTTGTACAAATCAAGCAGGAAGAGAGTAGAGTGTGGATGTAGGTGCCGAATCATGTCGAAATGGATCTCATCAAGGCCAGGGGAGGTAGATCTGCAAAGGGACAAAGCGCTTTGCAGCTCATGGATCCTGAATAGAGCGTTATACGGAAGGTTAGATTTTGTTGTGAAGTTGAGAGAATGAGATTCTTCCTTTGATTTGTAGGATTGAAAAGCCTTATCGTAACGGCTGACGCTGCTGACGGCGCAGAAATGGTCAACAAAAGCATTGCTGACCGCCAGGCCGTCATTCTCCAAGGAACCGTCTAAGTTGAGTGTGGGGTATGATGATTAGCATAACGGCCCCTGATCTTATTAATCCTCTTCCAGATCTTAGCAGTAGGTGTCATAGAGGAAATCGATGAAACGTATCTGCGCCATGAATTTCGGCGAGCCTGAAGAATTGTTTTTTGGCGAAGCGCACGAGCTCGGTTTCGGTCGACCTTGTTGCACAAAGTTGGGTTCTTTCGGAATCGGGCATGGGTTAACTTGTAATTTTTTATAGCTGTTGCACACGTCGAGGTCCACCAGGGCACGGTTGAGCGGCCCGTGGCAGGTCGCCTCCGTGGGATGGTCTGTGTTGCTGCATTGTAGATAGTCGATGTAAAGTATTCTACTGCCGCGTCCACTCCATTGAAGGTCCCCAAGGATGCATTTGTGAAGGACGCCTCTTGGAAACCTTCCCAATCTGCATGACCTAAGTCCCACTTGAGTGGCATGGTTATATGAAGGCTAACTTGAAGGGCCGACAAGACAATAGGGAAGTGGTCACTCCCATTGAGATCGTCAAGAATTGACCATCGAAATTCCGTGAAGCAATCAGGAAAACAAACAGACAGGTCAACGCAGCTAAAAGAGTCCGTCTGGACATGATAAGAGGTAAAATCGCCAGTATTTAAAACACAAAGAAGGTCAGATAATAAAAGAGACTCTAAAACACTACCTTTGGCATTTCGAGTGATGTCACCCCAGTATGGGTGACGGGCGTTAAAATCTCCTAGTAATAAGAATGGGGAGGGCAACTGGTCTATAAGTTCTAAAAGGTCGGATCTTGGCAATGATAAACAAGGGGGTAGGTAAATAGAGCAAACGGTAAAAAGCTTAGTAAGAAAAACCCTCACGGAAACAGCTTGGAGGGTAGTATGTAGGGAGATCGGAGAAACATGGTAGGATGAAGATACCATGACTGACACCCCTCCATGAGAGGGGCTTCCAGCAGGAGCAATAGAGTTGAAAGTGAGAAAACCGGGTACCTGCGGAAAGGGCCGTATACCCAGTTTATTCTCCTGGAGACAAATAACAGCGGGGTGGATAGTCGTCAAAAGAATTTTGAGTTCTTCCCACTTTGGAAGAACTCCTTGACAATTCCATTGTAAAATGGAAGATATTATGTGTGAAGATTAGATACCACTGTGGATATATTTTTCAGTTTTGAGGCCGATATTGTATTTGAGGTTCGTCCCAAAGAGCTTGGGAGACGGAGAGCTGATTTTGAGGAGCCTGCTTTTGCAGGGGCAGATATCCTAGAGGGAGCAGTAACTGAGGTTTTTTTTCGTGGGTTTTGGAGAACCGACCGAGGCCCTTGATTGTAATTCGGGCTCGCAACCTGGCGGAAAAGGAAGATCAAGAAGGAAATTTCGGCCGGTAGATTCGGATTCATGGGTCGAGGGTATTTTCGGTGTCTGAGAAGTTGGTCCAACCGCCGCAATTGGTGATGTTGGAGTATCAACTGCTTCCATCGGATCTTGGGTTGAAGGATGAGCGAAACGAACAGGTGATCTGAGCGAGGTGTGTGGAGCTGGGTGTATATCTGCCATCGTTTGGATCAGGATGGGGCCTAAGTCCTGTGAAGGGCGAGACGGACTTAAGGGCATAGAATGTTCAATCATAGGGGAGTCCATTGGAGATTCTCGGGGTTCGGCCGAGTCAGCTCCAGAGGCTGCCCGCTTATTGGTGGTCGATGACCCAGGTGAGGAATCCTTTCTCTTACCACTGGGCTTTGGGTCTCGGGGCCGGGTGGATGAACCTTCACTGGTCGATGTTGAGGATTCTTTCAAATAGCGTCTGATGTCTTCAAGTGTCTCACCCTGAGCGTCTCTCCCAGCTAGAGCTGCTGGAGAGAGGGGGGGCTACATTGGTTATCTCGGTGTGAGAGCGATGCTTCGACTGCATATTCTGAATGTTTTCGACGCTGCGAGTAGATCTAGGGTGAAGTGCTTCAGGCTGGTCGGAACTCGCGCGTGATGGTCGGTTTCGTCCAGCGTCACGTAAAACGTCCTTTAGTTCTTTAGTTCGTTTGAACGACGACACCTTTGACGAAATTCAGACGCGGATGGGGCGAAACAGTTATTGGAATTTCAGCTATCGAAGATAGATTTAGCACAAGGTTATGTTGAGAGTGGGATGACACCTCGACTATGACATCACCACTTCCTCTTGACCACATCCGTCGGGGTTGACCACAGCGGGACTCAAAAAGATTCATTGACGTCAAACACATCGACTTTTGCAAGTGGGATGTCGGATGATGAATTCATGACAAGAAAGCGAGGATAATCAAGATCTGGGTCTACTTCGTTGGAATAGGGGTCCAACGAGCGAGGAAAGGCTGAAAGTAAGGAACGTTAGGCACGAGAACCCTTACGAGAATGGAAGGTTTTTGGTTTATGGCTAGCCATTGCAAAAAGAAAAAACTTCGCATTCTCCTTCGGGGCTCCCCACCATGGAGGCACGGCACTACTGCAACTATACAATCAGTTACGTCCGGTATGTCCTCTTGGATAATGGATACGGATCCACCACACCATCTTTATAACCCTAAGAGGCTGCCCGAGTTCTCCTACGCACGGAGAAAAGGGGCCAACGATGGGTTTCTCCTTGGGCATTCGGTAGACGAAGGCGGTGGAGATGCCCAGCCTCTTCACCTTCATAGAAGAACAATTCTGAATCAATCCATTAAACGAGCAGAGGTCAGGTATCGATAAGGACCACTAGATGGGTGAAGGAAGAGGGGCAAATAAAGGGCAGTGGAAGAGCGTAATAGAGGAGGAAAGAAAGAGGGGCATGTTAAAAGTCTTGTTGGCAGAACCATGGGTCCCCTAGGGGGCCCGGGGCTGACCCGCCTCGCCACGAGAAGGCCAGAGCCTCTCTGAGAACAACCCCTGAAGAAAAGATCCCAGAGAGGGAGATGGCTCCGACAATGGAAGTAGCCTCCTTACAATCTGGACCACCTTGAATTTCTCCTGGTTCGTTCTTATTTTCCATTTGGCCTCGTAGATTCTTTTCCGAAATGAAGGTCTTAGCTGTCAAAGGGGCATCAGTCGGGGAGTGGGAGGAAGGGCCTTCTCTGCTTATGAGTCCTCAGGGACCAGATTCAGATTCGTTGTTTGGCCCCGATCGCAGGTTAGCCCCCATGGAAGATTCTGCCATCTAGGGCTGTGTCACCTCCGGGATCATGTCAAGGTCAAGGGGGCCTCCATGTGGTCATTATGCCCACCCCCCTCCCCCAGGCAAGCCTCACGGGTCGCTTACAAAGTACCTTCAGTCAAAGTTTATCTCTGGCCAGCGAATCGACCTTCATTGGGGGAGAGGTGGGGCAGGTACGGAGGCCCGCTGCAAGGTGAGAATACATGCCTGCTGGACCGCAGGGGGCACAGACCGACGGGCCTCGCTATCCCTTGCCTCTCTAAAGGGGTTGGCCTAATCGAGCCGCTCCCCACCCGGTCGATTTTAGGCAGTCCCCTGCAATAGGAAAGGAGGGACTGCAGTTGGCGGAGAGATGGATTTGCCGAAGGGCGACTCCGAAGAAGGGGGTAAAGGGAAAACCCTCAAATCCTTCAAATAAGAAGGGGAAGAAGCGCCCTCTTTGCTCGAAATTTGGAGGGGCTCCTGAAAAAGTATAGGGGAGCTACCCGAAGGAGGCTCTAAAGATAGCAAAGGAGAAGCCCCTTTGCTGAATACAAGTAGTAGGAGGGGGAGCCCCTCCACCGGTTGAAGGGGTGTATCGATTTTCCTCGTCTTCCCCGACACCTAAGGCGGGCGAGGCATTGCTTGGAGGCGGATCTCCATGCGCCCGCTATTTCCCTCTGTTGCAGCCATGATAGTCATTAAAAAAACAAAAAAAACAATGGGACGCCATTGTAGAGAGGTTGGGTGCATGATTTAAGGCTTCGGTAAGGGTCTTTGGTTTGTGTGCCAAAGATGAAGTTTATTATTAACTTGTCATTTTGGGGGCAGGTTGCTGTTCAGAAGGTTGCGTGCTAAGGCTTTGTTTTGGAACTGTGTCGAAGGCTTTCTTGATGTCTATTGCAGCAAGGATGGTATGCGACCCCCTCACATACAATCTTTGCTGTAATGGACCCAAATAAAACCATTAATTATGTGTTGTGTGAGGTTGGTAAGGAGGGTTGTGGTTGAGTGTACTTTCCTGAAACTGTGCTGATTCTTTGAGGTATTATTTTTTGAAGTGTTTTTGATAATGAGTACATAAGTGATATTGGGCGGTAAGAGTTTGCTTGTGTTGGGGTTTTGTCTGGTTTAAATAGGAGTATGATGGTGCGCTAGTTTACAGATTGAGAGATATGGTGTTGGTGAGCGAGGAGAAGTTAAAAAAATATGATGGCTGAGATTGCTGTGTTGCAAAAACAAACTAAAGCATTTTCAAGAAAAAAATTCTAAAGGTACAGTTAGGGCAGGCCAAATTGTGTGGATGGTACAGAGCCTTAATTAGATTTCTTGGTACAGACCGAGATGCCAGACAACTCCATCTAACTACCCTCGATTTAATAACCAAGACAGTATAGCATACTAGAATAACCTTGCATAGCTTAGCCTATTATAGCCTTGGTTCGTTAGCCTATCGTAGCCTAGCATAGCCCTCCCTAGCCTATTATACTTTAGCCTACCCTAGCATTAACTATCCTAGACAAGTATAGCCTAGCATTAACTATCCTAGACAAGTATAGCCTATACTATCCTATTATAGCCAAGTCAAACATAGTTTAGTATTGTCTACTATATTTTATAGCTCAAATTAGCATAGTATATCTTACTCTTGTACATTATATCTTAGCATAGCATAAACTAGCCTATAATAGCCTAGCAGATTATCGGCTGAATAGTTATGATGTTATTGTCAAAACAAAATAATTCCGGGGCAAATCCTTAGTTATCAACGACGAGCTATTTTCGTGTACTCTGGACTTGGACAAGGAGAAAAATACTTTTCCCAGTCATTCATTCACATCAAACTTACCAGGGCTTCGTATTTAATGGCCACCGCGTACAACATGGCAGCATTTTCTATAGTGATTCCGTGGCGAATTATCTTCTGGCACTGGTGTTTGAGCGCTTCTTCACAATAAACACTAGCCAAATCAAGGAGTCCTGGTGGGAAAGAATGTAGATAAAAGTTTAATCTGGGGACAGCCAACAAGGCCAAAACCACCGAAAGGGGCAAAAAGAAAGCCCATCTTCAGGATTAAAAAAGAAACCAAAGAAGAATATAAAGAACAGCAAAAAAAAAACATGCAAAGGGGTGAATGGTGTATCAGGGGCAATACTCCTGCTACAACTGAAATCTGTAGTAGCATGCCCTCCAGACCTCAGTGCCCCCAAAGAAAGTGGTGCTCTCTCTCTCTCTCTCCCATGGGTCATCTTTTGCACCTCTTTTAAATCTCCCACTTTTCGAATCTGTATAGAGGGTGTTGAACGTTCTCAAAACAAATACAAAATTTTAAAATCAACAAACAAATAGGAGGCACCCTTAGGTGGCCCTTGGGAGGCCTGCCTCCCTTAATGACCAAATATTATTTAAACAAGGTCTGCTGACAAAAAAAGTCACGTGCTCTCACATATTATGATTTATGACTTTAAGACCTTCAAAAATTTCAATAATTCAAAGACTAACCTTGGGAGGACATTGACAATTATATCATTCGAAAGAGAATGTAAAACAACAAGGGTTTCAAATTTCGTTAGAATCGGCCGAATAGTTACAATGTTATTTAAAAAAAAGAAGCAAAACGGAGACGACCGACATAGTGCGATGTAGAGTCACCCGCGACTAAAAATGAGAATGGTAAGGAGGCCCTCCATTCCACAAAACCCCAATCGCATGTCTGGTATGCAGGAGGGACAACAGGTAGAGACCACACACTTCACGGTACCAGGACCCAGACTAGGACATTCAACCAAAATGGGGCACACAGTCTGGGAAACCAAACAGACCTCATTGAAAGATTCAGGGGAGTGCACCAAGCAATGGCACTGCATCCCTTTTTTTTTTTTTAATTTAAGGGGCTATCTGGCGACTGCCGACTTAGGCATAAGTTGCCGTAAACAAACAGCCTAGTTCTAGGCTACTTTAAAAAATTGAACAGGAAACAACAATAAAAAGAAATAACAATAACAAGGCAATAACAAAAACAACAACAACTAAACCGGGTTAAATGAAAGGGAGAAGGCCGGCCTCCCCCCAAAAGTAAATAAGTCCACCAGTCAAAGTGCACGCACTCGTCCCGAGTACAAGGGACAGGCGGTAGCGACCCCGCCCATCCCGGTACCGGGACAGGTGTCGTGCGCGAAGATCACCCAGACTGGGACATTCGACAAGAATGTGCCGAACAGTCTGAGGGACGACGCAGTCGTTGCAATAGGGCGCAGGCGAGCGCTCCATCAAATAGCGATGCGTCACACGAGTGTGCCCGATTCGGAGACGACAGAAAGCAACCTGAAGCCGCCGCGGCATTGGGGGATAGGTCCATGGGTACAGTCGCGGCGCAATGGCACGGCACTGCATCCCATGATTGAGTCTGATTCAGAGAAAACATAAGATGACATGATGCCATGGAAGCTCCCTTTGTTTTTGTTCTCTTTTTAATTTTATTGGGGCGTAATGAATGGAGGTACAATGCTTATTGGGGCGCAATGAATGGAGGTACAATGCTTATTGGGGCGCAATGAATGAAGGTACAATACTTATTGGGGCGCATCAATGAAGGTACAATGCTTATTGGGGCGCAATCAATGAAGGTACAATGCTTATTGGGGCGCAATCAATGAAGATACAATGCTTATTGGTGCGCAATCAATGAAGGTACAATGCTTATTGGGGCGCAATCAATGAAGGTACAATGCTTATTTGGGCGCATCACTGAAGGTACAATGCTTATTGGGGCGCAATCAATGAAGGTACAATGCTTATTGGGCGCAATCAATGAAGGTACAATGCTTATTGGGGCGCATCACTGAAGGTACAATGCTTATTGGGGCACATCAATGAAGGTACAATACTTATTGGGGTGCAATCAATGAAGGTACAACTATCGATTTAAAAAATATATAAATCACACTTTTAATTCTTACTTTTTAGCCTACTACTAGGCTAAATAATTTAAAAATTAACCAAAGAGCACAACCAACTTAAAACAACAAAAAACACAAATAGCAACTAAGACTAAAATAAGAAAATAAACAAAAGAAAGATCAGGTGATGATGAAGGAAGGTCTGGTTCATCCAGGCCCAAACATGTACAAAACAATCCTCCCAAAACTATACAATAGAGGGAAAAATAAATAAATAAATAACAAATATAAAATAAAATTGGACTAGATTAATTATAATCAATATGGAGTTAAATTTTTATTTACTAAATGTTAAAAATTATTATCATTATCATTAATGATGAGATAATTTAATGTACTACAAATAAAATATTTAAACAATTACAAAAAAACCCAAATAATTGTAGTTCAGGGAACGACTCCATCTGATAGTGTGGTGTTGTACCAGTGTGTCAGATTCAGACACAAGAGAACATGAGGATACCATCGAAGTTCAGGGACACAAGTTCAAATTCCCGAGCAGTGTCTCCAATCTTCTTTGTCAGGCAGCCCTAAGGGCTGAATTGATCCCTGCCATGTAATCAGAATGGGGAAGAACACAACGCCGGTCTGGTTGCACATTCTGAATACAAGTAGTAGGAGGGAAAGCCCCACCACTGGTTGAAGGGGCCCACAACCGTCATCAGTCCATTTGTTTTCAGCAACACCGACAAGTCCAAGTTTCTTTTTCCTCATAATTTAAAGCGAAAACCATGAGGGTAAGGCGTCTCCTTCAGAAAGTTTGTAAGGAGAGAAAGATCTATATATAAAGAATGTAAAGATAAATGAGGCGAAAATATGTGGAAGATATATAGTTGTAAATCCTCATACAGGCATTGGGACTGGAAGAAAACACATCTTCGAGTGTTGGGTGGGGCTGAGCGGGAACCTTTCTCTTACCCTTGTAATATAAAGCGTGGTTTCCCGAATCGCGGGAACTGTGGAGTCACAGATAACATGAACTAGGGTGAGGGGGAAGATTCCAATGCCCCAAGAGAACTAATGACGCCTTGTGAGTCGCTATAGATCATAATCCGATCTCTAAACCGGGCACGACGCATTATTTCCCATACCGCGCGGTGTATTGCAACCAGCTCGGCCGTTTAGACAGACGCGTGGAAGCCGACCCTCAACTGGGACTAGGAGCCATCCGTGTACAATAGCACGTGGCAGGAAGTGTGCTCCAAAAGGCCGAACGCAATACTCAACGCGCTGTGGAAGCTTTGGGAGCAAAGGCGTGGCGACAAATAGTCAAAGGTGGTACACTCCAGGGTGGCGTCTTGGGCAGAACCAGAGGCGCCACCGATCCAAGAGCTAAGTTAAGATAGCGAAAGAGAGATCTAGCTCCAAACTCAAAGGGTATGACTGGCGCCTCGCGCCGGCATAGGCACCGTCGAGATGCAATGAGAGCCGTCAGCGAATGAGGAAACGCAGGGCTTGCGCCTACAAGCGCAGAGCGAGTGGCCTCTCCTAGGCATCAACAAGTAGGCTCTCAAGGGGAGACGTGCGACACTGAGGACACTTGCCAGCGGGGCACCTTTTCCCTGCAACAGTATACAGCATCGACGATCTAGCAGAAATTTAGAAATAAAGATTGGGAGGCGCCCCTTGCCCCCATCGTGTTGAGTGTTTCCATGATACCGTATGGCCATGCTGTATTACAGTCGTTCTCCAGATCGAAAAACATTGCGTCATAGTTCTGTCTACGAAGAAAGGCCTCGCAAACAGCATTTTCAAGTCAGAGCAAAGAATCCGATGTAGAGCAAAACTTGTGGAAGCCGCACTGTGCAGAAGACAGGTGGCTTCCGCTGTCCAGGAAAAAGGGCAGCCTAACGTTTACTGATTTCTCTATCGACTTGCACATGGAGGATGTTTGATAAATTAGGCAAAAAGTGGCAAGGTAAAGTGATCTATCCCGTTTGAGATAAGTGAGCACAGTAGCTATTGGCCAGGAGTATAGGAGGGTACCCTCTGTCCAGATCCTGTTGAACAGAACTAAATGTTTTTTTTTTAAATTTTAGGAACCCATCTGGTGACTGCCTACTAGGGAAAAAGGTCACCGTACTCACACAATAGCCTACCACTAAGCTAGATTAAAACAAAAATAACAATATGGAAATAATAACGATAAAAAAGGACAAAGGCTGAAAAAAACGAAAAAAAACCCAAAGGCAACAAGAAGGAAATGCGATCCGGCGTCGGGGCTAACCCCCCCCCCAGCGCAGAAACATACGACCTACAACGTACAGTCAAATAAAGTGGAGGAGCCAAGCCTCTTCAAAAAAGTCGTATAGTACGCAAGTCGGTGTGCACAAACCAGTCCCAAATACAAGGGACAAGCGGTAGAGACCCCGCTCGTCCCGGTACTGGGACAGGTAACGTGCGAGATCACCCAGACTGGAATTTTCAACAAGAATGTGACGAACAGTCTCGGGGACCACGCAGTCATCGAAATAAGGAGCAGGCGAGCGCTCTATCAAATGGCCGTGCGTCCCGCGAGTGTGTCCAATTCGGAGACGACAAAAAGCAACCTGAAGCCGTCGCTTCATTGGGGGATAGGTCCATGGGAACAGTCGTGGCGCAATGGCACGTAACTTTAAGTTAAGTTACGTGCCATCTTCTTTGCCAAGCCACCCGAAAAGGTGCCCGTATTCCTGCCATATAATCGATGTGAGGAAAAGCGAGTCCTTGCGAACTCTTTGGCGCCCTCATTCCCCGCAATTCGTACATATTCAGGAACCCAGCAAAATATAATCTCGACATCCGCCCGGATCGGGAAAACCGTGGCGTCACGGATACCATGAACCAAGGGATGCGGAGATTCCAATGCCCTGAGAGCACTCTGGGCGCTTTTTGAGAGTCGCTATATATCACAATCCGGTCTCCGAACCGGGGACGTCGCGTTATCTCCCGTATCGAGCGGTGTATTACAACCAGCTCGGCCATGAAGACAGACGCAGCGGCATGTAGAGCAAGATCAAGGGAAGAAAATGAAGCGGTTCTCGGGAAAAATTGAGTAAACTCATCCAGATTTAGGACACCTATCTCTACTCCTCGATCGGGTTGGCAAGGACCTTACACCTGGAATTGATTGTGTTGTCCCACCAGAGGGGATGTCTATAGTTCAAATCCCCGAGCACTAGAAAGGGCTTTGGCAACCGTGCCACGCGGAAGTCCCCCGCGTCGAAGTCGTAGCTACACTGCCCCGCCACCATCTTGTGGTCTTGGGATCGCAAAACGCCTATATCCCGGGAGGGTAGGCATGGGAAAGGCGCCGAGCATAGTTTCTAAATTACGAGTCGCCCGGTCCGGCTTTAGGCTGGGGCGTTGGAGCCTAAGCTCCTTTGGTGCCGTCATCCTTTCGGGGGACAGCTTTCAGAGTCCCTAACAACGGCTCACGACTACATTTGGAGGTTTTGCCTCCTGTTAGTCTAGTGACTAGGTGGGGGCGCATGAAAATTTCGCCTTAGGGGAAGCGGTCACAGTGGAGGAAGGGAAGGGAAGGGGGATGATTAGTATTAGTCGAGGCTGGGTGTGAACCCTTTGTGCGGCCAGCTCTAGCAGGGAAGCGACCGGGGTGTTTAGAACCCGTAAAAGGATTCTAAATGGGCACGGAATGACCGGTGCTCGTATGGCTGTTGGGGACAGGGACAGAGGGAACCTTTTTTTATTATTAAGGCATAAGACGACAGAGATAGCGCCAGGTCAACGTCTTTAGCCTAGCGAAATGAAAGACTATCCGCAGCCTGAACGGCCAAGACTTGCTTCTCCAGGAGATACGCGCCACAATGCTTCAAAGAAGCAGGGTGCGGCTCTCCGCAAGTGACACACTTAGTCATACACGATAAGGACTTATCGTGTACGACCTTCGAGCAACTTATACAGACTTCAGGTAAACCCTACTTTGCACGTTACAGGAGCGATTCGTATGGCCGAAGCGGTGGCAATAGTAGCACTTACGCACTAGTGGCAAGAATGCCTTTAAGCGGTAGAGATACCAACCGGCACCCACCGACTCAGGGAGTCTATCATGGTCGAAAGTGACGAAGAGTGTAAGGGTGGGTCTCGAGGCTTCTCTCTGATTCTCATCACACGCTCGCCCTTGACTGCTCTTTGCTGATGTCTTCTAAGCAGTAGTCCACGAGTTCCCTCGCATAAACCACTATTTCACGAAATTCATGGTAGAGTGCCGCATCACACACCGGCGAGCCATGAATGACCGATGGGCACTAACCATGGCCGCCTCGGTAGGGTCCGCTGCATTCGCCAAAAGGCTCTTGTCCTAGAAACGGGTCACCTTCGGCTCTCTACCAGTGGCCTTTGGCTAACCTGCTGCTATCAGTGAAGTGAATAACTAAAAAGCGTTTGAAGCCAGCAGGCTTAAAAACGCAAGGTAATCTCTAAATGAGGTGGGGGGGCGACGAAATCAAGGCTCCGCTTAGCGCACTTGCAACTTTGGTCTTTGTTTAGGCCTCCCAGCCTAGGTCGCCTGGAGACCGGATGAGCTGGTCTTGGATTGGTCGCTTGCTGAAACGGCAGCAGACTAGTTCGTCTACCGGGCCTACGCGGAGGGAGAGGAACCCTTTGTTCTCTTCGTTCTTTGGAGGGTAGGGAGTGAATGTACCAGCCTCGGACAGATCTTACCCTGATATGGATATCTTAGTCGTTAACGGGCACCAGATGGGGGAGGGGCCCCTTTCTCTCTTTCAGAGGCTTTGGGATCCATTGTCTGGTGTCTGGAGCCGAGCCGATGTTCTCCCCAATAGAAGACCCTACCATCTAAGACGGGGGCATCTCCGGGATCAATTCCACCTCAAGAGGGGCCTACAACTAGCCATCTCTTCAAGGTGACGAGTATCCCAACCAGGGTATCATTTGGGCTATGGGTCGTCTCTTGGACCGGCATTCCGACCTGCATTGGGAAGATAAGGTGAGTGGGCACGACGGCATCCATTTAAGTGAAAAACCTTGGGTTTACGAGGTGGATCGGTAAGGCTCAGGGGACCCGTCGCAAATGGAGAGTCGCCCGTATGCAACTCTACAAAATGGGGTAATGGAAAGCGCCCTCTCCGCTTGAATTTTTGGAGGTCCCCTAAGAAAGCACACGGGGGGGGGAGGACCTCTTTGCTGCATTGGGAAGGTATCAGGCGAACCCTTCCACCTGTCAAAGTGGTGTATCTTAGCTCCTCGTCCGCCCCAACACCAAGGTTGGGCGAGGAATGAAAGACGGACGTAGTCCGAAATGCTGATGAAGAACTGTTGAAAACTTTGGAAAGGCCTCCAACACACGGAAAGAAAAAAAGGCGGGTTTGGTGAGTTATATCCCGCCTATCATCTCTCAGGTTTTTGGATTTTTCAGAGACCCACCATGGATGCATTAATGATGGTTCTAGCAACCTAGGACAGCGATGCACACTGATCAGAAGTTACCCAGTGGCAGGTCCTGCCCCAATGTCGCAGCTCCCAACTAGGCAGTTAGAAAGCCAGGGCGACACGGCAGATATCCTTAGTAGGACGTACTGATCCTCGACAGGACGGCCGAGATTTTAAGAAATGTTGTGGCAGACCCAGAGATGGGAACCGAGACTTTTAGTTGGCCTGGCAGCCAACAAGACAAGAGAGCCCGCCCGCCACAAGCAGTACAGCCTTATGCACTGAAGATCGGTAACAGGGAGATGGTCGGCCCATTAGACGCAGGAAAGTGGTTTCTTGGGCAAAACCGATATTCCCATTATTTGCGCCCCAACGCACAAGTCCTCTCAAGAACTGTTCTCTTGCAGCTTGTGGGCGATGTTTATAGATGTTCCAAAGCCTCTCTTCTGAAACGCATGGGGTATCTGGTCAGGTCGTTACGCCTAGACAGAGGGTTGAAGGGATAGTCGTAGAGAAAAAGGAATGCTGACAGGGAGTGAAGAGGAAGCCTACCAAGAACTTCACCGGGCTCCATCAAAGAGTTCAATTCATCCATAATTTGCAATCTGTCTGGGTGAAAACAGTTCCTCCTGGTAACAAGAGCAGGTAGAAAAAAGGTTGAGAGGGAGCGAGGGAGAAGTGCACCGACAACTTTCCCAGGCTCCAACAGAGACTTCAAGTCAACCCAGTGACAGGGCTTCCCTAATTTGCACTCGGGCCGGAAGGACGTGATGCTCCTCCCGATACCAAAAGTAACAGGCTACACAGGGAGAAGACAGACGCAGCACCAGGACAAGCCCGGCCGGCTTCAAACAAAGGGGAAGTAGAAGCGAAGCTCACCCTCCCTTCAAACTTGGGAGTCATCTGTGTATATCATGATGGCTCACTTTTTTGGTTAATAGTTTTAGTATCTCTATCCAGAGATAGAGTGTTAGAGGAAAACGTTTGACCTTAGAATGCTCTCTTCAGAACAGACGTTGTTCCTTTTATTGGTTTCAGGTGGGTTTCGGAGGCCTTGGGGCTTCCGGAAATAGAAGATAGGTAATTAGGGAGGGGGTTTCATTAGCCCTGTGACCCTTATAATACCATATGATGGATTTATTTTTCAGCCCCCAGTACTTTATGTTGTGAAGTATGGGTGGGTATTTGAATATTTTTTCCCGTTCTACTTCGTAGGTAGTTAGCTAACCTACTCATCACTTGGTCAGGACAATCATTGATGAACTCAAGGTAGAGAAGTATTTTGTGTTTTAGACATAAACCAGCGATCAGGTAGGATCGTTCGTCATCGAGGGTAGATGAAACTACCCATCGGCAAGATACCTTGGAACAGAGAAGAGTGTATGGGTTGTCCTGTGAAGACGGGAAAGGAAAGACGGCGTTGTAATAGTAGTTTGCCATCCTGTCTTGGCCATAGCGGATCCCGCCCAGATCATGAAAGACATAAAGGTCAGAATGACAATCGCTGGTGAGCCCGAGCGCACCAGGGACGGTCCTTTTTGGGAAGAGGTGCCAGGAAGTATTGTTTCGGACACCAAACAGCGTACGGGTCTAGGAACCTTCGTCACCCGGGGGCAAGGGTAGCTGTTCCGTGTCAGAGGTATGTGAATACCCATCGGCAGGATTCCATGAATGAGTGTGTGTATGTGTGTGTTGTGCTGAGAAGACGGGAAAGGAAAGAAAGCAGTGTTGTAATGGGTTATGTGTATGATGAGAAATTGTAAGATATACCCACCCCAGTGAGGGGGGGGGGATAAGGCCAGCGTGTCCACCAAGTGGTATCCAGATCTCTCTATGTGGGGGCACGTTTGTGCCTGCTCATGCGGGTATCGAACCCGGCACCGCGACGTTAGAAGACCAACGCCGTATCCACTCAGCTAGCGAGAGCTCTGCAGCGCTGTTGTAATCGGCCATGTGTCTGATGACCCGTGTGAGATCTCCCAACCTCCACGGGGCTAAAAGAAATTAGAGGGGTCTTACCACCGATCGGCACTCATTTAAGAGGCCTTTGTTTCTCAGTGGGGACCTGCTGATTAACGTGAGCTCCAAACCACGGGTATCTACAGCGTAAGGCAACAGCCATGAAGTCGACCCAAACTGGGACTCTATCCCTTGACTAATCACATTCGATGTTGTTTAACTTCGCTAAAATGGGAAGTGGTCTTTTCACTCGGCTAAACCCTAACCCCCCACCCCCTCCTCCACGAGCAGGGGGTAACCACAGCACATGCTTCAATCGGTGGCCACTGAATTACTTGTAAGCTCTCGCTTGTGATTGAACCCGGTACCTCGACGAGAGAAACCCAACTAGGTATCCACTAGAGCAGCGAGAGCTCTGTAAAGCCCTTAGTCATTTGGGAGGTCACTTCAATGATCTGTGCGGGTGTAAATCAGGGTATGAAAGAGATAAGCATGGAAGCGGTTTTAGTGCTTTGAGAGAGATGAAAAATGGGAAGGAAGACGGAGTAGAGGATATAGTCACTGAGATGCTAAAATGTGGTGGTGGCTGTGTTATGGAATGGATCTGATGGCTGTAGTGTAAAGCATTCAAAGTGAAAGAGTGCCTGAGACCGGAAGAATGAAGTAATAGTGCTGTTGTACAAGGGAAAAGGGTGGGAAGGAGCATGTGTGAACTGCAGGAGGATAAGCCTAAAAGTGTTATAGGTAAAGTGTATGGAAAAATTAATATGATTGAGCGCATGAGAAGGATAACTGAGGGATTGATATGGGATAAAAAACAGTTTTAGAACAGGTAGGATGGGGGGGGATTAAATATTTACACTAACGCAGCTAGCAGGAAAAAACAAAGGATAAGAGATGTAAAATGTATGCTGGGTCCAAGGATCTAGAGGAAGCTTATGATCATGTAGAGAGAAAAGCATGATGACAGGTGCTAAGAATGTATGAAGTGAGTGGTAAACTATTGGATGCTGCGGTGTATTTATGGTGGAAGTAAGGCATAGATTAGGGTTAAAGATCGCCAGAGTGGATTGTCATAAGTGGGGGCATAAGACAAGGTTGTGTGGTTGCTATGGCAATTTAATATCTCGATGGATGGGGTACCGAGTTAGGGAGTCGTTGCCTCTAGCTTGACTTGAGGTTCATCTATTCTCTTACTTTTCCAAATTTTATCTTCTATATTCTTTTTTCTGTGCCCATGTCATTAATGAATAACAATGCTTAAGTGTGTGACTATCACACCTTATGATACAATACACCTTTTATAGAGGGGTACTTTGCCTATATACTGAAAGCAACGCATACCAATGGCTTCTTCGGGAGAGACGGAAATAGAGTCGGAATAAAGGTATTGAAGGAAGGCTTTGAACACAACAAAGGAGTAGTTGTTAATCTTGACTTCCCTAAAGAAAAGAAACGAAAGGCAATTAAATTTTAGCATTAAAAGTTTCTCCTATCTTTAACTTGCTTTATAAGGTACAATTTCCAGGACTGGCTTGTCGAAAATAACAAGTTTCTTGCATAATTATGACTATCACTTCTCAGAGCAAATTCTGGTGAGTGAAAACATTGAGAACGAATACATACTCCATCTGGCCTTCCTTCCAGTGGTCCTGGAGCATCTTGCGGAAGTACTGACACCGGATTTTGAGAATAGCTCGATGTGCATGCACCTTTCTGCCATCCACCACGAACACGATGTCAGACGTCTCCTGCAGCGTCAAAGATCATTTGTAAGTGATTCAGAATTACTCATGACCCAGCTTCGTGCTTGGTAGAGTCCACACCCTAATGATATAGGCGTACTCATTAGCGAGAGGTGATTAAGGATTTAAAAAACAAAACAAGGAATAATCTAAATGTACCAGGATTCTACCTTAACAGCAGGCAGTATCTGAAACCTTGAAAACAAAACCTAATTGACAACCAGCTAGATCAATTTGGATTCATACAGCCCCACTTCTTCAACCTTTTCCGCATGACATTCTAATATCGCACTCTATAGCACATAATTGATATCGCTATTCTTGGACAGGCACCCCTGGATTGACAACTCTACATCTGAACTCTAGGTACAACAGAACATGATGGCACTCTTCCTCTCAAAATCTTTGGTCAAGCTCTTTACTACCCCTTAAAATGGAGAGCAATGGTCATTCTGTGGTGAACAGTGAATGATGTACCCCCCCCTCCCCTGTGTTTTAACTGAAATTTTCACCACTTTGGCTTCAAACTCTTTTAACTCTTCCTTCATCAGGTGTGAATAAGAAGAGTATGAGTGGGGATTTTTATTTGCATATGCATTAATTTTTGTGATATTTGTTTATATATTCTTGTTGCACTCTGAGGATAAAGAAAGCCTTTTGTAATGTAACTCTACAGGCCAACAGACTCCTATCCGGGCTTAGTCACCTTTTATCATGCCTGCTGGAGGATCCTATTGGTATTCTGCCTGCCCCATATACAGGCAACATTCTGGGTGAACCCATAAGTCTCTAAGGATATGTTGTCTGTCTGTGGGGTTCAAGGTCTGGGTATGTAGGTAGGGAATGCCATAATCTGGTCAGGATGACATCCCTCTCCTGAGCAGATAATGAAACCAATATAAAGATCAACATGACAATTACTGATGAGCTCAAGGGTACCAAGGGCTGAGATCCTCATGAACATGTAGGAACCTTTGTCACCCTGGGGTGAAGGGGACCTGGTCCACATAAGGGGCATGAGGATACAACTACCCATCAGCAGGATTCCTTAGAACAGAGAAGTGTGTGTTGTGCTTTGAAGATGGGAGATGAAACATCGTCGTGCTTAGATTGAGTGTTTGTGTGTGAGTGTTTGTGTGTGAAGATCTGTGTAAAATCTACCTACCCTCATGGCAGTAACCAAAGCGCATCTACCAATTGGTGGCCAGACCTTAAAGTGCACTGCTGACATTTGTGTCTGCTCTCACTTAGGGATGAACCAGACACCTTGATGCTGGAAAATAAAGGCAGCATCCACTAAGTTAGTGAGAACTCCATGTTTGGGTATGTTGTCATTAGGTGTATTTTATGAGGGGTGGTCACAACGTGGGCAGTTTTGGTCTATGTGTTTGTAGCATTGCAGTTTTGGGTGTAGGCCAAATCTGAGCCTTGCAAGAGTAACTTGCTTCTGGGGAGTGAAGATTCTTCCCTTACTGTTTAGAACAGGTGAGTGGAGTATGGGAATGATTGGAAGGCTTTGTAAGTGGTGGCAAACTGTGTATATGAGTTGTTTCTCTTTGTGGTGGTAGGCAAGGAGGTAGTAATTCATAAATTCTGTTGATATGTCCAAAGGTGTTACTTTGTTGGCCCTTGAGATTTGTAGGTTTGTTGAGGCTGTGGCATGAGTGTGATTGGGAATGTGCCTCGGTGTGGAATTGTGTAACGATCATATTTAAGTGTGTATATGTGGGGAGAATTTTGGTTTTTGAGTGTACACAGGTTGAGGGGGTGGTTTGTGTACAGCCAGTCATTCTAAGAGCTTTGTTTTGAGTTTAGGTTAGATGAGCAGTGAAGTGGTAGCAGGCAAGTGATGCATGAGTATGGTGCGGAAATGTTTATATAGGGTGGTTTGGGTTTCATTTTGTTGTACAAAGGTGAGACATCTTAGAACACACAGGGCATTGTGTTTTTGTTGGTTTTACTACATAGGTAAGTTTGATTGTATGTGTGAAGATCATGTGTGTATATGATGTCTAATATCATACAAATTTTATTTAGTGGGACACAGAGATTTTTAGTGAGATGTTTGGGTGATAGATTAACTAGTGCCTATGTGAGATTAATATTACTGAGGATTTTTATGGGGAGACTCTGCTATTCTTTGTTTTTTGGGAGCCAATGTTTTAATTGTATGATTTATTTTTGTTTCTCTTGACCTAATTATTTTTCTCTGATTGGATCTTATTGTTAAGTAATCATCAGCATATGATTGTACTCTATAACCCAAGTTATTTTTTAGAAATAAAAAAAATATGCTCTTATTGGCCTTTTTTCAAATGTATTTTACATTCAAGTATTAAATTTTCTTTTTCTTATTTTTTTAATCTAATGTCTTTGATGAACAACATGGGCCATTGGGCAAAAAAAAAATAATTGTCTTTTATTCAAGCTATCATAAATATTTACCGATCTTTTGAAGGAAGAAAGCAAAAGGTATAGTTTATAACCTTTATTATACTTTTTATTTCATTTGTATATAATTTCTTTAATGTATGCATATAAAAATACCATACAAAACCAAAAAAGTTCCATTTGTGACTGAATAAAAAAATTCCTTTTGACATTTGCATATATATCTATCATGTATGAAATTTCAAAATGCAATTCCTCTCTTTGGTGTAGCACAAGTACACATTACATTTTGAGCACCGACCGATTATATGTTCTATTGCTGCAGGCTAGCATCTTGCAATGATTTTGGCTTTTACCAAATTCTTGCCAATGATGCATTCCATCTTCTGATGTTTTTGTCTGGGATAACATAACATAATATAATTTCACGGATGACAAAAGCCACAAAGGCCTATCAAAGGTCATCCGCATCTGTCAAAACCCACCCACAAAAAGCACCATCACCAGGGGAAGACAAAATCAAAGTCCCCCACAATATAATATAACAGATGACAAAAGCCACAAGGGCTCATCATAGGTCATCCGAGTCAAACAGCCTCTTTTTTAAGGCACCCAAACTCCCAGGAAAACTACATCCAGAGGATTGTGTCCAGAAACAAGGGTATCACCAATCAAGGCTTGTCAAGAACTAAATCATGCAGCTATAGATATATACAAACAATATTAATATATACAAAACTTAGGAACCATCACAACCTTCCCTCCCCATAAACTCATACAACCTACTCTTAAATACATTTAGATTTGGACTGCCTACTACCCTCCGCGGCAATTTGTTCCAGAAGTCTACCACTCTATTGGTGAAAAATATTTTCTTAAATCCAACCTACACCCTTGCTTTTTTATTTTCAAGTAGTGACCTCTAGCCCGATTTCCATCATCTAACTCAAAAAACTTGCTAACATCCAATTTATCTATCCCGGAAATTTTTTTAAACAGCTCAGTCATATCCCCTCTCACACATCTCCTTTCAAATGAGAACATATTTAATACCCTCAGTCTATCTGAATATTCAAGGTGCTTCAGGGAAGGAATAATCTTTGTTGCCCTCCATTGCACTAACTCAAGAAGGTTAATATCGTGTCTAAAATGTGGGGACCATGCCTGTATATAGTACTCTAGATGTGGCCTAACATAAGAGTTATAGAGTTTAAGAATAACCTCCTTACTTTTGTAACTGACATTTTTCTTAATGAAACCCAGTACTCTATTTGCCCCATTTCTTGCTTCCATACACTGCTTAGAAAACCTTAATGACTTATCTATTACTACTCTTAGATCTTTCTCATCCTCTACTGAGCTCAGCCAATGCCCATCCATTTCATAGTTAAATTCTCTATTATCTTTTTCCATGTTAATAACTTTACACTTATCAAGGTTGAAAGTCATTTGCCACTTATGTGCCCAGGATAACAATTTATTTAAATCCCCCTGCACTTTAAAATTATCAATATCTTTAACTACAGCTGCTAATTTTGTATCATCCGCAAAAATTGACACTTTATTATTAACTGCCTCCCCAAGATCGTTTATATAGATGACAAATAATAATGGACCGAGAACTGATCCCTGAGGAACCCCACTGATAACATCCCTCCACTCTGACTTTACACTATTTAGCACTAACCTTTGCTTCCTGTCTTTCAGCCACTCAGCTATCCAATTTGAAACACCCCCACATATCCCAATCATTTTTAATTTATGAACTAGTCTCCTATGTGGTACCTTATCAAATGCTAAACTAAAATCTAAGTAAATTATATCTGCATTCTCTCCCTTATCTACTTGATCTGTTACTAACTCCAGAAAGTCTAGTAAATTAGTCAAACATAATCTACCTGATCTAAACCCATGCTGAGCATCGCTGATTAACCCCTCCCTCTCTAGATGTTGGCAAATCCCTTTTTTTAACTATTTTCTCAAAACTATTACAGACTACAGGAGTTAGGCTAACCGGTCTAAAGTTATTTGGATCCTCTTTACTACCCTTCTTAAAAATTGGGACTACATTCGCTCTCTTCCAATCATCGGGTATTTCTCCATATTCCAGTGACCTAGTATATAACTTCTCCAGAGCTATTGAGATACTTTCTCCCCCTTCTCTAAGTATCCTAGAATGAATATTATCAGGGCTGGAGGCCTTGGTAGTATCTAACTCACCTATTAGTTCTTTTATCGTCCTCCGATCCACACTAATGGTAGTAAACACCTCTTTCCCTGACTCACGAGTAATATAGATAAAACTATTTAGTTTCTCCTTTGTAAATACTGATGCAAAATGACCATTTAGTTCTCCCAACTATTTCCTCAACAGTTTCTCTCACAACCCCTTGATATTTGATAGGTCCTATTTTAACTCTGCCAGACTGTTATTAATTTTATAGTAACTATCCTGAGCTAATTTAATTTCTAACACCCTTTTGTTCTTCTTTATAATCTTATTTAACTCATTCCTAGCCATTCTATAATCACTTAAATTTTGAATATTATTTTGTACCTGTAATTTTTTATATGCCCTTTTCTTCTCTGAAATTTTTCTAGCTATCTCCTGATTCCACCATAATGGTTTCCTACTTTTGTTCCTAATGGCCTTCATTGGGATACATTGTTCTTGGACTACATTTATAACATAATATAACATAATTTCATGGATGACAAAAGCCAGAAAGGCCTATCAAAGGTCATCCGCATCCGTCAAAACCCACCCACAAAAAGCACCATCACCAGGGGAAGACAAAATCAAAGTCCCCCACAATATAATATAACAGATGACAAAAGCCACAAGGGCTCATCATAGGTCATCCGAGTCAAACAGCCTCTTTTTTTAAGGCACCCAAACTCCCAGGAAAACTACATCCAGAGGATTGCATCCAGAAACAAGGGTATCACCAATCAAGGCTTGTCAAGAACTAAATCATGCAGCTATAGATATATACAAACAATATTAATATATACAAAACTTAGGAACCATCACAACCTTCCCTCCCCATAAACTCATCCGACCTACTCTTAAATACATTTAAACTTAGACTACCAACTACCCTCCGCGGCAATTTGTTCCAGAAGTCTACCACTCTATTGGTGAAAAAAATATTTTCTTAAATCCAACCTACACCCTTGCTTTTTAATTTTCAAGTGGTGACCTCTAGTCCGATTTCCATCATCTAACTCAAAAAACTTGCTAACATCCAATTTATCTATCCCAGAAAAATAGTTAAGGGCTCAATCATATCCCCTCTCACACACCTCCTTTTGAACGAGAACATATTTAATACCCTCAGTCTATCTATATATTCAAGGTGCCTCAGGGAAGGAATAATCTTTGTTGCCCTCCGTTGCACTGACTCAAGAGGGTTAATATCGTGTCTAAAATGTGGGGACCATGCCTGTATACAGTACTCTAGATGTGGCCTAACATAAGAGTTATAGAGTTTAAGAATAACTTCCTTACTTTTGTAACTGACATTTCTCTTAATGAAACCCAGCACTCTATTTGCCCTATTTCTTGTTTCAATACACTGCTTAGAAAACTTTAATGACTTATCTATTATATGCTTGAAAGTATCCCACATCCCATAAGAATTTTTACCTCTGAATTCTACATCCCAGTCTACAAAATTTAGCAAGCTTCGAAGTTTTACATAATCTCCCTTATGAAAATTTGGAACTTTTACAGCATTCTCGGTTATTTTACCCTTCTCAATTCCCAAGTTAAAATTAACTATCTGATGGTCACTATTTCCCAATGCTTCCCCAACAGTCAATTCTTGAACTAAATGATCACTGTTAGAAAGTACTAAATCTAATATATTGTCCCTCCTCGTTGGCTCATTAACAAATTGATTAAAAAAATTATCCTCAAAGCATTCTATGAACCTACCACTTGTTCTATCCCTACCTATCATATTTTCCCAGTCCAAGAGTTTAAGTTGAAGTCCCCAATAATAACTGCATCTGTTTCACATCCCTTACTTATTTTCCTTATCATTAGTTCATCCATATCATCAGTCTGCCCAGGTGGCCTGTAAAAAGCTCCCAAATGCACCATTCTATTTTCTACTGAACCTAATATCTATCCAAAGTGACTCAACTCCATCCTGCTTTATTGAAGTATTTAAACTTGAAACAATGTTGTTTTTTATATAGATAATTATTCCTCCACCAATCCTACCTGTCCTTTGACTAATGTACAAATTATAGCCCTGTAAATCAAATTCACTTATAGTGTCACTAAATTCTATTTCATTAACCCATGATTCAGTAACACATAATATATCTATATCCTCATTGCTAATATAACTAAATAGCTCATCCTTCTTGTTTCTAAGACTACGAGCATTTGTATAGAAACAATTTAACCCCCCTTCCCTGAAGCACCTCTTGAAACCTTAATGACCTTCCCTCTATTGCCTTGAAACCTATTTCTGTTATCTGCTAAGTTTATTCTACTTTCAGTACTATAATGTCCTCTCATAATTCCCTGACCACTATTAATATCTAGTTTCCCACCCGCAAAGACCTAATAACACGATCATACTCCTCCCACAACACATCTACCCCCCTCCTACTCAAATGCAGTCCATCCATCGCATACATTTCTTTCATTCGAACAAACCTATCCCACACATCCACAAACATGACACCTTCCATCTCACACATCCTCCTCAAATAATCATTCAGCCCAATCGCACAAGACATCCATTCTACCCCAACATCCATTTTTGGAAGCACACCTGTCACAACACCTTTCATTCTACTTTCTTTCACCTTTTCAATCAACCTCTTGTACCTCTCACGTAACTCACATGCACCCACTTTCTTCACATCATTCACTCCTACATGTGTAATCATAACCGCATCCCTTGCACAGCCAGACACCAACTCCTCATACCTAGCAGACAGATCTCTCACTCCAGCACCCGGCAAACACACCCTCAAACCATTCAATCTACTTGCATTCAACTTCCTATCTAAATATCTAACTCGCGAATCACCCATCACAAGCACTTCAGTCACACTCCTATTCCTAACCCCCACAGACCTAAATCCATCCCCACTCCTATTCTCATTCAAACTACCAGTCACTCTACCTCCACCCTCAGCCCCACCCCCATCAGTCATATCACTTCCAGTTACTTCCTCTCTTAGGGCACTGAATCTATTAGTCAAGCTAATAGGTTCTGTGTCCCTCTGACTCACACACCTATTCTCCCCCTGGCTAACAACCTCAACAGAGGCAAACCTATTCTCACAAAGAACAGGAGAAGCCTCCCTAGCTTCACATTTCCTAACCACTCTCCACTATCCCCCATCCTCACTAGGCCTATTTCTAACTAATCTAAGGGGGCTAACTTCAATATCCCTAGAACTATCATATCCTACCTCCTCCACCGGCCCTCTACCTTGACCTGAAACATCTAACTGGCCTACCTCACTACCTAACCCATTCCCAGCTCTAGGCCTAACATCATCGGGTTTGTCCTGCTGTATCTAAAAACTGAAACATCAGCTTTTGGTAGTACTTCTTTGATCGTAAAGAAATTCTGTATAGTGCTACCAGTGAATCCATAAGATCAATACCACCCATGAAAGAGTTATATATGAGAACAATTGATAGGCACTTGACTTCTACAATGCTTTTCAGTTTTTGTCATATCTTCTGCATGTTCCCATTGGGCTAGCAGATGAGAAGTTGGACAATAGATTGACACATCTATTGTCTGCCCATTTGACTAATCTCATGTCAACTCCATCAATAGTTGAAGCGATTTCATTATAGGAACCGCGTCCTCTTTTCAGTAAGTCTTTATCTGAAGCAAGATAAGTAGAGGACCCTGGAACTCTATTTATTCTTACAGTTCCAAGGCAATAGATGTCTTTTTTTGGCTAATTGAAGGACAATATTGGAACTGGCACCGAGGTCAGGCTCTCCTGGTACTAGCAGTATTTTGCCAGTATATAGATCAAAAGCGTGTAGAATGCCTGATGAGTCACACAAAGCAAACACTTTAAAATCCGATTTGTGTGGTTCACTTGGGATGTAATTTGAGGAGGGAAGAGCAAAGAATTTGGAAAGAAGAGCTATGTTGAAGTCAGTCACTGAGCTTAGGAAGAATCTCAGTAATAGGCCCAAGGAGAGTTCTAGTGATAGTAAGGTTAATGTATTTACATTAGCTAGAAGTATGGCTAGTGGAGATATTAGTGAGTGGAGGATGGTAAAAGGAGGGAGGAAACAGGTAGCTAGTGAGGCATCTCCTGCTTAAGATGGAAGTAAGGATGCTGGTGTTAGTGATGTGGGGCTAGTTGACCTAGGTATAGTGTGTAGGTCTGTGCTTATTACTTATAGTAATAAGTTGTATTCAGAGACCTAGGAGAAGGAAGAGGGTATAGTTGCACAGGAAACAAAGGTAGTGCCTGAAGTGCTTGTTGTGGGTGATTCAAAGGTTAGTTATTTAGACAGGACCTTTTGTGGTGAATCTGATAGGAAGAGGAAGATGAGTTTGTTTGCCAGGTGCACATGTAGTGGATGTGAGTGAGAGAAGTGAAAGGTGAGCGGATGGAGCTGAAAGGGATGCAGTTGGTTTTACATGTGAAGGGGAATGACATAGGTAAAACTAGGTGAGAGGCACAAGTGTCTAGATATAGTGATTTGTTAGGAAAGTTTCAGGATAATAATAGGATTTTCTTCAATTCACTCATCTGTCGACTACATTCAAGGACATAAGTCACTGTAATTTAATCCATTAGTCACCCAAGCACCTTTATACGTACTTGATTCAGTGCTACATAATCGCCTGAGGGCCTTTTACATATAGAAAGGTATTTGACCTGATTATTATGATAATTTGTCAATTTTATTTTTCAAACTCTTATTTATATTAGTGATTAGGCATCTAATTAAAATACATAAATGGCTTAGATCAGTCCTTCTTTGTTTGTAAACTGAGATTTATGAATGAAAGTAACTTGACTCAGTTCTAAGAAACACCACAAAGCGACAGCCAAAAAAGGGGTGATTGATGGCTCACATCTGGTTAAATACCAATTTTTTGATGATTCTTCCTTTTTGGGGGGTTAAATACACTTATGTTTTTCATTTTTCATCCAATTAAAATGAAGAAATGCCTTAAGTTAGTATGTTATTGAAAGCACACAAATGAGAAGGCCTATTTTCTCTGAAAAACAGAGCTTTATAGGTTAGAAATAGGCCCTGAGCAAAGTTTTTTTTTTAAATTAAGATATAAAATAGTTTCTCATAAATAGAAGCAATGTTTTCTATAATTAGATATAGATTTAAAAGTGGTAACTGATTTAAAAAGCATAAAATAACCATGGGTGTCAATGAAAATTTGTGGAAGAACTGAGAATTATCAATCATAATTATAAATAGGTAGGTTAGAAATAATTTTTAAATTATATCAATATAATAATTCTTTTCAATTCAAATGATATATTATTTGATTTATAAAAAAGGATTTAAATATTTTATTTTAATTATTTTCAATAACGAGTACTATTTGTAATTTTGCCCAAAGCAAGTTCAAGCAAATTAGCAGAGTGAGTAAAGGATTAGAATAGAATTCTAGCCTAGTGGTAGGCTATTCTGAAATCCACACAAAAAAAGAGCAAAACACAAAGGAGGAAGAAGAGAGAAGCACGTTCCAGCATCAGGGGCTACCCCCAGTGCAAGAACATGTGACCTATAACAAAGAGAGCAAAATAAAATGGGAGGAGGTTAGTCCAAAAATAGATTTAGTCAGAGTCTGTCTACATGAACTCATCCTGATCACAAGGAAGAAGAGGGAGTGATCCTGCTCATCCCAATACCGGGACAGGTAAAGTTCGCGAGGATCATCCAGACTGGGACATTCAACAAGAATGTGCCACGGAGTGCCCAATTCGAAGATGACAGAGAAGGACCTGAAGTCAGCGCGGCATTGAAGGAGAGATCCAGGGGAACAGTCATGGTGGAACGTCATCTAACTTTAAGTTCCCCTTGGCAGTCTCCCATTTTCTTTGCCAACCAGGCAGGAGAGCTGCCCTGATTCCTGTCATGTAGTAGATGCGAGGGAGAGCCAAAAGTTAGTCTGGTCGCCCAGTCCTCACAGACTCTTTGGTGCCCTCAGCGGCATGCTTATTCCCCGCATTTCCCACATATCCAGTAACCCAGCAGAAGATAATCTTAACATCCACCTAGATCGTGGCAACTGTTACATCATGGTATTGCAAACCAGAGGGTATGGAGATTCCAAAGCCATGAGAGCACTCAATGCACTTTGTGAGCTGCTATAAATCACAATCCGGGTCTCCAAACAGGTACGACGTGTTTTCTCTCGTACAGAGCGGTGTATTACAATCAGCTCAGCCGTGAAACAGAGGGTAACAGGATGGAAACTGACCTCCTCTTGGGAATTGGAGCCATTTGTATACACGGGCACGGATCCAGCGTGACACGGTGTATTCCGAAAAGGCCAAACGCAATACTCTCGGTGCTATAGAAGCTTTGGGAGAAGAGGCGAGGCGACAAATAGTCCAAGGTGGTACCCTCCAGGGTAGCATCCTGGGCAAAACTAGAGCCACCAACAGCCTGAGAGCTACACTGAGCTCTAGAAGTTTCCTAAGGCTAAGGCTATGACTGGTGTTTCTCAGCGGCAAAAGCACCGCCGAGATCGGCTATGGATGCAATGATAGCCGTTGGCGAATGAGGAAGGAGAAGGCGCTCACGCATCGAAAAGTAAGCTCTTATTCGGGTACATGGGGAAGGTACTGGTCGACAGGCGGTCCCGGTGTGGTGGATCGAGTCCATCTTCCATAATACAAGCTCGGCAGCGGATGCATAAAACACACACCTGTAGTCAAGCTTCAACAAACAAATGATCGATAGAAAAGCAATAGAGTAGCCCTATCATCACACCAATTGCTGAACGCCACGGACCGAACAATGTCCATGGCGTGGGTACATGAGGCCCTAAGGCTGCGAATATGAGCCTCCCAGGTGAGGCGTCGGTCAAATACAAGATGAAGGAAACAGGGCGAATCCTGTTTAGCAACAAGTGGATAGCGTCAGAAGTGCACCACCTTAGTCTTGGCTAAGGAAAACCAAAATCTGTGCGCTTCGGCATAGTGAGAGATGCGGCTCAATGCCTGTTGGAGTCGACACTCAGAGTTGGCATCTGGGCCGCACCAAAGGAGATCGAAAGGTCCTCCACGTAGAGACTAGCGAGAACATCTTCCGGCAGCCCCGAGGTGATGCCGTTAATGCTCAGGGGAAATATTGCGACACTGAGGAAACTTTCCTACGAGACACCTTCCTGATCTATTGGGCTGGAAAAGGCTTCCCTCACCCGTGCGCGGAATCGACGATCTCATAAAAACTCAAAAATAAAGATTGGTAGGCGTCCCCTCGCCCCTATCATGTTGACAGTCTCAATGATACTGTATCGCTATGAGGTATCATAGGCTTTCTCCAGACCCCAAAACATCATGGCATAGGGCTCTCTACGAAGGAGGGCCTCACTGATCGCACTTTAGAGTCGGAACAGAGCATCCAATGTGGAGTGGAAGTTGCGAAAGCCATACTGTGTAAAAGACAAGTGGCCTACGCTGTCCAAGAAAAAGGCTAGTTTAACATTTACCAATTTCTTCATTAAATTGCACATGAAAGAAGTTAGAGAGATTGGGCGGAAACTGGCTGGGGTAGAGTGATCTCTCCCTTGTTTGCGAAAGCGAGCACAGTAGCCATTCATCATGAATCTAGGAGGATATCCTCCGACTCGATCTTGTTGAACAAATCTAACAGAAATGGTATACATCGCTCACCTAGGTGTCTAAGTAATGCCATACGAGACATCGTCGGGACCTGGAGCGGCGTCCGCGCATGAAGCGAGAGCGGAACGCAACTTAATGTAAACTTGTCGTTGATGGGCTCTGCCTTTGGAGGTAAAGTCCAGTCGGCGGCCTTCAGCGACATCAGGACATGCATTGAATGCTGGCGGAGCAGCATCCCGGCTAGAGAATGGGAGAAAGCGGTCACGAAGGATCCGGAGAGATTGCGGTCCCATTCTCCTGGAGAACGTGAGGGGGAGTCCTGTGAGAACTTGCTCCAAATCCTTTTGACTCGATTCCACACTTCTGCTAGTCTTCCCGTTAAGTGAAGATACGTATGCCCATCAAAAAGAGCGGTGGGCGTTCTTCGAAACATACTGGAACCTAGCCCTAGTTCCACGAAATTCACCAACAATGAAATCGTTCGGGCGGCGCTTATAGCGTATGTAGGCATAACGCTTCTGTTTCAGGGCCATCTCACACTCAGCTGACCAACACTGGAGCGGTCGGCATGCAAAACGGGCAGACGTCTAAGAATAGTAGTTATACCAAGGCGATGACTTTGCCGGAGAAGAACTCAATGGTCTCATCCACTGCCCCCTAAACTCCTCGACTGTGACAGATAAATCAGTCATTTCCTCAAATATGGACCACGGCGCCATCGCCAGGCACCAACGGTGGGTCTCTAAAGCTGCAGAGGTCCAGAAAATGATATTTGAATGGGAAAGTGAGTGCTACCATGGATGTCATCAACCACTTCTCACCCAAAATCATGTGCATCCTGAGAGGACAAGGATAGATGAAGACAGGAAATTGAAGCGGTTCTCGGGCAGTGATGCATAAACTCATCCACATTTAGGACACTTATTTCCAGCTCATCGATCAAGTCGGCAAGTACCTGACCCATGGGATTGATCGTGTAGACCCCCGAGAGAGGGTGTCTACCGTTCAAATCCTGGAAAAGAAGAAAGGGCCTCGGCCACGATGCGGCAGAAGTCACCCGCGTCGAAATCGGCTGACGGTGGAATGACGCCGAAATTAAAATATATCTCCTATCCAGGTTTAGCTGCATTATCACTGTCTGAAAGGAGGTATTTATAGCAAATAGAAGAATGGAAGCATCATGCCGGGTGCAAATGGCGCATCCCCCATCCAGTGGTGGTGGGGTCGCAAAACCGCTATACCGCGTAAGGGTCGGCAGGGAGCACGCACCCAGCATGGTCTCCTGCAGAAAGATAGCCAACGGGGAACGTGAGACGAGCCTCCGCAGCTCCTCCCAGTTGGCCCTGAGTCCACGGCAATTCCATTGAAGGAATATGCCCTCCAGACCTAGCTCGGAGGAGATACGGGGGCCATCTTCGAAGGTAGGACCATCACGGAAATGGCCATACGCTTCCCGGAGGCATAACTGCGGGCGTTGTTGGCCAAACAAAGCAGTGAAGGCGCTGTCGCCTTCGAGGACTTTGGGCTCGCTATACGTCTTTTCCTCCCTCTGCCTCGAAACCTTAGGCAGGCGGGGCGGCTTCTGAGTGGGGGGGTCACTCTTGTGGAGAATCCACCGTCTCGGAGTCGCCCAGTGCAGACTTTGGTACGGACAAAACATTAGGAACCACGAAAGATGACCTCACGAACACCAGGGGTGTTGCCTACTGTGAGTTTAACGAGTCGATGGAAGCGCGCAGCCGTTTTGCCTTACAGGAAACTGTCACGCTGGAGGATAGGGGGGAGCTCTGGTTTTAGCCGAGGCCGGCTGTGAACCCTTTGTGCCGCCAGCTCTACCAGGGAAAAGCCCCTGGTGTGTGTGGAGAGCGTGGTGCCAATCTTAGCCTGGTCACTTGCCGAAGCGAGAGCGGGCACCTCCGTCCTCAGAGCCTCCGAGGAGGAAGAGGAATCCCAATACTCCTCGACTTCTTGACTTTCTTCCTCTTTGGAGAGGGGGTCAGGGAGTGAATCAGCTTAGAGACAACTTTCCGCCCCTGCAAGGAACCCCTAGGCCGGATGGACCAACCTAGCAAGATCCTTCTCTGAAATGGATAACGGCTGCATAGCATCATAAAATTCCAGAATGTGATCATTTACACATACTCGGCCCCAGAGATTCGAGCTAAGATAGGCCTTGATAACCAGGTCCGCCATACAGGCGAATTTGTCATTGAGCCAGAACCTATGTAGATAGAAGAGCAAGTTCGCAAGGGGGTAGGTGGGTCCACTACAGTAGGGTGGATGATCACCTATAATTACCATACACAGGCCCTAGGTGATGCCAGTATGACATGCAGTCCACCCAGGCACCATGTCTAGCGAACTGAACTCTGTCTTGGTGATAAAAGTTCTTCCTGGTACCAGGTGCAGGTAGACAAATTGTTGACGTTGTAGAGTAAAAAAAAATAGCACTGAGAGGGAACGAGGGAAAAGTGCATCAACAACTTTCCCAGGCCCCATCAGAGTTCAAGTGAACCCAGTGATAGGACTTCCCCAATTTGCCCTCAGGCTAGAAGGATGTACAACTCTTCCAGGTTCCAAGTGTAACAGGCTACACAGGGTACCCCCCCCCCCTCCCCTGTGGGGTAAAGGATTCGAAATATCACCTGTTTCCATTATTTTGTCCAACCTCTGTATATATGCAAATTTCAGTGATTTGGGGGCTACAGCTTAGCCAAGTGGAAACACCTCTTCCAATTTTAGTGAAGTTAAGACAAATTGGGTGTGTTTAGTTGTCAGATGGAGTCCAGATTCAGGTCGCCTTATCGGTGTCAGCCATACGCTTTAGGTACCCATGGTTCGGATCTCACATTAATCAGTAGGTCCCCACTGAGGAATAAAGGCATCGTAAATGAGTGCAGATCGGTGGTAAAACCCCAACCTTATTTTTCCTTTGGTTGTTAAATGACATTGTAAATATTTTGTAAATTCAATAGTGCAAAGATAGAGTATGTTAGCAGGTTCATTTCAAACTTGAAGCATCCTGTGGGTCCATCAAAACCCATTGATTGACATTTCTATCACAAACCCACATTACATTTACAAACACCCAAACTACCCATAAAGTGCAAACAAAGGTGCAACAACTCTCCGAAACCAAATTCAATCAATCCAAAAGAGGAATCTATCTGCCACACATACAATAAGAACATCCAACCAACTCAGCTGGTAACACATAACAGAAAGGACAAAACAAAGTACTACATTTCAGGATTCTTCCGTAGCACTCCATTTAACCACCTACACTTTGAAACAAAATATTTTTTGATAAAATATCACCAAATCCTCTGAAGAATGCAACTTCCACACAATACCCGAAGCACTCATGGCACTATATACAAGAATAAAAGCATCATCCAAGTGAGAAATGCCACAAAACAAGCCACAGAAAACTCTCAAATCTCTTGGTCCACACCATCTCCTAGGCATCACGCGAAAATGTGTCGACCCAGAAAAAACAACCCTTCTACGTCACACACGGGCTGCCCTGTCAAGGTTCTGATGTGGTCACCAGTCAAAAGTAAACACATACCAACATCACACCAGCCTGATTGACAATCACCGCCAACAGACATTTGTACTTGCTTCTACCAAAACTAGACACAGTTCAATATATTCACAACATTATCAACACACCCACACACACCTATGGAAAAATCCATAGTGTGCTGGATCTCTAGAAGAATTCCATCCCGTTAGCAGACTTCCTAGAGAGAGCTCTCCTAGGGACATGACTCTAAGGCTGAAAAAAAACTCATTCTCACGGGATCGTCCAAAGCAGTGGACAAAGACTGAGCCAATGATGTCAGGGTCGAGGTCATGATGGTGATGGGTTCATGGGTCACACTCGGATTTGCCCACAATGCAAACACCTCATGAAGACTCTCTAGAGGCGTTTCCACAGGACTCGCCACGCTCTGACCTTTGAAACAAACAAAATCACTCTCAAAATCTTCTCTACCAAGCAAGAAGACCTAAAACCAATAATTTCAGCTCTTGAATAAACTATCTGAGGTCAAACTAATTCTTATCGAAACCCCATTTCAAAAGAATGCAAACCTCAAAAGTTTGACTTCGCATTAGCTATGATCAAAATTAAAAAGTGTTAGTGACTTGTTTGACACATTTAAAGTTCATCTTGGTCATAAGGCAGGAGAAAATACTGCTTCTCACCTTTGCATTGTCCCCACATGTAAATTTTTGAGTTCTGGGTCATCGCAGCAGAAATGTGACAATAGTGTGAGCAAGCTATGTCCACGACCCGGTCGATATCCTGAGCTATTCGCACCGGGACGCAATGACTCTCCTTGTTTCCAGTGCCAAGCTGGCCATAGCCATTAAGACCCCAGGCATATAAACGGCCATCATCACTAAGAGCCAAGGTGTGGGAATATCCGCATGCAATCTGCAGTAAAAGAAAAAAGTCATTACTCATTTTTTTTTATAAATCATTTATGCAACTGAATAATATTGGTATACAAGCTTCTAACTTGAGGGAATTGAGAGAAATATATAGGTGGCGACACTAAAAAGAACAAAACATACACAACTTTAAATAATACTGAACATCTTTCCAAAACAGCCAATTTATGAAAATTAAAAATTGGTATTTGGGAATGAGAATGGAGTGGGGTGAGATATCCGAGTTCAGAGTGATTGTGTGGCATCATTCTCTCTTCCTCCTATCATAATGGACTTAGGTGTGCATCATCTGTGAAGGAAACAATACCATAGTTGAATTCAATCTTCAAGATTTTTGAAAAGGCAAGAGCTGTGCTTTTGGGGATTAATGCTGGGAGCTCCAATATTAAGATCTCCGAGTATTTGGTTCTCAATCTGAGGATGGTACAGAGGATCAAGAATCAGTTGAATGAGTCAGGCTGTGATTACACAACACCAAGTAGTCAAATATTTCTCTTTTATTAGCCGTGCAACTGACGAATGCCTACGAGAGTAAAAGTCGCTGTAATCACGCTACAGCCTAATACCAGGCTAGATTTAAAAAAAAGAACAAATAAAAAAAGAAAAGAGAGCAAAAAGGCAACAAGAAGGAAACGCACTCTGGGAAAGGCCAGCTTCCCCCCGGCACATAAACATGGAGGAGGCCAGCGTCCTCCAAAAAGTCAAATAATTCACAGGTCCGTGTGGACGAACCAATTCCAAGTACAAGGGACAAGCGGTAGCGACCCCGCTCGTCACGGTACCGGGACAGGTAACGTGTGCTAAGCTCACCCAGACTGGAATATTCCACGAGAAGTGCCGAACAGTCAGTGGGACAACGCAGTCGTCGCAGTAAGGCGCAGGCGAGGTCTCTATCAAATGTCGGCGTGTCGCGCGAGTGTGTCCAATTCGCAGACGAGAGAAAGCAACCTAAAGCCGTCGCGGCGCAATGGCACGCAACTTTAAGTTCCCCTTGAATGTCTCCCATCTTCCCAGCCTTGCAGCCCGGAGGGCCAACGTGATTTCTGCCATGTAATCGGTGTGAGAGAGAGAGAGCGAAACATTGGTCTGGTCGCCCAGTCTCCGCAGACTTTTTGGCGCCCTCATTCCCCACAATTCTCACATGTAAAGGAACCCAGAAGAAGATAATCTCGACATCTGCCTAGCTAGTGGCAACCAAGAGCACTCGGGGCGCTTGTGAGTCGATATAGATCACAATCCGGTCTTCGAACTGGGCACGACGCGTTATCTCACGTACCGAAAGATGTATTGCAACCAGCTCGACCGTGAATACAAACCCAGCGCTTGGTAGAGCCCCGCTGAGTTCCAACAGAGGGGATACGGCGAGGAAACCGACCTCCTTCTGGGACTTGGAGAAATCAATATACACTGGCAGGGATCCAGCCTGACAGGAAATTTACTCTAAAAATACCGAACACAATACTCCCGGCGCTGTGGAAACTATGAGAGCAAAGCGTGGAACAAATATTCAAAGGTGGTACCCTCCAGGGCAGAACCAGAGGCGCCACTGGGCCGAGAGCTACACCGAGCTCAAGTTTCCTAGTCCTAAACCCAAAGAGCTTAGGGTATGAATGGCATCTCTCGGCGGCATAGGCACAGCCAAGATCGGCTGCGCATAAAGTGCAAGCCGCTGGGGACTGAGGGAAGCGGCGGACTCAGGCGTATAATGCACTGTGCATGGCGCAGAGCGAGTGGCATCTCCCCAGCATCCACAAGTAGGCCGCCAATAGGGGACGTGCGGAGGGCACCATTTCCAGGTGAAGGCAGTGTGGTGGATCGAGTCCACCTTCCGCAATACACGATCGGCTGCGGATGAAAAAAATGGAATCTGTAGTCGAACTAAGAATGAACAAAGGATCGATAAAAGAGTAAGGTAGTAGTCGTATCAGCACCCCAGGTGCTGAACGTCACGGAACGAAGAATATCCATGGCGCGGGTACAGGAGACCATAAGGCTGCGAATATGAGAATCCCAGGTAAGGGGTCGGTCAAATAAAAGAACAAGGAAGCGGTGCGAGTTCACCACTTCCAGGCGAACCTCGAATCTAACAGAAAGGCCATGCCTCGCTCAACCAGGTGTCGAAACATAGCGTACGGGATATCGTCCGGACCAAGGGCGGTATTTGCGCACGAAGCGAGAGCGAAAGGCAACTCACTCAATGTAAACCTGTTGTTGAAAGTTTCTCCGCCTCTGGAAATAAAGTCCAGTTGGCGGCCTTCCGCGACATCACGACGCGCATTAAATGCTGACGGAGCAGCATCCGGGCTAGAAAATGTGGAAAAGTGGTCGCGAAGGACATGGGGTCCGGGGAGGAAAATCCTTTTGACTCGCTTCCACACCTCTGCTAGAGGAGTCTTTCCGTTAAGTGAAGACACGTATGCCCACCAAGAAGAGCGGCGGGCGTTCTTCGAAACATACCGGAACATAGCCCTAGCTCGACGAAATTCACCAACAGTAAAATCGTTCGGGCAGTGATATGTAAACTCATTCACCTCATCTTCGATCAGGTCAGCAAGGACCTGACTCCTGGCATTGATCGGGTAGTCTACCGTTCAAATATACGAATAAGAGAAAAGGCCTCGGCAACCAGGTCGCGACGCGGCAGAAGTCCCCCGCGTCGAAGTCGGATGACGGTGAAATGTACGCAGAAATAACAGTATACTTCCTATCCTGGTGCAGCTGCCCTATTACAGTCTGAAAGAAGGTATCTAAAGCGAAAAGAAGAAAGGAGACCATGCTGGCAAATGATGCATCCTCTTGCCCAGCCCCCATCCCGTGGTTGTGAGGTCGTAAAACCCTGATACCCGGAAGAGTGGGCAAGGGGCACGCGCCCAGCATAGTCTCCTGCAAAAAGAGGGAACACTGGAGGAGACGAGCCTCCACAGCTCTTTCCAGTTGTCCAGTTGGCCCGGAGTCTGCGGCAATTCCATTGAAGATATATGCCTTCCAGCTGTAGCTAGGAGATGCGGGGGCCCTCTTCGAAGAGAAGACCCTCACGGGAATGGCTGTACGCTTCCCGGAGGCAGAACTCCGGGCGCTGTTGCCTTCAAGGGCTTATCGGGGGAGGTTGAGCTCGCCACGCGAGTCTTTTCCTCCCTCCGCCTAGAAACCTTAAGAAGGCGGAGGTCGCTCCTTTGGATAATCCACCCACTCGGAGCACCCAGCCCAGCCTTGAGTACGGGCATTGGAGCCGAAGCTCATTTGATGCTGTCCTTTCGGGGAGCAGCTTTAGGAATCCCAGAAGACGGCCTCACTACCACCTTCAGGGCTGTTGCCTCCTGTGAATCTAACGACTCGGTGGAGGCGCACGGCCGTTTTGCCTTAAGGAAAGCGCTCACGCTGTGGGAGGGGGGCCCTTGTTTAGCCGAGGCTAGGTACGAACCCTTTGTGTCGCTAGCTCTACCAGACGAGAGCCCGAGATGCGTAGAATCGACAGAAGGGTTCCGAATAGGCGCGGAAACGACCGTGCTCGTAGGCGTGGAGGTTCCAAGAGCAGAGGGTGACTTTTTTAAGACCAGGAACAGGTCCTTAGCCTCGCGAAATTAGAGACGGCCGTAGCCTGGACGGCAAGGATTTCCTTGATAGGAGATACACACCACATTGTTGCGAAGAAGCGGGGTGCGGTTCTCCGCAATTGACCATACACGATTTGGACTTATCGTGTGCCGCCTTGGAGCAACTTACACAGACTTCGGGTAACCTCGACTTTGGGCGTTTACGGGAGCGATTCGTATGGCCGAAGCGGTAGCAGTAATAGCACCTCCGCGGACATGGCACGAATGCCTTCACGCAGTAGCGATACCAACCTGCACGCACCGACTCAGGGATCCTGCCACAGTCGAACGTGACGAAGAATGTAGGGGTGGGTCTCGAGGCCCCTCTTTGTTTTCTCATCACGCATTCGACCTTGACCGCTCCTTGTTCGGCCAGCTCTAAGGTGATGACATATATGGAGGAATAGTCCACGAGTTCCCTCGCGTAAACCGGTCCTTTCACCAAGTTCATAGTAGTGTGTGGCGCCACAGTCACCAGCGTGCCATCAAGTGTCCGAAGGCCACTAGTCAAGGCCTCCTCGGAGGGATTCAACGCATTCGCCAGTAGGCTTCCGTCAGAGAATCGGGTCACCTTCGGCTCTCTACCAATCAGGATAGCTAGTGCTCTCCTCTGATGGAACATGCTGCCATCAGTGGAGCGAATAACCAGAAAGTGTTCGAAGTCAGCAGGCTCCAAAACTCCAGGTAGTCTCTGAATGAGGGTCCCGACGTAATTGAGGCTCCGCTCGGCACACTTGCGACTTTGGTCTTGGTCTGGGTGGTGCATGACATTGAGCCTGGGTTTAATCTCATGTAAGATCCTGCCATGTGGGGCTGGGTCATCTCCTGGATCATGTCCATCTCAGCGGGGGCATCCATGTGCCGCCCCCACCCCACCCCTGAAAATATCACGGATCCCATTCGAAGTAACATTTGTCTTGTCTATAGAAAGAAGGGGACGGGTACACTGGCCCTTTGTAGACAGAGAATACAGGACTGCAGGACGTTAGGGGGCACAAACCGACGAGCCCTGCTATCCCTTGCCCCCCTAACAATGGCCCATGGGCCCTATTGAGCCGCTCTCACCAAGAGCAGTCAATTTTGGACCGCCTGCCTGCTCGTTTGGCAGTCCCCTGTGAAAGTAGAGGAGAGACTGCTGCTGGAAAAGATGGAGTCGCCTAAGGGCACCTCCAGAGAAAGGGATGAGAGGGAGTCCACTGCACCTGTAGGCCTAGGAGAGGAGTAAGCCTTCTCTCCGGTAGAAGAAGGTTGGAGTGGCCCCTAAGAAAACACAGAGGGGCTACCTCCATTTCTGGTGTGGAGCTGCCCAAGAGCGGCTCCAACAATGGTAAAGTAGATAAAGAGGCGCTTTTTTTTGCTTCTCCATGGCCATTAACCCATTTAATGAGGTGGAACTATATTTAGTGCCTCCAAAATATAAGCCAATTTGGCAGTGAAGCTAAATATAGACACTATCTAAAAAATCTAGTTACAGTATTGAGGCAAAGAATATATTTAGTTTTATTAAAAACAACTATTGTGCACTCCAGAAAAAAATAAAGAGTGTATACCAGTGCAAGATTTGCCACATTCTACTCTGCATAGTGCCTTGCTTTCAGGTATACCACACTCAAAAAAATCTTCAATGGATAAACAAAAATTTTGAGGAAGGGAGGGAGGGGGGTAAACATATATAGTTCGCAAGTCCTGAAAATATATGCATAAATACACAAAATTATCATGTCAAATTTTATTCATATTATACCAAGCTTTATAAATAAAAATTTTTAAAATAAAAATGTTTATGTATATATGTGAGCGACACCTAATATTAGTAAGTCATGGCAGAGTTTTTCTTAGTAATATACCATTATATATATACGAGTATATATAATTAAAATGAAGTACGTCTGTCTGTCTCTGTGTGTGTGTGACTGCCCATCTATAGGAAGATAGGTTAGACAATATAAATAAAAACTAAAAGTGGATTCTTATGTGCAATATTCCGAGGAAGATAATGTAAGTGTTCTCGATTCTCTAAGTGCCCCCCACATGGAGCTATGGGCCTTTTTCCAAACTTGCCCCATATTTTCAATCAGGGAAACATTAGCTGGGTTCACACCCTAGACAGATAGGTTAATTTTATAATACATCATTATTCACATGTGGGAAGCAAAAGCAACCTGTTTGTCCATGCACCACAAGGAAAGACGAAGAATATTGTCTATCAAGAAGTGTTAGAATGTCACATTGGTTAAAGAATAATGTTTAAGAAATATAAGAATTTCAATCTATATCTTGCTTATGATTTATTTTACCCAGTCAGCGCTGGGTATTATATATATAGTTACAGTATTGAGGCAAAGAATATATTTAGTTTTATTATATATATATATAATAATAAAATTTAACTCTATGTCTGTGCGTGTGTGTGTGTATCTGTCCATCTATAGGAAGAAAGGTTAGACAATATACATAAAACTAAAAGAATATTGTGTACCAAGAAGTTCTGTAGTGTTGCTGAACAAGATTAAGTTTAGTTTATAGAATGAGAATATCTTTTGTGAAGAATAGAAAAAAGATCAAATCCCTCATTAGTTTATTTGCGAACGCACATTTACCCAGCCAACGATGGGTATGTCTGCTAGTGTGTGTGTGTGTGTGTGTGTGTGTGTGTGTATAGATATAGATATAGATATATAAAATATAAAATATAAATTATAAATTATATGTAATTTATTCTATGTAGGCCAAACTTCCAAAAATGTTTCCATAAGTACCCAACAACACAAAAACGCAGTAATTAAGGGATATCAGAATAATGCCTGAGCTGTCCATAATTCCAAGATGGGACAAGGAATTAAAGGGTCAAAAACTGATACTATAATTCATAGCTTGGTGACCAGCTTCTGAGTGGTTAGGGTCACCATGATCCAGATATGCGCCAGGTCATGATCGAAGAGGTCCATGGTCAGGAGAAGAGGCAAACAAAAGGGTTAAAGAAAAGGAGATTGTAAAGGGATGACAGAAGGGTAGGGGCAAGATGAGGGAGAGTTGGTACAGGAGGAGGAGATTAGTGGTTAGTGAAGGAAGGAAGATAGGCTAAGCATGGGGCTGGACAGGGTGCTGAGTCCCATATCGTAGTGTCCCTTACGGGTAGCCTTGCGAAAAGAGGAGACACATGCTACAGTGCTTCAAGGAGACATGGTGTTGTTCTCTGTAATTCACACATGACTATACATAATAAAGACTTATCGTGTACAGCTTTAAAGCAATTCACTCAGAATTCGGCTAGACTCGACTTTGCACACTTCATGCATGATTTGTGTGGCATATGTGGTGGCATTACTAGCACCTCTGCGGCAGTGGCACAAATGCTTTGAAATGCTAGTAATACCAACCAGCACGTAGAGTTAGGAAGTCCAACCCGAGTGCGTCTCACGGCTTTGGCCTTGTCACTTGCCAAAATGACAGTGAATCCATCCATCCTTAGAGCCCCGAGGAGGTAGAGGAACCCCTGGTCTCCTTGATTTTCTTTTTTCCTTTTCTTTTCTTTTAAGCAGAAATGGGCAGTGAGTGAACCCATTTCTCTCCACCTTGGAAGGAGCCCCAAGACACTTCTCCAAAATGGGGAAGCCCATTTGTGACAAGTGAACCTGCCCCATCATTATAAAGGAGTTCGGCATAGACAAGATGATGGGTAGCCTTTGTCCTTAATAGGAAAGGGGTAGGCAGTTTTAATGGCATTGAAGTGTGCCAAGCCAACTTTGTGAGAGTGTGGTAAATGTTCAAGTCTTGAAAATTCCTATGTAGGAGGACTTTGCCATAAGTGAATTGAAATTAAGTATTCATAAACAAAGGAACCTACCTTTGTGATAACTACTCCTTGCAAAGCAGTCACACGACATGTGTTGTGCTGATTCACAGTGTTTCCCAGTCCTAGTTGTCCATTGCTGTTCAAACCCCAGCCATAAACCTAAGAAGAACAAAGAAGGCTGTTATATAGGATACGTTAACATACGAATGAGCAAAATCTGTCTTCAATGAAGAAAATTTATTAATCTCAAAATCTATTACACAGGGAAGAAATATTTGGTGAAACAAATTAACTATACTACCGCATCAGAGAGAAATATATACAGTGTGGAAAAAACAAATATTTGTACGCCCCAAAATTGTTTATTAATACCCTTGCAAGTATTCATATAACTTAAAACTTATACAAAAGATAGAGATTAGAATAACAGACTATTTGGAAATGAACAAACCCAAACTTCTTAATTTATTCAAATTGGGTAGGGAAAAAAGTATTCATACATAAGTAATATATATTAAAGTTCTAATTACAAACTTTTAGAGGAGAACTGTGGTTGAATGAATAGAAAAAATATTCTAGACTGTTCCACTAATGTTAAGAGCAAGTTATGACACTTACAACTTAGTCAGCCATTCATTGTCTTCTCCTGATGCTGCAAGGTTGGCACTATGGCAAAAATGAAGAACGAAATTGTTAACCTTTACAAAGAAGGGTTGAGTTAATGAGATATATCTAGAAGGTTAAATATTCTGTTCAGTACCATTTGTTCCCATATTTTTAAGAAAAAAAAAAAAGACTGCAACTGTGCAAAATCTTCCTAGAACTGATACTCCCAATAAAATCTTAGACAGAGTTTAACTAACAATCAGTAAGGAGCTGTACTACAATAATTTGAAATCTTGATAACTAAGAGCTCCCTACTCAATAAAAAACAGAAATGAAGGCATAAATTTGCCAGTAAGCATTTGTAAAAGCCTAAATTCTGTAGTGTGTTATGAAACAAAAATTTAATTGTTTGGAGGAAATTCAGCTCATCATGTATGGAGGAAAAATGGAATTGCTTATGATCCAAAGAACACCATACCTACATTAAAATTTGGTGGTGGAAGCATCATGGTGTGAGGTTTTTTTTTTTAACTAATGGGAAACAGGAGCACCTTACACGATAGATGGCACAATGAATGGAGCTCAATATCATAGAATTTACAAAAAGATTTACTATGCTCTCTCTGTTCAACAGTTACAACTTGGAGATAATGGGTGCTTCCAACAAGATAATGACCCAAAGCACACTACCAAACTGACTAGGGATTGGTTAGTTCAGAATAGTGTGAGGATGATGCAGTGGCCTAGCTAGTCACCTGATTTAAACCTCATTCAAAATTTATGGTAAAAATTAAAAAATCAGATTCACTTGCAAAGAAGAGTGGGGAATATACTGATAAAAAAATGAAACACATTTGTTGCAAACTATGAAAATCACTTATGTGCAGCTATTGCTAACAATGGTCATGGAACTAAATACTAAGTTGGAAAAATACATAGGTATATACAATTACTTTTTTCCAAACCCAATTAGAATAATTTATATTTTAATGTGTTTAACTTGAAGTTTGGGTTTGTTCATTTCCAAATAGTCCACATTATTCTAATGCCCATCTTTTGTAAGGTTATTTGTAAACAATTTTTGGGGTGTACAAATATTTATTTCCACCAGCGTAGCTAAATGATTACTTTTAGGGATATTAAAAACATGTGGTGGTACCCAAGTACAGTTTTACCATCGAATCCACTTTCAAATGCATATCTCGGTTTAGATATGCAGATAAACATAATTTCACAGATGACAAAAGCCACAAGGGCCTATCAAAGGTCATCCACATCTGTCGAAACCCACCCACAAAAGGCATCCATAGGATTGTGTCGGATCGTGCATCTACAATATACAATAAGAACCATACACAGGAATGTGTCAAAAATGAAAAGACTCATCAAAATCAAAATCAATCGTAATATACCGTAATAAAAAACTGCATCCACAGGAATGAGAAAAATGTAAATATAAGCCCCAGTCCTATCCTTCTTTCTTAAATCCAACTTATCAGCTCTCATAAAAAATCTCACCTCATAGGGAACCTTGCTCTGTATAAATATGGTGTGTGTCTATCTTGTAAACCATTATGAGTTTGAAAATGTCAAGACAATGAAAGTACTAACTATAACCAACCTTTCATTTTTCCTTCTGTGGTATACACAAATATTTATACTTATCACATGTTACCTATATATATATATATATATATATATATATATATATATATATATATATATATATATATATATATATATATATATATATATATATATATATATATATATATATATATATATATATATATATATATATAAAAATCTAGCATACCACAAAAAACAGAAAAAGATTTTTTTTCATTCGGAAAAAGTTATTTCCTAATTCAAAAAATTCTGTACTGAGATGAGATTTGAACCAAGTATACTGAGGCAGCGAGCAACCGCTTTTATCTCAATTAAACCAAGCCTTTAACCACTCAGCTACATGGGACACCAAAAAATCTTCCAAATAGAAAAGCTTTTAAGGCACACTTCGCAGGGTTGATTGGGACTGTGAAAGAGAGAAATTAATTGGGAATTCAAAGGATAAAGGAGAAATTGAGGTAAACATGTAGTGAATATACAATGTATATCTTTCATCATGAGCGTGAAAAAATGATGAAATAAATCTAGCATACCACAAGAAACAGAAAATGGGATCATTTTTTCTTCTGAAAAAGTTATTTCCTAATTCAAAAAATTCTGTAATGGGGTAAAATTCGAACAAGGAACACTGAGGCAGCGAGCAACCGCTTTGATCTCAATTAAACTGAGCCTTTAACCGCTCGGCTATGCGGAAGGGCAAAAAATCTTCCTAATAGACAAGCTAAAGGCACGCTTTGCAAGGTCAATTGGGACTGTGAAAGATAAAGATATATATATATATATAAGAAATGATAGGTGGCTTTGTGCTTGTTACAAAGCAAATTAGGAGTTTTACCACTGATCTGCACTCATTAAGATGCTTTTTATTTCTCAGTGAGACCTACAGTTTACTGTGGGATCTTAACAACAGGTATCTACAGCATATGGCAACCTAAATCAGGATTACATACCGCAGCTAACCACACTCAATGTGACTTAATTTAGCTGTAATCAGAAGCAGGGTTTCCACTTGACTAAGCTGTAGTTCTTAGTGGGTAGGGGGATATACAATGTGCACACAGCCCACATGAGAGACAATGGTTTAAGATAAAGGGATAAACCAATGAGCATATGTTCTCCAAGTAAGGACAGAATTAGCATGAAAAGATACCATGGACAAGTTGATTTGACCCAATTTTCTTTTTACCACCAAATCACACAGTTCAATGCTTATCTCAGGGGAACCAAAGTTTTAAGTGGGCTACCACTCAACCATATAAAAAATGGTCTCTTTTTATCAACCTTTATGGGACAAATAAGTAAAAAATGACAACTTCACTTGAGATATGGATCTGAAAGAATACCCCTCACCCCACTTTTTTTTTGTCATCTGGCATCATAAAAAGTCACTAAGTTCAGAAAGGGACATCTGACTTGGGAAGCAGCGGACCTAAAAGTTTTGTTCCTGCAAACACAATGTGAAATAACTGCCAGCCCCTCCCCTTCCCCAAATAGGGGCCTTCTTACAGCAACCAATGAGGCTATGGCTGCTAAAATACAAAGTAAAACCTATCAGCAGGCTAATGAAATAAGGAAAACAGCTATATATGTTTTATTAAAATACAAGAAGAGCTATGCAAGAGCTAATACAAGTTCTATGCAGACCTTCAGGCTGTGGCCTACAGCCTATCCGGTTCTAGCAACAGGCTTTTGTTCTAATTCTTTTTAGAGATTTCAAGTATATACTGGGTAGTGCAAAAGTTCTGTTACACTCATTTGGTGCTCTGGACAAAGGACACACATATAGTTTTGATGGTTAGACAGTTGCGAATGAAGTCCTTCCTCGTGCTGGGCCACATGCAGTTGACTGAGGACTTCAGCTCGTTGACACGTTGCTGTAACAGACCTTGTGGGCCTTGTCCTTGAAATGCGCCCACACACTGCAGTTAAGGGGTTTGAGGTACGATGATATGCATCTGGGCTGCACCAAAAGAGATCGAAAGGTCGTCCACGAAGAGTGTAGCGATAACTCTTCAGGCAGCACCGAGGTGATGCCGTTGACGCTCAGGACAAAGAGTGTGACAGTGAGGACACTTCCCTGAAGGACACCCTCTTCCTACTCCATTGGGCCAGAGAGGGCTCCCTTCACCCGTACGCGGAAATGATAACCTCGCAAAAATTCAGCTATAAAGATTGGGAGGCGTCCCCTCACCCCCACCGTATTGCCATGCGGTATCATAGGCCTGCTCCAGATCGAAAAACACCATGGCGTAGTGCTGTCTACGAAAGAAGGCCTCGCAGGCGGCATTTTCTGGTTGAAGCAGAGCATCCAAGGTGGAGTAGAACTTGCGGAAGCCACACTGCAGATGACAGATGGCCTTCACTGTCCAGAACGAAGGCTAATCTATCATTTATCAATTTCTCCATCAAATTGCACACGCAGGAGGTTAGAGAGATTGGGCGGAAACCGACTGGGATAAAGTGATCTCTCCCCGGTTTGCGAAAAGCGAGCACAGTAGCGATTTGTCAGAAATCTGGGAGGATACCCTCTTCCCAGATCCTGTTGAACAAATCTAACAGAAAGTCCATGCCTCACTCACCCAGGTGTCGAAGCATGGTGTACGGTACATCGTCTGGATTAGGGGTAGTGTCCGCGCATGAAGTGAGAGCGGAACGCAACTCACAGAGTAAACCTGTCGTAGAAGGGTTCTCCGCCTCTGGAGGTAAAGTCCATTCGGCGACCTTGCGCGAAATCATGATGTGCATTGAAATTGAATGCTGGAGGAGCAGCATCCCGGCTAGAGAAAGCGGTCACGAAAGACTCCGCCATGGATGCAGGGTCCGAGATTACTGTCCCATTCTCCAGGATTCGACCCCATGGCAGATTCTGCCGACTAGGGCTGGGTCATCTCAGGGGAAGCCTTTGTGTGGCCACCCTCCACAAGGCATCCCAGATCCCATTTACAGTACTCTCCGTCAGTCAAGTCTCTGGTCAAAGGGATGCCTCAATTTACCCCATCCTCCTTAACACCTAGGGAGGAGGAAGCCACACATGGAGGCAGATCTCCATGCGCTTTCCCACTCTTGATTGCAGTTGTCACCATGATTAGATCAAGAAAATAAAAAAGAGGCATCATGGAAAGTAGATACTATGACCAACCTATGAAATTTAAGAATATAATCATTTACACATATGATCGGTCCCAGTCCAACGTTGATGGGCTTTTCCAACCCAGCTCACCATTTAGGAGAATTTGTCCTGGAAGGGGATCTGGGTAAGGTTCTTATACTTAGTGAACATGACAGGACACGTAGCAATGGGTTTAAGCTTGATAAGTATAGGTTTAGGAAGGAGAGTGGGAGGAATTGGTTTACAAATCGTGTGGTAGATGAATGGAATAGGCTCACTAGACATGTGATAGAAGCCTCCTCTCTGGGTAGTTTTAAGAATAGATTAGATAAATATATGGATGATGCTGCTAGATGGGACTGACTTTTTTTTTATGTACATATGTATATATTTTTCTAAGGAGTGGGGAGATTATATTTTGCTGTTGCATGAATGGACATAATCCTCTGGATGCATTTTATGTATATTGTAGATTAGATCTGACGAACTCCTGTAAAGGGTGACAATGTTGATGATTTTTCTCTGCTAAGAAATCTTTTGTGTGTTGACTGGAACAGGAGCTGCCAAGTGTAGGCCATGAATGGTCTTTTGCAGTCTCCTTCTTTTCTTATGTTCTTATAAAGGATGGTGCCAGCGTAGCTACCTTATATGTGTACTGGAGGAAGGTGAGCAGAGTCAATGGCCAAGCACACCCCTTACCTAATACTTGCCCTAGCCAGTAGGCTTTCGGCCCTCGCAGGAGGTAGGGACCTCACGGCATATGATGCCAGTCAACAAAGGCCCATAAGAAGACAAAAGTATGCCGGGAAGCCAGGACCTCTATGGATAGAAGAGCAACTGTGGAAAGCGGTAGGAAGGTAGATAATAAAGAGAAGTAGAGATAGGTGGGTACACTAATGCTTAGGGTGGGTGATCACCTATCATTATCATGCCCTGGTGCTGGGATGATCCCAGGATGGCATGCAGTCCACCAAGACACCATAGCTACCAGACCAAACTCTGTACAGGTGGGAACAATCCTCTTGGTATAAAGTGCAGGGAGAAAATGTCAAGTGAAGAGCCCATAATGATGATAAATAATACTTAGAATAAATAATAATAATAACTTTTACTAATAATAGTTAATACTAATTATATTAATTATAGTACATCACAATAAATAATTATAATGCATAATAATATATAATAAATAATTTTTTCTAAATACTAATGATATAAAAACATACTAATAATACTAAATAATAAAAATAATAATTATACTAATAACAAAGTAATACTAATAAAAATGCAAAGTAGTGCCGAGTGTGAGTGAGAAGAAAGCGCACCAACAACTTTCCAGGCCCCATCAGAGTGGTCAAGTCAACCCAGTGACAGTGCCTCCCTAATTAGGACTCAGGCTGGGAGGATGTGAAACTCCGCTGAATACTAAGTGTAAGAGATTACATAGGGTACCCCACTGCAGGGACAGATTATCACCTGACCCTCACCCTGCAAAAATCACTAAGTGAATTTGCATGGGTGGTGCTTGTAGCACTATCTCTACGGGCCACCTCACACTCGGGTGACCACTAGAAAAGCAGTTGGCAGGCTAAATGGGCAAACATCTGAGGGGGATAAAAATTTGAAATATTGGGGAAATTTATGAAAATATATTAGGTAGATTAACAGCATATGGAGGTACTACAAGGCAGCTATCTACTCAGGTGGCAGTTTGTGTTGCCATTTAAAGTGGGAGATGCATAACAATAGTAGTACAAAGAATGAAACTACAAGGAAAACTAAATCCAGCAATGCCAAACCCAGAAGTAATAATCTCTCATTAATCAAAATATAAAAGTAAAACACATTTGGTTAGTCACTTAATTAGAAAAGATACAATAAACAAAAGAATAAAAAAACTCCTCTTTTCTAAAAGATTAAAACACTACCAAAATTGAAAGCTCAAGGCAGTTATTCATCCGAGATTTAAGAAGCATACTTCTCCATTATCCATAATTGCCATTGATGATGTTTGACCACAAGCAATGTCCACAACTTTCCTGCCATTAATATTGGCAATAACTTTTCTTGGTGTTGGTTGGACAGTAGTTGAGCCGGAACCAATCTGACCACAGTTGCTTTGTCCCCAAGCAAGAACCTAAAACAATAGAAAACAAGCTTTTTATAATAAGATTGTTACACATAAAGACAGTTAATGGTAATTTAATTTATTAGCCCAGGTACCATCAACTGGATAATGAAATCAACATATAAGGATCAATCTGACAATCATGGGTAAGTAATGCCCTTATTGGGGTGGGTTGATATGTAGGACTGTTTTGCCAACAATTAGTAACCATTTGGAACCCTCAGTAGCTCAAAGGAAAGCCACCCACATCATATCAAAGGGGTGTGGTTTTAGAAAAATCCCTTCTGCAGATTCTGTAGATGTAGCCGCAGATCATCTGACAGGCATTGGTGTTGGAAGGACACACAAGCCTCCAGATGTCACTTGGCATCATATTTCTGGTGCATAAAAGGAGAGAGAAGGAAAATAAAGATGTGGGAGCAGTATAAGAAGAAAAGAGTGAAGGGAATGAGGCCAAGTTAAACTTATCACCCCAATCAGAGCCAAGAGGGAGTGGTGAACCAGCCTCACCTGCCCGGATAGCCCTGGCCAGGGATATAGTGCTTGTGAAAGCAGCCATTAGGCCTCAAAATAATGACAAGAAGCTTGCAAAGAAAGTGGCAAAAAAAGGCTAAAATGGAGGGGAGGTATCCATAGCAGTGGCAATTTTTGTTTGGGGGGGAGGGCCTATCTGGTGACTGCCTACTTGGGGATAAGTCACTGTACACAACACACCCTACTACTAGGCTATATTAAAAAACAAATAACAATATGTAAGTAACAAATAATAACAATAAAAAAGACAAAGGATAAAAAAAATAATAAGAAAACAAAGCAAAAGGACAAGAAGGAAGAGCGCTCCAGCATCAGGGGTAGGCGCGCCTCTCCCCAGCGCATTTGGGACACACCAAAAGAGATCGAAAGGTCGTCCACGTAGAGCATAGCGAGAACATCTTCCGGTAGCAACGTTGATGTTCAGGACAGAGTCTGACACTGAGGACACTTCCCTGCGGGACACATTCTTCTGGCTACATTGGAGCCTGAGAGGGCTCCCCCCACCCGTATGCAAAATCAAATCGATGATCTCGAGGCCATGCCTCGCTCACTGAGATGTCGAAGAATGGCGTACGGTACATAGTCTGGACCAGGGCCAGTATCCGCGCACGAAGTGAGAGGTTCTCCGTTTTTGCAGGTAAAGTCCAGTTGGCAGCCTTTTGCGACATCACAAATTGAATGCTGGCGGAGCAGCATCACGGCTTGAGAATGCAGAGAAAGTGATCGTGAACAATTCCTCCACGGACGCAGAGGAAGGTCCTGCGAGAATTTGCCCCGAACCTTTCGACTCGCTTCCACACTTCTGGTAGAGGGGTCTTCCCGTTAAGTGAAGACACGTATGCCTGCCAAGAGGAGCAGCGGGCGTGTTTCAAAACATACCGGAACCTAGCCCTAGCTCGACGAAATTCACCGACAGTGAAATCATTGTAGGCATAACGCTTCTGTATGAGGGCCACCTCAGACTCTGTTGACCCCCATGAAACAGTCTGCGTGCAAAACGGGTAGACATTTTATCAATAGTAGTTAGGCCCACGGAGATGAGGTTGCAGGAGAAGAACTCAACGTCCTCATCTACCGACCTAAACTCCTCAAATGAGACTGAGAAATCAGTCATTTCCTGAAATACAGACCACTGCGCCAAGCGCCACTGCGGCGGCTCTAAGGCGGCAGTGGCCCAGAAAATGATATTTCAATGAGAAAGTGATCACTATCATGGAGGTCATCGACTACTCCCAACTACAAATCAGGCTGTGCATCTGGAAAGCACAAGGAGAAATTGAGACAAGAAAATGAAGCAGTTCCTGGGCAGTGATGCGTAAAGTCATCCACATTTAGGACACCTATATCCAGCTCATAAGGGACCTGACCCCTGGGATTCATCAAGTATTCTCAAAGGGGGTGCTTACCAATCAGATTCCCGAGCAAGAGAAAGGGCTTTGATAACCGTGCAATGACCTGGCAGAATTCCCCTGCATCGAAGTCGGCGGAATATACGCAGAAATAACAGCATACCTCCTATCCAGGTGTAGCTGCACAGCTACTGCCTGAAAGGAGGTGTCTAAAGTGAAGAGGAGAATGGAGACCATGCCAGGTGTAAATGGAACATCCTCCTGCCCGGCCCCCATTTCATGGTGGTGGGGTCGCAAAACCCTTATACTCCAGGAGGGTAGGCAAGGGGCATGCGCAAAGTTGAACCTTTTATGCCGCTAGCTCTACCAGGAGAGCGCCCGGGGCAGGGTAGAACCCTGAATGGGCGCGGAAATGACCATGCTCATAGGCCTGGAGGGGCCAGAGGCACAGGGTGTCTTTCTTAACATTGAGGCATAAGAGGTCCTAGGCAGCGCTGGGCATGCCAGGAGCAAGTCCTTAGCCTCACGAAATGAGAGACAATCCTGGGCCTGAATGATCAGGATTTCCTATTCAAGGAGATACACACCACATTGCTTCAAAGAACAGGGGTGCCACTCTCTGCAATTGACACACTTAGCTACACACGATTTGGCATTATCGTGTGCGGCCTTGGAGCAACTTGCACAGACTTCAGGTAACCCTGACTTTGCACATCTACACGAGTGATTAGTATGGCCAAAGCAGTGGCAGTAGTACCACCTCCGTGGCAGTGGCACGAATGCTTTCATGCAGTAGTGATACCAACCGGCATGCACTGACTCAGGTAGCTTGTCACAGTCAAACGTGATGAAGAGTGTAGGGGTGGAGCTCGAGACCCCTCCCCGTTTTCTCATCACACATTCAACTTTGACTGCCCCATGGTCGGCCAGCTCTAAAGATGATGACATCAATGGACTAGTCCACAACTTTCCTCACATAAAACACGTCTTTAACAAAGTTCATGGTAGAGTGCGGCGTCACACTCACAGGCATGCCATCAAGTGTCCGAAGGGCACTAATCATGGCCACCTCTGAGGATTCGACACATTCGCCAGAAGAATCCTCTCCGATAAATGGATCACCTTTGACTCTTTACCAATCATGCTAGCTAGAGCTCTCCCCTGATGGATCATGTTGCCCTTAGCCAGCATGCTGACATCAGTGGAGCAAATAATGAGGAAGCATTTGAAGCCAGCAGGCTAAAAAATGCCAGGTAGCCTTTGAATTAGGGGCCCTGACGTAATCGAGGCTCGGCTCTGCGCACTTTTGGTCTTAGTCAGGGACTCCCCAGGTCCGGACATGCCGATCTTAGCTTTGTCACTTACCGAAACGTCAGCAGACCCATCCATCCCCGCGAAAGGAGAGGAGCCACGAGTCTTATATGTTAATTTTTATCTTCTTGTTCCTTTTCTTTTTAGGAAAGGAGAGAGGGGAATAAACTTTCCTCTCTCCTCCGCCGGTAGTTGCCCCTAGGCGAGATGGACCAACCTCAGCCAGATCCTGGTCTTGGCTGTCACAGGGGCACCAACCAGGGAGGGGAAGAGATATTCCTCCTTTCTTTGTGGATCCTCGGAGGCCCAAGCTGTCTGAGATGCTTGCACAGGAGTGGACTCGGGTTCTGTGCTTGGCACCGAGCCGGGTGCCAAGCACCCGGCGAACCAGCATCCATCAAGGAAGAGAGGGTGAGGGGGGGGTATACTAAACCCCTGCAAGCTTGACGGCCAGGCAAGTAGGACATTAGGGGGCATGGGCAGACGGGCCCTGCAATCCCTTGCTCCCTTAAGGTGGTTGGCCCTATCAAGCCACTCCAGGTCAATTATGGGCTACCTGCCTGCTTTCTTGGCAGTCCATTTGGAAAGTAAATTAGGAACTGCTGTTGGAGAGGGAGTTGCTCAAGGGCTACTCCAGAGAAAGGGGGAGGGGGAGCCCCCTGCACCAAAGGTATAAGAGAGGAGTAAGCCTCCTCTCTGGTCAACGAGTTTTGGAGCGTCACATGTGAAAGTACAGGGAAGAGAACCTCCTTTTCTACTTTGGAGCTACCCGAGAGTGGCTCAAACACTGGTAAAGGAAAGAGAGATTTTTTTTTTTATTATTCTATAGAGCCCATCTGGCAACTGCCCACTTGGGCATAAGTCTCCGAAAAACACGACAGCCTAGAACTAGGCTACTTTAAAATAAAAATATGAAAACTTAACAATAATATAAATTGGAAAAACTTAGCAATCAGGAAGCAATCTCCAGCAGCGGGGGGAGGTCCCCCTGACCCCGGTGCAGGAGAGTGCAACCTACAAACAAAACAATAACAAAAAAAAAAGAATCTTAAATAAGGGGGAGAAGCCCGGCCTCCCCCCAAAAGACAACAAGTCCACAAGTCAATGTGCACGAATCTGTCCCGAGTACAAGGGACAGGCGGTAGCGACCCCGCCCATCCCGGTACCGGGACAGGTATCGTGCGCGAAGATCACCCAGAGTGGGACATTCGACAAGAATGTGCCGAACAGTCTGAGGGACGACGCAGTCGATGCAATAGGGCGCAGGCGAGCGCTCCATCAAATAGCGATGCGTCACACGAGTGTGTCCGATTCGGAGACGACAGAAAGCAACCTGAAGCCGCCGCGGCATTGGGGATAGGTCCATGGGAACAGTCGCGGCGCAATAGCACGCAACTTTAAGTTCCCTTCAACCGTCTCCCATCTTCTTTGCCAAGCAGTCCGAAGAGCTGCCCATATTCCTGCCATGTAGTCGGTGTGAGGAAGAGCGAAACGTTGGTCCGGTCGCAGAGTCCTCGCGGACTCTTTGGCGCCCTCATCGGCGCGCTCATTCACCGCAATTCCTACATGTCCAGGAACCCAGCAGAAGATAATCTCGACATCTGCCCGGCTCGCCAAAACCGTAGCGTCACGGATTTCGCGAACCAGGGAATGCGGAGATTCCAATGCCCCGAGAGCACTCAGGGCGCTTTGTGAGTCGCTATAGATCACAATCCGGTCTCCGAACCGGGCACGTCGCGTAATCTCCCGTACCGAGTGGTGTATTGTCACCAGCTCGGCCGTGAAGACAGACGCAGCGCCTGGTAGAGCCCCGCTGACTTCAAACAGAGGGGATACGGCGTGGAAGCCGACCCCCTCTTGGGACTTAGAGCCATCCGTATACACTGGCACGGTTCCAGCGTGACACGATGTGTGCTCCAAAAAGGTCGAACGCAATACTCCCGGCGCAGTACAAGCTTTGGGAGCAGAGACGTGGCGACAAATAGCCAAATGTGTTACCCTCCAGGGTGGCGTCCTTGTCAGAACCAGGGGCGCCACCGGCCCGAGAGCTATATCTACATCTCGAAGGAGTTTCCTGTCCCTAAGCCTTTGGGCTTAGGGTATGACTGGCGTCTCTCGGCGGCATAGGCACCATCGAGATCAGCTGCGGATGCAGTGAGAGCTGTTGTCGACTGAGGGAGGCGCCGGGCTCGCGCGTACAGGCGAGTGATGCACTGCACGCGGCGCAGAGCGAGTGGCATCTCCCCAGCATCGACCAACAGGCTCTTAATGGGGGAAGTGCGGAAGGCACTGGTCGCAAGGCGAAAGCCGGTGTGGTGGATCGAATCCACCTTCCGCAATAAACGCTCGGTTGCGGATGCATAAAACTCGCATCCGTAGTCGAGCTTCGAACGAACAAAGGATCGATAAAAAAGTAGGGCAGTAGCCCTATCAGCACCCTAGGCGCTGAACGTCACGGAACGGAGAATGTCCATAACGCGGGTACAAGAGACCCTAAGGCTGCAAATATGAGCCTCCCAGGTGAGGCGTCGGTCGAATACAAGACCAAGGAAACGGTGCGACTCAACCACATCCAGGCGCACCCCATTAAGAAACAAATCTGGGTCGTGGTGAGGACGTGGATGGGGGCAAAGTGCACCACCTTAGTCTTGGCCAAGGAAAACCGAAACCTGTGCGCTTAGGCATAGCGAGAGACGCGGTTCAATGCCTGTTAGAGTCGACGCTCCAGAGTTGGCATCTGGGCCGCGCCAAAAGAGATCGAAAGGTCGTCCACGTAGAGCGTAGCGAGAACATCTTCCGGCCGCACCGAGGTGATGCCGTTGATGCTCAGGGCAAAGAGTGTGACACTGAGGACACTTCCCTGCGGGACACCCTCTTCCTGCTCCTTTGGGCCGGAGAGGGCTCCCCCCACCCGTACACGGAATCGACGATCTCGCAAAAATTCAGATATAAACATTGGGAGGCGTCCCCTCGCCCCCATCGTGTGGAGAGTCTCCATGATACCGTATCGCCATGCGTTATCATAGGCCTTCTCCTGATCGAAAAACACCGTGGCATAGTGCTGTCTGCGAAGTAAAGCCTCGCAGACGGCATTTTCCAGTCGGAGCAGAGCATCCGACGTGGAGTGGAACTTGCGGAAGCTGCACTGTGCGGAAGACAGATGGCCTCCGCTGTCCAGGAAATAGGCTAATCTAACATTTACCAATTTCTCCATCAACTTGCACACGCAAGAGGTTAGGGTGATTGGGCGGAAACCGGTCGGAGTAGAGTGATATCTCCCTGGTTTGCGAAGGACCAGCACAGTAGCGATTCGCCAGGAGTCTGGGAGAAGACCTTCCACCCAGATCCTGTTGAACAAATCTAACAGAAAGGCCATGCCTCGCTCACCCAAGTGTCGAACCATGGGCGGTGTCAGCGCACGAAGCAAGAGCGGAACGCAACTCACTCACGGGTGCGGAAACAACCGTGCTTGTTGGCCTGGATGGGCCAGGAGCAGAGGGTGCCTTTCTAACTACTGAGGCATATGTCGGCCCAGGCCGAGCCGGGAGTGTGCCAGGTTTCAAGTCCTTAGACTCGCGGAATTAGAGTCAATCCTAGGCCTGAACGGCCAGGATTTCTTTCTCAAGGAGATATGCACCACATTGCTTCAAAGAAGCGGCGTGCGGCTCTCCGCAATTGATACAATTACCACACACGATTTAGACTTTTCATGTGCGGCCTTGGAGCAATTTACACTGACTTCGGGTGACCCTGACTTTGCACGTCTACAAGAATGATTCGTATGGCCGAAGCTGTGACAGTAATAGCACCGCCGCGGCAGTGGCACAAATGCCTTTATGCGGTAGCGGTACCAACCGGCACGCACCGACGCAGGGAGCTTTTCACAGTCGAACGTGACGAAAAGTGTAGGGGTGGATCTCGAGGCCCCTTCCTGTTTTCTCATCACACGTTCGACCTTGACCGCCCCATGGTCGGCCAGCTCTAGGGTGATGTCCTCAATGGAGTAGTCAACGAGTTCCCTCGCATAAACTACTCCTTTCACAAAGTTCATGGTAGAGTGCGGCGTCACACTCACCGGGGTGCCATGAAGTGTCCGAAGAGCACTTATCTTGGCCACCTCGGCGGGATTCGTCGCATTTGCCAGAAGCTCCCGTCCGAAAAACGGGTCACCTTCGGCTCTCTACCAATTGCCCTAGCTAATCCTCTTCTCTGATGGATCATGTTGCCCTTGGACAACATGGTGCCATCAGTGGAGCGAATAACGAGGAAGCGTTTGAAGCCAGCGGGCTCGAAAACGCCAGGTAACCTCTGAATCAGGGGCCCCGATGTCATCGAGGCTCTGCCCTGTGCACTTTTGGTCTTAGTCAGGGGCTCCACAACCGGGGGGGCAGAGGGGCCAGATGTGCCGATCTTGGCTTGGTCGCCTGCCAAAGTGGAAGCAGACCCATCCGTCCACGTAGCCCCCGCGGATGGAGAGGAGCCCCAAGTCTTTTTTGTCTTTTTAGTCTTTTTTTTTTCGAGAGGAGGGCGGGGAATGAACCCGCTTCTCACCTCCGCCGGAAGGAGCCCCCAAGCCAGATGGACCGGCCTCAGCCAGGTCATTCTCCGAAATGGAAAAGGTCTTGGTAGTCGTGGGAGCACCGGTCAGAGGAGATCCCTCCCCTCCTTGTACTGCTTCGGAAACCACAGCCGTTTGAGGAGGACCCTGCATAGGGGCGGATTCGGGTTCGGTGCTTGGCGCCGAGCCCGGATTCTCCCCCATGGAAGGCCCTACCGTCTGAGGCTGGGTTTCCTCAAGGACCATGCCTATCTCAGGGGGGGCCTCCAGTTAGCCATCCCTTCCCCCCAAGACATCGCAGGTCCCGTTGGCAGTATCGTCACTAGTCTTGTGTGGGGAGGCATGGGCCTTGACCCCGGCAAGGTTCAATATTCTTGCCAGCAGGTCTTTTGAGGGAAGCGACCGAAGGGGCCTGGCTTCCCTCTATCCCCTATGGGGGTTTGCCCTACCGAGCCGCTTCGATATGGAGCGGCTGGCTAAGGGCTGCCTGCTGGCTTTCTTGGCAGTCCCCTTGGAAAGAACAGAGGGGACTGCTGCTGGTAAGAGGGAGGTGCCCGAAAGCACCTTCAGAGAAGGGGGTGAGGGGGAGTCCCCTTCACCCGTAGGTGTAGGAGAGGAGTAAGCCTCCTCTCCGGTTGAAGAGATATGGAGGGTCTCCTGCGCAAGCACAGGGAGGGGAAGGACCTCCATTTTTTTGCTGGAGCTGCCTGAGGGCGGCTCCGTCACTGTTTCAGGGGAAGTTGGGGGTTGGGTTTTTTTTTTTTTTATACATGGGCATGGTGACCCTCTTTTTTATACGGGACGCAATAGCTCATCACCTCTTGCAGTTGTCCGCACTGCAAGAGGTGCTTACAGGCCTGGCAGAGCCAGGCGCCGCCATTTGGGACCACCCCTCCCGCCTGGTGGCCTGGCAGTCCATCGGCATGGCGGCTCCACCTTAGACACGGCGTAAAAATGGATAGAATGTGAAGAGGAGAGGAAAAGGGATGTGAGGAAGGTATGGGTGGGGATGAAGCAGGTTGTTAAAAAAAACCCATCCCGAACCGAAGTCAGGGGTTAGGGAACATTGTTCCCTCCCTTCTCAGCCCCGATCTGGAATGGTTAGGTTGAGAAGAAGGTCAGCATCTACCCTGTGAAATTAGAGGCTGACCAGAGAAAGTTGTGGGAGAGGTTGTGTGAAAAGAGAGGAAACAAGTGTTTTGAAGGAATGAAGAGAGACTATGCTAGGGCCGGACGGGGTGAGCATGGGAAGGATACGCTAATCACCACACGCAGTAGTCTGTTCTATGAGGGGTAAACACAGGGCCACCAAAACAAGCTGCCACTATTTGAGGCCACCCCTCCCGCCTAGTGACCTGGCAGTCCATCAGCATGGCGGCTCCACCTTAGGCACGGTGTAAAAATGTATAGACAGTGAAAGGGTATGTGAGGAAGGTGTGGGTGGGGATGAAGCAGGTTGTTAACCCATTCACGGTGTGGTGGGGCGAATGTGAGTGTGTGTAAAAGGGCCATTCTCCCACCCCTTTTCTCAGTACCCTCTCCCTCCCTCTGTAAGAATGTGTGTGAATGGGAATGGGTTTGTTTTATTTTTGTTTATTTCATGTATAAAATGATTACCATGTTTTTCTTTCTTTCCAGGCGTTATTCTGGAAAGATAGTAGCTAATTTTGAGATATCACTATAATAATATTGTACTTTGCTTAAAATAAACTTTTATCAAAGCGTCATATTCTGGAAAGAGGTAAGCTAGTCGATGTATTTTCGGGTAATGCCCACTTATTAGTTTCGCCATCCATGTATAAATAAATGGGTCATATAAGGAGGATATATCTCTTCTACAGAGAGTGGAAGTGTGGACTGGTAGCAAGAGGGGTTCTATAGATGAGTGCTCCACCCAGCCCTGAGAGGAGGGCTTTCGTGCCTCGCTAACCACCTGAACCGCCATACCCGCCTTCGTTGACAATCCTGCCTCCTTCTAAGTTAGCCAACTACCACCCACCTCCAGCAAGTGATAGCGCGTGCCCTCTTTTCGTTCGGTTGTGGTTGTGTTTTTTTGTTTTGTGTAGAATATAAGTAAATTGTTGTATCCGCCGGTTATAAGATTCTCGTTTGGTATCGTATTTTGATTGGGGAATTTAGCCTCATTTTGAAGTGTGCACACTTCCCTAGTAAATATAAAATTGTTGTAAATATAAACTGTAACTATCATTGTATTTTTTTTGTAAGTAAAGGGACTGTATATACAATCCGTTTTATTCTCCCTCGATTTCTCACGTCTGGACAGTGTAGGAAGCGGGTTGGATCGATTATCGATTGGGATTAGAGATCTATTTTCGGCCCGCTACAACGGCCCATGATGGATATATCTGTCACTTGGTAGTTTACTACCAGGACCGATGCCTAATTTTTAAATAGCTCTATACTATTGATATTTTTCAATGTCAGTCTGTAATATATCAGAAGCAATGCTGATTTAAATAATAAATATGCATGCGGAAATATACATCATGGGCCTATGGATATACTCAGTTTATTTGCTGGTCCAATGATGGAAATATCCATCAATCAATTTATAATGACTATACTGAAAAAGAAAAGAAGACATTTCAGAAAGAATTTTTATTTTATGAAGAGGTAATAATAAAAGAAACTAAAAAATTTAATTTTATCAATTTTTCCTTTTTGATTATTTTAAAATCAGGCTTGAATCATTCTAATTATTCAGGTAATGCATCATATCAATCCTATGCGTTAGGAGTGGAGAAAATGAGGGTTCTTCTGCTAAAAGCCTTGCATGGCCCAATGCCGCCTTTGGAAGCACTGCCACACCCTCTTTGGATTGTTTATATATAAGTATTTATTGACCTATTTACCTAACTTCATTACTAGAATAATCGGAGGAAGTTTCAGAAATGTGACTCCTGCCACTACTCCCACATACGTATGAAGATCCATCAAAATCACTGAAACTGCTCAAATCCTCAATAAAATATTTTCTAGTTCTTAATTACATCTACATTTTTTTGACCGAGAGGCACTCAGTTTGTGTGATGCAACACTAACCCTTGGTGTCAGCCTACTATCAGATGCCCCAAGCAAATTTGGTACTCTTAAAACTGGCACAGAGTCAGACGTACGATAATCTCTGTAAGTCTATTCGCAGGCCCAAGCTTCAAAGTTATCAATAAAACAAATGGAAAAAAAATGACGGAGATTTCATGCATGGGCCACAAATTGCCTCCCTATAAATGACGGAAAATTCAGTCATGGCCCTACAGATAAAGAAGGCAGTTGGTAATTGGGCTGCGAACATGTTAAAAAACCATCACCCCAAACCGGAGTTCGCAGGTGAGGGGGCATTGTCCCCTTCCCCCTCAGCCCCGATCTAGGTTGGTTAAGTGAGAGGAAGCTGGTCAGCATCTACCATGTGAAATTAGAGGTTGACCAGAGAAAGTTGTGGGAGAGGTTGTAAGGAAAGTGAGGAAGCAGGGTAAGAAGACAGGGTATCAGAAAGGAGAAGATGCTAAGCTGAGTCCAGATGGGGCACTGAGTCCCATCAGCACAGCAACCGGGAAAGCAAATCGCCATGCCCCTTACAGGGTAGCAGTGGCAAGCATGAGCATGTTGCAGCTGACATCTAGAGGATTGTGTGCCCTATATGCCCCAAGGCCATCAAGTGGCTGTGGCTATATATATATCTTTCACACATTTTAATTCCCCTAGCTTCACATTTTTCTTTACAGAGCTCTACTTATAATATTTGTGGCTGAGATGCCCTCAATGGCTTGCATTTCTTGGTATTATGTAACAACAAATACCCCATTAATGTCCCAACTTTTTTTCTTCAATATTTTACCAATTATGACTCATTTTAAGGTTAAAATGTGACATTTATAGGACATTGCACATTATTTGGTTAAGGTACTGGGAACAAAGAGTACACAGCTCTCCTGAACCTTGCCTCATTCTGCAAAGTTAGATCCTCATTTAGGGCTTGAAACTGACAAAGATGTTCGAAGAAACAACAAAATAAGATGGCCCCATCAGTTAGTTGTGAAGGTGTCTCCTATATGAGTATGAACTTTCAATAGTTCAGGTGGCACACAAGATACATGGAACATTTGTTATAGATAACAAATATCACTTGAAGATGATTCTGGTAAAGGAAAACGAAGCACCCTTGTTCATCAGTTCAAAGCATCTTAAATTAAATAAAGTTCAAAAGTGCCAGATGATTGTCTTGAAGATGCCACATGTGAAGAAACAATTTGTTTACTTCTGTACCACAATGAAGAAACCTACATGTTAAAATACATCCACATAGATAAAAGTAAATGCACAAACTTATCATAGGTCACCCAATACTTTTAGATACAAAATATACTCACTTCTCCTTCTTCTGTTAAGGCAAGAGAGTGGTGGGAACCAGCAGCGATTTTGATGACACATTTACTGTTAATATGAGAGCTAACAAGATAAGGAGTCAAGCTTGGATTTGTTGATCCATTACCAAGTTGGTAAAAGCCATTGTGGCCCCAAGAATAGAGCTCCCCTTCTTCTGTGTAAGCTAAAACATGAGGGCCAATACCATAGGCCAAACCTTTAAAGAAGAAAAAAGATTTCATTAAAATATTTAAAGAGGCTACAAATAAAATATGTAGGGGAAAAGAAAATATAAAAAATAAACCACAAAGGAACTATGATAAGTAAGCCTCTAGTAACCAAATTTGATAATCTTTCATATCAATAATTTGAACACGATTTCAAAATATATCATTTTAGTTTTTATTAACATGCTGCAAACTCCCAATTTTGCACTTCTTTGTTCTATGAATAATTATTATCAATACATATAGTATATATCGTCAACAAACAAGAATTAACTTATACATCAAATTATATATATATATATATATATATATATATATATATATATATATATATATACATGCGTAGCATACAATGATAATATGTAGGTGGCTCTGATTACACAAAGCCTTTACTGTCAATATATTTATCCAGCTTCAATTTAAAAGACCTCAAGGTTGCTGAATTTACTATTGTTTCTGACTATTTGCTCCAAAAATTCACTATTGTAGTTGATTTTCTTTAATTTAAGGTTATGGGCTCTAGTTCTGTTATTATTATCAAAATTAAAAAAGTCTGCCAATCTTACTCTATCTATACATGTAATCATTTTGTATACTTCAATCAAATCTCCCCTCACATACCGTCTTCTCACTGAGAACATTCCCAATTTCCTCAATCTTTCAAGATATGGGAGTCTATGCAGACTATGTATCATTTTAATTGCTCTAGTGTGTACACACTCCAGCATATCAAGGTCATGCTCATAATGAGGTGACCACACCTGAACACAATATTCAATATATGGACGAACATATGAGGTATACAATTTTTTGATCATTTCCTTACTTTTATAAGTAACATTTCTCTTAATCAATCCCAACATTCGATTAGCCTTGTTCTTTGATGCTATGTAATTCATTTTGCATTTTAGGTCACTTGTTATAATTACTCCCAAATCTTTTTCTTCTTGAACATCTTGCAACCAAATCCCCTCAAATTCATAGAAGAAGTTTCTATTGTTTTTACCAATGTGTAGGGATTTACATATATTATGGTTTAACTTCATCTCCCATTTATCATTTCAGGTGACAATTTTATCTAGACTTCTCTGGAGTGTTAGGTTCCCTTCCACATTACTAACTGAAAAGAACAGCTTAACATCATAGGCAAACATTTCAGTTTTGCATCCAAAACCAGAATCAATATCATTAATACAAAGGATAAAAAGCAAAGGTCCAATCACAGATCCCTGAGGCACTCCACTCTCCACCAACTTCCATGTGAACTTAGACCCATTTAGTATTACTCTCTGTTTTCTTCCTGATAACCAGTTTTATCCACTTTAGGACTCTTCCAGAGATTCCATACTTCTCTAGCTTATGCCCAAATCTCTCAGGAGGGTCCTTGTCAAAGGCTTTACTAAAAAACAATATATAATACATCTATATCATTATTACCTTTGTCTGTTCATTCAGTAACAAAATTCATGAACTCAAGTAAGTTAGTGAGATATGACTTCCCATTTTGAAAGTCATGCTGCGAATCATTAATATACTTGTTCTCCTCTAAGAACTTTTTAATATCAGTGCTAATTAATCTTTACAATATCTTTCCGGGTAATGATGTAAGGCTTATAGGTCTGTAGTTTTCCACTTCTTCTTGCAACCCTGCTTATGTACAGGCACAACATTGGCCTCCTACCAGTCTTCAGGAATCTCAGAATACATAAGTGAACAATCAAAAATAATTTTGAATACATTTGCAAGACTTTGCTCACTTTCTTTTAAGACTCTAGCATAAATCCCATCTGGCCCAGGAGATTTATTAGGCAATATTTTATTAATAACAGCTTTTATATCTCTCTTTGAAAAATTCACATTCTCAAGAACTGGCCTACTTTCCAAATTAACACCTGGGTCCCAATCAATTGCACTTTCTTGAGTGAAAACAGAGGTGAAGTATAAGTTTAACACATCAACAATATCATTATCCCCTCGATAGCTCTCTCCATTATATTCTAATGGCCCAATAGTGGAGCCCTGCTTTAAATTTATTTTATAATAACTAAAGAACTTATTGATATTTCCCTTACTACTATTTGCAAGGTTGATTTCTGACAGTCTTTTACATTTTCTAATTTCTTTTTTTAACTCTTTAGTGGTGCATTTCAAGTCTTCCCTATTTAATTAAGTTTTATTATGCTTATACATTTAGGCAGCAATTTTTTTTTGTCTTTAACTTGGACTTTACACTGTCTTTTAACCATGTTTTTTTTTACTAGCATCTTTTCTCCTTGTCTTTAGGGGTATGCAACTTTTTTGAATTGAATCTAGGATACATTTGAATCTATCCCACATTTCAAGAGCATCCAGACCATGAAATTCATCCTCCCATGAGATAATACTTAACATTCTTCTAAACTTATCAAAGTTAGCTTTGATAAGTTTCCTTTTATTAAATTCTTTATAATTGCAAATTATTTGGGTACAAAAGAAATCTAACACATGTTTAGCAGTTTTAAAATGATTCAAAATATTTGAGGCAATGCCGTTTCTCCTGAACATCTCCCCTATGATCACAGATGCGCGTATCTAATAATCCCCCCATTTCTCCGATGTAGAATAAAGGACAGTTATTGCCTTTGCATGGGATTAAGTATACACCAACATCTTTGTTGTGTGCTTGGGGTTTGGTGGAAGGGAAAGATTTCCTGATGGTTGAAGGGTATTTGAATGTTGTCAGGTTGGGATACACAATCAGTGTTTAATCATTAAAGTCATAGAATATGGAAGGACTGTTAGAAGAGTGACCTAGCTTTAGATAATCTATCATCGATAAAATATGCATAATGGATATTGTAATTCTATAACATGCAGATAATTTCATCTTGAAAAAAAAAACATGGGTCACAAATATAAAGTACTCTTAAAAACACAGATATAGTATTGGGTATTTTTATTTTAACATTGTGACATGAAAAAAGTGAATATATTGAAAATATATATATATATATATATATATATATATATATATATATATATATATATGTATAAATGAACCAAAGCAAATGCAAATAGGTTGTAGCATACAATTTAGAGCTAATAGTGCCACTGAAAAATTAAATTATTGCATTTTTCCTGGAATTATATTAGGAAATAGAGATGTGCTGAATGTCTAGAGACTAAAATTGAAACTTGTTACCATTGTTGGAAATGATGGTTTTGGGTGCCCCCATGGTGAGAAACCCATCCTAATGCAATCACCTGTATGGATTCAGGAGTAGAGAGGTCTTGGAGAGGGATATGATAGAATATAGTTGAAGCCATGAAGTTGATGGTAAGAATTGAAAATATTTATGTGAAGGATAGTCAACTGAACATTTGGTATTGTGAACTCTTTATACAGTGGCTTTAATATGTTTGTATGTGTTTGCTGGTAAGATATACAAGTATGAACAAAATTTTTTATTTTTTTTTATTTAAGGGGCTATCTGGCGACTGCCGACTTAGGCATAAATTGCCGTAAACAAAGCAATGAAAAATGATAACAAAAACAACAACAACAATTAAACCGGGTTGAATGAAAGGGAAAAGGCCGGCCTCCCCCCAAAAGTCAATAAGTCCACCAGTCAAAGTGCACGCACTCATCCCGAGTACAAGGGACAGGCGGTAGCGACCCCGCCCATCCCGGTACCGGGACAGACATCGTGCGCGAAGATCACCCAGACTGGGACATTCGACAAGAATGTGCCGAACAGTCTGGGGGACGACGCAGTCGTTGCAAAAGGGCGTAGGCGAGCGCTCCATCAAATAGCGATGCGTCACACGAGTGTGCCCGATTCGGAGACGACAGAAAGCAACCTGAAGCCGCCGCGGCATTGGGGAGTAGGTCCATGGGAACAGTCGCGGCGCAATGGCACGCAACTTTAAGTTCCCTTCGACCGTCTCCCATCTTCTTTGCCAAGCAGTCCGAAGAGCTGCCCGTATTCCTGCCATGTAGTCAGTGTGAGGAAGAGCGAAACGCTGGTCCGGTCGCAGATTCCTCGCGGACTCTTTGGCACCCTCATTCCCCGCAATTCCTACATGTCCAGGAACCCAGCAGAAGATAATCTCGACATCTGCCCAGCTCGCCAAAACCGTGGCGTGACAGATTTCGCGAACCAGGGGATGCGGAGATTTCAATGCCCCAAGAGCACTCAGGGCGCTTTGTGAGTCGCTATAGATCACAATCCGGTCCCTGAACCGGGCACGTGGGGTAATCTCCCGTACCGAGTGGTGTATTGCCACCAGCTCGGCCGTGAAGACAGACGCAGCGCCTGGTAGAGCCCCGATGACTTCAAACAGAGGGGATACGGCGTGGAAGCCGACCCCCTCTTGGGACTTGGAGCCATCCGTATACACTGGCACGGTACCAGCGTGTGCTCCAAAAAGGTCGAACGCAATACTCCCGGCGCAATACAAGCTTTGGGAGCAGAGGCGTGGCGACAAATAGCCAAATGTGTTACCCTCCAGGGTGGCGTCCTTGTCAGAACCAGGGGCGCCACCGGCCCGAGAGCTATATCTACATCTCGAAGGAGTTTCCTGGCCCTAAACCAAAAGGGCTTAGGGTATGACTGGCGTCTCTCGGCGGCATAGGCACCATCGAGATCAGCTGCGGATGCAGTGAGAGCTGTTGGCGACTGAGGGAGGCGCCGGGCTCGCGCGTACAGGCGAGTGATGCACTGCACGCGGCGCAGAGCGAGTGGCATCTCCCCAGCATCGACCAACAGGCTCTCAATGGGGGAAGTGCGGAAGGCACCGGTCGCAAGGCGAAGGCCGGTGTGGTGGATCGAATCCACCTTCCGCAATAAACGCTAGGCTACCGATGCATAAAATTCGCATCCGTAGTCGAGCTTCGGGCGAACAAAGGATCGATAAAAAAGTAAGGCAGTAGTCCTATCAGCGCCCCAAGCGCTGAACGTCACGGAACGGAGAATATCCATGGCGCGGGTACAAGAGACGCTAAAGCTGCGAATATGAGGTTCCCAGGTGAGGCGTCGGTCGAATACAAGACCAAGGAAACGGTGCGACTCAACCACATCCAGGCGCACCCCATTAAAAAACAAATCTGAGTCGGGGTGAAGCCGTGGATGGCGGCAGAAGCGCACCACCTTGGTCTTGGCCAAAGAAAACCGAAACCTGTGCGCTTCGGCATAGCGAGAGACGCGGTTCAATGCCTGTTGGAGTCGACGCTCCAGAGTTGGCATCTGGGCCGCGCCAAAAGAGATCGAAAGGTCGTCCACGTAGAGCGTAGCAAGGACATCTTCCGGCAGCACCAAGGTTATGCCGTTGATGCTCAGGGCAAAGAGTGTGACACTGAGGACACTTCCCTGCGGGACACCCTCTTCCTGCTTCTTTGGGCCGGAGAGGGCTCCCCCCCCACCCGTACGCGGAATCGACGATCTCGCAAAAATTCAGATCTAAACATTGGGAGGCGTCCCCTCGCCCCCATCGTGTGGAGAGTCTCCATGATACCGTATCGCCATGCGGTATCATAGGCCTTCTCCAGATCAAAAAACACCGTGGCGTAGTGCTGTCTACGAAGGAAAGCCTCGCAGACGGCATTTTCCAGTCGGAGCAGAGCATCCGACGTGGAGTAGAACTTACTGAAGCCGCACTGTGCAGAAGACAGATAACCTCCGCTGTCCAGGAAATAGGCTAATCTAACATTTACCAATTTCCCAATCAACTTGCACACGCAAGAGGTTAGAGAGATTGGGCGGAAACCGGTAGGAGTAGAGTGATCTCTCCCCGGCTTGCGAAAGGCTAGCATAGTAGCGATTCGCCAGGAGTCTGGGAGAAGACCTTCCACCCAGATCCTGTTGAACAAATCTAACAGAAAGGCCATGCCTCGCTCACCCAGGTGTCGAAGCATGGCGTACGGGACATCGTCCGGACCATGGGCGGTGTCCACGCACGAAGCGAGAGCGGAACGCAACTCATTCACAGTAAACTTGTCGTTGAAGGGTTCTCCGCCTCTGGAGGTAAAGTCCAGCCGGCGGCCTTCCGCGACATCACGACGTGCATTGAATGCTGGCGGAGCAGCATCCCGGCTAGAGAATGCGGAAAAAGCGGTCGCTAAGGATTCCGCCACTGACGCGGGTTCCGAGATTGCGGTCCCATTCTCCTGGAGAACGGAAGGGGGGGTCTTGCGAGAACTTGCCCCGAATCCTTTTGACTCGCTTCCACACCTCAGCTAAAGGGGTCTTTCCGTTTAGTGAAGACACGTATGCCCGCCAAGAAGAGCAGCGGGCGTGCTTCGAAATATACCGGAACCTAGCCCTAGCCCGACGAAATTCAGCGACAGTGAAATCGTTCAGGCGGAACTTATAGCGCATGTAGGCATAACGCTTCTGTTTGAGGGCCGTCTCACACTCGGCCGACCACCATGGGAGTGGTCGGCGTGCAAAACGGCCAGACGTCCTAGGAATAGTAGTCAGGCCCACGGCGATGAGGTTGCCTGAGAAGAACTCAACGGCCTCATCTACCCACCTAAACTCCTCGACTGAGATAGAGAATTCAGTCATTTCCTGAAATGCAGGCCACCGCGCCCGCGCCAAGCACCACCGAGGTGGTCTCTCAGGCGGCAGTTGCCCAGAAAATGATATTTGAATGGGAAAGTGATCACTACCATGGAGGTCATCGACCACCTCCCAATCAAAATCCGATACTTTATATCTTTACCATGGAAGGCAAGACAAAGAGTTCACTTACAGAAAAAGTGCTCATCTAACACTCAAGTGGGCTAGGTGCCAGTCAGCAATTTTTTATTTTTTTTTTTTAAGAGCTTATCTGGCGACTGCCCAGTTGGGCATAAATCGCCGGAATCATGACAGCCTAAAACTAGGCTACTTTAAAATAAGAACACGAAAACACAACAACGGTAAAAAGTGAAGATCACAAAAATTATCAAGCAATCTCCGGCATCAGGGGGAGGTCGCCCCCCCCCCCCCGGCGCAGGAGCGTGCGGCCTACAAAGAAAACAACAATAACAAAAAACAACAAAACCTAGTTAAATAAAAGGGAGAAGGCCGGCCTCCCCCCAAAAGTCTACCAGTCCACCAGTGAAAGAGCAGGCACTCCTCCCGAGTACAAGGGACAGGCAGTAGCGAACCCGCCCATCCCGGTACCGGGAAAGGTAACGTGCGCGAAGATCGCCCAGACTGGGACATTCAAAAAGAATGTGCCAAACAGTCTGGGTGACAACGCAGTCGTCACAGTTGGGCGCTAGCAAGCGCTTCATCAAATGGCGGTGCGTCCCGTGAGTATGCCCAATTCGGAGATGACAGAAAGCAACCTGAAGCCTTCGCGGCATTGGGGGGTAGGTCCATGGAAACAGTCACGGCGCAATGGCACGCAACTTTAAGTTCCTTTCGACCGTCTCCCATCTTCTTTGCCAAGCAGCGCGAAAAGCAGCCCATATTCCTGCCATGTAGTCGGTGTGAGGAAGAGCGAAACGCTGGTCCGGTCGCATAGTCCTCGCGGACTCTTTGGCGCGCTCATTCCCCGCAATTCTTACATGTCCAGGAACCCAGCAGAAGATAATCTCGACATCAACCCGGCTCACCAAAATCGCGAACCAGGGAATGCGAGCACAGTAGCGATTCGCCAGGAATCTGGGAGGAGACCCAAGTGTCGAACCATGGGCGGTGTCGGCGCACGAAGCAAGAGCGGAACGCAACTCACTCACAGTAAACTTGTCGTTGAAGGGTTCTCCGCCTCTTGAGGTAAAGTTCAGTCGGGGGCCTTCCGCGACATCACGACGTGCATTGAATGCTGGCGGAGCAGCATGCCGGCTAGAAAATGCGGAGAAAGCGGTCGAGAAGGATTCCGCCACGGACGTGGGGTCCGAAAGTGCGGTCTCATTCTCCTGGAGAACGGGAGGGGGTCCTGCGAGAACTTGCCCCGAATCCTTTTGACTCGCTTCAACACCTCTGCCAGAGGTGTCTTCCCGTTGAGTGAAGACACGTATGCCCGCCAAGAAGAGCGGAGGGCGTGCTTCGAAATATACCGGAACCTAGCCCTAGCTCGACGAAATTCAGCGACAGTGAAATCGTTTGGGCAGCGCTTATAGCGTATGTAGGTATAACGCTTCTGTTTGAGGGCCGTCTCACACTCGGCCGACCACCACCGGGGTGGTCGGCGTGCAAAACGGCCAGACGTTCTGGGAATAGTAGTCAGGCACGCAGCAATGAGGTTACCGGAGAACTCAACGGCCTCATCTACCGACCTAAACTCCTCAACTGAGATAGAGAATTCAGTCATTTCCTGAAATGCCGGCCACCACGCCCGCGCCAAGCACCACCGAGGTGGGCTCTCAGGAGGCAGTTGCCCTGAAAATGATATTTGAATGGTAAAGTGATCCATAGAGCACAAAGATAGATCAAGGCAAGAAAATGAAGCGGTTCTCGGGCAGTGATGCGTAAACTCATCCACATTTAGGACACCTATCTCAAGCTCTTCGATCAGATCGGCAAGGACTTGTCCCCTGAGATTTATTGAGTAATCTCCCCAGAGAGGATGCCTGCCGTTCAGATCTCAAGCAAGAGATAGGGCCTCGGCAACCGTGCCATGACGCGGCGGAAGTCCCCCGCGTCAAAGTCAGCTGACGGTGGAATGTACGCACAAATGATAGTATACCTCCTATCCAGGTGAAGCTGCACAGCCACTGCCTGAAAGGAGGTATCTAAAGTGAAAGGAAGAATGGAGTCATCATGCCGGGTGTAAACCGCGCATCCCCCAGCCCAGCCATCTCGTAGTGGTGGGGTCGCAAGACCCTTATACCCCGGGAGGGTGGCAAGGGGGCACGCGCCTAGCATGGTCTCCTGCAGAAAAATAGCTAGCGGAAAACGGAACGAGACGAGCCTCCGCAGATCTTCCCAGTTGGCCCGGAGTCCACGGCAATTCCATTGAAGGAATATGCCCTCCAGGCCTAGCTCGGAGGAGACGCGGGGGCCCTCTTCGAACAGAAGACCCTCACGGTAATGGCCGTACGCTTCCCGGAGGCAGAACTCCGGGCGCTGTTGGCCGGACAAAGCGCTGAAGGCGCTGTCGCCTTCGAGGAATTATTGGGGAAGGTTGGGCTCGCCATGCGAGACTTTTCGTCCTTCCGCCTCGAAACCTTATGCGGGCGTTGCGGCTTCAGGGGCGGGGGGCCCTCTTTTCGAGGAACCACCGTCTCCGAGCCACTTAGCCCACCACTAGGAGTGGGTGAAGGATCCGAAGCTCCTTTGTTGCTGACCTCCTTTCGAGGGCCAGCTTTAGGAAACCCAGAAGATGGCCTGGCGACAACTTCAGGGGTGTTGCCTCCTGTGAGTCTAACGACTCAGTGGAGGCGCGTGGCCGTTTCGCCTTACGGGAAACGGTCAGCTGGGGAAAGGGGGGGGGGAAAGGCCTGGTTTCAGCTGGGGCTGGGTGTGAACCCTTTGTGCAGCCAGCTACACCAGGCGAGCGCCCGGGTTAAGTATAACCTGCAGAAGGGCTCCGAATCGGCGTGGAAAAAACCTTGGCCTGGATGGGCCAAGAGCAGAGGTTGTCTTTCTAAGCATTGAGGCATAAGATGTCACAGGCAGAGCCGGGCGTGCCAGGACCAATTCCTTAGCCTCGCAGAATGAGAGTCGATCCTGGGCCTGAACGGCCAGGATTTCTTTCTCAAGGAGATATGTACCACATTACTTCGTACAAGCGGGGTGCGGCTCTCCGCAATTGACACACTTGGCCACACACGATTTAGACTTATCGTGTGTGGCCTTGGAGCAGTTTACACAGACTTTGGGTGACCCCGACTTTGCATGTTTACAAGAACAATTTGTAAAGCCGAAGCGGTGACAGTAATAGCACCGCCGCGGCAGTGGCACGAATGCCTTCACGCGGTAGCAGTACCAACTGGCATGCACCGACTCAGGGAGCTTGTCACGGTCGAACGTGATGAAGAGTTTAGGAGTGGGTCTCGAGGCCCCTCCCTGTTTTCTCATCACACATTCGACCTTGACCTCCCCATGGTCGGCCAACTCTAAGGTGATGTCCTCGATGGAGTAGTCAACGAGTTCCCTCGCATAAACTACTCCTTTCACAAAGTTCATGGATATGTGCGGCATCACACTCACCGGGGTGCCATGAAGTGTCTGAAGAGCAATTATCTTGGCCGCCTCGGAGGGATCTGCCGCATTCGCCAGAAGGCTCCCGTCCGAGAAACGGGTCACCTTCGGCTCTCTACCAATTGCACTAGCTAATCCTCTCCTCTGATGGATCATGTTGCCCTTGGCCAACATGCTGCCATCAGTGGAGCGAATAACGTGGAAGCATTTGAAGCCAGCGGGCTCGAAAACGCCTGGTAACCTCTGAATGAGGGGCCCGATGTTATCGAGGCTCCACCCTGTGCACTTTTGGTCTTAGTCATAGTCAGGGGTTCCTCACCCGGGGAGGCAGAGGGGCCGGATGTGCCGATCTTGGCTTGGTCACTTACCAAAGTAGCAGCAGACCCATCCATCCCTGCAGCCCCCACAGATGGAGAGAAGCCCCGAGTCTTATTAGTTTTTTTTCTTTTTAGGAGAGGAGGGGAGGGAATGAACCCGCTTCTCCCTTCCACCGGAAGAAGCCCCTTAGGCCAGATGGACCAGCCTCAGCCAGGTCTTTCTCCAAGATGGAGAAGGTCCTGGTAGTTGTACTGCCTTGGAATCCCGGGACATTTGAGGAGGATCTTGCATAGGGGCCAATTCTGGTTCAGTGCTTGGCGCCGAGCCCAGATTCCCTCCCATGGAAGGCCTTACTGTCTGAGGCTGGGTTGCCTCAAGGAGCATGTCTATCTCATGAGGGGCCTCCAGTTGGCCATCCCCTCCCAGGACATCGCAGGTCCCGTTTGCAGCGTCAATAGTCATTTGCGGGGAGACACAGGCCTTGACCCCGGCAAGGTACAATATTCTTGCCAGCAGGTCTTTTGTGTAAAGCGACCGAAGGGGCCTGGCTTCCCTCTCCCCCCTACCGAGCCGCTTCACTGGGGAGCGGTCGGCTATGGGCTGCCTGCTGGCTTTCTTGGCAGACCCCTTGGAAAGAAAAGGGGGGACTGCCACTGGAAAAAGGAAGGTGCCCGAAAGCACCTCCAGAGAAGGGGGTGAGGGAGAGTCCCCTACACCCGTAGGTGAAGGAGAGGGGTAAGCCTCCTCTCTGGTTAGAGAAATATGGAGGGTCCCCTGCGCAAACACAGGGAGTGAACCTCCATTTTTTCTGTGGAGCTGCCCGAGGGCAGCTCCGTTGATGAACAAGGGAAAATCGGGAGAGATTTTGTTATTGTTTGGTTTGCATTCATGGGCATGGTGACCCTATTTTTTCCAAGGGAAGCAATCGCTCATCACCCCTCGCAGTAGCCCGCCCTTCAAGAGGTGCATACATTGTCCCCTACCCCCTCAGCTCCAATCCGAGATGGTTGGCTGAGAAGGTCAGCATCTACCCTGTGAAATTATAGGCCAACCAGAGAAAGTTGTGGGAGAGGTTGTATGAAAAGCAATGAAGTAAGGGAGAAATACAGGCTGTCTGAAAGAAGGAGAAGAGGCTAAGTTGGGGTCGGTTAGGGTGCTGAATCCCATCAGCATGGTGGCCAGGATGGCAAATCGCCACACCCCTTACGGGGGCCAGTCACCAAAGACTGGGTAACCAGACTAGCATTTTGCTCTTCCCAAGAGAGAATACATGGCAGGAGTCAGGGCAGTTCTCCAGACCTCCTGGGAATAGAAATGAGAGATGGCCAAGGGAAACTGAAAAGTTGTGTGCCATTGCACCGCAACTGTTCCATGGACCTACTTCCCGATGCCACGAAAGCTTCAGGTTACTTTCTGTCATGTTCAAATTGGACACACTCATGAGATGCACCACCACTTGATGGAGAAATCCCCTGCACCTCACTGTGATGATTGCATTGTCCCCCAGATTGTTTGGCACTTTCTTGTTGAATGTCCCCCAGTTTGGGTGATTTTCATGCATATTACTACCCTGGTACCAGGATGAGCAGGGTCACTACTGCTTGTCCCTTGTACTTGGAACAGGTTCATCTACAGACTTGTGGACTATCTGACTTTTTGGAAGAGACTGGCCTCCTCCATTTTATTTGACTCTCTTTCATGATGGTCACTTGTTTCTGAGCCATCGATGCCAGAACACGCTTCCTTCTTTTTGGGTTCTTTTTCATCTGGTTTGGTTTGGGGAATTTTAATTATGGTGACTTATACCCTTGAAGGCAGTCACGGGATGGGTATGTGAAAAAAAAATACGAGTGAGCAAATCCATATGTAAGAGTGAAAACTTTTCTTTAACCCTTTTGCTACAGCACAGTTTGGAAATAACCTACTCCTAAGAGTGCAGTTTTGACGGTAAAAGATAAAATATGATATTCAAACATTTTATTACATTTTATTAATTATAACCTTACATAGCATTTAAAAAGTAAATACAAATATTTAAAAAAATAAAAATAATGAATGACCTTTTTAATTCTTAATTAAATGCGAGAGTCGACTATTGTCGAATGTACTCAAATTTTGAATAGCATTCCTGTGGCGAGTGAATTTAGTCACACCCTTTTCTGATCTAGTTATTTGTTACAAACAGCTGCATACCTTTTTGTATACTTTCTGTGTGTGAAAAAAAATTTCAAAACAATGAACAATACATAATGCTGGTGTCTGTGGGCATTTTTTGCAGAAATATGAAGTCTTTTCTTTTACACTCTCCCTTTCCTTTTCTGCTGCATTTACTTGGGAGTATACTGCAAACAATACAGTTCGGCTTCATTTTTTTGTCTTCATGCCATGATGGAAAATGCCTCTCAACTAACCGATTTGCCATCGGTGTGTTGCCAGCTCCCCTTTTCTGTTTATTTGAATTACCGCAAATCACATAACCTTCTAGCATACCAGTTACTACTTCTTTTCTGAATTTTTTAGGCAACATTTTGTCATTGGGATTTTGAATATTATAACAGGTATTGCTATTTACCAAAGCTACTTTGACTATAAAATGCCATATAATTTGGTACCATTTTTAAAAAATTTCTTTTGAAAGGATACATAGTACACAGTTGGTCAAATTTATCTACCCCCCACCCCAATGAATTGATTATAATATTATTGGATAGTAGGTTTATGAACCACTTTCTTGCCTGTCTTTGAATTCACTTCAACTGCTGATATTCCTGTGTTGCTTACACTTGAGAGCATGTTCACCTTTCCTGTGTCTTGCCAGGATGTAGCAATAGGAGTTTGATTATTATTTACCCATGTGGTTGGCTGATCACCCTTTTTTCATTTTTAAGTTCTTTATTTCAGAAGGCAGGCCCTTCCGGTTTGCTTTGACTGTACCACATGTTCCAATTTGCTTGGATCTGAGATCTTCATAGAGGACAACACTTGAGTAAAAATTATCTAAGTAGACAATATGACCTTTCTTTTCAAAGTCAGTGAGTAGTGAAGTAACTACTCTATGTCCAAGGACTTTACCATTAATAGGTCCAGCTTCTTTTCCCATCTAGACATTAAATTTCAGAAGATAACCAGTATGTGAGTCACAGAGTGACCAAATTTTAATTTCCCAATTTGAAGTTGGTTTTGTTGGCAAGTATTGTTTGAAGAACAGTCTGCCCTTGAATTTTACCATTGTTTCATCTACACTTATTTCCCTATTGCTTGTGTAATGTTGTGTGTACAATCCATTAACATCCAGAATCAGCCTAATTTTATTCAATCTGTATCTGCAGTTTCATTACTACAAAAATGATTGAATAAGTAAATATTGATCCATAGGCATTACAGTACTGAAGCCAGGTGTAGAGGCAAGGAAAATTTTTTGTTGGAAATATGACTGCAGTGTATGCTTATGAACCATACCCATAATTTATAATCTGACAAATGCCTTTAGATCACTTCCAGATACATCAGTCCATTTTCTAAATCTAGATCTAGGAAGGAGCGACTGCTCCCTATCAATAATTTTCTTGGCATACCTATTAGTTTCTGTGGCTGTAATTTCATAAATTTGGGCAGGGAAAAACTTTTCAAAACATTGAAAAGGACTAAGATTCTGAAAGCCAAATTACTTGATGAGACCCATTGAAATCGATTACTTCTTGAAGAGAAAACAAATTTGTATTTTCCTTCCTTATATTGACTTTTTTCCATTTTAGTGGGTCTCCTACCTCCTCATTAGCATCTACATATATCAGTAAGTTCATTCTCTTCATAATCATCAGTTGAAGAATTTGACAGATCTATATCTTCACTCTCTTCATCTATCGAGAGACTCTGAGTCACTGTTACAAAAAAAATCTTGAATACTTTCATCTGGTAGGCTTCGATGTAAATCCATGCTGGCCTATAAACCTGTAATACAAATGTAGAATATTGTAAAACATAATATAAAACTGTAGAGGTATGATATGAAAATATAAAAATATCTATAATTATAAAATACAATAAGTATTCATTATAATAGTAAAATAAAAATGACATGAATGGAAACTTACAACAGTGAAACACAACCCACGATGACAGCTGCATACTGCCCCCAAATCTGGCGCTCATGGAAGTTTATACTTCACACAAACATAAGAAATGGAGTTAATTTGAGTCATGAGACTCTTGTCACCTGTAGCAGTGAAAAGAAACATTTTTTCAGTAATGTTGACTTTAATTGACTGTCGCATTGAATGTTTAACTTTATTTGGCGGACAAAAGTAGATCATCGCAGTAAAATAGATAAATGATTCAGCGAGAAATAATAACCATAGTAGAGTGAAATAAGAAATGTCTAAGTTTGAGCCCTCTTCAAATTTCTTAAGCATGGGACAGTTTTTTTTGTTCAGTTGTATGTGTGAAATACTCTCTTTGAAAAGTGTAGGAAAAGTTGCGACTGAGCAACATGAGCAACTCTCATGAGAACAACTTCTCTCAGGTTGGTGGGGTTCTTGATTGTTAGCAGGTACAATCATATTATTTATGAATTAATTGATTAATGATATCCAATTGCCTCACAACCAGGGGAGGCGGGGATTTGTGTTAGGAGCATGAAATGTGAGCTCAAGTGTCTTACCTCAGCGATTACAGTCATGTGTGAGCTTTGAATTTGGGGGGAAACTTTATACTTGAAAATGCTGCAGAGTTCCTGACAAAAAAAAGGCAGCTATTTTTATGTGGTTTGGTAAATCTCTGAAAAAAAGTCATGAAGCCTATTTATTTATTTCTCAGTTGCTCAAGCACAGCACCCACTCCATGCTGACATCAATCAGAACTCTAATGGGGCAACTGATAATGAATGTAGAGGTCAACTGAATTTTTTGCTGCAGAGAATGTATCATCTGCTGTTTGGGACCAATTTAGAAGGGATTTGGTGCATTTGTATGCACCCTTGAAATGGCCATTAGGTGGCCTGAGGATGTTGGCAGTATTTTTAACAGGCTAGCATTTCCAAATCCTCCTCTTCTATCATTGAAAAATCCATATACTCCACCAAATACAGTTTCATGTTTGCAACACTCAATTTCTGCTTAATAATTCTAAAGCCCCCATAATATCTAATTAGTGCATCAGACCACTCTTTACTCAATAGCAATGCTACCTTTTTCTTCATCCCTTCCCCCACAATTGAAATCTGATTACACTCCATTTTATATAAATTCTTCATTCCTCAGTCATATTCACATCACATAATACAAACATCAATAATGTAAACACATTCACTACCTCACCCCATTCCATTACTGCATATACATATCCCTACCATTTTTTTTTTTCTATACCTTCACATTTTGTAAAAACACACACACACACAAATTAAATTGATTAAGTTAATAAAATCCACAATCTTCCCTAACTATTTCTGAAATGGGGGGGAAAAATCAGATCACATCAGCTAAAGATTTCTTTTATTTTTCTGCTTAGAAAGAATCGTAAATCATTATTTAGCAGCAAAAGGGAGAAAATTCCCAAAGCTAGACATGGCAGTGAATTGAAAATAAAAACCCAATAAAGGTTATAGTAACTTTCTTAATCAACTCTAACCTTTAATTTTTTTCTGGCTGAGTGTTTCTATTTTTCGTGGCAGCATTGTGCTTGTTTGATCACCAACACCCAAACAACCTGATCCATTAGCACCAAGAGCATATACTTCATCATCTTTGGTGACCATAATAGATTCATTACCTAGAGGGCCTGAAAAAATATGAAATATTCTTAACAACTTTCAAGATATTAAGTTACACTTACCATATTTTTGAGAATATAATATGGACCCTTATGTTGAAGAAAAAATTTTATTAAAAAAAATCTGAAAAAATTATCTTTGATCTTGTTTAGTAAGCATTTTGAGCAAACAGTAATCCATTAACTAGACATTGGTGTCAAGGATTGTATACAGAAGTTATACTTGATAAATGACATTGATTTCAGAAAACAAAATATAATTAGTCTTCAGGGATAGAAAAAAAAACTCAAAGTAATGGCACTGCTTAGCCTTCACAGAGCATTATATATTTAATACATTAACCAAATTTCCAATCATAGAATCTTAAGATTTAAAGTTATCTATTTTCCTCCATGGTGGAGATTAATTATCATATATAAATGTTTTTCTCCATATCTATTACCTTTCATTTATTTAGGTTGGCTTTATAAATTAAGAGTAATGTAAATACTTATGATATTTAGACTAAATATCAATATTGGTATTTGGTCAGTATTAAAATAAAATAAACTGCATGCTTAGCATATTTAAATATGCAGCTATACTTACATTATAGTATAGTACCATATAAATACACTACTTAATATTATTTATTCATACCTTTAGTGTATAAGATGCAGACAATTAGGGGTAAAAATGAACTCTACCGATTATACAGGGTTCTTACCAGAGCTCAAATGCACACAACCTCAGCTCCCGCACACGAGTCACTAGTGAAATGAAACAACCAAATTGCAACATCCTCATGAAACACTATTCCTTCCCATAGAGACAAAACAAATATCTACAGGAAAATAAAAAAACATAAAGGAATAGCCAACTCCATTCACCACAGATACTGGACTCCAAGCCATCAAATCCATCAAAAACACCAAAGCCACAGGCCCAGACAACATATCCAACATACACCTCAAACACCTTGACAACTCAGCAATCTCCACCATCATGCAAATATTCAATCTCTCATGGCTAAACAACCCAATCTCTCAATCTTGAAAAAACCCACATTATACTGATACTCAAGCAAGACAAACTCCCAATACAAAACAATTCAACTCACTGTCCCATCTCACTACTATGCATACTATCCAAAACATTTGAAAAATTAATACACAAAAGAATGTCAAAATATCCCATCTCAAACACAACAGTTTCTGAAAGGACCACTCAACCGCGGCCCTCTTCACTTACTTACTTTACACAACACACTTGACATCTTCAACAAACATCTACACAAAAAATCATGGATACCTGCCTCACCAAAAATAACTGACAAACTTCCATCTTCAGCAAACAGAGCCAAATGACACAAAACACATCACACACCCAGTCACTTTGCAATGGCATACCCCAAAGAGCCATACTCTCATCCCTATTTTTTTTTTACTTATTCACACATAACATAACACAATCCCCAAAACCAACATCTATGTGGATGAGATCTCAATCACTGCACAACACCCATCAGTTTGTACAGCAAGTAGAGCACTTAGTTACCTAAACAGAATGGAAGACTGACTCACATTCTTTGCAACAAACTACAATGAATCATATCATACACCACCCTAAAATCAGACTAAATGGATAACACTTTCCCTTAAAAAAATTCTACTCTCCTGGCAATGACACTAGTTACCTACATAACATTTAAAACATGTCACCAACATCACAAACAAAGCTATAAAGAAAACCAAACACCCTCAAAGCACTATCAAAGATCATATTCAGAAAACAAGAGACACATTATACTATACAAGCAATTCATCTGCACCACCCTTAACTATGCAGCACCAGCATGCTACCCAATCCTCTCCAAATCCCACACAAACACGTTCCAAACTACTCAGAATAACTCACTCAGACTCATCACAGGATGCCCTCAAACCACCTTAACCCCACACCCACCAAAACAAAAATATTCCTACTCAACATTTATATAGACATAGGAACCCATCTCAATGGATCACTGAACCTGTATCACTGGGGTAGTTTTTTTTGTTGTTTTTTTTTTGGGGGGGGGGTTCACCTCAACTCATCTGTGCCCACCTTTTACTTTAGGTTCTGGGGAAGGAGGGAGGACAAGCTGCTGGGAAGCAGTGTCATACCCCTGTCTTTTGTGAGTCCTCAACATACAAACAGGTTACGTTCCAAGAGGCTGTACGTAACTTGAATTGTTCGTAAATCCAACACAATAAAAAAAAATACACAGGTAATGCCTATACAGCCACATTGGTTCCCATCCAACAACTCCCATCAATCCCTTATAAACAAATCAGTATAAATATTTTACTGCTAGCATTTTAAAAGTTAATAAATTATTAAAATACAATGACAACAAATACTGTAATAAATTATTAAAGATACATTTTATTAATTTTTAACTTGAAAATATGAAGATCTTGTATACCAGGCTGAACTTAAATGATGAGATGAGATGGTGAGGAGGCAGGAGATGGCAGTGGTGAAGGATCATCAGCAATCAGAGATGATGGAGATGCAGGTAGTTGGCAGTACACCTGAAGTACATGACTGGGGTTTGAGATTTTGTGCTTCAATCGTTTCTACCCTCTTAAAAAAAAATCCAATGATGTCTGAGTAGTAGCTTTCTTCTTCTCATCGTATATTGTACAATAATACTGGAATGCATCATGCATGGTTGCTGCTACCTTCGTGTACTGTCCGACATTCGGATCCTGCCCCTCCTGAAAGAGATATAAACTTTCTTCAATTAAAGAAAAGGCCTTTGCCAACGCTTTTGTGTCAAATCGCTTGGGTGCCTCTTCCACTTCTTCTTCTTCTTTCTCTTCCGCCTTTCATTGGGCTTCAAGTTCTATTAGGTCTGCATTTGTCAGATCCTCTGAATGTGCTTACATGAGTTCAGTGAAGTCATGTTCCTCCAGCTCCAGCTCAAGATGCAGCTTGTTGCTTAGCATCAATAAAGTATCGCAATCTTCATCATCAAATCCTCGGAAGTCGTTCACAAATTGTGGACACAAGTTCCTCCATGTTTTGCACCGTAACTTCACAGCAAGAAAAATCAATGTTCTTGATGGCTTTGTAGACGTTGTACTCTTTCCAAAACTGCCACAACATCACTTCTGAACTGTCGATGGCTTTCACTGCTTGTTGAAAGGTCTGACATAAATAATATTTTTTTAAGGGTGCTATTACTCCCTGATCCATAGGCTGAATGAGTGATGTAGTGTTTGGAGGAAGATAAACCACCTTGACATCGGGATGAGGCATCCATGAAGGGAGGATGTTCTGGAGCATTATCCAAAAGCAAAAGAATTTTGAATGGAATATCCTTGTCTCTGCAATATTTCTCCACCTCTGGGATGAATGATGGAAATACCAATCTTGAAAAATAGCCATAGTAACCCAAGTTTTGGCGTTGCTCATCCAAATAACATGAAGGAAAGCTTTGGCGATATTTTTAAGGGCTCTAGGATTTAATGCATGATACACCAAGAGAAGCTTGAGTTTCATATTTTCTGCACAATTCCCACCAACTAGCAGAGTTAAACAATCTTTTACTGCTTGAAATCCAGGCATCGTCTTCTCTTCATTACTTATGTAACCTCATTCTGGCATCCTCTTCCAATAAAGACCCATCTCATCTACATTGGAAATCTGTTCAGGTAAATATTCACCTTCATCAATAATTCCCCTGAGCATATCAGGAAACTTTCACCATGTTTAACTTTTAAGTTAATGAAAAGACTTTTGGCCTTGTCCTGAATTAGCATCAAACTTAATGGCACTTGACGCTGCTGATTATCCTGTATCCACAAACTGAGAAGTTGCTCCATCTCTTTGATTATTGTGGATTTCATTGGTACATAACTTTTCACATGTTCCTTTATTTTGTTTTTGTGTTGCAATATCGTACCGATTGTCGAATGATTCACATTGTATGAGCGAGTGACATCGGCGCACTTCTCTCCCCGCTCTAATCTTTCTATTATTTTAATTTTTGTTTCCATTATGCATTGTGATGCTTTGTCTTTTCTTAGATACACTTGTTTCACCTCCACTACCTTTTCTCTTGTTTCCTGCCATTTTGGGTTAGAAAATCTCTGCATTATTAAATACGAACGCGATAACAATCACTTAATACACAGTACAACTACTTTGTGAAATATATCATGTGTGACTGAGAGATGTGTGTTGTTGTTGACAATCATACGGCAAGTGATGGATTTGGGAACTACACTATTCACGCAAATTTTTAATGTTCGCAGCCATGTTCGTATCAGCGAATGTTTGTATCTAGAGGACTCAGTGTATATAAAAGCCTTTTTAAACTTGTTTATGAGCCAGTGCATGCAAAACAAGTGGAGCTGGATGCAAAGCCAGGTGTGTATTGGTGGGAATATCGTGTGTGTGTGTGGATAGTATATATGCACAGGGTGTCCACAAAGTCTGGGTACATAAGAATTTTAATATTTTATTTATTTATGTTATTTTAACATAAATAACATAAATAACATAAATAAATAAAATATTAAAATTCCTATGTACCCAGACTTTGTGGACACCCTGTATATAAGGGAAGGGAGATAATGTTAACACCATTAAGAAGCAAGCAGAAGGTAATTTCTTTCCCCCATCTTTCCAGCTCCTAAGGTACTGATGATTGCTCTTATTTCAGAGTGAGGAAGGGTGTGGAGCTGAGAGACCTCTGTGTGGTACAATTTTGGGGACCTCATCTGTCATTCTCGCTGGTCCATTGTTAGCAAAAGGAACACAAGGACAAGCTGGATCTAGCCAGACACCCAGCGCCTCCCTCACCCCCTCCACACTCAAGGAGAGGGAGAGGACTCACTTTAAACATGCAAGAACTTTAAAGAGACCGCTCGTGGGCAAATTAGTGGCCACAAAGTCAAGGTAACTTGTAGTTGTGGGTGGGCCAAAACCACATTTGAGTGGGAGAGCAAGCTCGTAAGGTAGTGTGTAGACCATTGTATATATTTCCTTAATTTGTCATATGCACTTAATATTATTACCTTAGTCTGTATTATTTGTGTTTTCTTGTTTATTCTGTATATAATATATATTTTTTTCTGTAGATATTTTGGGGGAACTGTATTGGGTGGTATGAAAATATATATATTGAGGTTTTGTTTAATAAAGAAAATTGAGTATTCAAATTTCCTTGAACCTCCTTCCGATCTAACAGGCATCTCACAAGCGAGTGAGCAGACCTTTGTGGCAGGCAGTTTCTAGTGGGACTGTCTGCTACACTACCCTAATCAAAAGCTATATAGCAAAAACAGAAGCCACAGCACACTACTACTGTAGTGGTTTGTTGCAATTCTCTGTTATTTTAGAAATTATAAAGATGAATATCTTATATGAAACCTTAAGTCACTTGATTTTATTTTCAAATGTTATTTGCAATACAGTACCTGCTCTGTGAATGTAAAATGGTTATCTTTGATATAGGTAAATATTGTTCTTGTGATATCTAACCTCTTCTTTGCAGGGTGTATAATGTATCTTGCGTTATTGTAATTTCTGCTTTGTTTCTTTCTCTTTTCAGTCAATTAAAGCAAAATGTTTCATGGTGATTCCTTAACCTCCCAATGATCACAGCTTCCAACACCTGCTCTACAACCTACTCCCACAATCACCAAGTCACAACCTAATAAAACATCCACATCACTCTGACCCAACCAAAGACAAATGAATACTCTACCATTAAACAATATCCTAAATGAAAACTCACACCAAATAAACCAGAAAAATCACTACATCAGACACAGAGTCATTCAGTCTCAACTAAGGTCAGGCTATTTATTCCACATTACTCTGACACTACAAACACAATAAACCTCACCCTATCACCAATATGCAGTAAATACAACCAATACACCAACAGCACCAAACACCTTGTCCTTGACTGGCTGAACCTCAGATATGCATTCAACACCCACATTATCTCTAACTTCAAAGACTCATTCTGGGGATGTAGTGGCTTTCTTAAGGGTTGCCCATCTTGCAAGAGAGATGTTGGGGGGATGGAAAGTAGGTCTAGCAGGTTTCGTCTCAGTTGTACTTGCATTGAACCTGTTGTGAATGTGTTTGGTTGCATAGGTCTCAACAGGAATAGTCTGTAATGGTCAACCCAGTATAGTATTTGTAACTATTTAGTTTTGGATGGTGTCTGTGCCATTGCCTTGTAGCGTGAAGAGTTTGTGACA